>CM033715.1:15357657-16557657 GCA_019671005.1 Hibiscus mutabilis
TTAACCAAAATAATTGTTCATTCTCGACTTGTTTGCCACATTGGAGGGTGACTACTTTACATTGTTCATTTCTTTTTTGTCGAACATCCTCCATATCACTTGGCAAAGTTCCTTGAGGTCTGTTACTGAATGCGTTGACAATCTGTCCTAGCTGGACCTCCAAGTTTCGCATAGATGCTGCTAAACTCTGGACAATTCCATCATTTTGTTCCATATACTCCGTTAGAGTGTTCCCATGGGTAGATCTCTGTCCTGAATGGAAATTGTTTTGTGCACTCTGTGGCATCGCATTCTGATTGAAACCTGGCGGTGCATTGTTGTTTTGACGTTGGGCATTGAATTGGTTACCTCCCTAATTCACCCATGAAAAATCAGATGTTGTTTCCAACCTGCATTATAAGTATTAGAATGTGGTTTAATATTATGATTGTAATTGCCAACAAAATTTACCGATTCTAGGTTTGCTGGGCATTGTTCCACATTATGATCCTCTCCACAAATAGTACAAAATGGTTCTAGTGCCTCTACTTCTCAAACTTCAATAGGCTTTTGCATCGTTTTTGCTATATTAGTGAGTTTGGAAATTTGAGCATTGAGAGATGACAATGCATCAAGCTCCAATTTTCAAGCTACTTTTGTCTTGGTTCCCAATTTGGCAATAGGGTATTGGAGATCATTGGTGGAAATCCTTTCAAGGATGTCATATGCCTCCATGTAATTCTTTTATAGCAATGAACCATTTGTTGAAGCATCAACAACGGTCCTGGCATAAACATTGAATCCGTTATAAAAGGCCTCCATCTAGGTCCAGGTAGGGAATGTCACATCCCTAAAATTGGCCTAGTCAGGATTAGGCTTCGGTGATCGGAAATTCTATATCGGACATGCTTAAATGTGTAATTTCTTAATCCTTGTACCCAATTTTGTAACCAATGAAAGTTGTGGGGTATTAAATTGATCCAATGACCTTTTTGTAAGAAATTCAAAGCTGAAATGCTATAAACAAGTCAAGCGTATCGATACGGTAAGACCGGTATCGATACGGTCTAATGACCATAACTAACTTACCTATTTTAGCCTAGGCGTATCGATACGACCATCTGCCAAAAATTATTTTAAGGCCCAAATTGAAGGAAATGGAGAGTAAGGTGCTTAGTCACCTCCTTGCTTACCTCCCTTCATGTGGGATTGACCTGAAAAGATGACAATTAGTCATCCAATGTCAATAGTTGAGAAATGATAAGGAAAATATATTATTAGTTTAAGCAAATCCTTAGGTATATGAAAGCTTTTCATTGGCTCCTTTGGAGGTGAGAATTGACCAAAATGATTTAGGATGGTTTAAATAATTAAGGAAGTCCCCATCCTTGTTTTTTGAATCACCAGAAACCAAAAACCTCACCTTTGTCTTGAAAGGAAGCTCACACCACTATTGTCATCTTCAACCTCAAGCTAAGCAAGCACCTTGATTCAACCTTCATCCTTTTTTCAATTTCAATACATCGTTTGAAAGCTCGTAACTTGGTAAGTAAAACCCCTAAGTTAATTTGATGATTCCGTCATTCTTCAAGGTTTAATTTTAAGATTAGGTTTTGAATGTTTAATGGAAGCCCATGGATTATGAGGTTAATTCCATTATTTCAATGTTGTTTACAAGCTTTGGTAAGCTTTAAAAATATTTTCGGATCCTTAGTTTAAATTCTAAAGCAACCCTTAATTTTGTGCTAGCTCAAGAAGTAGAGAAGGACCACTCGTCAGCTCCAACGAAAGCTAGACATCAAGGAGTCGTAATTCAGGGACCTTGAAAGCTTTGGAGTCAAGGTGAGTGTAGTTGAGTCAAGGGATAGGCTAGGTGCCATCTCGTGGCATTTGCTTTGTGATTATGTTTGCATTTGATTAAAGGCTCAAGTAGAGCAAGCTTTGTGGATGCTAACGGTGAGCATGGCAAGTCTTTGATATGGTTGATATGTTATAAGCTTATGTGTAATAATCAAGATATGCTATATAAGAGATTGATATGAATAATCCATGACATATGATATGTGGAGCTAAGGCTCAATTCCATTTCCGTTATGTTACAGCCTAAGGGCACCAAAGGTAAGATTTGTGATGATATGTGAACTTGGACATTGGATACAATTGGCATGCCATAGGGTTATTCGAGCTCACTAAGTAAGGGATTGGACTACGGTCCGGGGCTACGACCTATATGTGTGGTGAGATAAGGATGGATTGTATAAGGGACTATCCGGAGCTACGACCTATTTTTGATATGTGTGGTGTACAGGGAATCCGTGTATCCATTGGTTACCATGTCCAAGGAAATGATATGTGATTACGATATGTATTTTGTATATGGAAATGTGTTACTTGAATTAAGCATGAGATACAAGTATGATTTGTGCACTAAATATTATGATGTTCATATTACTCGTCAAATATTTTCATTTGTTATAGCTACCTCACTAGGCTATGTATGCCTAGCATTCATGTGTCATGCATTTCAAGATCTTAAAGAATTTCGGCCTTTGATCATGTTGTTGCGGTTGCAAGTCACTCCTACAAATCATATGTATGCTTATCTTTTGCCTTGAACTCCTAGTAAGGTGGCATATGGTCTAAACATGTTATGTATGTGCTTTTTAGTGTGTGTGTAATATCCTAAAGGTGACCAATTGATTAATGACAAATATGGTATGTTTGTGAATTGGTTAAACTAGTAAGATGAGCTTAAATGTGCTAAAAGGTGAAAACTAGGTAAATGGATTTGAAATGACTTAAAATTTTGTATGCTATTAAAAATAAGGATATTAGACTTGCTGGTAAAATTTGGTTAAGTTTGGACAACGTTCAACAGGTTAAATTGATTAAAAACCAGCTAAAATCTGTCATTACAAGGTAGGCGTATCGGTACGGATGATGGTGTATCGATACGGCCTTGCATAATTGGACTAAGTAAAACACGGCATATTGATACGCAAAAGGGGTGTATCGATATAGATTTGGACAGTAAGGTCTGAAAATTAAATTGTATCGATACGACCTTAGGTTGTACTGAAACGGGTCAACCTTAGTCAATGCGGCTTAGGGTATCGATACCGTCTTGTTACCCTTGAACCTAGAATTTGAAATCAGCTTAGCGTACCGATACGGTCTTAGGCTTACCGGTACGGAGTCAGTTAATACTGTTAAAAGTCTAAAATTACAGTTTTAAACAATTTACGAATTGGTCACTAAGTTTTAAATGGCCTAATTGGATAGGTAAACTATCTCTGTTAGTAACGAAACTTCATAGGTTAATAATTGGTAAGTTTAATTAAATATTTGTATAAATAAAATCTGATAAAGTCCCTTAATTTGTAAAATTTTCAATTTAGTCCCTAAGTTCGAAAAATTTTAAAATTGACCTTAAATTGAATAAGTAGTCAATAAATAGGTTTGCTAAGCTTAAAAGGGTTTAATAAAATTCTCGAATAAGTCTCCAAACCCTGAATTCAACTCTGAACTTCTGATAAGTTTCTCGGTAGCATCTTCTGACCTAGTTCTCTACCAGGCCGGGAAAGGGGTGTACATTTGTGGTATTAGAGCCTAGGTTTAGTCGGTTCTAGGACTGAAATGAAGTCTGTTATGAGTCTGTATCTGCATATGCCACCTGGGAGTTTATTCGTACATGTTATCTATGACTTGCGACTTACACGATTAAATCTTTTCTGTATGATTAGATCTGAAAATGTCTGCACCTACTAATAGGTGTGCCGTAAATGAACCACACCCCGGCTCCTCCTCGACACAAGGGGATAATCTGATAGCCAAATTTAGACCTGAACAAGTAGGGCAGAACAACCCACCTCATCCTCCTTCGATGCCTCCCACTCAGCAAGAGTATCTGATGTCTATGGCTGAAATGATCAAACAAGTGGTCGTGTCTCTCAGGCAAGAACCACCACCTCAGTCTGCTAAAACGACTTTTTCTATTCTGAAGTCCCCTATTAACGAGCTCCGTTAGTATCCAATTTACACCTTCACTGGTCAGGACCTGGATAATCCTGAGATAGCAGAGTATTGGCTAGAGAATACTATTAAAGTTCTGAACAGGCAAATGAAGTGTCCTGATGAACACAAGTTAGAGTGCGCTCTGGGACTAATTTTTGAGGAGGCTCAAAGTTGGTGGGATACCGTGATATTCACCGTACCAATATAAAGTTACGTAAGACTTCTTCCTTCAGGAGTTCCACAAGAAATACATCAGTGAGCACTACATTGCTGAGAGGCGCAAGAAGTTCCTCCATCTGAGATAAGGAGGAAGACTGATGGAGCAATACATCCATGATTTCTGCAAGTATGCGATTATGGTGCTGAGATCATTGTTGCGTGTTGTGGTGTACTATAAATGATACGCAAATAGTGCAAGTATACACGTCGAACAAGTAGTAAAGTGATGAGTGAGTATCGTTTCCACAGGGATTAAAGGTAATTCAAGTCAAGTTTAAGCAATGCAAACACAAACTGGAATTGTAAATGCTGTAGCAAACAAAGGCAAGGCAAGAAATGCTATAGCAACAAATATAGTAAAAACTGGCTGAACTGAATAGACTAAAAACTGTCCTCACACACGTGTGAAGCTCACTATGGGAATGACTGGCTGGGCTTGCGAATATGACCTATGTCTAGCTCTTAAGGATGCTTCACAAATTTCCACTTATCTTCTGCTCGACGGGGTTTTCTAAGAGTACTTCTAAACTATCTCGAGTAAGAAGTCTGATAGTTAATATGCTACATCAATACCTCTCAGCGTGAACCCTAACATACTTCTAACTTTGAAATACTACCCTTTTTAGCCATTGAAACCATCCACTTATCTCTAAGGTGGGTTAGAGTTGTGCCTCTCAGCATCCAACTCCATTGCCTACGAGGATCTAAGCCTAGCTCTCTCGACCACTAGACTAATTTGACACCTAAAGAAAGGCCAACTCTCAAAGGCTCTTACAACCTTAGGGCAATAAAACAGCAGGCAAAGCAAGGATAAGATTGAAAAACATAAAAGCATCCGTTAAAAGAAACTAAACAGAAGTATCCAAACAAACCCAAGCCAACTAAAATTAGTTCATGGATGGGTAATAAACGTCCAACATCATTCGTCTTATACAACCCATTTCCAGAAATAAAGAAAATGTTAAAGCAAAAGCAGAAGAAGAGAAATCTCCCAATCTGCCGTGGACTGTCGTGAACCGCCCTAGGCTTGCCTCTTCTCTCAAAGCCAAAAAAATCACCTTGTGGAGCTTCAACAATGGAGGACACTAAGTTGAGGAAGAAGGTGAAGAAAAGAGCCGTCTTTCTATTCTCTAGTCACCACCCTTTAGCATTTTTTCGCGTCTCCCTTAAATGATGGCTTCTTGTCCTTTATATATTGGAGGCTCATAGGGTATTATGCCCTAAACATTCCCTTTGTGTCCTAAAGAATATTCCTCTAGCGCATGCTTGGCATATGAGACAAATAGGGGTTCTCACATGTGAGCTGGAAAATATCTTCTTTGCATTTTGTCTTTTTCTGCTCCCAGCCTTTCCAGTTCAAAATGCTGTGGCATTTTCAGCTATTTTTCCCTGCTTACCTGTACATCATGAAACCAGACCAAACCCTTCTCACGCAACACCCATTTAGCAATTAACCAAAAACAACCAAAGCTATGAAACAAGATGCAACTATATGAACTAAATGCAACATAAATGCCATGCAATGAGCCTAAGAACAAGCAAATAACAGACTAAAAAGGTATGAAATATATGCATTTTGTAGAGTTATCACACCCTCAAACTTAAGCTATATCTTGTCCTCAAGCAATGAATAGAAGAAATGATGTGGCAAAAGTTTTGGTTCAAGACAGATCTAGGGCAAAATTTTAGTCCTCGGAAATTAAAGGCTTTCAACATGTTAGACTAATATGAGATTTTAAGAACATCTGTTAGGGCTAGGTTCATTGCATGTGTGTGCGTGATTGCATCCAATCTATGCTCAACATAGCTAAGAAAGTTTTTAAGAAAGCTCTCTAATGAACCTTAATATTTCTAATCGAGTTAAGCACCATTTTTACTCCCATATTGTAATCTGTTTTTTTTTGAAAATATATGCTGCTTCGAAGGGAGTCAGCTCATCACAACTACCTTCCTAGACTTGAAAATGAAGTAGAGCAAACATTCCATTCCATAGCCTATTGAATAGAGTCATCTTGTGACTACTTTCATTCACTCATTTGTTGCTGCTGCCATTTATTTAAACGCAGTATCCAAGCAAACAACACAAAGAGGAGTGTCCCTCTACAGCTATGCCGAAGCATTTATTCACAGATCAATGCATATTTTAGCACATGAGAGTTTAAAGAAGCCTTTAATGCTTATATTTGTCATTCAAGTTCATTAAGATTATTTATACTAAGGCCTATAAGGGTCCTTTCCTAAAGACTTTTCCAATAATATTAAGCATAAAAAGCATACAATCGTGTAACAATTTATTTCATAAAACACCATACCCTAAAGTCAGTTCTAGCAACCTCAACCAATCATAATTATTCAATTAATTCCAAGCCATACAAGTTAAATGTTCATCTCGGACATCATGAATTTATTCACAAAACTATCTTTAAACTAAACAAAATGTCATAGCATAAAATTTGTTCCTAACTACAGATGCAAATGACTAACTATTAATAGTAACACCCCCAAACTTGGAGAATGCAGTGTCCTTAATGTATGAAAACTAGATGCATGAAAGTAAATGAAATGCAATGCAAGTGGGGTACCTTATGGTTGTTGCCATTTCACAGTTTTGGTTGCCATATGCTTGATGCTCGTTTTTTTTAGCGAGGTAATGGGTGGGTCATCCTTTTCCTATTCTGGTGGTGGAGCTAGTTCATCCTGGCTGGATTGTGTAGATTGATCATCATCCTCTTCATGTTCAGGCTCAGATGTTGTGACAGGGGTAGTCCAAATTCGTCCAGCAATGCGTTTTTGGTGGCGCTTTGCTCTTGCCGTGGCGTCTAGGGTCTGGTCCACCACAGTATCTGGGATATGAGTAGGGGTCTATTCAGTGATCTCTTCATCATCGTCACTCTCGATAGTGACATGATCGGTAGCAGGCTTTTCAGGTTGTGGGGTAGAGGCTGAAGGTATGGCATTTCTCTTTTGCTCTTGCTCTGTTGTGCGAAAATCCCAGCAGGTGCAAGTTTCTTTGTGATTGGGGTAGGATGAGAAGTACTTGCTCTAGGTGTAGTAGGAGGGTTCGTTGGGGTAGCAAATAGTTCCTTGGGGAAGGGGGAAGTTGATAGGCATATGAGGCATCATTTCGTGGAAGTATGCGTCGAGAACAACATCCATTGCTATCACATACTTGAAATAGGTTGTGAGGTTGCCACGCATTTGATCCATGTCAGACCGTAGGCGGTTGGTGGTGGCCACCAGGGATGTAATACTTGCTGCAACAAATGTTTTGGCCCCGCCTTCAACAGTTTTAGCTAGAGCATCTTCATCAAATCCTCGCAACCTGGGGATTTGGGCTGGTGTGATTGCAGTCTTGCCAGTGATGGTCTCGTTGTCCTGAGGATATTCAAAAACTCATTTCTTGTGACAGAGAGCAGTGATGAGATTTGGAAAAATTAGTGGGCTCTTCCTCCTCTTCAGACAGACATAGACTTTATCAACAATCAACTTCCCAACATCGATGGACTGTCCATTCAAGATGGAACAGATAAGTAGGAAGCAGTTGATGTGAATAGTTACGGAGTGAGATGTGGGCATGTGATGAGTTTAACAAAGTGATTCCAAATTTTGGCTTTAGGCTTAAGCCTTCCTCGCTCGACAGACCTTGTTGTTAAATCGAGTTCAGTCCCGCTAAAGCATAAGTCCTTAAGGACTTCTTTTTGTGTCTGATAATCGACACCAGTTACAAAGGGAGTATGGTGGTCCACCACATTTTTTAGGTCATAAAACTTGTTGATTGCTGCAGTAGTGAATTTTATTTGCTCCCATCGAACATATACACCAGACTGGGTGGGGCTAGTGAGATAAGCATAGAATTCCCTCACTAAGGGGACACAAATATCGTCAGGGTGCCGCACAAAATTTTCCCAACCATGCTTTGTGATTACACCCATAAGGTCTTGGTCAAAACCTTGTTCCCCTCAGTAGGGAACTTAAATCCTTGCTCTGCGAAAGGCTTCCGATCATTGAGTTGTTGCTAGCGATCTTTGGCAGTTTGGTTAGAGAATTTTTGAATCTCCACGACAGGTGGTGCTGGGGCACTTGTGGACGCAGCAGAGACATTCTTGCAACGGACCATTGTTACGGTAGGGAGGGAAAATATTGTTAGATGGAAGCAATATTTTGGAGGCAGTGAAGAAAGTGAAGTTTTGGCTACAATGGCGTTAAGGGGAGGTTGAATGAAGAAGATGAAGTGGAGGTGAAAGGGTTAAGAGAAAATGACAAGGGAGAGGAAGGAGGAAGTTGAAAGGGTTGGGAACTGTCACACGTTAATGGAGACAGAGTGAATAAGATGGTTTTACAGTGTGTGTAAGAGGGGAGATATGATGGCAAATTAATAAAAAGTGGGAAAGATGGAGAGAGAAGGTAAGGTTTTAATTGGTTAGGGTTTTGAAGGAATAAAATAAGGAATAACTTCCCCTTTTTGCTTTTTAAATACCTCCACCCCCAAACCTTGGAAATTCATTTTGCCTTCTTAACTTTCCTGATTAGAATAGAGACAAAACCTTGACCCTTATAAGAAAAGCCTGCCAAACTTAATTTTCTCCTTGGCGCTCCACCTATAATATGTGGGCATAACTGATATGAGGGTAATAAAAATAAATAAAGAAAGACAGGAAAACACTAAAACAATAAAAAAGATAACTAAAAAAACTAAGTTATTTATGGACATAAAGGCAGAAAAATGCTATAACATAAAGGGGATAGTAAGAGAAATGTAAACTCTAAAGATCATTGAGGGGCAAAGATGATTTGTCTCGCAAGATTGGGGCTCTATTGTACACCTTCAAACGCTAACCATTAACCTTAAAAATTGTGTCATTGTCAAGATTTTTTATTTCGATAGCATTATAAGGATACACCTTGTGAACTTTAAAAGGCCCTGACCACCGAGATTTGAGCTTCCCAGGGAAGAGCTTGAGTCTCGAGTTAAAAAGAAGCATATGTTGTCCTTCTGAAAAATACTGTGGCAAAATGTACTTTTCATGACAATTCTTCATTTTTTCCTTGTATAACCGTTCATTCTCATATGTATAGGCTCTAAATTCTTCCATCTCGTTGAGCTCTAACAATATTTTTGAACCAGCCAGTTGAGCATCCATGTTGAGCTTTTTGATGGCCCAATAGGCCTTGTGTTCAAGCTTGACGAGGAGGTGACATGCTTTTCCATAGACTAGCTTGAAGGGGGACATCCCCAAGGGTGTCTTGAAGGCTGTTCGATAGGCCCATAAGGCCTCATCAAGCTTTGGGGACCAGTCTCTTTCATTTGGGGTTGATGACCTTCTCAAGTATTTGTTTAATCTCGCGATTAGAGACCTCAGCTTGTTCATTGGTTTGGGGGTGATATGTCGTGGCAATTTTGTGCCCTACCCCATATCTATATAATATTTTGGCAATAAGCTTGTTGTCAAAGTGGGATCTTTCATCGCTAATGATGGCTTTTGGTACTCCAAATCTGGTGAATATGTTCTTATAAAGAAACTGGGGAACTGTTTTGGAGTCGTTTTTCGGTGTAGCCACAACTTCTACCCATTTTGACACATAATCTACTGCCAATAAGACGTATAGATCTCCAAAAGATGAAGGGAATGGTCCCATGAAGTCAATTCCCCAAACATCAAAAAGCTCTACCTCCAAGATGCCTGGCAATGGCATTTCATTTCTTTGAGAAATGTTCTCTGTTCTTTGACACTGGTCACAAGTCTTGCAAAACTCGTGTGCGTCCTTAAAAAGTGTTGGCCAATAGAACCCGGATTGTAGGACTTTTGCAGTGGTTCTTGTTCCACCAAAATGCCCTCCACTAGACACTGAGTGAGAATGGAATATGATGTTTTTTTGCTCCTCTTTAGGAATACATCTCCTTATCATTTGATCAACACATTGCTTGAACAAATAAGGTTCATCCCAAAAATAGAACCTCACCTCGTGCTTGAATTTCTTCCAACCCTGGCTATTCAAACCAGGAGACAAAATACCACTAACAAGATAGTTAACAATATCAGTATACCATGGGATTGCTGTAGCATATAGAATTTTCTCATCAGGGAATTCCTCCTTAATTTCTTGTTCAGTGCTATTTTTATCATTGCTCTCTAACCTAGGGAGATGGTCGGCTACTTGGTTTTCACATCATTTCCTATCTCTAACTTCTAAGTCAAATTCTTGCAAGATAAGTATTCATCTAATAAGACTAGGTTTAGCATCCTTTTTAGTTACCAAGTATTTGATAGCTGAGTGATCAGTGTGAACAATGACCTTAGTGCCTATCAAGTATGACCTAAACTTATCAAAGGCAAACACAACAACTAGCAATTCTTTTTCAGTTGTGGTATAATTGATTTGTGCATCATTTAAAGTGCGGCTAGCATAATAAACAACATGAAAAAGCTTACCTCGACGTTGCCCAAGTGCTGCTCCTACTGCGTAGTCATTCGCATCGCACATTAGCTCAAAGGGTTCATTCCAGTCTGGTGGGACAACAATGGGGGCTGAGACAAGCTTATCCTTCAGCTTCTCAAATGCACTATGGCAAACCTCATCAAACACAAATGAATGATTTTGCTGTAGCAAATTGCAAAGTGGCTTTGAGATTTTGGAGAAGTCATTGATGAATCTTCGATAGAAGCCTGCATGGCGAAGGAAACTCCGTATACCCTTGACAGTGGTGGGAGGAGGTAACTTCTCAATCACTTTGACTTTTGCCCTGTCTACCTCAATTTCTCTTTTCGAGATCTTATGACCCAAAACAGTTCCTTCGGTTACCATGAAATGGCATTTCTCCCAATTGAGAAACAAGTCAGCTTCTTAACAACCCCTTAACACTTTCTCCAAGTTGCCTAAGCATGTCTCAAAATCATCTCCAGAAATTGAAAAGTCATCCATGAATATTTCCAAGAACTCTTCTACCATATCTGAAAAAATTGCTAGCATACATCTTTGAAAAGTTGCCAGAGCATTGCAAAAGCCAAAGGGCATTCTTCTAAAAGCATAGGTGCCATATGGATAGGTGAAGATGGTATTCTCTTGATCTTCTGGTGCTATAGCAATCTGATTGTATCTTGAGTATCCTTCGATGAAGAAATAGAAGGCTTTTCCCGCCACTCGATCTAACATTTGGTCGATGAAAGGAAAGGGAAAATAGTCATTCTTGGTTGCCTTGCTAAGCATCCAGTAGTCCATACATATCCTTCACCCCGTGACGGTTCTTATTGGTAGCAGTTCATTGTCCTCATTACTCACTACGGTCGTGCCTCCTTTCTTGGGTACACATTGTATTGGGCTAACCTAAGAACTGTTGGATATTGGGTAGATAACACCAGCATTGAGCCACTTGATTATCTCCTTCATCACCACCTTCTTCATGATTGGATTAAGCCTTTTTTGGGGTTCAACAGAATT
This sequence comes from Hibiscus mutabilis, assembly GCA_019671005.1. Classification (NCBI taxonomy): domain Eukaryota; kingdom Viridiplantae; phylum Streptophyta; class Magnoliopsida; order Malvales; family Malvaceae; genus Hibiscus; species Hibiscus mutabilis. Next base: position 15,369,307 of record CM033715.1, read on the forward strand.
ACTGTGACAATCATCAAGCAGAATTTTATGCATACAAATAGTAGGGCTTATACCCTTCAAATTAGCCATAGTCCAACCTAAAGCCTTTTTATGTTGAGATAACATATTTATCAAGCTAGATTCATGCTTAGGTGATAGACTAGATGAAATTATCACCGGCAAAGTTTCATTTCTGCCTAAATAAACATATTTAAGGTTTGATGGCAAAGGTTTTAATTCTAAAGTGGGTACATGCTCAAGAGAGGGTTTGGGAGGAGTAAATTCAAAGAAGTCAATGGGTTCGAAGTGCATACCTGGTCCAGCTTCAAGCAAGCTAGAGTGCTCCACCTCCAATGGGCAGTCCTCAAGCTCTAGATCGTTATCCTTTCGAACTCCTCATAATCTTTAACTTGCACAAAATTGATGCAGCATAATTTTCCATCATATTCTTATGTTGTAGCATCTATATAATGACATTCCTCGTTGTCGTCCACAAATTTGAGAGTGTTGAAGACATTGATGGTTACCCTTTTATCAGCCACTCGCATTGTAAACTCACCCTTCTCACAGTCAATCAAGATACGGCTGGTGGCTAAGAATGGTCGCCCCAAGATTATAGGTGCATTGTCATCCGCCTTACAGTCGTGGATGAGAAAGTCGACTAGAAAGACAAATCTGTCAACTTTTACCACAACATCCTCAATTCTTCCTTATGGCTGGATATGAGAACGATAAGCTAGAATGATTGTGGTAGGTCTTGCTTCTCCTATTCCAAGCTTTGTAAAAATAGATTTGGGCATTAAGTTAACACTAGACCCAAGGTTGTATAAGGCTTTTCCCACATAGTTGTCACCAATAGAACATGGAATGATGAAACTGCCTGGATCTTGTCGTTTAGGTGGCAACTTACTCCACACTGAATAACACTCATTTGATGTGGCAACAGTCTCATATTTTTCCACCATTCTCTTCTTGGTAACAATGTCTTTGGGAAATTTAGCATAAATGGGCATTTGATCAATGACCTCTAGAAATGGGACATCGATATGCAGCTGGTCAAGGATATCTACGAATTTCTTAAACTGGAGATCGTCTTTGTGCTTCTTCATTTTTTGAGGAAAAGGAGGTGGGGGTCTGATCTCTTCCTCTACAAGTAGGGGCTTGTCTTTTTCTGTAGAAAAAGTTGTTTCTTTCTTAGCAGATTCTTTAATTGGGCCCTCATACTTGTCTTCCTCAAAATGTGTATCTCCTGGTGCAACAGGTTCCCTTTGATCAGACTCAGGGTTAGAGTCTTCTTTTTTTCCCCCCAAACTTATCTCCTTTATTAAGTTACGTACCACTTCTCAAAGTGAGTGCGCTACACTATTCCTTTCCATGAGGTTTAGTGACTTCAGTGTCACTAGGCAAACTTCCTTGAGGTTGCACATGCAAAGCTTGTGCAATTTGCCCCACTTGAGTTTCCAAAGCTCTTAAGGACGAATTGTGACTTTGTAGCAGTGCTTCTTGGTTCTTGATGGATGCAGCATGATCTTGAAGCAGGACTTTCGTAGTAGCCATGAAGTCCTTCGTGGTTAACATGAAGTTCTTGAATGTAGCTTCCAAAGAATTGTTATTGGATGAAGATGCCAAACCTCTGTTGTTTTGCCATGGCATATTCTGCTGGTGTCCTAGGGGTTCAATCAGATTTTGTTGCTGATTCGAGATGCCAGAATTATTGTTCCCCTGGTTCTCCCAAGAAAGGTTAGGGTGCTAAAGCCATCATGGATTGTAGGTATTCGAGTAAGGATTGTTGTTCCTATTGTAGTTTCCCACATAATCGGTAGATTTTTGGTTTTTAGGGCACTCACTTAAATGATGGTTTCCCTCACATCGAAGACAAGATGAAGTAACCTTCACTTCCATTACCTCGTTTGGACGTTGGAGATTCTTTAACATGTTGGTAATAGCTGATAATTGAGCTGAAACTAAGTCATCAACATCATATTCTCGCATTCCTTGAGTCTTTCTCCCCACTCTTAGCCTTTAGGTAGGGAATTGGTAGTCGTTGTTTGCTATCCTATCAAGGATATCAAACGCTTCTTCGGGTGACTTGTCCAGTAGGGTTCCATTTGATGAAGCATCCAACATCATTCTTGTGGGTGCATTAACTCCATTGTAGAACATCACCACTTGTGTCCAATCATGGAAACCATGATTTGTGCACTTGCGCAACAGTCCCTTGAATATATCCCAACACTCGTACATCGACTCGTCATCAGCTTGACAGAATGAAGCAATGTCATTCCTTAATTGGGTATTCCTATTGGGTGGATTATACTGCATCAAAAGACTCTTGCATAAGTCTGTCCATGTCTCCATCGAACCAGCAGGTACTTCACTCAACAAGCTCTCACCCGATCAAGCAAGGAATAAGGGAACAACTTCAACTTTAATACATCTTCATGCACCCCTTGTTGTCTAAATGAATCGCAAACTTCCAAGAATGCACATATATGTTGCCTTGCATCTTCATGAGGTGATCCCCAGAACTGACCAATGGAGTTCAACATGTTGAACATAACTGGTTTGAGTTCAAAGTGAGCAGCGTGGATCTCGGGAGCCACATTTCTAGGATTCAAATCATCTAAGATAGGTTTCAAATGATCCCTAATAGCTCGAGGTCAAACTATTGCTCCAGGATTTACTGTAGCATCAAGATTTCCTTGATTATCGACTGGCAATCCTTGATTCTAATGTCTATTCATGATTCTCAAAGCTTCTTGTATCTGCCTTTTTGCCGAAAAAGATGTTCAATTTCAGGAATGATAGGTCGTAAGGATCCACTAGGTATTCTTTTGCTCATACACTAGTAGAACACTTGAAAAGATAAACAAAGAGAACTAGTAAAATTGTACAAAAACTTAAAATAAATTAAACAATGCAACAGCTAATCTGTGAGCGACCAATTGCCAATCCCTGGCAACGGTGCCAAAAACTTGTTGCGTGTTGTGGTGTACTATAAATGATATGCAAATAGTGCAAGTATACACGTCGAACAAGTAGTAAAGTGATGAGTGAGTATCGTCTCCACAGGGATTGGAGGTAATTCAAGTCAAGTTTAAGCAATGCAAACACAAACTGGAATTGTAAATGCTGTAGCAAACAAAGGCAAGGCAAGAAATGCTATAGCAACAAATATAGTAAAAACTGGCTGAACTGAATAGACTAAAAACTGTCCTCACACACGTGTGAAGCTCACTATGGGAATGACTGGCTGGGCTTGCGAATATGACCTATGTCTAGCTCTTAAGGATGCTTCACAAATTTCCACTTATCTTCTGCTCGACGGGGTTTCCTAAGAGTACTTCTAAACTATCTCGAGTAAGACGTCTGATAGTTAATATGCTACATCAATACCTCTCAGCGTGAACCCTAACATACTTCTAACTTTGAAATACTACCCTTTTTAGCCATTGAAACCATCCACTTATCTCTAAGGTGGGTTAGAGTTGTGCCTCTCAGCATCCAACTCCATTACCTACGAGGATCTAAGCGTAGCTCTCTCGACCACTAGACTAATCCGACACATAAAGAAAGGCCAACTCTCGAAGGCTCTTACAACCTTAGGGCAATAAAACAGTAGGCAAAGCATGGATAAGACTAAAAAACATAAAAGCATCCATTAAAAGAAACTAAACAGAAGTATCCAAGCCAACTAAAATCAGTTCATGGCTGGGTAATAAACATCCAACATCATTCGTCTCATACAACCTATTTCCAGAAATAAAGAAAATGTTAAAGCAAAAGCAGAAGAAGAGAAATCTCCCAATCTGCCATAGGCTATTGTGAACCGCCATAGGCTTTCCGTTTCTCTCAAAGCCAGCAAAATCACCTCGTGGAGCTTCAACAATGGAAGACACTAAGTTGAGGAAGAAGGTGAAGAAAAGAGCCGCCTTTCTATTCTCTGGTCACCACCCTTTAGCACTTTTTCCGCGCCTCCCTTAAATGAGGGCTTCTTGTCCTTTATATATTGGAGGCTCCTAGGGTATTGTGCCCTAAACATTCCCTTTGTATCCTAAAGAATATTCCTCCGGTGCATGCTTGGCATAAGAGACAAATGGGGGTTCTCACATGTGGGCTAGAAAATATCTTCTTTGTATTTTTTCTTTTTCTGCTCCCAGCCTTTCCAGTCCAAAATGCTATGGCATTTTCAGTTATTCCGTCCTGCTCACCTGTACATCATGAAACCTGACCAAACCCTTATCACGCAGCACCCATTTAGCAATTAATCCACAACAACCAAAGCTATGAAACAAGATGCAACTATATGAACTAAATGCAACCTAAATGCTATGCAATGAGCCTAAGAACAAGAAAATAACAGAGTAAAATGTATGAAATATATGCATTTTGTAGAGTTATCAATCATACGTACAGAAAAAAAAGAAATACAGAATGTTCATTGACAGCCTCTGTGATGAACTACGTCCTCTTTTTACTACCTTGGAGATAGAAAATTTCCAGACCTTGGTCAACCGAGCCATTGCCACTGAAGCCTCTCAGAAGGCTTATAAAAGAAAGAACGGGAACCAATCCAGATCTGACAAAAGGTTCCGAGATGATTCTAGACCTCATGTGCCTTAGAAGAAGGGTAGACAGTGGGCTCAAAAGTCTGCCACCTTTCAACAGCTACCAAGATTGAGATACGTGCCACAGTCCTAATCTCTAGGGACATCTGCTGCTCGTACGACTTCAGTTGATAGTACGGGCGGTTCCGAAAGAGGTTCACAACTTCCCTTGTATAAATTTTGTCAGAAGAGGCAACCTAGATAGTGCCGCAGACAGTCCGGTCCTGTTACCTTTGTGGTGAGTCTAGACACTTTATCAGGCAGTGTCCGCAGAACCCAAATGCTCCTACCACTGTGGCTTCTCAGAATAGTCCGAACAAGGGAAGAGGAGCAAAGCAAGTGCAGTCTGGATCAGCAGGGAGACCTCGTAACGCTAAACACTCATTCAATTGAACGTGATCCTCAGACCTCAGCCCAGATGTACCATGTTCGAGATCGAGAGAAAGAGGATGATCCTGATGTAATTATAGGTATGGTGGAATTATGTTTCAAACTTGTTTATGCTTTGGTAGATCCAGGCTCCACGCATTCCTTTATTAGTGAACCGTTGATTGAAAAGTATGCTCTAGAATTTGAACCACTTACTTCTGAGATTGTTGTCTCTAATCCACTAGGAGATAGTGTCGTTATTCGATTAATCTACAAAGCTTGTCCTTTGAGTATCTAAAGGATCCTATTTCCGGCTAATTTGATGGCCTTGCCTTTCCGTGAGTTCAATCTAATCTTAGGCTTTGATTAGCTAGCTGAGCATCAAGCTTGGGTAGACTATTCAAAGAAGAAGTTGTATATTCGTGGGCTCGGTAAAGAGGGCATAACCTTGATGAAAGCCTAACCTGAGCGTAAGGAAGTTATCATGTGTGTTATGGAATCTAAAGAAGATGCAAAGCTCAAAAATGTGCTGGTAGTGAAAGAATTTGTTGATGTGTTTCCCGATGAACTTTCGGGACTCTCTCTAACCCAAGAAGTGGAATTTGGAATCGAAATACAACTAGGGACCACACCCGTCTCTATTAATCTGTACCAAATGGCTCTAGTTGAGTTAAAGAAGTTAAAAGCCCAAATCCAAGACCTTTTGGATAAGGGATTCATCCGACTGAATTTCTTACCTTGGGGGCCAGCGGTTTTATTTATCAAGAAGAATGATGGACCGATGTGACTATACATTAATTATCGTTATCTGAATAGAGTGACCATTAAGAACAGGTATCTATTACCGAGGGTCGATGATCTCTTCGATCAATTGAAAGATGCTTCTATCTTTTCCAAGATAGATGTACGATCCAGATACTATCAAATACAAGTGAAGGAGTCTGATGTCCCAAATATTGCCTTTCGAACTAGATATAGCCACTATGAATTCCCAGTAATGCTTTTTGGGCTTACGAATGCACCTGCAGCTTTCATGGATTTGATGAATCATGGATTCCGGCCCTACCTAGACAAGTTCGTGGTTGTGTTCATATATGACATCTTGATTTATTCCAAAGACAAAACCACTCATGAAGAACATCTCCAAATTATGCTACAGACTCTCCGGGAGAGACAGCTATACGCTAAGTTTAGCAAATGTGAGTTCTGGTTATCTGAAGTATCCTTTCTGGGACATGTGATCTCTTCTACAGGAATTCAAGTTGACCCAAAGAAGATTCAAGCAATCCTTGATTGGATTCCTCCAAAGAATGTTGGAGAAGTTCGTAGCTTTTTGGGCCTCGTAGGCTACTATCGTAGGTTCGTTAAAGGATTCTTGATGATTACTGCACCCTTGACGAAGCTTCTCTGTAAAGAAACCCCCTTTGTATGGACAACCAAGAAACAAAGGAGTTTTGATCAGCTCAAGCAAGTCCTAACCCGTGCTCCTATTTTGGTGTAACCCGAGTCAGGCAAAGACTTCATCGTATATAGTGATGCATCTCACTTGGGATTAGGCCGTGTACTTTTGCAAGAAAGAAAAATCATTGTATATGCCTCACGTCAGCTTAAACCACACGAGCTGAACTATTCGACACATGATTTGGAGTTCATCGCTGTTGTGTTTACCTTGAAGATCTAGAGGCACTATCTTTACGGTGAGAAGTGTTACTTATACGCTGATCACAAAAGTCTGAAGTATCTTCTGACTCAGAAAGAGTTGAATCTCTGTCAACGATGGTGGATGGAACTTTTGAAGGACTATGACTTAGTTATTGATTACCACCCCGGTAATGCCAATGTCGTAGCTGATACTCTTAGTCAGAAACCTACTTCCTCTCTGAGGCATTTGAATGCTCACTTCCGACTTAAGAAACATGGCAAGTTCTTGGCTGAATTGAGAGTTCAATCAACCATCGTGTCTTGAATCAAAGCACTCTAAGAATCCAATGAGGAGTTGCGAACTCTTATTAAAAAGATCAAAGATAAGCCAGATCCTGACTTTGCTATGAATTCCAAAGGTCTGTTATGTTTCTAGAACCGTATTTGTGTCCCCGAAGATGATGACCTTCGGGATCAAATCCTGAAGGAAGCTCATTCGAGTCATTTCTCTGTTCATCTTGGAGCTATCAAGATGTATAAGGATCTAAAAGAGTTGTACTTGTGGTCCGGTATAAAAAGTGAGATCACAGACTTTGTGGCTATGTGCTTGACTTGCCAACGGGTTAAAGCCAAGCACAAGGTGCCTACTGGCCTTTTGCAACCCATTGAGCTTTCACAATAGAAATGAGAACATATTATGATGGACTTTGTAAGTGGCTTGCCAGTGACACCGAAGAAGAACGATGCTATTTGGGTCATTGTGGACTGATTCACCAAATCTTCTCATTTCATTCTAGTGAGAATGGGTTTTGGTTTGCCTAAGCTTGCTGAATTGTACGTTCAAGAAGTTATCTGTTTGCACGGAGTTCCTATGTCCATTATTTTTTATCGTGATCCATATTTTGCATCCCGGTTTTAGAGGACTCTACAAAAGGCTTTGGGAACCCGAGTACACCTAAGCACTACTTTCGATCCTCAAACTGATTGTCAGTCCGAAAAGATTATTCAGATTCTGTAAGATATACTCTGAGCATGTGTTATTGACTTTGGGAATACGTGGGACAAATCCTTGCCTTTGGTGGAATTTGCTTACAACAATAGCTACCAAGCCTCGATTCAAATGGCACCCTATGAACCCTTTACGGGAGGAGATGTAGAACCCTTCTCTGTTGGACCGAGCTTGGTGAAGGAAAGATGTTAGGCCCTGACTTACTTCAGGAAACTGAAGAAAGGGTAACCATTATCCGTGATCGGCTCAAAGTTGTGTTTGATCGGCAGAAGGCCTACGCTAACGTGAGAAGAAGGGACATCCAATACGAGGTTGGTGAGAAAGCCTTCCTTAAAGTATCTCTGTGGAAGAAAATCATTTGATTTGGCAGGAAAGGGAAGCTAAGTCCTCGTTTTATTGGCCCATTCAAAGTGATCAAGAAAGTTGGACCTATTGCTTACCGACTAGCTCTCAGTGAGGAGTTAAGTCGAATTCATAATATCTTCCACGTGTATATGCTATGGAAGTACTCTTCCGCCCTCCCATATGATCAAGCTAGAGTTTGTGGAGATTCAGTCCAATCTGACGTACGAGGAGGAACCTGTGCAGATCCTCGCGCGAGAAGTGAATAGGCTTCGTAACAATTCTGTGCCCTTAGTAAAAGTCCTTTGGAGAATTCATTCAGTTGAAAAAGCAACGTGGGAACCGGAATAGACAATGCAAAAACAATACCCCAATTTGTTCAATTAGAGTAAAAATTCGAGGATGAATTTTCTTAAGGGAAGAGTTATCACATCCCTAAAACCAGCCTAGTCGGAATTAGGCTCTAGTGATCAGAAATTGTATATCGGACATGCCCAAATGTGTAATTTCTTGATCCTTGTACCCAATTTTGTAATCAATGAAAGTTGTGGGGTATTAAATTGATCTAAGGGTCTTTTTGTAAGAAATTTAAAGCTAAAATGCTGAAAACAGGTCAAGCGTATTGATACGGTAAGACCAGTATCGATACGGTCTAACAGCCATAACTAACTTACCAATTTTAGCCTAGGCGTATCGATACAACCCTCTACCTAAAATTGTTTTAAGGCCCAAATTGAAGGAAATAGAGAGTAAGGTGCACCTCCTTGCTTACCTCCATTCACGTGGGATTGACCTGAAAAGATGACAATTAGTCATCCAATGTCAATAGTTGAGAAATGATAAGGAAAAGATGTTATTATTAGTTTAAGCAAACCCTTAGGTATAGGAAAGCTTTCTATTGGCCTCTTTGGAGGTGGGAATTGACCAAAAGGATTTAGGATGGTTTAAATAATTAAGAAAGTCTCTATCCTTGTTTTTGAATCACCCAAAACCAAAAACCTCACATTTGTCTTGAAAGGAAGCTCACACCACCATTGTCATCTTCAACCTCAAGCTAAGCAAGAACCTCGATTCAATCTTCATCCATTGTTCAATTTCAATACATCGTTTGAAACCTCATAACTCAGTAAGTAAAACCCCTAAGTTAATTTGATGGTTCATTCATTCTTCAAGATTTAATTTTAAGATTAGGTTTTGAATGTTTAATGGATTCCCATGGATTAGGAGGTTAATTCCATTATTTCGATGTTGTCTACAAGCTTCGATAAGCATTAAAACATTTTCGGATCCTTAGTTTAAATTCTAAAGCAACCCCTAGTTTTGTGCTAGCTCAAGAAGTGGAGAATGACCCATCGTCGGCTCCAATGAAAGCTAGACATCAAAGAGTCATAATCTGGAGAGCTTGAAAGCTTTGGAGTCAAGGTGAGTGTAGTTGATTCAAGGGATAGGCTAGGTGCCATCCCGTTGCATTTGCTTTGTGATTATGTTTCCATTTGATAAAAGGCTCAAGTAGAGCAAGCTCTGTGGATGCTAACGGTGAGCATGGTAAGTCTTTGATATGGTTGATATGTTATAAGCTTATGTGTGATAATCAAGATATGCTATATGTGAGATTGATATGAATAATACATGACATGTGATATGTGGAGCTAAGTCTGAATTCCATTTCCTTTATGTTATAGCCTAAGGACACCAAAGGTAAGATTTGTGATGATATGTGAACTTGGACATTGGATACAATTGGCATGCCATAGGGTTATTCGAGGTCATTAAGTAAAGGATTGGACTACGGTCCGGGGCTACGACCTATATGTGTGGTGAGATAAGGTTGGATTGTGTAAGGGACTATCCAGAGCTACGGCCTATTTTCGATATGCATGGTGTACAGGGGAATCCCTGTATCCATTGGTTACCATGTCCAAGGAAATGATATGTGATTACAATATGTATTTTGTATATGGAAATATGTTACTTGAATTAAGCATGAGATACAAGTATGATTTGTGCACTAAATATGTCATTCAAGCATGTTACTATGATGTTCATATTACTCGTCAAAAATTTTCATTTGTTATAGCTACATCACTAGGCCATGCGTGCCTAACATTCGTGTGTCATACATTTCGGGATCTTAAAGAATTTCGGCCTTCGATCGTGTTGTTGCGGTTGCAAGTCGCTCATACAAATCATATGTATGCTTATCTTTTGCCTTGAACTCATAGTAAGGTGACATATGGTCTAAACATGTTATGTATGTACTTTTTAGTGTGTGTGTAATAGCCTAAAGGTGACCAATTGATTAATGATAAATATGGTATGTTTGTGAATTGGTTAAACTAGTAAGATGAGCTTAAATGTGCTAAAAGGTGAAAACTAGGTAAATGGATCCGAAACACCTTAAAATTTTGTATGCTATTAAAAATATGGAGATTAGACTTGATGGTAAAATTTGGTTAAGTTTGGACAACATTCAACAGGTTAAATTGATTAAAAACTAGCTAAAATATGTCATTATAGGGCAGACGTATCGGTACGCGTGATGGCGTATCGATATGGCCTTGCATAATTGGACTAAGTAAAACAGGACGTATCGATACGCAAAGAGGGTGTATCGATACGGATTTGGATAGTAAGGTCTGAAAATTAAATTGTATCGATACGACCTTAGGCTGTACCGAAACGGGTTAACCTTAGTCAACGCGTATCGATACGGGCTTAGGGTATCGATACCGTCTTGTTACCCTTGAACCTAGAATTTGGGAAATCAGCTTAGCATACTGATACGGGGCTTAGGCGTACCGGTACAGAATCAGTTAATTCTGTTAAAAGTCTAAAATTATAGTTTTAAACAGTTTATGAATTGGTCACTAAGTTTTAAATGGCCTAATTGGATAGGTAAACTATCTTTGTTAGTAATGAAACTTCACAGGTTAATAATTGGTAAGTTTAATTAAAGATTTGTATAAATAAAATCTGATGAATTCCCTTAATTTGTAAAATTTGCAATTTAGTCCCTAAGTTTGAAAAAGTTTAAAATTGACCCTAAATTGAATAAGTAGTCAATAAATAGGTATGCTAAGCTTAAAAAGGGTTTAATAAACTTCTCGAATAAGTCTCCAAACTCTGAATTCAACTCTGAACTTTCGATAAGTTTCTCAATAGCATCTTCCGACCTGGTTCTCTACCAGGCCCGGAAAGAGGTGTTACAGGGAATTCATGCATGATGCATCTTCTTAACAGGTCCATCAAACGCTCTTAAGTATCATACTGAGTTTCTTCATTAGCCTACCTAAAAGTAATGATTTCACTTTGCAGTTTGGCATTATTTTTAGGTTACTGGAATCTCAGAAGAAATTTCTAGCATAATTTTACCCACAAGTAACTGAATCAGGTGGCAAAGAACTTAGCCACAATTTTGCTCTATCTCTTAGAGAAAACGAGAATAGCTTCAACTTCACTATCTCTTCAGCCATACCAGGTGCTGAAAATAGTTGGCAAAGCTCCATGAATTGCTTCAAGTGCTGCCGTGAGTATCCGGTATGTGATCCTTAAAACTGACCTACATTCAATAGCGACTAAATCATTACCGATTTAAGCTTAAAATGAGTTGTATTTACCTCTGGACCAATCAACCCTGGCATCAAATTATCCATCTTTGGTGCCAAGTGTTCACTGATAGGTCGTTCTTTAGGATTCTCTGTAGCGAAAGCAAGAGCGAACGGTATCCCATCATGTATCGATGGATTTTCTTAATTTTTTAGGACACCATCTACTCCATCATTTTCGTTATGAACCATTTTTTGACGTTCTCTTCTTATCTTGTATAAGGTTCTTTCAATCTCTGTATCGTATGATAAATCTCCCTTCGCAGTGCGGCTCCTAGTCATACACCAAACAAAATGTAATAAGTAAAACAAAAGACAGAAACAAGTAAAAATCAAAACAATTAATCTCATTGCAATCCCTAACAACGGCGCCAAAAACTTGTGGACTGACTATTGCTTGGCAAAAGATTAAGTATTCTATTTGTCAATTTAGGAAATAATGCCAAGGATATGTCTTTTACGTGCAAGTATACACGGTCATTAAGTGATAAAGTATTGAGTTGAGTATCGTCTCTATAGGGATTTTCTAGGAATTAATTGCCACGATTAATAGTTGTGAATTATAAAATAAAGGTGATGACAATTGGTTAGGGGAAAAATAAAAGAATCAAAAAAATAAAAATGATAAAGAAACCGGAGTGAAGGTCGAGGGAGATTGGCAAATAAATGTTGTAGTAATGATTGGAATGCTTGGCAAGGGATGTTTGGATTTCACGCCAGTAAAGACAACAATTAGTAACATTAAAATCCAATTTTTTTGCCGAGCAGATTTTAAGTCAGTACTGCCTCTATCGATGGCAATACCCTAAGTTAACTACTCTCAACACCAATGTTTAGCTGTAAGTTCATCTACTTGAAGATCTTCTGTTGAAGTTTCTCTCCTTAGTATTTAGCAGTTAATCCTTATCTCCTAAGTCTGTTAAGATATTAGGGGATAATAAGCATTTAATGCCAATCGTCGTATGACATAAAATATATGAAATGTAAGCACATGTAAAATAAACAATACTTCTAAAGCATGTAATTATTAAAAACTAAAAATACTAAGCGTTCATCGCAAACACCCCTAGCCAATTTAAAAGATTAGTTCATGGCTGGGAAAACCAACAACAAATCATTATTTTGATTCATCATCATAAAAACCAAAATTAAATCAAGAGAAATGAAACAAAAGAATGAGATCTTTCGATGCATCCCTTCAATGGATCTAGAGCTCTCGACAAAATTATCCAGGTTGCTTCTACCCTTATTTTCTCCTGCCGGCTCCAACTTTCCTTTGGCTCATTCTTGAATTCCTTTATATAGGCGCATGAGAAGACTTAATTAGGGTTAGGTTTCAGTCTTGAATTTTTGGTTTCACGCTCTCCGGACACGGAATCCACGGGTTAAAGTAACTATGGATGACGTGGCTCTAACTTAGTGCAATTTTTTTGGGCATCGTCCTTCTTCTGCTAACCAAGCTTGGCATTCTTCTCCATTCTTTTGTCAACCAAGCTTCACATTCATCTTCTTGCTTTTTGCCAACTGTGCTCAGCATTTCCCTTCTTCTTTTTTCCAACTGCACTCAGCATTCCTACATGCGTCCACTTTCTTTAATCATGTCAATCCTGCATACCATAACAAGAAAATACCCCTTTAGTCTAGCAATAAAAACTATACAATCCTGAACTCCTAGATGCAAATACATGAAACTACTGTCAAAATAGACTAATATGTACATAAAGTCAAGAAATATCATGGTAATATATGCATGGAAAATACATCTTTTAAGGAGTTAACAATGACCTTGTAAATGGTTGATGAGTTTTAAGGTTTTTGTATGATCGTTCAAAAATTGAGTATCGTAAGTAAAGGTTAAAGAGATATTTTGGTAAAGATTGCGTTTGAGGTGATGTTTGGACTTTAAGGATGAGTTGTGAAGTGGTTTGAGCTCATGAGTGTGACGATATAATTTTGAGACCTATGTTTTAAGTATTTGCTCTACCGAGTTTTGAGATGGATTGTCTACCAGTATGGTACACAATGTGGAGATTATCAGTGTATCGCAAAGAAAATGTGGGTTACCAGCTATGGTTATGTGGAACCAGAATTCTTGTGTTGCAACAGATCTTGTTGGAGAAACCATTTGGAAATCCTTGAAGGCTTGTTAGGGTTTTAGTACAACTGTTCGTTGGAATTAAGTGGTTGGGTTGGAAAAGAATGTTTGGACTTTCGAGGATAGTTGGGTGAGTGTTAATCTCTAGTAAGAGTTCGTAAGTGTCATCATTTTTTGGTTAGAAACAAGTGGCTCGAGTAGTGAAATCGCATGTTCATGAGTTAGCCTTCGTTCGAGTTGAGGGTGAGTTCTAGTAAAGTAAAGTGCTAAGTCCTGTCTTGGTTGGCCAAGCCAGGATGAAAGAGTTGTTAATTCAAGATAGATTTATGGTAGAGTTTTGATGTCAAAGTTTTGCATGTTCTTGAAACGTTTGGTCATGGTTTTGATAATGGATGAAGAAATGTTCCTAGTGGTATATCTTTAAAGAGATGTTGTGTTCCGGTAACACTTGAGGTTTAAGTTCAAGAGTTTTGAATCACGAATGATGGTCGAGAGGATTGTTAACCAAGGTGAAACTCATCCGAAATGAGTTCATTGGGTTGATGTTTGATAGTATTGTTAAGGAATATCCTTTGTTGATCTTCTTTAAGGTTTGATGTGAGTGTTGTTCGATTGTTGGAAAATTAATCGTTGGAAATTCATGAGATAGACATTGAGGAGTTTAGCGTTGTGAGCTTTGGATAAGGAGGTTTGATAGGGAAACTTCAGAACCGAGGTGAGTGTATGTGAGTTGGGGAAATGGTTGGATCTGAGTTAGTAACATCTTCTCTCTTTTTTAATTTTAAGGACGAAATTTCTTTTTAAAAAAAGAGAGTTGTAACAACCCAAATTTTTGAGTCAATGTTTGGGTGTTGACTCGGGTCGTGGACCTACATTTTGGATTAGACTGTTGAACCCATTGGGCCAATTTTGGGCTTGATTGGATGAGAATTGGGGTTAGTTAGGCTTGAATAGCGACCATTTTGTGGTAAGGGTGAAAGTGAAGGTGTTGACTCCTCAAAAGTACTATTGTTCATGTATATATATATTGCTATGTTTTTTCTTGACTTTGAAAACATATTCATGCATTTAGCTCGCAGAATCATGCATTTGCATTAAGGAGTTGAGGAACATTTAGTGGAAGGTTAGGAGCAAGTTGGCAAATGCAGGAGGAGAATGCCAAGTTTGATTGGCAAAAGTAGTAAGGAGAATGCCAAGCAAGGATGGAAAAGAATGCATGACAGAAATATCAAGCACGGATGGCAAAAGAATGCATTAGGATAATGCCACGTGTGGTTGAAATACCATGGAGAAAAATGCCAAGCTTGATTGGAAAAAGAATGATGCCCGAAAAAATTGCACCACGTCAAAACCACGTCACCCTACTTGCGATGACGCGTAGATGCCACGTTCGACGTGAAGGGTTACGCTGGTACACCCCATGGCGCAGCAGAAAAATTATCTGACGATTACCACCAGAGATCCATGAACGAGGAACAAATCGAGGAGAATAAGGGTGAAGAATTACCTGTTTAAAATTTGGAATTCTAAATTTAAAGGAGATAGACATCCAATCACAATTCCACGATGTTTGTTCCTAAGCCGCAACGATAACGCTCTGACCTCTACGTAGTTCATCCAGTTAAAACGAGCATATAAAACTTTCTAAACTATTTAAAGGGTTTTTCCAAAAGCATTAATGTCTGTTATATCTCTCATACCTTTATATAGCCTTTGAAATCCTAATTCAACTCACATTAGGATTTTAATATATTTATTAATATATATAATCCTAATTTAACTTTAATTAGGATTTCAATATATATATTAAATATATATAATTTCAATTCAACTTAATTAGAATTTCAATATATATATATATATATTAAATATATATAATCCCAATTCAACTAAATTAGGATTTCAATATATATATTAATTCAAATCGAATTATATTATTTATATATTAAAAGAGTTATAATTACAATAATTATTTTCTTTTAATATTTGTCCAATAGTTAAATTATATATATATCAAATATATATTAATTTAACTAAATTCGTGTACAACAAATTTGTATAATATAATTCATTTAATATATGCTCATTTCAACAGTGGGTGTGACCCTGTAGGTTCATGTAACGTTAGTAGTAAATATTAGAACATTTCTAATATTATAAACAATGAGTGATATCTAGCAATATTTCATTGTCACCTAAGTTACAAGAAATTATGATTTGACATAACCTTTTCGTTATTAACTCTTTTTCATGTATTACATCCTTTTGTCCTTTATATTTAGATTGGACACAAGTCATGGGACAATCACACTTGTATAGTTTGTCTAATATTTCTTGATATCTTGAGTAGACTATTATAAACAAATAACTATGATATCTCATATCAACTTATTCGAGCATGGCCATTCATTTCTAGTCTCACTCAATCAAGTGGCCTACGAATTACTCCTATTATGTAGGAGGTATAAATCTTATTTTGATCAACCATATCCCACTACATAGATTGTGACATATCCAATATCAGTCTTTATAGTGTAGTCAGTTACGAAACACGTTTGATTGTATCAAAATGTATCTTTCACAATGTTGAAATAATGATAATCTCAAGTCTAAGGATCATACATGTAGTTATCACTATGAGCAATGTTGTGACAGTCACATAATAATCCAAGAAACATGCTCATAGCAGGTCAGTCCAATATGTCGTTCTCTAACACATACTTATGTATTGATTTTGACATCTCCATGTAAATGACAACACTTTGTCATCAATCAAATGCATATTAGTCTTAATGCATTATTGTTTTCCATGCCCACAATAATACTTGACTAAGGACATTTAAGAATAATCATATTATTCTAAGGACTTTATTATAATTCAGTTTATTTATGCATGCAGAACTGTAACTGAAAATAATAATGGCAATGACTCTTTATGAATAAAGAAGGTAAAAACAAATGTCATTTACAACCATCTTATGATTGGTCTTTGGGCATACTCTAACACGAAGATGATATCATCTCTAGTTACTAAAATGCGTAGACATCGTGTCCAAAGAGTGCGGCGCTGAAAAACCCTAATTAGGGCTTCGCCAACGCCTATATAAAGAAGCCCACCGATAGAGCAAAGGCAAGCTAGAACATTGAGGAGAAGAGAACAGTAGGAGTAGCCTGGGTAGCTTTACCAAGAGCCCTAGATTCATTGAAAGGCTGCATCGAAAGAACTTCTTCTTTGTTTCTTATCTTTTGAATTTATTTATGGTTTTTGTGATGATGAATCAAAACGATGAATTTTTTTGGTTTCCCCATCCATAAACTAATTTCTTTAAGTTGGCTAGGGATGTTTTTGCGATGAAACGCTCAGCTATTTTCAACTTTTAATAATTGAATGCTTTGGCATTTTTGTCTATCTTGCTAGAACTTAATTTCCTTCAATTGTTTGTCATACGACAGTTGACATTACATGCATATTATCTCTTAATATCTTAATAGGCTTAGGAGATAACGATTAATTGCCAAGTTACTAAGCTGAGAAACTTTGACAGAAGATGTTCAAGTAGATGAGCTTACTTCAGGAGTGAATCTACCCCTTAGGAGAAAAGATTAAAACTTCATCAAGTTAATGATTGAGAAAGTTCACTATAGACAAATAGGGGTTAAACATAATTATCTTAGGGTAATGCCATCAACAAAGACATTGCCACTTTAAAATCTGTTCGAAAATAAAACCAAGGCTGAAAGTATTAAAAGACTGGCATAGCTAGTGTGAAATCCAAACATCCCATGCCAACGCTTATCACCATTTGAATACATTTTTTTGCCAATCTACCTGTATCTTTACTTTTGTTTCCTTTATATTTTAATTTCTTTAGTTCTTTTATTTTGACACGCTACAACAATCATTTGCCATCACTTTTATTTTTCAGTTCACAAGTATTAATCGTGGCAATTAATTCCTAGACAACCCTAGTGGAGACAATACTCAACTCATTACTATATTACTTGTTGACCGTGTATACTTGCACGCAAAAAGACTTATGCTTGGCATTATTTACTTGCATATTTACACCGAATCCTCAATCTTTTGCCATGCAATACTAAGTCTACAAGTTTTTGGCGCCGTTGCGGGGGATTGCAATGAGATTAATTGCTTTGATTTTTACATTTTTCTTTGTTTGTTTAATTTATTTTGTTTGGTATATGTACATGAGCATCACTACGAAGGAAGATTTACAATACGCCTCCGAAACTGAAAGAACCCTACGCATGTTAAGAAGAGAATGTCGAGAAAAGGCTCTTGATGAGAATGGTGAACTATGAGGTGTCTTAATAATTCCAATAACCAGGAGATACTGGCAATACCTACAATTAAACTACCCACTTCTGCTATTGTTGCTCAGATACCTGTAGAACGATCTATTAGAGAACACCTAGCACCCACCATAAATGATTTGATGCTAGGAATGATCAGTCTAGAGGTTAATATGGCTAAATTTGAGCTGAAAATGATTCAAATGCTAATGAATATAGGTCAATTTGATGAATCACCTACTAGAGATCCAAGGCAGAATTTGAAGCAATTCACGGAGGTTTGCCAACTATTTCACCAGCCTGATATGGCTGAAGAGACGATAAAGTTGAAGCTCTTTTCATTTCCTTGTGAGATAAGGCAAAATTGTGGCTAAATTTTTTGCCACCAAGTTCAGTCACTAAGTGGGCAGATTTATACCAGAAATTCCTGCTGAGATCCCAACCACCTGCATTAAATGCCAAGTTGCAAAGTGAAATCATTACCTTTAGGCAAGCTAATGATGAGACTTTCTATGATACTTGGAAGCAATTCAAAGACCTGTTGAGAAGATGTCCCATGCATGGATTCCCTACTTGGAACCAGATGAAGATTTTTTTTATAGCGGGCTCAATGCTCATGCCAAGACCATTGTAGATGCTTCAAAAAACGGTTCGTTGCTAGATAAAAATTATAATGATGTATATGACATCCTATAAAGGATTGCCACCAATGATCTCCAAAACCCTACCGCCGGATTGGGAACCAAGACAAAATTAGCTGCAAAATTAGAGCTTGATGCATTGCCATCTTTTAATGCTCAAATTTCAACCTCACTAAAATAGAGAAAACGACGCAGAAGACTGTTAAAGTCTGAGAAGTGAAGGCATTGGAACCATTTTGCACTATTTCTGGAGAGGATCATAATTTGGAAGAATGCCCAACAAACCCAGAATCAGTATATTTTGTTGGTAATTACAATTGTAATATTAACCCACACTCTAATACTTATAATGCAGAATGTAAGCAGCATCCGAACTTTTCTTAGGCAAACCAAGGTGGTAACCAATTTAATGCCAAGCGTCAGAACACAAATACGCCACCAGGTTTCAACCAGAATGCGATGCCATAGAGAGCACAAAACAATTGTCATCCAGGGCAGAGTTCTACCTATGGTAACACCTTAACGGAGTATATGGAGGGAAATAATGCAATTGTCCAGAGTTTAGCCACATCCATGAGGAACTTGGAAGTTCATATCGAACAGATTGCCAGCGCACTTAATACCAGACCTCCAGGGACTTTGCCAAGTAATATAGAGGATGCTCAGAAAAAAGGGAGAGAACAATGCAAACCTGACACTCTCCTAAGTGGCAAACAAGTCGAGATTTCAATGCATGGAAAAGAGCCAATTGTTTGCCATGAGAATAAATCGGTGCCAACATAAGAAACCAAGGAAGCTGAGAAAGGGGAAACAAGCACTACCAGTGCCAGATCACAACCTGATGCCAACCTTACCTTGGTAAAACAAGCAGGTATTACTATTGACGTTTTCAAAGCTCTTAAGTGTGCAGATGAAATCGAAGAATTCCATACAGTTGAGGAAATGGAATCCATTTTGGATGAGAACCTGACATTGAATTGCCAAGGAATGAAAACATATGCTATAGAGCAAAAGTGCAAGGATCTGTCTAGTAGAACATTTAAGGAGTTGGGATATTTGACCAAGCTAAAAGAAATCACGAGCCACCAACATAAGATACCTGAACCACTTGAGTTGGTTTGTAGAGAAATCAAAGCACCAAAACCAAAGCTTGGAACTAAAAAAATTACCAAGTCACCTCAAACATGCCTTGACATGAAAGGAGAAAATGAGCAACAAAACCTAAGCACTATTGGGGTGCTGAGTTTGATCAAAGGTTCTCGAAACCTAAAACAAAGAGATACTTCAGTTTTCTAAGGTGGTTGTTCAAAGGAACCATGGTAAAATTTTCTCTTTTATTCTGCAATCGAGAGTCTGAAATACTCAAAGGAAAGCAATCTTCGGCTTTATATGCTGGTTATTCAAACAAAATATTGTCATAACCTACCATCTACCAGCCAATGACCAAAGACTGGAACACTACTGGGAAGGAAGTCAGATTACTGCCAAGGAGACCATTCTCCTTGCAGACATTTGGTAAATTTTTACCAACTCGGTCTGATCATTTTAAATAGTTTTAGGAGAGTTATTTTCTTTTTAGTACTTAGGATATTTCAGCTTTAAATTTTTAGTTTTTCATCTTATTTCTTTTCTTTTCTGTTTTGAAAGGTTTCTTTGATTCATAGTACAGGAAAATTTTCCAAGAGACCATGATGAGTTCTGTTGCCAAGACACCTAAGGCTAAATCGACCACTCAATTGCTAGCTGATTTTGTGGCATTACTCTCCTAGATCTATAAACACCAAGAACTCATCCTCTAGAAGATTTAAAAGGTTGAGGAACACAACTCTTGAAGTAGTGTCTGTCAATCCTTTGCCACAATATCCAAAGTTCCCAATTGAACTTCATGCATTGGAAGGAATGCCAACCAGCCTTCAGCCTGACCAAACTCTAGCTCAAAAATTTGATGCCACTGTACTAGTATCACCTGCCCACTAAGATTCTGCCTTGACTAATGCTTCAGATCCACCACTGAAGAGGAAAAAGTCAGTGGGAACCAAATAGAAGATTATTTATAAAAGAAAGGCTTGTTCCACTCGCCAAAACCATTCCTCAAGGAGTCCTCATTCCCTTAACTCCTTACATTCATGTTTATCATTTTTAACATGCATTTCATGTGTATATATATGTGTTTTCATGCATTGAGGACAATGTGTAATGCCCCAGATTTAGGCCTAAGAGTTTTGGGCTGATTAGACGGTCTGGTGGACCGAATTAGAGATTCGAGTTGAATTCGGGATTTAAATCGGAATAAATATTTTTGAGCGAGAAAATATTTGGAAAAAAGCCTAAAAATAATTATTTAATATATAAATATTTTTGGTAAATTCAATTTTGAAAAATGGAATTCGGAAATGTGACATTTTTGCTAGTGACCAAAATGTAAAGAATGAAAACTATTTTTAGGGAGTGTTTTGTAAAGGGTCAAAACTTCAAATCTTTAAGGAGCTATTTGCCCAAATTCTAATATCAGAGTTTTCTCCTTAATTGGTTATTTTAAAAGATTTGGGAAGAGTATAAATAGATTTTCTCATGTAACTAACTTTTCTATAAAAAATTCTCTCAAATTCTCTTCAGTCAATTCTTTTCTCTTCTTCAAAATCTTCAGGTAACTTCTTGATTTTATCAATCTTTTAATGTCAAATGAGTTCTTAATTGTTTCCTACCAAAACCTTATTGTTTTAATCTTGTTTTCTCGTGTAAATCAATAGAATTAAGGAGGAAAGTCAACATTAGAGGTGAGCTTCGTCATTCTCCTCTAATTTATGGTTCTTTACTAAGATTATCAAGTTGTTGATCCTTTACAAATGTTTTCTAATGATTTTTAATGATTTAGTTATGGAAATTGGTTAAATCAAGGTTTAATTGATGAAATTAAGTGATTTTCGTTTTGGATCTATTTCGATGAATTCTAGATTGATTATAATCATGATTTTGATTTTTTATGATGTTGATACATTGGCTTTAACATTGGAATCCTGAAACTATATGAATCTCTAATTTGTTAGGTTGTTAGAGTTGTGTTTTTGGCGAGTTATGGGTGTTTAATGAATGCTGGAAGTATGAGGTTGATGTTAGATTGTTTTTGGATGTTAATTGAAGATAATTGATGTATTAAACCTTTAGGTTTTGGCTGGGTTAAGTTTGGAAGATGTTTATGTTGATTTCGATAGTTTTGGAAAGGTTTCGGCTAGAGTTGTAGAGGATTGTTATGGATTGATGTTGCTAGGCTTGTGAATGCATTTTGATGCATTGGATCCTCTTTTTATGTGGTGAAATCATAGGAGGTTGATCATCAAGCTTGAAGTGTCTCTTCGGAAGCTTTGGAGGAGTAATTCACATCGGCGAATGAGGCTTTGCATTATCGGTGAGTGAGAACGTGGATTTTAGCTTTAAAATTGTTTAAAGGTGATTTATGGGAGTTTATACTTAGCTTGAAACGCTGGTTTAAACTTGAAAGTAAGTATAAAGAGATTTCTCCCTCGGTCGTGCTTTTACAAAATGGAATTTATGTACTTGTTTTTATTGACATGGTACCTACTGTTTAAGCATGTTTGAAGTATGTTTTATACTATTTTTGATCATATAATGACGATGGATGCATTTGGTAAATGATCCATGTAAGTATGTGAAATACTTGTTTTTAAAGCATAGTTAGTTGCTTTGTAAATGGTTTTGAATTGATGCATAAAAAATGGTAGGTACATGGTTGATAATGAATTATATTGGCAAGTGATGTGATTTAAAATGTTATCGGATATAGTTGGCGGCTGGCCATAGAATTGATAGTGCACTATAAAAAGTTGCCTTGGAAGTCGAGAGGTTTATATTGTGTACCGAAAAGTCCATCCAAGTACCCTAACGGTTGAGGGGTTATATGGTACCTAAAACTCTCGTTATTGGATTATGCATCTAATCGATGATTGAGGTTGGTGTCCCAGGTTTGTCATTGGTACCGTAATTCTAGTTGAGATGGCATAAAGTCTTGAGATGACACTTGTTGAATCTATGTATCCGATGTAATAGTTTGTGAAAGTGGAATTTGGTTTATGATCACTTGAAAGCCAACATAATCTTTAATGTATCATGTTGATGTATAATGCTGGTTTATACATGTTTACTCTTTAAGATTTGCATATGGATTGTTATACATAAAAGGCTTAAATTGAGGGTTAGCAATGAGATTTGTTGTTGATCCATGATACATGTTGCATATGGTTTAATATGCTGGTTTTGAAAGTGTTAAGTGCATGATTTTCAAGGCATGATGTTTTATACAATGATTGAAATAATGATTTCAATATACATTGATGTGAGTTGTTTGAGCACTTGCTCTCTTTATCCATCAATGCAGAGAATTAAAGGTTTAAAGGCATCAAGCAAGCAAAATATATCCAAGGACTTCGGCTGTTGAACATATGGTTTTGAACTAGACTTGTAGTAAAAAAAGGTAATGGGGTTTTATTGTTGTTTTGGGAAGGTTTTGGGGAAACTCCCTGTTTAAGCATGTTTGTAATGTTGCTTTGGATTTGTAACTGGCCTCTTATGTTGATTGCGTCTTTGATGTTATGTTTTGATTGTTGAAAGGTTGGGCTTCTAGGAAGCATGCCTCTAGTTTACCCTTTAAAGCTTAATGCCATGAAATAATGATGTTTCTATGATGACTTGATGAGGATTGATCCCTAGTTGTGTTGTGTTCTTAAGTGAAGCATGTTAAAGTATGTTTGAATCCTTGAAAGCATGAAAACCAGCAATTTGGGACATTTTGTGTCCAAGCATATCGATACGAGTACCCTTGTACCGAAACGGGTATGCACAAATTAAACTAGCATTTCGGTATGTGGGTTAGTATTTTGATATCGCTCAGTGAATTTTGGCAAGTCGTTTCGATACATGAGAAAGCATATTGGTACGGTTTTAAGCTATTGGAATTTGGTTTTGGGTTATCTTAGCCCACGTACTGATACACCTTGAGACCGTATCGGTACGGATAGCAGTTATAGTGGTTATGTACTGTTTTATGTTTCAAGATTCTTCTGTTTTGGTCTCTGGTTTATATGTATGCAATTACACGAGTTTGAATAATCAATTTGAGTTGATTTTTAATATATGAGCATGGAACTTGATTAATTAAGGATCAGTAGTCTTAAAATGGGAAAAGTCCTTGTAACTTTCCAGAATTGCAATTTAGTACGAACAATTGGATATCGATTTGATGCCCGATTGAGTTGAGTTTTCACCCACTGCCAGTATGCACACAATAGGTTATAATGTTGCATCTAGATAAGATAAAAGAAAAAATAGACATAATTCAAGTTAAATCTTTACGAGTTTGTTTCGGTAAACCTAATGTATCTCGCTCGGTTTGGTTTAGCATTTAGGCTAGGTCAAGGGGTTACATTTGGTAGTATCAGAGCCAAGTTTGCGATAAGTAGGACGAGATTATGATTGTTGGAATGTTATTACTGGTTGATTATTGTTGTTTGCTATGCACGGTGACTTTTTATAAGCATGTTGATTATTTATAAGTCTGTTGGATGACATATGTTATGTTGGGGGATATTGGTGGGACACATTGCCTTATTACTACAGTTTGAAATGTTTAATTTGAAATGGAATTCTTGGATCCTCGCTTGAAGCTGGCTTGATTGTGTTTGTTTTAGTGTAATTATCATGCCTTCGAAAATGTGTTATATTACGATTGAGGGGGAATTGAGAACTAGCATGAATATTGTTGTCGTTGGGCAAAGAGGTTGAGGAGAATGTTATATCTCTTGGGGGTTTTCCACCCCCGAAGTAAGTACCACCTGGGCCAGTTGGGCCAATGTTGGGTGACATGACGCCTTTGATATAGGCGATGTCCAGAGCTTTTTAAGTTGCCGTTGCTAGAATGCATGTGACTACACCAGTTGTTGGACAACCGGGGTTGCTATTAGAGCACATTCGTAGTTTGGAAGAAGTTGAGTTTTGAGGGTTGGAACCTGAGGCATTCGAGGAGTGGATGACCAGTACTAATTGGATATATGACCAAATATGGTGTACTAATGCTCGTATGTTGAAGATGTATTGTGTTTCTGTTGCAAGGAGATGCGTATAGTTGGTCGACAACTGTGGTTGCGGGTATGGAAGTTGATGATTTGACCTAGGAGTTCTTTCAAACTGTTTTTAAGAAGAAGTATTTGGGAGTTAGATACTTGGATGAGAAGAAGTGCGAGTTTATGGCCTTGGTTCTGGGTAGTATTTATGTGCCTAAGTTTGAGGTAAAGTTTGTTCGATTGAGCTGGTATGCTCCTGAAATGGTACCGGATGAGAGGCATCACTATTACTGATTTTATTGTGGATTGGTACAAGATGTTAAAATATACATGTTGGCTTCTAACTACACCGTTTTTGACGTGTTGGTTATACGGGCGAAGTGCATTGAGCAAAACCTGATTTTATCAATTCGTGTGAGAGGTTCTAGCTTTAGCAAGAGAGTTTTGGACTCTAGTTTTAGTAGTGGTCAATTTAAGAAGTAACGTGATAAAAGGTATCACCTTGAGTTGAGGCGAGGTAGAGGTAGTGATGGGCGAGGGTCGTAGGGTTAGAGTATCCAGGCTAGAGCAGCGCTTAATACATGTTGGGTTTGTGGATCGTGTGATCGCACAAGGCGGGACTACCCACGTTTGGTTCGTGACGAACAAGCTCTTGCACTTGTTATTGCTAAATCTTTTTAGAGTTATGGATTGAGCAATCATTTGAGACGTGATTGTCCGTTGTTGGTGGGTAGACAAGCCAAGGCACCTATGGTTGCACCACAAAGAGGTTGTGGTGGTGGCCGAGGGCAGTTTTAGTGTAGAGAAGTGTGTATGCAAGTAACTAGTTCTTTTGGTGACGAGAAGGTTGATCAGGATATGTCATGTAACACCCCTTCCCGTCTCTATCATTGAATACGAGACAGAGATGTCACAAAACATTTGTAGAACCGTAACATATTTATAATTCGGTAAAAATTTGTTTTATAAAGGAAAATATTACAATTTAACTTTTATTTAAAAATCTAATTAATCGCGTAAAGTCAAAACTTTATATTTTTGTCTTCAAATCAAATTTAACTTCAGGCAACAACTTATTTATTTATGTTAACTTTATATAATTAGTGAAACTGTCTAAAAGCTGCATGATTAAAAATTCATCTAGATTTCAAATAAAATACAATTTATATCAAAGCTCGCATAACCTTTTAATAAACATGTCAACTAGTGAATATCAAATAACCTCAAATATTATATTACTGATACTGATGTACCTGTTCTTGAAAGATGATGTCCACTAGTGCTCCTTACTCCAAACGCTCTACTTTTCCTACGCATGAAACAGTCACACGCTAAGTATTTACTTAGTGAGGCAATAATTCAAATTCAAGTGCAATTTTCATAATATCAATATCAATATTAAAAATTAACAATGCATATGATCACCTTACCATTACATGCTCGTTAACATAAATAAATATGTAATAACATATATGTATGTTAAAGTGATAAGATTAGATCTTACCAATACCGTTGCCATTTCTATCTGTAAGCTTTCAATGCTTACCAGTACCTTTTTCCATTTCTATCTGCAAGCTTATCTTTCTGTTTTTTTTATTTAGCCCAAGGTATCAAATTAAGAGATTCTATGTACACGAGTCATCCCCCTATACTTACTTGAGTATAGTGTATTATTGCACTCTACCAGGAGTGCTTAGCACCGAAGTGCTTTGGTATACTTACCGGAGTATACCATTAATGAAATTTGCACTTTACCTGAAGTGCTTAGAATAAATTTGCACTTTACCTGAAGTGCTTAGAATATTTATACAACTGTTTATGACTCTATGGATATCCAACTATACTTTCAAATCTCTATATCATAAATTGGGCTTTATATCATAAGTCTATTTCATCAATGACATCATATATCAATATATATAAATATATCAACATTGGGTAGTTCATACCCGAAATAACATTTCAATTTCATCAATGTAAGTAATCAAATTATCAATGCATTTTATTTCTCAAATATTGACATATTACGATATGTCAATCATATGCTCAATGACATAAATATCATGACAACAATAATTTAGGGTAGGCTCATCGCAAGCCATTCCAATCATGTATAAAATATCAATGTAGTATGACATGTATGCAATTGCACTCACCTGGGCCATTTATTTGTATGCCTCACTAAGTCCTCTTTAATCTTTTTTTCTTCATTACCCCTCGAACCTCTCTTGATTCGAACTTGAACTTCATAAATCAAATAAAGGGAATATTTGTTAGATCCCAATCTAATAATATCTTAGATGTATTGTTAATATAATCATCCGAACATAACATTTATAAATGTTTTCCGTTCTTCCTTGTACTGTTCAAAACTTAGTACGGTCCTTAATGACTAATTTAAACATTCAACAACTATCCATACTCTAAATGTTCCAATTCTTCTATTTCAAAATCATTCGAGTTATTTCCCATAAAGTTTCAAACTTTGCTAATGTGCATTTTAATCACTAATTTTACCAAGGTACTTGAATTTAAACTTAATTCAAGTAATCACCTATTACCAATAATTACAACACTTTCCCTTTTATTTTCCATTTGACCGAATTGGTCACTGAACTTTGGAAAGTTTGAAATTCTCCCATTTTAGTCCTTACTAAGCTTGAATCATCAATTCTAGCTCATTTTCATCTAAGCCACCATCAAAACAATAATTTCCAAAATAATCCTCTATTTTCCCTTTCTTGCCAATATGGTCCTTTTTCATCATTTCAAGCCAATTTGATCATATTTTAAATAATATCTCTTTAATCCTTCTTCAACAAAATAATTCCATAACATCCTTTTAATTTTCTCAAAATGCCGAATAGGTCCTTAAACTTTTCAAAATTTTCAATTTGGTCCTAAATTGTCAATTCAAGCTTGAAATATAATTTTCTACCCATTTCCATCATCAAATAATTTTTTAACAATTTAGTCCCTAAAATTTTCCCAAGTTGCCGAATTGGTCCTTCATTATTCAAAATTGATTTTTTGATCCAATTGGCATTCTAATATGGTAAAATAAACTTTTCATCATAAATACATCATTTCCCCCATCAAATAAAAATTCAAGAATAATCCCCCCAAATTTTCAACATTTTCGAATTGGTCACTAAACTTTCCAAATGGGGAATTTTCATTCTAACATAAAAATTAGGCTTCTTGAATCACAATTACTTCAATTTCATCATCAATTCCATAATCATAATTAAAATCCTAAATTTCAAGATTAGAGTTTATTACTTTCAACATGGAATTAACTTGATTCCAAGCTTGTTTTCATCAAAACTAAGCTTAATTCATCATCTACTACATAATCTCAATCATAATCCATGAAACCCTAATTTCTTTCTCTTCAAACCCTAATCCAAAACTTCATAATTCCATGCAATTTTACTATCAAAATGTAGAGAATGAAGAGTATATTACTTTGCATCAAAGAGCCTTGCTTAAATTCATGATCGAAATCCTTGAATTTTGAACTAGAAAATTTTCTTTATTTTTCCCTATATTTTTCTCCAAGCTTCGAAAATGGGAGGAAGAAGATGAACTTTTGTTCATCAAATTTGACTTATATTCTAATAGAGAATAACAATTTGCCACTTGTCACTTTAAAAATGAATTTAAAATTCATTTTTATATCTTTCCAAAAATACCCCTCTAACTAAATGGAAATTACAATTAGTTCAAATTTATGCCACTCCATTACTTTTGAACTAGATTGGTTCCAATCCAACCGGCCATCATCATTAAATAATCATAAAATATTATTTATGATTTTTGTTCAATCCAATTTCCCGATTTTCACCTTCTATGATTTATCCTTTATCGAACTATCAACTCTAATTCAGGAATCACATATTTCCTTATTTCCATAAATAAATTCATATTTTCATACAAAATTCTTTATCTTAATAAAATCAAACTTAGAAATTTGACTCAATCCAAACATATCGATAATTACCCGAAATCTCTATTGGGTAACATCTTTCTTGAAAATCATTCATTAAGCATTTATACGAATCTTTCCTACTTCTTATGAGTCCTTTTTACTAATCAAAATACTGATATATGACACTTCCCAGAAGGTCACTCACAACTTTTCTCTAATCTTAGCACGCTTAACAATTTTATTCGATCAAAATTCAATATTTTGTACTGCACCCTAACTTCCAAAATTCTTACCAAAATACTTATTCTGATCGAATATATCCTTATACTGAATAAAAATTATTCTCGGGGAAATTTACACTTAGGTCCCTAAACTTTTACCAACTTTTCATTTTGGTCACTAATTTTTACCTTTTGTCATTTTAGTCACTAAGTTAGCCTTATGCCAAAACCTTAGAACTAAATGACCCTTGCATAACTTAGCAAGATTTTCAGGGGATTACATGCCCTTTGACTATTCAAGGTTATGTGTTTGTGGTTGATTTGGTGGAGTTATCATTTCACGATTTTGATATAATCTTGAGTATGGATTGGTTGATCGGGCATAGGGGTGTGGATTATTTTGAAACTAAACGAGTTTCCTTGAACTTGCTAATGATTACGATGTGGTAATCGTGGATGAAAATGCTAAGTTTTTGCCCAATGTTGTTTCGGCTCTGGAAGGGAGTCGTTTGATGCTTTTTGGATGTCAGACATTCTTAGCCTACGTTTTGAATCCGGGATCAAAGGAGGTGCATATTCAGGATATCCGCACGGTATGTGAGTTTTTGGGTGTTTTTCCGAGGGAATTGTTGGGTTTGCTACCATATAGAGTGGTTGAGTTTGGCATTGAGTTGTATGCAAAAACAGATCTAGTGTCTATTACTCCCTATTGCATGGCACTGAAGGAGTTAAAGACACAACTTCAGGAGTTGCTTGATCGAAGGTTTATTAGGCCTAATGTTTCACCGTGGGGTACTTCAGTGTTGTTTGTGAAAAGAATGATGACACAATATGGATGTGTATCGATTATCGGCCACTCAGCAAGTTGTCGATTAAGAATAAGTATCTTTTCCCATGAGTTGATGTTCTATTTGATCAATTTAGAAGTGCTTATGTGTTCTCTAAGATTGGGTTGAGGTTTGGGTATTATTAGCTTAAGGTAAAGGGTGTGGATGTGCTTAAAAAACTTTTCGTACGAGGTACATGCATTAAGAGTTTTTAGATCAGTTTATTATTTTTTTATTGATGATATTCTCATGTAAAAAGGTATCGAGAAGAATTTTGATCGGCATGTATGAATGGTTTAGTAGGCTTTTGGGGAGGAGCAAATGTTTGCTCTTTATTTTGGAAAGTACGAGTTTTGGGTATGTTGGAAAGAATACTGATTTTGAGAACGTTATTAGTAAGTGTGAACAGTTAAACATGCACAGTGCAAAAACAGTTATATGTATATATATAAATATGGCAGTACATGCATACATTTAGGCATGACATTAGATATTTTGCATACATACACATAGACATCTATAAGGGCATATAAGTAATCATGTATATATATATATATATTCACACTTACGGATAACTGTTCGAAGGTCGATGGAGTGATGGTGTAAGCAAGGTAGCTTATGTAAGCAGCTTCGGTAATTTGGTTCTTTGGAATTCTCAAGGGTTGAAGAGGATGTTAAAGATTGGTTCTCGGAAGTTTGATTGTGCTAGTTTTGAAGCAACCAAGGTTGGAGTTAGAAGTTCGTGCGTTTTCTAGTTTCAATTGTTTAATATCGAGGTTTGTTAAGGAATCTTCTAAGATTTTTGCGTTGCTAGCGGAGTTGTGGCTTGTCCATCTAGACAGTTGAAGATGCACGACTATAATTGGCCCTCGCATGATGTTGAGCTTGCCACGTTTGTGTTTGCTTAAGGGATTTGGAGACACTATCTCTATGGTGAGAAGTGTGTTGTGTATACGGGTCATAAGTGTTTGAAAAAATGATAACACAAAAAATTAGGTTTTAAGCAACATAGATGGTTGAAGTTGCTTAAGGATTATGATTTGATGATTGAATATCATCTGGGGAAGGCTAATTTGTAGCCAATGCTTTGAGTAGGAAGGTTGTAGTGGAGTTGAGGGTAATGTTTGTGCGGTTAAGTGTGACACGGGATAGAGACTTGTTGTCGAGCTGCAAGTAAAACCATCTTTGTCATAGTTGATTCAGTAGGAGCAACCTTATGATGATGCGTTGGTACCGCATGTCAAGGATATCATGAATGGAAATCTGACAGATTTTCACTTTAATGATGATGGGGTGTTGTGTTTTAAGGATCGGATAGTGGTGCCTAGTGATAATGAGTTGAAGCGTATCATTTTGTCTGAGGCGCATGCTAGTCTTTTTGTTATGCATCCCGGTAGTACTAAGGTGTATCGAGGGTTGAAGGAAGAGTACTATTGGGTTAATTTAAAGAATGGTTATGGCTGATTTTGCTGTTAGATACATGGTACGTCAGCGTATTAAGGCTGAGCATCAGTTTCCTTCTGGGTTGTTGTAACCGTTAAGGATATCAGAATAGAAGTGGGAGAGAATCACCATGGATTTTGTATCTGGGTTGCCATTGACGCCTACTAAAAATAATTCTAATTGGGTGGTTATGGATCGGTACGAAGTATGCGCATTTTGTGTGTATACATACCATGTATACCTTAGATAAGTTAGCAGATTGGTATATTGCTGAGATTGTTCATTTGCACGGGGTGCCTAAGTCTATAGTTGTGGATAAAGATCTACGGTTTACCGAGAGGTTTTGGGAGTGTTTTCATCGAGCTTTTGTTACACGGTTGAAATTCAGTACTTCGTATCATTCTCTAACGGATGGTCAGTCAGAACGTGTGATCCAATTTTTTGAGGATATGTTGAGGTGTTGCATCATTGAGTTCCAAGGAACCTGGGAAAGGCAGTTGCCTTTGGTGGAGTTCGCTTATAATAACAGTTATTAGGCCAGTACACAAATGGCATTGTATGAGGCCTTGTATGGTAGAAAGTGTCGTACACCTTTATATTAGGTTGAGTTTGAGGAAAAACATGTTTCTATGCTAGATGTGTTGGAAGACACAAATGAAGAAGTAAAGCTTGTTTGTGATCGCTTGAAAGCGGCTTCGAATCGCCAAAATTCTGCGCGGATTTGAAGCGTAGGGAGATTGAGTATGATGTTGGTGATCATGTGTTCTTGAAGGTGTCACCTTGGAAGAAGGTGATGTGGTTCGGACGTATGGGTAAGCTTAGTCCGAGATTCATTGGACTGTATGAGGTTGTGAAGCATGTAGGCCATGTTGCTTATCGTTTGAGGTTACCTCCTGAGTTCGAAGATTCATGATGTGTTTCATGTGTCGATGTTGCGAAAGTATCGGTCAGATCCATTGTATGTTATGCTGGTGGAAGGCATTGAGTTGTGACCGGATTTGTCTTTTGATGAGGAACCTGTTGAGATTTTTTATTCGTGTAGTAAATTTCTTCGTGGAAAACGATTGAACTTGTGAGGGTGTTGTGGCGACATCGTGGAGTTGAGGAGGCCACGTGGGAAAGTAAGGCGGACATGATGAAACAGTTTTTGCTTTTTTTTTCTTTGGAAAAAATTTTGAGGATGAAATTTCCTAAGTGGGGAAGAGTTGTAATGCCCCGGTTTTGGGTCTATGAATTTTGGGCTGATTATACGATCTGGTGGGCTGGATTAGAGATTCGAGTCAGATTTAGAATTTAAACTGGAATAAAAATTTTTGAGTGAGAAAATATTTGGGAAAATGCCAAAAAATATTATTTAATAATGAATATTTTTTACAAAGTCAATTTTGAAAAATGGAATTCGGAAATGTGACATTTTGGCTAGTGACCAAAATGTAAAGAATAAAAACTATGTTTAGTGACTGTTTTGTAGAGGGTAAAAACTTTGAATCTTTAAGGCGTTATTTGCCCAAAGTATAATATCATACTTTTCTCCTTAATTGGCTATTTTAAAAGATTTGGGAAGAGTATAAATAGATTTTTTCGAACTTTACGTAACTAACTTTTCTCTAAAAAATTTTCTCTCAAATTCTCTTTAGCCAACACTCTTATCTTCTTCAAAATCTTCAAGTAACTTCCTGATTTCCTCAATCTTTTAATGTCAAATGAGTTCTTAATTGTTTCCTATCAAAACCTTATTGTTTTAATCTTGTTTCTCATGTAAATCAATACAATTAAGGAGGAAAGTCAACATTAGAGGTGAGCTTCGTCCTTTTTCTCTAATGAATGGTTCTTTACTGAGATTCCTAAGTTATTGATCCTCTATAAATGTTTTCTAATGAGTTTTAATGATTTAATTACGGAAATTGGTTAAATCAAGGTTTAATTGATGAGATTAAGTGATTTTTGTTTCAGTTCTCTTTTGATGAATTCTAGATTGCTTATAATCTTGATTTTGATGTTTTATGATATTGACAAGTTGGATTTAACATTAGAATCCTGAAACTATATGAATCCTTAATTTGTTAGGTTACTAGAGTCGTGTTTTTGGTGAGTTATGGGTGTTTAATGAATGCTGGAAGTATGAGGTTGATGTTAGGTTGTTTTTAGATGTTAATTGAAGATAATTTATGGATTAAACCTTTAGGTTTTGGCCGGGTTAAGTTTGGAATATGTTTGATGTTGATTTTGGTAGTTTTGGAAAGGTTTCGGCTATAGTTGTATAGGATTGTTGTGGATTGATGTTGCTAGGTTTGTGAATGCATTTTGATGCATTGGATCCTCTATTTGTGTGGTGAAATCAAGAAAGGTTGATCCTCAAGCTTGTGGTGTCTCTTCGGAAGCTTTGGAGGAGTAATTTGTGTCAGCGAATGAGGTTTTACGTTGTCAGTGAGTGAGAACGTGGATTTCAGCTTTGAAATGGTTTAAAGGTGATTTATGGGAGTTTAAAATTAGCTTGAAAAGCTAGTTTAAACTCGAAAGTAAGTATAAAGAGATTTCTCCCTCGGTCGTGCTTTTACGAAATAGATTTTATGCACTTGTTTTGATTGAAATGGTACCTACTGTTTAAGCATGTTTGAAGTATGTTTTATACTGTTTTTGATCATATGATGATGATGGATGCATTTGGTAAATAAATCATGTAAGTATGTGGAATACTTGTTTTTAAAGCATGGTTAGTTGCTTTGTAAATGGTTTTGAATTGATGCATAAAAATATTGAGGTACATGGTTGATAATGAATTATATTGGCAAGTGATGTGATTTAAAATGTTATCAGATATAGTTGGCCTACCATATGATTAATAGTGCACTATAAAAAAGTTGCATTGGATGTCGAGGAGTTTATACGGTGTACTGAATACTCCATCCAAGTACCCTAACGGTTGAGGGGTTATATGGTACTGAAAACTCCCATTAGTGGATTATGCATCTAACCAATAATTGAGGTTGGTGTCCCCAGGTTTTTAGTTGTACCATAATTCTGGTTGAGATGACATGAAGTGTTAAAAGGGCACTTGTTGAATCTGTGCATCCGATGTAATATTTTTTGAAAGTGGAATTTGGTTTATGATCACTCGAAAACCAATATAATTGTTAATGTATCATGTTGATGGATGTTGATGTATAATGTTGGTTTATACATGTTTACTCTTTAAGCTTTGCATATAGATTGTTATGCATGGGAAGGATTAAATTGAGGGTTAGCAATGGAATTTGCTATTGATCCATGATACATGTTGCATATGGTTTAATATGCTAGTTTTGAAAGTGTTAAGTGCATGGTTTTCAAGGCATGATGTTTTATACGATGATTAAATGGTGATTTCAATGTGGTTTTGAAAAATAGTTTAAAAATGCATTGATGGTGTATTGTTTGAGTACTCCTCACTAAGCCTTGTATGCTTACGCTCTCTTTTTCTATCAATGCAGAGAATTAAATTTTTAAAGGCAACAACCAAGCGAAGGATATCCAAGAACTTCGGCTGTTGAACGTATAGTTTTGAACTAGACTTGTAGTAATAAGGGCAATGGGGTTTTATTGTTGTTTTGGGAGGGTTTTGGGGAAACTCCTTGTTTAAGCATGTTTGTAATGTTGCTTTGGATTTGTAATTGGCCTCTTATGTTGGTTGTGGCTTTTATTTTATGTTTTGATTGTTGAATGGTTGGGTTTCTAGGAAGCATGCCTCTAGTTTACCCTTTAAAGCTTAATTCCATGAAATGGTGATGTTTCTGTGATGACTTGATGATGATTGATCCCTAGAACTATTGTGTTATTAAGTGAAGCACGTTTTGAATCCTTGAAAGCATCAAAACTAGCAATTTGGGACATTTTGTGTCCAAGTGTATCGATACGCATACCCCTGTACCGAAACGGGTATGCACAAATTGAACTAGCGTTTCGGTACGTGGGTTAGTGTTTCGATACAACTCAGTGTATTTTGGCAAGTTGTTTCGATACATGAGGAACAGTATCGGTACAGTTCTGAGCTATTGGAATTTGGTTTTTTGTTATCGTAACCCACGTATCGATACACCTTGAGACCGTATCAGTACAGATAGCAGTTATGGTGGTTATGATTGTTTTATGTTTCGAGATTCTTCCGTTTTGGTCCCTGGTTTATATGTATGCAATTACATGAGTTTGAATGATCGATTTGAGTTGATTTTTGATAAATGACCATAGAAATTGATTAATTAAGGATTAGTAATCTTAAAATGGGAAAAGTCCTTGTAACTTTCTAGAATTGCAATTTAATCCCTAAATTATAATTGCGAACAATTGGATATAGATTTGATGCCCGATTGAGTTGAGTTTAAACCCGCTGCAAGTATTCATACCATAGGTTATAATGTTGCATCTAGATAAGATAAAAGAAAAAAAATGGACATAATTCAAGTTAAATATTTACGGGTTTGTTTCGGCAAACCTAACGTAGCTCGCTCGGTTTGGTCTAGCGACTAGGCCGGGTCAATGGGGTTACACAATGCGCACCTTAGGTTTGGGGGTGTGTGTTGCCTCGCATTTATTGCCATGACATGCATTTTATGTTTCTATCTACATTCTGTTATTGCCTTGTAGTTTAGGTAGAACCATGTATACCAGACCATTAAAAAATTGCCAAGGCTTGATTGATCTGATTAACATAACTGCTAACATAGTTAGAGTTTGTACTAGTATACTCTGTCCGATGATGAAATTGGAATCTTTAGTTAGCATGAGCCAACAAATTAGTAATTTTAGGATTTCTTGGCAATTGATCTCTACTTTAGGAAATTGAAGTCTCACTTAACATGTAGTATGCATCTAGTTCCCAAGACAAGAACACAGAATGAAAATAATAATAATAATAATAATAATAATAATAATAATAATTTGATGTCTGGGTAAACAAAATAAGGCAACAATGTTTTGCTAAGGCAAGAAGAAAAATATAGAACTCTTCTCTGCCTTAGAGATAATAAGTAGCTTGGGGCTTCATGGTTTGCTCCCTCTTAGTTCTCAAGCCAAAAACTTTAGGGTATGAGTATGATGAGTAATCCTAGTAATGTCTGGACTAACGTGGGGGTTCGTGGTATGCTCCCTCTTACTTCTTACGCCAAATAGTATTACGAAGCAAGCCTAAAAATATTGCCAGTATAAATCCTTGGTAAATAAAAGAAAAAATAATAATTCTGAGATTAGGTAGTAAATTTGACTAAGGGAGTTAAAAGGATACTTGATGCATATTGTCTGCACTTCATGCACACTTCATGACCTTAGACTAGAGTTACATTACTGCACTTGAATTTGCTTATCTGCTTGGCATTACTGCAGTGGGATATTTGAGGACAGAACTAGGGCTGGATTCTGCTTGCTAGCATGTGTTGTTAATCAAGACAATTTTGCAAATGTACTTTGCTTTATTATTTGTTTTCTTTGTTTTTAGTTGCATTTCTTGAGGACAAACAATGAGCTAGGTTTGGGGGTGTGTTAACTCCTCAAAAGTATTATTTTTCATATATATATATATATATAACATGCTTTTGCTTGACTTTGAATACATATTCATGCATTTAGCTCGTAGAATCATGCATTTGCATTAAGGAGTTGAGGGACGTTTCTTTTGCTATACTAAAGGTGTATTTCTTTGCTTTGGTGGCAGGTTAGGAGCAAGTTGGCAAATACAGAAGAAGAATGCCAAGTTTGGTTGGCAAAAGAAGTAAGGAGAATGCCAAGCACGGACGGTAGAAGAATGTATGATGAAAATGCCAAGCATGGATGGAAAAAAGAATGCAGGAGGATAATGCCGCGTGTGGTTGAAATACCAGGGAGAAAAATGCCAAGCTTGGATGGAAAAAGAATGATGCCCGAAAAAATAACACAACGTCAAGACCACGTCAGCCCTAGTTGCAATGACGCGTAAATGTTGTGTTTGATGATGACGTCAGCCCTGGTTACTAAAACCCGTGGATGTCACGTCCAAAGAGTGAGGCACCGAAAAACCCTAATTAGGGCTTCGTCAACGCCTATATAAAGAAGCTAAATGATAGAGCAAAGGCAAGCTAGACCCCTGAGGAGAAGAGAAGGGTAGGAGCAACCTAGATAGCTTTACTAAGAGCCATAGATTCATTAAGGGCTGCATCGAAAGAACTCCTTCTCTGTTTCTTATTTCTTGAATTTATTTTTAGGTTTTGTGATGATGAATCAAAACGATGATTTTTTTTTGTTTCCCCAGCCATGAACTAATTTCTTTAAGTTGGTTGGGGATATTTTTGCGATAAACGTTCATTTATTTTCAACTTTTAATAATTGAATGATTTGGCATTTTTTGTCTATCTTACTAGAACTTAATTTCCTTCAATTGTTTGCCATACGACAGTTGGCATTACATGCATATTACCTCTTAATATCTTAATAAACATAGGAGATAACGATTAATTGCCAAGGTACTAAGGTGAGAAACTTCGACAAAAGATGTTCAAGTAGATGAGCATACTTCAGGAGTGAATCTACCCCTTAGGAGAAAAGATTAAAACTTCGTCAAGTTAATGATTGAGAAAGTTCACTATAGACATATAGGGGTTAATCATAATTAGCTTAGGGTAATGCCATCGACAGAGGCAATGCTACTTTAAAATTTGTTTGGCAATAAAACTAAGGCTGAAAGTTATTAAAAGGTTGGCATAGCTAGTGTGAAATCCAAGCATCACATGCCAACGCTCATTACCATTTGAATACATTTGTTTGCCAATATACTTGGACCTTTACTTATGTTTCCTTTATCATTTTAATTTCTTGAGTTCTTTTATTTTCACACACTACATCAATCATTTGCCATCACTTTTATTTTTCAGTTCACAAGTATTAATCGTAGCAATTAATTTCTGGACAATCCCTGTGAAGACGATACTCAACTCACTATTATATTACTTATTGACTGTGTATACTTGTACGCAAAAAGACATATTCTTGGCATTATTGTAACCTTCTCGACCCAGCCTAGACGTTAAACCGAACTGAGTGAGCTATATTGGGTTTGCCAAAACAAACTCGAATCGGTTAACTAAACTTAGGTCCTTTTTCCCTTTTATCTTATCTAGATGCAACATTACGTCCTAAGGTGTGCATGTTAGCAGCAGGTGAAATCTCAATTAAATCAGGCATTGATTAGACATCCAATTGCATAAATTACAATTTAGGGACTAAATTGTAAATCTAGAAAGTTACAAGGATTTAATTAACATTTGAGTTACCAAACCTCAATTAATCAGATTACATGTCTACTTGCCAAATTTCAACTCAAAAAGATAATCCAAACTCATACAATTATATTCAAGAACATCAGGGACCAAAATGGAAGAATCAGAAACTTCAGGTATCACATTAACTAAATTAACGGCATCCCGTATCGGTACACAAACACAGTACCGATACATGTTCATTACACAGGGTCGTACCGGTACGTGAACAGTTGATTTCTAGTAGTTAAAGCTCGTACTGATACGACCCTTGGTGTACCCATCTCAGGCCATTTTCTAGCCTACCTGTACCGATACGGATCCCCGTGTATCGGTACGCCCTGACTCAAAATGTCCAATTTTGCTGGTTTTTTATACAATCAAGGATTCAAACATGCTTTAACCATCCATGAACATGTACACTACTAAACAAAAGATCAAACCCTGCCGGAAATATCAGTGAAACATGATCAATACATGGCAACATACTTCAATCATAAGTTTAGATGCATGCTTCCTAGAAACCTATCCAACCAATTCACGGAATGTAATCCGCATCAAAAGCAAACGTATAAAGCCTTATACAACTTTGCAACAACCAAATAAACTTGCACAAATCCAGGAGTTTAGCACCATTGCCTTTATTACTACTAGTCTTAGTTCAAAAACCATACTTTCAATTAGCTCAAGTCCTTGGATTTTCCCTCGCTTGTTCGCTTCCTCCAACCTTTAATTCTCTACATTGATGGACAAAGAGAGTGTAAGCACACTAGGCTTAGTGAGGAGTGCTCAAAACACAACACCATCAATACATTTAAAATCGGTTTTCAACTCAAAATGAAATCATCATTTAAAACAACTTTCAAAACACCATGCCTTACAAATCATGCACTTAAAATTTCCAAAAGCATGCATTTTAAACTATATGCAACTTTTATCATGGATCAACAGCAAAATCCCATTTGCTAACCCTCAATTTAAGCTGTCCCATACATAACATCCCAAATGCAAGTCTTAAAGAGTAAACATGTAGAAATCAACATTATACAACATAATTGATAAGTGTGTACAAGTATTGTTTTTCTTACCCGTTTTACTCGTATTATTGTTAGACTTAGGCTCATTTTAGTTGTAGTGGTAGGCATTCATGCATAATTTCCTAGTTTCCTTCGTTATTAAGTTTGGTATTGCATTTTGGTTGGTTTTCGTGAAAAATTCGCTGATGGTGTGCTTTATTTTATGTAGGACAGGATTACCGTGGCAAGTAGGGATTGCCATGGCAATTGAGAAGAATACTGAAGGAGTTGTCGAAGCTGATTATCGCAACATATCTAGATAAAACTAGATAAGTCCGCCCAATTTCCGGATAAATACGAAAAGCAAGGGATAATTCCCCATATCTGGATTTACACGCAAAATAGGATAGAGATAAATGCCCAGATTTTGGAGATAAAGATAAAAGAGATCAATTATCTCTTATTCAATTTAATTCAAGTTTATTCCTATCCTCATCAACAACAAATCTGATCACAAACTCTCCTATAAATAGAAGATCAAATCGCAGCTTTTAGGGCGATCAGGTTTTAGAGAGAAAGAGCATATCGCGCGCACCTTCTTCTTCTTCTTCTTCTTTATTCCTATTTTATGCGATCCATGTCTGGGAATATTTTGATTGTATTTTCTTTTTCCCATCCATGAACTAAATTAAATTGGATTGGGTTATTGGGTTTTGTGGTGTAATAAATGATTAGATGATTTAGGTTGTTAATTTCAATAAATTTTAAAGTTTGTTCAATCTTAGATTTTTAATCTTCATCTTGAGAGAATTAGGAGAGGATCTCGAGTGTTATCCATTTATCTAGGCTCGGGAGAGCTAGATTCAAGAAATGAGTGAAGACGGTTCTCATCTGAACGATCGTTGGTAGGAACTAAATAAGGAACGCCTTACATTCTTAAATGAGAGCTTCACTATTTAAAGAAATGTTAAAAAATTAGTATTGCCATTTGTCTTTACTATATGCCCCACTTTTATTATGTAATACTATTGATCATACTATTAAGACTTTATTGTTTCACACTATTAGATCATCTTCTTTATATTAATTAGTATTACAATTATCAAAAGAATAAGATTAAATAAGTAAGCCCAATAAATAATAAAAACCCAAGTCTTTTATTTAAACAGTGCAATTACAATAATAATACACATTCGGCCCAACAAGGCCTTAAATACACCAAATAACATAAACCCTAATCGTCTCATTTTCCTACGCAGATGATCTTAGGCCGTTGGATTTAAGATGATGATTGGGCGGGCCGAGATGCATGCAGAACATTCCAGAACCCCATTCTTCGCGCGACTTCCATCACGCCCCCCGTATGATCCGCGCGCGCTCTTTCGTCTTCCGCGCGCCGCTTCATTTCTTCTCATGCGATGAATGATCATCCGCTCCCATCACCATGTTGGCAGATCCAATGGCTCCCAGAGGCCCTTGTTCCTCGAGCCATTCCCACTCCGGTCCCCTCCCCTCTTCATTCTGCCATGACATTCCATGGGAGAAGTGTCGCTCGCTATCTGACCGCCCTCCTCCATAACCAGACGTCATGGTTCACGGGCAAAGCAAAAAGTAGAGGCATTAGAGACAACAAATCGGTAGCAAATCAAAAGGACATCAAAAAGCATATTATCAATAGAGGCAGCCAATAGGAATTTTTCTCTCTATTTTAAACAAATGTAACTCTTGGGTATAAAAAGAAACCCAACAAATATGTAAAAACATTCAAAATCTCAACCAGCAATAGAAAAGCAAATTTCTAAGGTACATCTATCTTTTAAAATATGCATATAGATAATTAGGGTTTAGTTTTTTTACCTTCACCGAAGCCTATTTTCCTTCCGATGATATGCCTTGTAGTGTCATCCGACACTACGAAAGGTGAATAGGCATGGGGAAAAGGGTCTTTCCGTTTTGGTTTTTAAAGATGAGGGGTATCTTAGTTTGCTTTTCATTGAAATTGGGCTTAGATCGGGGCTCAAGGGTAGGAGATGAGTGTTTTGAGGGAATATCAAAGGTTGTCGATCGCCGGCGAACGACGGCCAAATATTGGGATTTGAAGTGTTTTTTGGGTTTGAGGATGAACACCACGGCGGTGTTTATCCCCGTTCTAAAAAAAAGGAGGGCTGGGAAGAGTGTTTAAGGCTAAGGGTTTATAGCCAAAAGAGGCAAAAACGTTATAAAACATTGTGTTTTATATTAAACCGGTTTTTTTTTGGTTTATTCGCGTTATGAGTCCCTCCGCCCCATCCTAATTGTGCTAGGAGGGTCTCTGCATGGGCAAATAGCCCTTTTGGTCCCTCCGCCTGGCTAAATTGTGGTATATAGGCTATTTCACCTTTTTTTAATTGCCATTTGGGTCCATAAGCTTCCTACCGGTTTACAGTTACGCCTCGTGTTTTTTTTCTTTTATTTTGTCCCTTTAGTTTTGTTTCTTTTTATTTTGGTCCCTTACAATGTTTAATTTCTCTTTAATTTTCATGCATTTTATTTTAATTTGTCTATATTGTTATTATTTTATTTATGTTTCATTTTATTTCTTGGA
The DNA here is from genome assembly GCA_019671005.1 of Hibiscus mutabilis. Classification (NCBI taxonomy): domain Eukaryota; kingdom Viridiplantae; phylum Streptophyta; class Magnoliopsida; order Malvales; family Malvaceae; genus Hibiscus; species Hibiscus mutabilis. Next base: position 15,411,261 of record CM033715.1, read on the forward strand.
TATGTCTAATAGATAGACTAATTCATTGTTTGTTTTGATGTACATATTTGTCCTATGTAATGCTTATAATATGTAACTTTAGGTATGTTGGGTATAAAAGTTCCTTTTAATTTGTATGATATGAATTTTCTTAAATACACATAATTAGGTCTTTAAAATTCAAATATAGTATCCTTTTAATGTGTGTGTTTATGTGTTTAGGGCCTTTATTTGGGCTTAGTTCAAAAATGAGTTTTTTTTTGTTATCCGAGATTCTAGATTAGACTTACCTAGGTAATTTGACTAATTCGGAATCGTGTGCTTGTCTTATAGTGACACGATCACTTAATTAATCAAATTAATCTTAGGTTTCAGTTTTAAAATCCTTAGTTAGGTTAGGCCTTCTTAGGGTGTATTAATTAGTTTAATTTGAGCACCCGGCCTATGGAGGCATGGGTTTCAAATCAATTAGAAGTATGATTAGTCTCTAAAACCGTAGTTAGATTAATGTTTGAACTAGTTTAATTAATTTAAATTTATCTTTGGCTTATTGGGATAAATGTTAAATTCATTAAATTAGCTAGACGCTCTTTAATCACCATTTTAGGATAAAATGGACAATTGGTCCTAGATGGACATCTAATTTAAAGTTATAATTAATTAACTTTATTTATTTTAAATAGTATCCCTGGCTTATTGGGATGCTAATTCAAAATTGATCAAATTAATTATCATTAATAATTTATTAGGGCTATTTAGTTTTTGGGCTTGGTTAATTTAGGGTTAATGCTGGAAGCACCTAATTAGTAACTATATCCTAATTAAACTTCCATAATTTGGGGCTTTTGTGTTTATTTTTGTGCCTTTGTTTGCCATTCATTTATTATCATTCATACGGCCCATTAATTTTGCATTAATTAATCTAAATCATAAAAAGGGATATATTTATTAATTCTGATATTTGTGTCGTAACAATCCGAGCTTAAAGGATGTTGACCAAATATCTAAATTAATTCTTACCGTCCCAAGGTAAAGTTAAAAGTTGATAGAATCATTACATCATATCTTAATTGCTTGCATCATGCATAAAGGTGACGTGCGGGATTCGAACCATAAATTAACACCGTAGTCGAGCTTATTCGATGTCGGTTTAATCTATGGTCCGATGTATCGTCAACCTTATTAATTAAATGTCTAATTAATTTGAACCTACCAATTTGATAAAGCTCGTTCAATTAAAGTTAATTTTCAATTAAAGGCACCAAATTAAATTCCTTTCAAATTTTGACAGTTTCCCTAGATTAAAAGCAACAAATATTTTGGTACCGATTTCCGGGCGTGATGGGGGTACTAATCCTTCCCCACGCGTAACCAACTCCCAAACCCTTTCAAAAAGAATCTTTGGTTTTGTGGTGTCCGGCCTACCTTATCCAAGTGGCCGGTGGCGACTCCCAGTTTTCAATCAGTTTTCCAAAGAAAAAAAATTCAAAGGAAATCCCTTTAAACCAAGATTACAAAGAAATGATTTTTTTTGGATAACCCGTAGCGCCCAAGATTATAATTTTTCTAAAAGGTTTTCCAAGAAAAACGTCGCTATAGATGTATCACCAAGGCATGCGCAATCTACCAGCTTTTCGGTTAGGGATAATAAGAAGACATTGAAGAACACTTCGCCGAGCTTTGAATAAGGAAACCTAGTTTCCACGGCATTAAAACTAGTCCTAGTTGTCGCGACATTTTTGTGACCTAGTTGCACGGCAATTTAGCCAGTCTTGGTTGCTACAGCAATTGAGTTGCCTCAGCAATCAATTGCCACGATAATTCATTCAGCCATTACACCACTACTCACGATAACTCGGCCTATTCTCTTTAATCGATTACTCTTTTCATTTATTTCTATTTACTTAGTTTATTTTACTTTACATTCATCACCATCAATCTATTTCTTTTACAATGCAGTAACTTAAACAAAATGGCCCAAAACAATCCATATGGAGACGATACTTGATACAAATCACTTTATTACTTGCGACGTGTTCACTTGCACCGTTTGCATTGCACTTAAATCACACAACAATAATCCATCAACATGATACATTCTCAATTATATTGGCTTTCAAGTGATCATGAACCAAGTTCCATTTCACAAAATATTACATCAAATACACGAATTTAACAAGTATCCTCTCAACCGAAATTCAAGCTGCATTCACAATCGGGTACCATCACAACTCAATCATCGGTTAGATGCATAATCCACTAACGGGAGTTTTCGGTACCATATAACCCCTCAATTGTTAGAGTACTCGTGGTGGAGTATTCAATACAAATAAACCCATCAGCACCTGAGGTGACTTTTTATAGCGCACTATCAATCCTATGGTCGGCCAACTATATCTGATAACATTTTAAACCACATCACTTGCCAATATAATTCATTATTAACTATGTACCTCATTGTTTTTATATGCAACATCAAAACCATTTCCAATGCATTAAATCATGCATTACAAGTATTCTAGATACTTACATGGATCATTTTCCCAACGCATCCCTCATCAATATATGATCAAAACAGTATAAAACATACTCAAAACATGCTTAAATAGTAGGTACCGTGTATTTCAAAAACAAGTGCATAAAACCAATTTCGCCAAAGCACGACTGAGGGAGAAATCTCATCATACTTACTTCCAAGTTTAAACCAGCATTTCAAGCTAAATTTAAACTCCCAAAATCACCTTTAAACCATTTCAAAGCTGAAATCCATGTTCTCACTCACCGACTACACAAAACTTCATCCGCCGATGCGAACTACTCCTCCAAAGCTTTCGAAACGGTGCCACAAGATTGAGGATCAATCAACCCTGATTTAACCACAAAAAATAGAGGATTCAATGCATCTAAATGCATTCAAAGACTCAGCAACATTAATCCCCAACAACCCTATCCAAAAACCCTTCCACAACAACCGAAAACAACATCAAACATCTTCCAAACTCAACCCATCCAAAACCTAAAGGTTTAGTCCATCAAATTAAACACCATTAATTAATATCCAAAAACAACCTAACATTATCTTTATATCTCCAGCATTCATTAAACACCCATAATTTGCCAAAAACACAACACAGTCAACCTAAGAAATTAGAGATTCACTTAGTTTCGGGATTCCAATATTAAAACCAACTTATCAACATTATAAAACATCAAAATTATGATTAGAATCAATCAAGAACTCAGCAAAACAGCTCCAAAACGAAAATTACATAATCTCATCAATTAAACATTCATTTAACCAATTTCTATAATTAAATCATTAAAACTCATTAGAAAACATTAAACGATGATCAAATACTTGGGAATTTCAATATAGAACCATTCATTAGATTAGAAGAACGACCATACCTCTAATGAGCGAATTTCCTCTCAATTGGATGTTTTACTCTTGAAAAACAAAAGAAAACAATGAGATTTTAGAAAACAAGATTGAAGAATCTATTAGAAATCAAGAGCTTAAGAAATCAACATCTTTACCTCAAATCTTTGATGCAAAAGAGAGTGTTTGACTAAAGAAATTTTGAGAGAAAAAGTTACGTCAAAAATAGTTTTAGGAAAATAACTATCTTTCCTTAATTAAATTCCCTTTAATTTCCCTAATTAAAACTCATTTAAAATAATACTAATTAAGAGGAAAATCAGATTAAAAATTTTGGTGAAATTTCTCCTTAAAGATTCTAAGATTTGACCTTTTTCCAAAATAGTCACCAAAATAGTTTTACATTCTTTACATTTTGGTCACTAGCCAAAATGTCCAAATTCCATTTTTCAAAATTGACTTTACCAAAAATATCCATATATTAAATAATGATTTTAGGATATTTTCTCATATTTTTCTCACACCAAAAATATTTATTCCAATTTTTAATCATGAATCCGACTTGAATCTCTTATCTCAGTCCATCGGACTGTCTAATCAACCTAGAAACTTCTAGGCCAAAAATCGGGGTGTTACAATTATTTACTTGCATATTTACACCGAATCCTCAATCTTTTATCATGCAATATTACGTCGACAGAAGGGTTTTATGTTGTGAATATACCCTCTCTAAACATAAAGGTTGGTCTCCCTTTTATTTGTTTTTCTCTTTATGTGAGGAAGGGAAACAAGATGATATCATCCCTTCTCACTCTCTTTTCCTTCACCATTTTCCTTCATCTTTCTTATTTTCAAACACCCATCTTCACTCCATTTAAACTCATTTTCTCCCCACTAAAAATCCAAGCTTTTTTCACCTTTTCTTCCATCCGAGATTCAAGCTTGAGATATGTTAATCCCCTCCTCATAAGCTTCAAGAAAAGTATACTCTTGAGGTATAAAGGTGAGTTCTTCATTACTGGGTTTGGAAGAGGGTTTAAGCTTTTAGGGTTTCTTTCATGTTTTCAAGGTTGTTAATCTGTGGCTAGACCTCTCTTTTGTGCTTGGTTTAAGTCTTTATTTGTTTCCTTGTTATGAGGTTTAAAGGAGGTGTCTTGGGGTTTATTCAAGTTGGATCCAAAGGAAGAAGTTGAGGATTTTGAGTGTATGAAGTAAATCTGGGTTTGTTGCAAGTTTATAAATGCTTGGGGAGCATGTATTATCTTATGATTGTGGTAAAGGAATCCATATGTCTTAAAGTCAGTACTATGATACTTATATAAAGTATGTGTACTTCGGGCTGAGTGATCAAGTACATTACCCACAGGCTGAGTGATCTGGGTGTGGTTAGAAACCTATTATGGCTATGGTGATCCGAATAAGGTAATAAACTCGATAGGCTGAGTGAACTCGAGTAACCTGATAGGTTGAGTGACCTCAAGTAAAGACTACTTGTGGCTAATGTGATCCAATTATGTGTAGGACGTAGCTGTGGCTATAATGATCTGGATGTGGTCCATTTAACTCGACAGCTATGTGAGCACGGGTAACCCGACGACTGTGTGAGCATGGGTAAAGTAGGGTTTCATTGGCCATTATGTAGATGATGTATGTATTCATTTGTGTATGTTGTGTGGATGCTATAGATGATAGCTTATGTACCCGATGACTGAGTGATCAGGGTACGATATGAACCCGATGGGCTGAGTGAGCTCTAGTAACTCGATAGGCTATGTGACCTCGAGTATGACAAAGCTTTATGGAAGCATGTAAGACTTGTTGTAAGCTTAATGATACCTTGAGATAGGTGATCTAAGAACTCTAGCTTGTGTAGGCTAAATAGTAGCTCATAGGAAGTGAAGCCTTATATATGCTCTCTAGAGTATATTTATCTCACATGCTTATTTTATGATATTCATGAATTGTGGTAGAATAGAAATGTACCATTGAGTTTTGTTAGCTTAGCATGCGGATGTGTTGTTTTCCGTGCGTAGGCTCATATGTCACCCTTTGGAGGAGCACATCGGCAAGGATTTCCCAACACCGCGTTCATTTTAGACTACAGTACTTGTTATTTTAGTTTGGGCTAATGTATTCATAGGACCTTACCACTGTTAAGTCAGTAACTCTATTTAAGATGTTATTTTGGTATATTGTGTTCTAAACTTGAAGCTCATGTTTTTGTAAACTTATTTAAATGCTTATTTTTTTACATGAATTTATGGATGATTCGATATTTTGAAAAGGCCAAACTTGTGTTTTTAATAGAATCTTTGTTGGGTTGATTTTGGGTGACACAAATGTAGTGCTTCGAATTGAGATCAGGATCGGGGTGTTACATGGTTAATCGATTATCTGATTTAATTTGTACAATATAAGATCGAGAATTGAATAATCTAAATTTACCAATTAACCAAAATATTTTTTAAGGATTAATCGAATTTTTCCATTTGTATAAACATGTCATTTGAGAGTGGCCAAAATATGAACAATTCGAAATTTAAGTTATTAAATTGAAAACTTTTAAAATCTAGTGACCAAAATAGGAGTGAGAAGAAAGTTGAGTGATGATTGGTGCAATTTACCCATTTTTTATTAAGGGAAAACAAAAACTAACGTCAGTCTTTAACGGAAGGTAACGGGAGGGGCCATATTGAAAGCGAACTAAAAGTTTGATGATTATATTAAAATTAAACTAAAAATTGAGTGACCTTGTCGAATGTTTTAAAAGTACGATGACTAAAATGAATCTGCCCTAAAACTTCGTTGATCATTTATGTAGTTTACCCAATTGTTTTTCTTTCCCAAATCAAGTTTCAGTCAAAAGGTTGTTTTTTTGGTTAGCTGCAGCTAGAGAGATCCTCGATGCAAATTGTAAATGGTAAAAAAAATCACTAAATTTTATTCTCAAACTTATTTTTGATCATTAAAATTTTAAAATATTTAATTTATTCACTGAAATTTAGACATCGAACGTTTTTTTACCATTCCTTCGTTAATATTTTGACGACGTCTATTTACCTGCAAATGAAAAAACTTCTCCAAAATTCGAACGATAAAAAACTTCATCAGCACGAGGGAAGTAACATATTAGGAAATAGACTCCATCCGACGGTGGAGGATAGAGATTGATGAGAGAAAAATCAGAAAGTTGTTGGTCGATTCATGAACTTTGAAGCACTTTTCAAACAAAAATGGAATTTAAACTCAGACTCAAGGGGCCAAGACTAAGTGACTAGTAAAATTTGAGAGCGGACGACTACCACCTACATCGTTTGGGGTTTAAGAGTGAGAAAAAATTCAATGTCTAAACTTTAATGAGTAAATTGAACGTTTTGAAACTTCAGTGACCAAAATAAGTTTAAGAGTACAGTTCAGTTATAACTTATATACTCTACTACCACTATATAATATCTATGCAATTTTATGTAACTTTAATTCATATTTTTAACAAAAGAATTATTCTTTTGTAATTTAGTCCCTTAACTTTTTCGTATAAAATAATACCATGAATTAAAAAGGAGAATTTAGATCTTGCCACGGGGTATGATGGCCTCGTCCTTTTGGGCGTTTCCTCTACGCTTGCACGTTTCTATTTTTAGGGAAGCTTGTTGTCTCGGACATGCTGGTAATTTTGTTCTATAATGGCTCGGGGGTAAAATGGTGTATCCACCATAGTCGTTTTGTTTTTCTCTTTCTTTCTTTTGAGTATTTTTTTGTCCTTTTGTTTTTCTTGTAGGTGATAGGCGTGTAATTTCGTCTTTTTCTCATCTACATTGGTGTTATGCAGACAGCTTGTCTTTTCGATCAGTCTTTGTTTAGTCTTTAGACATTGACGATCTCATCCATGTATGCGACGACTGTGTTGACTCGCCCTACTGCATTGCTTAGCCCGTTTATAACCTTCAATAACTCTGAGAATATCATGCATTCTGGAATTTTTGGTTTGCTGGCTCTCAACTTTAGTTGTTGGTCGTTTTGATTGCTTTTATTTTTCTCTTAGTGTTGCAAGCTCTTATGTTGTTTGTTGCGTTTTTCATGTTTTCTTTCATCGTTTTGTTGGTTGATTTTATGATCGTATTTATCTTTTTATCTTGTGTTGACGTATATTTTTATGAATGTCAGTTTATACTTATTAAAAAAACACCTTCAAATTAAAATTTGGAGGATAATCCACCTTCAAATTAAAATTTGGAATATAGGGTATTCTTACCCATATTTTAGAAACTAAGCCAAAAACTACAGTAATTGGAAGAAGAACGCCATGTACAAATAAGTTGTGGAACCTCGCCATTTACACATGTCATTGTGCACTATTCCATCAGTTTTACTTGGTTTAGCTTTATCTAGAAAATGAATATTTAAAGGACAACGTCATTTGTACATGGCGTTCTCTCTCGGATACTGTAATTTTTGACCTAGTTAATTTCTAAAATATGGGTGAGAGTAACCTATATTTTAAATTTTAATTTGGAGGTTGATTATCCTCTAAATTTTGCCAAAATAACTTTCTCATAAATTTCTCGAAAAAAATAAAAGTAAAAACAAACACGAAGCCAGTTGTAATCGGATTCTCTTTTTATTAATTTCTGGTATTTTATATATCCGAATATTATATAAAGGTTTAACTATAAAATAAATGATCAAATTATATTTATTTTTTACGATAAATATCTAAAGTATTTTTTAATTAAAATAAATACATAAAATTTTATTTTTAATTGAAATATGTACTTAAAATTTTATTTTTTATTTATTTTAAAGTTAATCGAGACATAAAATTTTTAAAATTATCTATTATAGTCAAAAAAAAAATTAGAATAATATAGAAGAAAAGGAATGATTTGGATAATTATTTTATAATTAAGTCTTATATAAAAGTCGGTTAAACTTTCCCTTCATCTCTGAGGAAAAAACCAAAGCAGAAAGAGACGGACATTGTCGGACGATCGACAAATGAAAAGGCAGAAATTTCGATGCAGGTCCTTTTGGTGGGAAAAAGGAAAAAAAAAAAAAAAGGTTAATCATCCAATGGCGGGCGGGGCCATCGATCCACGCTGATTCCACGCAATGCCATGGGAGACTAATTAGAGAAAAAAAAAAAAAAAGGAAAAAAATGGTTTCGCTGTTGACTTGAACCAGACTTCCCCCAAAGTCACTTATCTTTTTTTTTTTTTTTTGATAATAGACTTTTCTATCAAAACAAACAGCCCCCCATCCTAGAAGCTTTCTAAACCATGACTGTTTCATTTCCCCCACTTGTTCCCATTTACCCCAAAGATGTCTTTGCTTTCACCCCACAACCACGACTCCTTAAGCTTTGGGTCTCTGGAAACGGTGAACATGGAGTTGGATAAGGAGTTTGATGCTCTACCTTTTGGGGTGGATTATGGGAGGCTTGAGAATGGCCTTGTTTACTATGTTAAATGTAATCCTAAGCCCAGAAAACGAGCTTCTCTTGCTCTTGCTGTCAAAGTCGGGTCAGTTTCCCATTTCATTTGATTCGAGTTTTATGTGTTCAGCTTTGATGTTTTTGGATAAATCTGGGATTCTTCTAGTTCTTGTATTTTCTAGTAGAAGTCTGATTTATCTGGTTCATGGCAGCTCGGTTTTGGAAGAGGAAGATGAGCGCGGAGTTGCTCACATAGTTGAGCATCTTGCCTTCTCTGCCACAAAGAAATACACGAACCACGCCATTGTTAAATTCCTCGAAAGTATCGGAGCCGAATTCGGACCTTGCCAGAACGCAGAGACGTCCTTTGATGAGACTGTGTATAAATTGTTGATCCCCATTGACAAGCCTGAGCTGTTATCTGAAGCTATTCAAGTCCTGGCTGAGTTTAGTTCAGAGGTACCAGCGAATTGATATTCATTTTTGTAATCCACGTTTATGTTACACCGATCTGGATATGCATAAATTCATTTTTTTAAAGTGACCGGCCATAGTGAAAGCATAGTAAAAGTTCAGGGATTACCAGTGTAGTCCTTGAATATATATAGGATACAAGTACTTGAAAAGATTGAGAATAGGAATAACATAAAATCAGGTTCTGTATTTTTCTTCTTTACTCTTCAGTTTAGAGCATTTGTGAGTTGTGATATGTAGATTCGGCTCTCGAAAGATGATTTGGAGAAAGAGAGAGGAGCAGTTATGGAAGAGTATAGGGATAATCGAAATGCGGATGGAAGGATACTTGATGCTTACTGGACATTGATGATGGGAGGCTCCAAGGTAAATTTACTGAATCTAATCCAGCATTTAATTTTCTGAACATTCATTCATTTCTATTAAAGCAGTCATCAAGAAACCTTTATCATTCAAATTTTAAAATGAATAGAATCATTACATTTACAAATTTGGTGCTTTTGCAATGCCGGATACAGTTGCACGAAAGATATTTGAAAGAATTTCAACACTAAGCATTCTCTAGTCATTATTGCCATTTCATATTGCACCAATTGAAATGCCAAAATGGAAGGGTCTATATTAGTAAGATTTAAATGTTAGTGAGGGATATGAGTATATTTTCAATAAGGGATTTTCAAATTTTAAGTATTTAGGGGCATATCCATCTATCCTATTTAGATATGTATGGTGCACGAGTGTTATATATGTTGGACACTGTTGTTCCATGCATCATGCAAGTCTTTAATGATTTTAAGCAAGTAATCAATCATGAACATTTTTCATTTGCCTCATGACTTCTCAACCTTGGTTAACTGCAGTATGCTGATCGATTACCAATTGGACTGGAAAATGTAATAAAAACAGTTTCTCCTCAAACTTTGAAGCAATTTTATCAAAAATGGTACCATCTATCCAATATGGCAGTGATTGCTGTTGGAGATTTCTCTGATACAAAGGTTGGTCTTTGCTAATTTGCAAACGTCTCCTACTGGAATCACCAGTTATGGTAAATTAATCAACCTTTTTTTGCATTTTATCCAGTGTGTCATTGAGTTGATAAAGACTAATTTTGGGCATAAATATTCGGCATTGGAACCTCCACCAATACCCCAGTTTAAAGTTCCTTCCCATGAGGATACTTGCTTTTCATATTTTGTGGAACCTGAAGCATCCGAGGTTAGTAATCTCTTTAATTGTTTCAACTTTTTCATGCTTATGTATGTTGAAATATGCATTTGTTGATGTGAATGTTTGTTTGTAAAAAGTCTGCAGTGGTGATTAGCTATAAAATGCAAGCAGATGAAATGAAGACGGTGAAAGACTATAGGGAAATGCTGGTGAAATCCATGTTCTGTATGGCTTTGGATCGAAGGTTGTTTCGGATTTCCCGAAGAAAGGATCCGCCCTATTTCTCATGTTCAATCGATTCATGTGTTCTTGTTCACGACTTAAAGGCTTATATAATGACTTCATCTTGTAAAGAAAAGGGGACTTTAGAAGCCCTTGAATCCATGCTTATTGAGGTCTGCCATTTTTTTCCTTCAACATTCTAATTTGCTTTGTTCTATGTTTTTTGGTTTTCCTAACCTTCTATTCATCTTTTTCTCATGCTGTCATGCATTGTATGGCAGATTGCAAGAGTACGACTTCACGGGTTCTCAGAACGTGAAATATCCATCGTTCGAGCTCTAAAGATGTCGAGTATAGAATCCGCATATCTGGAACGCGATCAAATGGAATCAAGCAGCTTGCGATATGATTATACAGAGGTGTGTGATAAACTGTCACCGACTGTCCGACCGGCTCAACGTCTGATCCTATTTTTATTTTATTCAATCTAAACCCGAAGCAGCAGTACATGGAAAATGTATCATGTCATGTTTTTTGTTTTGCAGCACTTCACTTCCAATAAACCCATTATTGGTATTGAATATGAAGCTCAGCTCCAAAAGTCTATTCTCCCCGGTCAGTGAAATGTTCCAACATTCTTAATCTTTGCTGATTTTAGGCACTTAAAAATTAGAAAATAAATGAATTATGAAATCTCATATAACATATTGTTCAAATCATGATTTTATCTTACATAGAGATATTAGCATCAGAGGTATCCAAGTTTGCTGAGAAATTATGGACATCATGTAGCCGTGTCATACTGATAGTTGAACCACAAGCTTTTGCCGTCATTGATGACATGAAAAATATTGTCATGAAGATCAACAAGCTTGAGAATAAAGGGAGCATTTCTCCTTGGGATAATGAACACATTCCAAAAGAAATTGTCAATTCAATGCCAAATACAGGGTAAACTTGTATTCTATCTTGTTCCAGCTTTTTATTTGTTTGACATATCCATGTTTAGCACTCATGTGCGATAAATATTGGGTCATAGGTATGGAAACATGATCCCACAGGACCATCCAAATACATGAAAAACATAGAAAAAAGTGAACGTACCTACCACATACTTGCGTTGACATTAGCACCCGAATCCAAGTAGCATGGCTATTACACTACTGTGTAATCAAACTCTAAAGCTATGATCATAAGCTGAAATAATACCTTTGTTACTCAGATTATTTACTTTTTTTCGATGCATGTGTTTGACATTTATTTAGACACCGGCATGGGGTATGATCGTTTGAGTATATGAAAAAGGAAATCGGTATACTCTTATTAGATACATACCCCCATCTTTCATCTCTAGTCCGAGTAACTTACCTTCTAAGTTTCACCAAGTGCTTCTAGCTTTAGCTAGCCTACTCCACTGTCTGATTATGGCCCTGTTTTAAACTTCATGTAGTGTTGTAGAACAATCTAAATTGATGAATGGGATGATATTTTAACCAAATTTAGCTCAATGAGTTGCCAATGCCTTTCTAAATGAGCTTTTTTTGTTCTCTTTAAAATTCTTTAATTAGACATGTTTGCATATTCCATTTACTGCATTAATAGATAACTTCTTCATGATTTGAGTTAAGATTAGGTTTATAATCTGATTATTTACTTCAGGAACATTGTTGAGCAGCGTGAGCATGTAAATATTGGAGCTAGTGAATTGACTCTAGCAAATGGCATGCGTGTTTGCTATAAGTGTACAGATTTCTTTAATGACCAGGTATACATACTTTCTCGGTTTCTCTGTGCCCGGCAGTACCAGTAGTTAGAAACATACTATATTACTCTTCATTTGGCTTGAAATATTTATATCTGACAGACTGACACTTGAATGTAATTTTTTAATCCTCCAAAAACCTTTCAAATTAATGGAAAAACTTAAAAAGCATTAAATACACCTGTGTTAGACGCATACCGTGCTCCATTTTGATTGAAGTATCTGTGTCTAAAGTATACTTAAACACGGGTGTGGAGACATGACCCTCAGAATACATAAAAGAAACTTGGAAAAATTAAAAGACCCATGCCGGATGCATACCTATTCTTTATTTTGTTTTAAGTACGCTTGTCTGACATATTAGGATATGGATATGAAGTTATGACCCTCCAAATATTTAAACACTTTAGAAGAAGAAATAAAGCATGCTCATATTTGACACATACCTTTAAAAGACACTCACACTCACACCCAAATCCTGAAACAGGAAACACAAACAGTTTAAATTCCACTGCATGTTAGAAAATAGTGAATTTGCATCCAAATTCTAGTTAATTTGCACCATGGTACTTTCTAAAAGCCATTTAACTTTAACTGCTTGGATCATGACTCAGCCTTGATTTGAATACTAGTTCATGTGAAGCATCTTACAGTGTTGTTTCAATAGGTTCTTTTTGCCGGTTTCTCCTATGGTGGTTTATCTGAACTCCCAGAAAGCAAGTATTTCTCATCTTCAATGGGATCAACAATTGCAGAGGAAATTGGAATATTTGGTCATAGACCATCGGTGCTAATGGATATGCTGGCCGGTAAGAGAGTTGATGTGGATATAGATATCAGCAATTACAAGAGAACATTTTATGGTGATTGTTCACCCTTTTACTTGGAAACTGCCTTTCAGGTTTGCTTTATTAGACTCTGTTAAGACTGAACTTGTTGCTTTTTTGTCCATTCTTTTATTTTAAAATATTATTCAATCAATAATTACCTAAGGTACTCCGACTCTTCATTTTCACCATCTTATTTATTACATCAGCAACCAAATTCCAAAACAAATCACTCATTAGTTTCTGATTATTCCTTCTGGCAGCTTGTTTACCAACTTTTTACTACAAAAGTAACACCAGATGATGAAGTCATTAAAAGAGTGATGCAAGTGAAAGAGGAAGCAATTCTTGCTCGAGAAAGGGATCCATACACTTCATTTTCTAACCGAGCAAGGGAGATCAACCATGGGAACTCTTTTTTTTTCCGGGTATGAATGATTAGTAGCCGCGTTACTCTGACTCTTTATTTTTCTTGAAGTATCAGTATCTGATATGGATACAAGAATATGGCCCTCCAATGACCTTCAAATATATGGAAATACATGCCAAAAAAATGAACTATACTTGTAACACAAGATTTATTTTTGATTTTCAGAATTTTGGAATAAATGATCTTCAGAAAGTCAATCCACTAAAAGCATGTGAATATTTCAATACTTGCTTTAAGGATCCATCGACTTTTACTGTTGTAATCATCGGGAAAACCAATCCCGCAGTTGCAGTTCCTTTAATACTGAAGTATTTGGTAAGTTGAAGATTCTTTTTTTCAAGCTCCCCATTCTTGGAATTCATACAATTGTTGTTATTGTGTTATGAGTTGTTGATTTTTGCATGCAGGGTGGAATAGAAAAGCCTTCTCTACCTATTCTCCATTTTAAGTCTGACTACATCAAGGGCCTTCCATATAAATATCCTAAATCCACAACTAGGTAAGTTCACTGTGGTTTCAACTTTCGACTGTTCATTTTAGTTAAAGTATCATGTTTGACATGTACTCGGACATTGGTCTCCAAGAAGCCTCTAAATACATAGAAAAACATGCATGTCTGGAATATATATTCATATTCGATATTCACACCTGAGTCTGAGTAACATAGGAGGTTCACGTATGATGATAATAGTTTCATGGAGCTCAGTGTTCTTCTGACATGTGATGTGCTTGTAGAGAAGTCGTATACAGTCCCATGATCGAAGCTCAATGTATGGTCCGGATATGCTTTCCTATAGAGTTGAAGAATGGAACTATGGTTTGTTATTCTTCCGATTGTTCTATTAGAAGTTCATTAATGGAAACCTGGTTCTATTATCGACTTTTACAATATCTTTCTGTTGGAACAATGAAATTGTAGGAAGAAGAGATTCATTATACTGGGTTCCTTACCAAACTGCTAGAAACAAAATTACTTCAGCTTCTACGATTCAAACATGGCCTGGTATGGTGTAGCGTGTAGCTATTCTGCTTCAACTTTTCGGTTTTCATTAAATATCTGTCGAACATATGTGTTCGACACATTGGTATCGGAATATGAACTCTATGATCCTCTAAATACATCGAAAAACTTGAAAAAAAAATCTGGCCATGCTCATGCTGGATACAAACCCGAGTGTATTTGTGTTTGAGAGTATCATTTGTCTTATTCTTCAGCCTTATATTTTTATGAACAATTTTGTTCTCTGTGTTCCCAGATCTACTCTGCAAGTGTTTCAGAATCCATTGATGGTAATCTACCATGTCTAACTGGAGATATTTGCGGTGACATTCGAATAGATTTTTCCTGTGATCCAAAAATCTCTTTGAAGCTGGTAAGTATCTTAACCTATATTGATCACGAACTCTTCATTTTTGCTAAAGTATCCATATCCAATTCCCACCAGGAAACTTTTTCTTAAATGGGTACAGGGCAATGATTTTCTAAAGACCCTCTAATTACATAGAAAAACTTAGAAAAGTTTAATATACTTGTACAGAACTCATACTCGTATCTAACATTCACATTTAATCTGCAATATTTCTTAATAGGTTGATCTGGCTTTGAATGATATACTACGTCTTCGAGAGGAAGGGCCATCAGATCAAGACGTTGAAACCATACTCGAAATCGAACAGAGAGCCCATGAAAATGGATTGCAGGTTAAATTTTTTCTACTTTATGCGTTCAATGTTTATTACATTTAACAACCATTTTAAGCAAAGAATCTTAAGCCTTCATCTTTAATCTTACCAGTAAAACATGTTATCTTCATCTCAGTGTTATATGAACTAATTACTAACTTGGTCGTACACTTTGCAGGAGAACTATTACTGGCTAAAACAGATTCTCTGCAGTTATCAATCACGGATTTATTCCGGTGATATCGGAACTTCTTTCAAGGTATTTACGGAGGGTTATATGAACCAACTGAGTTAAACATCGAAGTTTACCTATACAGGGTTGACAGAAAATATGTTCTATTACAAGTTATCTTATTTACAGGAGTAAAAATGCTAATGATTTACTTACTTTGATCATTTGTGGGAGCAGATTCTAGATGAAGGGCGTTCAAAGGTAAGAAAATCGCTGTCGCCATTAACAATGCAATTGGCGTTACAGAGGATAATGCCACGCAGAAATCAGCACACGGTTGTGATTCTAATGCCCCGAACATCTTGGTTCAAGAGGATAAAGTCACTTTCACAATGGACCCGTCAAGGGATAGATATGAAGGTTAGTCACTTGCCGTTTTTGCTTTGAATTTTTAATATCGGATTCGAACTCCAATTCTGTTTGATGCACGTTTGAAAGGCGATCGAATCGAACAATTTGGATTCTTGTTAATTTTCTTTGCTTCTTGCACGGAATCAAACAAACACATTGTTTATATTGGCAGATTTTAGGAGCCGTTGCTGGTTTCACAGTTTTGGCTCTCAGTTTGCGGAGATACTCGAAGCAATCTTAAGGGAAAAAACTGTGTTTATTCAAACTCCATTTTCTGCTGAACATAGAAGCTTCCAGCAAGTCAAATAATTGATTGATGAAATGTGAAGAAATAGGGTTCACTTCCACCATTATTGATATTTATTTCCAGTTTGAACGGATTCAGCAGCATATTGTGTTCTTTGTATTTTTCCCTTGGTAGTTTATATTATCATAAATTTTGATATTTTAGCGATTTTTTTTGAACAAATATTTTAGTGATTTATACTGTATTTATTATAAGACATCTGTGTTTTTATACATACTCAATGATCATAGTGATATTTTTCAAGGTTATATTTTATAAATCCTTTTATAAATTTTAAAACTTAGATTTCAAACTCTAGCACCTTAAAATCTAAACCTTATACCTTAAACTCTAAATTCTAATCATAAACCTTAGATTCTACACCATACACACTAAACATTTAATTCTTAACTTAAAACTCTAAATTCTAAAATTGAAAAGTTTGTGTAAATTTTAGTTTACACAAGCTTGTGTATTAAAATATTTTTTATAGTGTAATATCATTAAGATAAATTTTTAAAATAAAATATTGATTATATTTTAAATTTTTAAAATAAAATATTGATTATATTTTTATATAACTATTGATATGTGATTCATTGACCCATTAATTTGCATCAGTTATTGGTTATTGAAGAGATTTATTATGACGAATATCATTCCAAACTAGTTTGGTAACTTTATTTAAGAGACTTAGTGTCCTCCGTTGGACCAATTTAGGGGTATACTAAATCGACTGAACTGAACTAATTAAAATCTATTTACTGAACTTTTGGGGGCTTTAACCGTTAACTGAACTTTGTTTGAAAGTTTTTAACCGAACCAAACAAAGTTCAGTTAATTCGGTCAATTTTCGAAATAACCGAAATTTGTTATAAGTTTTTGGGTAAAGTACACAAATGGTCAATAAACTACGCTAGAATAATCTTTTTAGTCACTAAACTTTCAAAACTTACAAAAAAATCATTAAACTTATCGAATTATTACAAAGTAGTCATTGCATGTTATAAATTATTGATAAATTTTGAAAAGTTTAATGACCATTTTAAATAATTCAATAGATTTAATGATTTTTTTACTAATTTGATAAAGTTTAATGATCATTTTATAACTTCTAAAAATTCAATGATAAAAATATATATAATATTTAATATTTTATAACCAAAATTTGAAGGAAAAAAATTTAGATTAACGTACCTAAAATTAACCGACTAACTAACCAAAAAAACTTCACTTCGCCGGTTAATTTAGGTTAAAATCAAAGTTTGAACAACCTTAAACCAATTAGTAATCAAAATTTTATTTTTTATATCATATCGATTAAATTGTATATTTCCTTTTTATATATTGTTGATTTTAAGGATTTAATTTATATATTTTGATACTTTTATTAGCTGAGTGAGACTTACAACGGATTAGGGGTTACTGAAGGCCCAATCAAAGATTGGGTCCGCGGTCATATTATTGCTAAACAAAACGACACCACTCCTATAGATTATGCAGAAAGCTATTCAAATTAGGGTTTCGTCCTCGTTTTTATTCAAAGACCGTACATGATACCAAATATAAATTATGACGATAAAGGTTAGTGTTGGTTGATGGTCTGTATTGTTAAACCAGTAATGTATATATTGAAGGAATGAATCACAAGAGAAAGAAATGTGAAGAAGACCAAATCTTATAATCACTAAGGTCTGAACTGAAGCGATAGCCCCCCATGTCTGTAATTCTGCAAGCCATGAACCACCAAAGACAAAAAAAAAAATTATAATGTTCGCGCACTATACGTGAAAGGATACAAAACTTAGTTAGCAACATAAATGAAGTTATGAACCAGAACCATGAATTACTTCCTCTAATTGAGGAGATTTATATAATGAGTGTTGATGGTGGCTAACCGCTCCAGCAACATCTCGGTCATGAAGGTTCATTGCTCTGTTTTTAAGGATGGCAACGCCTCGTCCCGATCTATAAACCCCTAAACCCGACCCCAGATTAAAAATATTAATTTACCCGCCCGCCCTGATATACTAACACCTAAATCCAACCACGCCCTGCCCCACTCCGAAAATTTAAAAAAAAAAACAATCTTCGTTAACGATAAAGGTGAGATCTGACCAATCTTCTACTACAATCAAAAATTATGGTTTGAAGGGACTTTAAACCTATATAAAAAAATAAAATAAAACCAATTTTAAATTACCCACATGTTAAATTACGTGTTTAAAATAATAAACTTGAATTATTGCCTGTCAGAATCAAATATATTAAAACTTAAACAACATCTAACAAAATTTTACGATAAGCACAATCCAAAAAAAACAAAAAAAATAACTTAAAACCCATAAAAGTGTTTATATATAGTGATATTTTTTATAAATATAATAAATATATATATAAATAAAAATATATCGGGACGGGGCAGGGAATTTTTAGCATATACCCGAACTCGCCCAGCCCTAACTTTATGCTTTCTACGCCCTGCCTCGCCCCGATCCCCAAAATTTTAGGGGGAAAACCCAGTTAGGTCGGGTCGGAGATAATTTTATCATCTTTTATCTGTTTCAATGGCCTCCATGACTGAGTTCACCGTCCACCATCTCCTTCTTCGACTGTCTCTAGGTGCACCCCAATTCTCTAAGAAGTTGTTGTACTTGCGGTCACCTTCCAACGAATAAAATTACCTATATTCGCTCCATTATCAAAACCATCACACATCGTTTCATTTATCTTTTTACCACATTCACCCTCACAAACTCAAATATCACTACCACCACAAACTTTTCAGTTTTTTAAACAAAAAACACTTAAATAAAACTAAGCGGAACATATTAAATAAAACCAATCGTAGAACGAGAATAGCTAAATCCTGATGCTCTCCAAACAGCTTGTGCAAAAGGACAAAAGAAGATCAAATGTTCAATACTTTCTGAATCTTTCCCACACCTAGGACATCGATTGCAAAAAGGTAAAGCTCCATGAAAACGTACTGATAAGATTCCTTTGGTCGGAACAATATTGTGGCAGAATTTCAACATAAATGTCCTGATTTTCGATGAAACGTGGAGCCCCCAAATAGATCTCCAAACTGACTCATTCTCCCTAATAGCATCACTTAAGTATTGATTTCTATTCGTCTCTCTTTTACCTGCAAGAAAGTTGTATCCAGTTTTGACCGAGTACTCCCATCTTTTGAGCCTGCCCAAACTAGAGTATCTTTTACCGAGGGGCCACCTATAGGGATAGAAGGAATCACTTCGATGTCAGCTTGGGAGAAGAGAATATCCAATTTGTTTCGATCCCACATTCTTCGATCTTCGAGGATAAGATTAGAGACTGTGAGGTCTGAGCAAAAAGGAGGTTTAGGGGAAGAAACTAAGGAGGAAACTTTGGGAATCCATTTATCAGCCCATATTAAAACACATCTTCCATTTCCAATCATTCATAACGAAACGTCTTGAATAATTTTGATACTTTCTCTAATACCTGTCCAAGCCCAAGACGGATTGTGACAACTAGGGGCCTCAGATAAGTTTCCGTTAGGAAAATAGATTCCCCTAAGGGTCTGAGCAAGAAAAGAGTATGGTTTTTAAAGCAATCTCCAAGTTACCTTGGCAATCAAAGCTTGGTTGAAAAGCCTGAGATCCCGAAAACCAAGACCTCCTTTGTCTTTTGGAAGACACAAATTCTTCCAGTTCATCCAATGAATACCCCTTTCTTTATCGTTCGAGTTGTTCCACTAGAACCGACCCACCAAAGCACTAAGCTCATTACAAAAAGTATTTGGAAGTAAAAAAAACATTGCATTACATACGATGGAATGGCCTGAGCAACAGCTTTAATTCAAATTTCCTTGCCTGCTTGAGACAGAAATTTCGCTTTCCATCATTTAAGTTTTTTTCGAACTCTGTCCATGATGAATTTAGGGCCTCTTTTTTGCTTCGTCCCTAAAAATCAGAAAGGCCTAAATACTTACAATCCTCCTCTATTAGACTAAATCTTAAAAAATTGGAGAGATGGTGCTTGAGTCTAACGCTCACATTAGGAGAGAAAAACACCGATGACTTGCTAAAGTTGATCATTTTCCCCGTCGTGCTTTGGAAATTCCTCAAAATTCTCAGAACAGATTCACAGTTACCTTCATCCGCTTGAGTAAATAAGATGCAGTCATCAGAAAATATTAAATGTGTAATGACCCAAATTTCTAAGTCAACTATTTGGGCATTGATCCGAATTATAGACCTTCTTTGGACCCTCTGGGCCAAGTTTGGGCCTTTTGGATGAAAATTTGGCTATGTAGGCTTGGGGAGTGACATTCTTATAGTAAAAGTGAAATATAGGAGTTGTATGGGGAGAATAAACAAATTTTAAATAAATTGGCTGACCATTTATCCCTCCTTTTTGTCCCCACGTGAAATTAAAAAAGGGGAGATAAAGTTTAGCTTGGTGATATCATCACCTAAACCGTTTTCTTCTCCATCTTCATCTTTCTTCTTCAAAAATCTCATAGCCACCAAGCTTAAAGGTTCAAGCTTTCAACCCTATTTCTTTCATCCAAGCTTTGAAATTCAAGTATGATAATCCACACCTCTCAAGCTTCAAGAAAATGTCACTCATAAAGAAAATGGGTAAGGATTTCATTAATGGGTTTTGGGTGGTTTAAAGCTTAAGGAATGTGTTATATGGATTTTCAAGGAAGGAAATTCGTAGTGAAACCTTTCTAAATCCTTGGTTCAAGTTTTAACTCTTTTTCCATGGCTCCATAACAATGGGAAACTGTGTGGAAGCTTCTTCAAGCTTGGGATAAGAAGAAAAGCTTAAAGGAGATAGTGTGAAAGCTTAATTCAGGTTTTGCTTGCTTAAAGGTCAGTACATCTCCAACTCTTTTAATTCTTGAGGATCGTAAATTAATTATCTTGCTTGATATTGTAGTTTACTGTTGCTAAGTAGGTGTTTAGAAGCTTAGAGCCTTATTAATGGTGAAATCCGGATTAATTATTAGTAACGTGTAAATATGGTAGTAAACCACTATAATTAACTCACATAAGATAAACCATTATAATTAACTCACATAAAATGTAGGATTAAGTTAAAGGGTTAAAGGTTACGTTTTGAGGGCTTGGGAAATGATTTTCCGAGCCTTAAAAGCTATTTTTAGGCTTCAGTATCGGTACACGGGGAGCCCGTACCAATACCCTATCTTATATTTAAAGAACACATGTAAATTTTAAAGAGAGTATTGGTACGGATTGGATCCCTATCGGTACCCCATGTTCTATTGGAAATCCAATAGCTTAAAATGGTATTGGTACACTTGGTACCGTATCGATACCTATGGTGTATATATACGTAGGGTTCGTGTATCGGTACAGGGTCAACGGTTAACCCCTTCATAAGAAGGTAAGTATCGGTATGCATAGTGTAAGCATCGGTTCCTAGAAAGGCGTATTGATACTCGATGTTGGGTATTAGTACCAATTGGGCAATTTGCCCGAAAAATACACTTTGAGTTCAAGAGACTTATAATTCGAGAACTAAGGCCCAATAGGCTTCTAATGTGATATAATAAATAGTAAAATTGAGAAACTGAGTTTTAATCCTCAGATATGAGAGTAATGTGAAATAGCTTGGTAATAATGACCCGATATAGATATGATAGTTAGTGTTATGCCTTAGGGCATTTGTTGATGGCTTGGCTTGGTGTCACTACCTCTTGGTGAGGCGTATGAATGCTTGGGGAGTATGTGTTATCTTATGTAGTGATAAAGGAATCTGGATCTCCTAGAGTCAGTACTATGATACTTATATAAGTGGATGTGTAATTCGGGCTAAGTGATCAAGTGCATCCGACGTACCCACGGGCTGAGTGATCTGGGTGCGATTAGAAACCTATCTGTGGCTATGATGATCCAGATAAGGTAATAAACTTGATAGGCTGAGTGAGCTCGAGTAACCTGATTGGCTGAGTGACTCAAGTAAAGACTACGTGTGGCTAATGTGATCCAAATATGTGCTATGGTGATTCAGATACAATCTTTTTAACCCGACGGCTGTGTGAGCACGGATAACCCGACGACAGTGTGAGCACGGGTAAATTAGGGCTTCGTTGGCCATTATGTGGATGATCTATGGATGTATTTATGTATGTTGTGTGGTTACTATCGATTGATAGCTTATGCACCCTATGGCTGAGTGATTAGGGTATGGCATGTATTAACTCGATGGGTTGTGCTCAAGTATCTCGTTTGGTTATGTGACCTCGAGTATAGTAATGTATAGAGTAACTTGTGTGACTTCTTGTAGATTTGTCGATGCCTTGAGATAGGTGATCTAAGAACTGTAACTAGTATAGGCTAGATGATAACTCGTAGATAGTAAAGCCTTATATATGCTCTCTAAGCTATTTTATCTTGCATTCTTATTTTATGATAATCACGAACTATGGTAGAGTAGAAATGTACCACTGAGCTTTGTTAGCTCAGCGTGCGGATGTGTGGTTTTTCTGTGTGTAGGTTGACATGTCATTTTTAGAGGAGCACATCGACAAAGATTTCTGTAGCGACCTTTTGGATCTTTTAAAACTATAAGAGTTTCACAAGTTCGGTGCTACGGGTTGTCCCCAAAATCATTCTTTGAAAATTGGTTTTAAAGGGGATCACTTTTGAAAATCTTCATTCTTTTGAAAATGATAAAAAACTTAGAGTCGCCACCGACCATTTGGGTAAGGTAGGCCAGACACCATAAGAAAACCAGAGATTCATTGTGAAAGGGTATGAGAGTTGGTTACGCGTGGGGAATGATTAGCACCCCCATCACGCTCAGGAATCAGTACCTGAATATTTGTTGCTTTCAAATTGATGAAATTTATTGGAATTTGAATTGAATTTAACTTGGCGTACTTAATTGAAAATTTGACCTTAATTACACAGGCTTTATCAAATTGGTGGATTCGAATTAATTGGACATTTAATTAATAAGATTGACGATACATTGGACCATAGATTAAACCGACATCGAATAAGCCTAACTGTCGTATTAATTTATGGTTCGATTTTCATACGTCACCTTTATGCATGATGCAAGAAATTAAGATATGATGTAATGATTTTTTCAAGTTTTAATTTTAACTTGAGTCGGTAAGAATTAATTCAAATATCTGGTCAACATCCTTTGAGCTCGGACTGTTACGACACAAATATCGGAACTAATAGATACCTTATTTTCCATGATTTAAATTCATTAGCATGAGAATTAAATGGGCCATATGAATGACAAATAAAATGGATGGCAAGTAAAGGCTTAAAGATAAACACACAAAAGCCCACCCCAAAGACCTAACCTAAAAGGCCCAAGTTTTAGAAGCTCCAATTAGTGATCTGGTTGTTAATTAGGTGATTCTAGTGTTAATCCTAAATTAATTAATCCTAAAAGACTAAAAAAACTAACAAATTATGATTTATCTTATAACATGATAGTTAATGCGATTGATTTTAAACTATTATTTCAATAAGCCAATAATACTATTTAAAGTAAATCAAATTACATATATATCAAGGCCTTAAAATATATTTATATATATTGTAATCTTTATAAAATCACATATATTAATACTTAAAAAGGTCATATATTTGAGGAAAACTATGTATTTAATACATATAAAAAACATATGTTCTATTTATTATAGAAACCATACATTATGTATATTTAAAAGAAAAAAACTATATAGTATACAAATTATAAAAGCTATACCTTATAAAAGAAAAACATATTACGCATTTAAAGTTATACATTACATTTTATTATGTAAACCATACTATATGCCATATATTATACATATTGTGTAAAAAATATTACATGGAAAACCAAACACTATATAACATACATATTTAACCACATCAAACATATATCAATAGGAAAATAAAAGCATAATCACAAAAACAAGACTGAAATGTAAAGGAAACAGATTACACAGCATAAATTAAAACATGTATATAAAGAAAGGGGCGACATGGCAAGAATTCTGAAAATCCGGGGATTGCGGGAGTAATTTAAAAAGGCAAAAACCCTTACATGCAAATATTACAGGGCGAAGGGATTTAAAAGGGAATTATCCCATTTTTAAAAGGAGGCCGAGAGTGTAATTATTGGTAGCGGAATGGCTGCGGGCGGTATTTCAAAAGGGCTAAGGGACTTATTATGCGATAAAACCATTTTAAAAATGGGGACCAAGTATAAGAGTTAATTTTTTTAAACCGAGCCATTTACCCCCTTTTACCCAAAGAAGGGAGAGCGGAAATGCTCTCCAAATCTCACCATGTTCATTCAGTGTTCTTCGAGAACTCAGATTCCGGCGGTTCCTCTGTAGTGGTTTCCAAAAATCGGCGACCTCTACGTCATACTCCGCCATGTCGGTCGCCATCCGACAGCGGCTGGCAAACCCAAAACCCCAAAAAATGCTTCATTTTCACGATTTAAAACTCAATCTAAACTCCATTTTTTCCAAAACATAGCCTTCTTTTATTTGAAAATCCTTAAAACCAGAACCCTAAAAGTTTTTTCATTGTTTTTTTCCCCACCGATTCAACATATACGAGCTCGAAAGCACCGAAAGTCTTATCATCGACAAGGAAAACACGACAGCCTAAGGGAAACTGAAGCAACGCGAAGGTAAAAGAAACCCTAACCCTTTTTGTTTTTTTGTACACGATATGCTTCGAAATGCGAAAGAAATATAGAGAATACCTCTAGAGGCTTTTTCTTTCGATTCTATTCCCTGAAATATCCCCCAATAGTGCTTAGGGTTTTACAATTATTGGGCTTTTGTTTATATAGCCAAATATTACATGTATTTCGTATTTACATGAAAATCACAATGAAAATTGCTATTGGTTGCCGCTATTATTTGTTTGCATCCGTCTCAAATCTTTGAAATGTTGTTAGAATATATCGCTCTTATTCTGACATTCTTTCATTTGTTTGCATGTGACAAGAGAAGAGGGGACCAGCCCTGGTTGCTAGCGTGGCTGTTGGCGTGGCAACTGATGTGGCGAAGCGATGGTGAGGTGGCGTTGGCCACCGGTTCTCTTCGGCTGACGTGGAGCAGTGCTGGAAGAGCAACAGACGCAGACGTATGATGCACGCGCGTGTGGGGAAGCTGTAAAGCCGCGTGGGGGGAGCGTGTGGAATCTGGAAGGTTCCTTTGGCTGCATCTTGACTTAGGGTTTTTGTTTAAAGTTGGGCCCGAAACAGGCCAAATATGTAATTAAAAGTTGGGCTTATTATAATTGTAAATGGACTTTATATATATAAACTGATATTGGGCTATGTTATTTATTTACTCTCTCTCTCTCTCTTTCTTTTGGTTTTTGATTGCAAAAACATTCAAATAATGATAGATAATAATAGTAGTAATATATATTAATAATAATAATAGGAAACAATGACAACAACAATTATAATAATCATAACCATGATCGCTAATACTGATAGCAAAACAAAATAATAATAATAACGATAATAGAGAAATATAACATAATAAGAACTATAGGAGCAAATACTATAATAACATATATTGAGAAGAAGAAGAAGACTATAATATTTAGGTTTTTTCAAATGGATAGCAACACATATATATAGCTAGTAAAATATATGATTTATTAACACTTACATAATAATAATAGTAATATTTTACTTTTGGGTCCTAATAATAGTCGCATACACACACATATATATAGATAGTTAAAACTAAACAAAGCCCATAGTAGTATATAAGCCCCTTATTATAAAGCGAAATAAAAAAGGTCCATCCCGGATAAAATTAGTGACTATAATTTTCCCAGCACCGCAGTTTCTTCATAGTACAGTACATGTTATTTTAGTTGGGGCTAATTTATTCATAAGACCTTACCACTTTTGAGTCTGTGACTCTATTTGAACTATTATTTTGGTATACGGTGTTTTAAACTTGGAGCTCATGTTTTGTAAACTTAATTTTAATACTTATTTACATTCATGAATTTATGAAAGTTTAATGATTTTAATTGATGGTTAAACTTATGGTTTCAAATTGAAAATTTGATGGGTTGATTTGTGAGTAATTTGAATATAATACTTCGAATCAGGATCGAAATCTGGTGTTACACAATACTAAGGTTTGGGCATCTTCTTTTGATTTTATAACTGTCGTATCCTTGACCAATTCGTGTACCCTAAATTCCTCCTCCCCTCTACTTTTTCCAATTCTGAACAAACTTTTAAATTTTCACGGCTAAATTCCTATAATTTTAATCTGACAAACTTTCCACCATTGTAATCCCGAAATCTTTGAATTTCCCCTCTCAACTGAACTTCCTTTGACCGATATCTAAGCCCAAAAACCAATAAATAAAAAAAAAGTGAAAAAAGATTAAGTGAAACAACGTCAAAAGCTTCAAATTTAAATAAGAAAAACAAAGAAAAAGGAAATCATCATAAATTTTCAAACATCAAAATTTTTAGAGTTTGAAAACAAGATCTACGAATCTAAACGGTCATCGTACGAAGAAAGCAACAAGGAAGCATATATATCGCATACAACGTAGAAACGAAAGAATCATTAACATTTTTCATTTGATTTTCTATTTTATTTTAGATGGACTAAAATGAATTCATTTTTTACTGTTTATGAGTTCTTTTTCATTTATTCTATTATTTCATAGCGATAGATCTTAAAAAAACAATTTAGAGGTTTATTTAATTCTTTTAAAAAATTAGATGCCTAAACTAAAAATTTAAAATACGTATATAAGATGTAGCGAAGACTTTTAAATTTTTTAAGAGAGAACTTATTAATAATATTTAAAAATTTTGAAGAGCTAAGTAGTAATATTCCAAAACTTTGGGGCCAAAACCCCTCTGGCACATTTACTGTCTGCCATTAATTATATTTTCCATATGGTCTATATTTTATTTTAGATAGGCTTAAAAAAGAACTCTATTCTTCTTTTGCATTATATCACTTTGACCCCTTTCACTTTATTCTATTCCATCAAATTCATTTTATTCTAATTCTATGTTTTAAAAAATAATAAAAAGTTAATTACACTACACGTCTCTAAACTATGATTCTTATTTTAAGTTAATCTCTAAACTTTTAAGCATTCTAATTTTATCTTCAAACTATGACCTTCATTCTAAATTGGTCCCCACACTTTTGAACATTCCAGATTCAACCTCAAAGTATGATTCTCATTCTAAATTAGTCCTCAAAACTTTTTAACGCTCTAATTTCATCCCCAAACTATCGGTATATATTAATCATATCTTATATTAATAAAACCATCATAAAAAGTTAATTTTCATGAAACACTTGTGTATTTTGTAATAGTATGATGTAGTATAAACGATACTTTGAGGATGGAATTAGAACATTTAAAAAGTTTGGAGGACCAATTTAGAATGAGGGCATAGTTTGGGGATCAATATAGAATCATAGTTTGGGGATGAAATTGAATTATTTAAAAGTTTAGAGACCAATTTAGAATGAGGGTCATAATTTGGAGATATGTGGTGAAACTAATTAAAAAATAAATTACTAAATCATTTGTCTTTAAGAATTTTTATTTTAGAGATGCACTAATTATTCTAGTGGCAAAAGATGTTTATATTACCACATCTTGTATGAGTTCGAATCCAGTATAGAAATATAATATCTATATTTAATATATAAAAAAACTCATGTTTGGCACGATGGGAAGTTCTTACTTTTCAAATAATTTAACTAATACGAATATAATTCTAACATTTATTATATGGCTTTTAGTTTAAAAACGTTAGCATAAATATATATTTACTTATAACTAGAAATTAATTATATTCGGTAACAATTTTGTAATATAATTATGTTAGTTTTATTAAAATAGGATAACTCAAAAAAATATGATTAGGTAAAAAAGCACGAAAACTAATGTCTTTAGATCATAAATATGACCATACAAAGAAAAGGTAAAAACCCTAACTCAAAGCCTTGCAACAAAATAGATAGAAACATCACCAAAGCTCGACGATGAAAGGTAAAAAGCAACAACAAACAATATTAAAAAATGCATATTGCAATAATAAGGCATGTTGTCAACACGATTATTACCACAACTCAATCGCAAACAAGAGCGATGACTGTGAGCTCGTATCTAAATCTAGTTCGAGGGTCCAAAACAGGGAGATCAACAGAATAATCAAAAGAGCACAATCTTGATCAGTCGTGGCGACGTCAAATCTAACCTTGATAGAAAATAAAATAAAAAAGAAATAGCCAAACGACCGATTAAGAGAAAAAAACGTGCCAAAAGGCAGATGATACGTACCAAAAGATAGAGAAAAATTGTGTCACGAGGATAAAATTATTGAATTTAAAAATAATAAAATAAAATAAAAATTACCTACGGACGACAACTAAGACAAAGGCTAATGTCACCGTCGACCACAAAAAGATAAAAAGAAAGAAAAATGTTGCTGAAGCTAGAGAACAGGAGAAGGATGTTGTGTTAGGGTTCTAAAACGATTGTCATTTTTTTCTTCTAAAAACAACTTTTTGAAAAAGGATGTTAAAAAAACCATTATAAAGTAAAGAATTAATTGTATCATACGTCCCTAAATTATAATTCTCATTATAAATTAATCTCTAAGCTTTTGGATATTAACATTTCATTTCTAAGCTATCTCTCATTTTAAGTTGGTCCCAAACTTTTGAAAATTTCAATTTCATCCCTAAACTATGACCATCATTTTAAATTAGTCCTCAAACTATTGAACTTTCTAATTCCATCCCTTTCTAATTTCATCCCTAAACTATCGATATATGTTAATCACATCATTAGTTAATAAAACTGTTAAAAAATTTAATTGTCATGTAAACATTGATGTATATTGCGTAATAATATGACGTGATACAAAATCAATCATCGTTTATGCCACAACATATTATTACATAATTCACATAAGTGTTGATATGGCAGTTAATAATTTTTAATAGTTTTATTAATAGAGGATGTGATTAATACACACCAATAGTTTAAGGATGAAATTGGAAAGTTTAAAAGTTTGGGGATGAATTTGGAATGTTCAAAACTTTGGAGACCAATTTATAATTGGAGTTATAATTTGATGATAAAATTAAAACATTTAAAAGTTTAAGGACTAATTTAAAATAAAGGTCATAGCTTAGAGATGTATGGTGCATTTAACTCTAAAGTAAATGTTTTTTTTTTTATAAAAAATGTTAATTCCTTTTATTGTAGTAGCATAAAGTTTGGTCTTTAGCTTTTGTTTTGAAATTACAAGTACAGATACAAATATAATCACATTATCACCATACAAATAATACCTACCTGAGTAATTATCACAATAGTTAACCATTACAATCACAAATAAATAATAATCAAAATATATCTAAATTAGACTTACGGCCGATAAGACTTTGTTCAACATAAATCTAAACTGAAAACACACTTATGATATTTATGCAACGTCTCAACATTATCATTGAGCCAAAGCCATAATAGCTGGTAATATTATTTACTATCCAGCCACCAAACCAAAAATCAGTTCAACAACATTATGAATATGATCCGACCTTCAGTAAGACGGTAATATTGTTTTTGTTTTTTTTTATATAAATCTTAATTCTAATCCGACTTAAAAAGAAGAAAAAAAAGATATTCTTAGTAGGTCTAGAACTCATAACATAAAGAAATACGAGACAATAAAGATAAGTAGTTTGGTCAATATCGCTTTTTGTCGTATGTATTATTTGTTTTTTTCCTTAAAAGCAATACTCCAAAATTGATTTAGAATAAATCTTTCCAGCATTTTCATAAAGGAAAGAAAAAAGCATCGGTTCTTTTTTATGGTAATCCTCCACTGAAGGCGAAAGCTCGAAGAACACCAAAATCAAAATGATATACTTGTCGTCTGCATTATCTGTCTTTATATTGTTTCTTTGTTGGCTGCAATTGACGGACCATACAGCACCAAAATCTTTTAATCTTTCAATTAATCTCTCTCTTCCTATTGTCAATTGATCCTTCCTCCAGTCATGGATGAAAGTTTGAGGACAGCTGCTCGAACCGGAAATGTTGGTGATTTGTACATGTTGTTAGACAAAAATAAGGTTAATCCGAAATAATTAAAATAATAAATCAAATAAAGTAACTGAAATAAACACAATACTGCTTAAATGAAAATACCGTTACGAAATAACCAGAAAGTAATGGTTGAGGCCTGCAAGAAAGCAGTTTCCTTAAAATAGATTTGACCGCTTTTCGGTGCTAGTGATCTTCGGTCGTCGGTCTCCAAGGATACAACAACAGATGATTATCTTCAGCAACACAACTGAGTAATCACGAACGAACTCGAGCTTTCGACTATCACCAAAATAATGCAGGTTTTTCGAGAGAGAAAGTCATTGAAAATTGTGTGTTTTTCGTGTGTTTTAAAACTGAAGAAAGGTCATGTATTTATAGGGGAAAATTAGGTTAAATGTGACTCAGAAATATTCTGATTTTGTCATCTCCTTTAATTTCGGGATAATATGCTTGTCACAAAAGGAAAAATAATTCGAAGTGGTAAAATATCTGCAGGTCCATGCAGGGCCTGACTGGTCCGGACATTCGCGTCGCCCACGTCGTGCGGGTGCACCCCAACCCGAACATGATTGGATTCGCACCCCCCCCTCCTACGCGCGAGGCACAGGTTCAACTCAAATCATTCAATGACCACAAAGTGAGTAAGTGTATATAAACACTTCACATTCTATTTATCCCATCAATATGGGATTGGGGTTTTCCATTTCCTTTTCTCCATTCACACCTCCTTACTTTGAGCATCAATTTTTCATTCATTACTCATCCGTTTTGAGCATATGAGATACCGTTGTAAAGGTCTCATGGAGTAGAATAAGATCCAATCGAATCCTTATTCGAATCTCCACCTTTACCCATTTGAAATATGGCTCAAAGTTACCATTTTATCATTTTTCCAACAATCCCCCACATGAATGAAATTGATGCATTTTATCAAAACATTTTGAGTCGATGTGGTGATAGTTTCTACGATTGATAGTTGCATAGGATAGGTAGGTTTCCTCCTTTGAACCTTCCCTTGTGAAAGTATATTTACTTTACTAGCTATCTAGCAGACATGATGTCCTTGAACTATTCAGTCGTTTGTGTAAACGATGATATACTCCACACAACTACCTTTCAGACACGAGTTTTGTTCTCATGGTTATGTCCATATAGCCGTGGACATCGTCTGGTTCTGCAAGAGTTTGAGAGAACTATGCCCAAATAGTCTCCTTGAAGTGGCCTCACTTCACTCTCACATAGGTGACTTATGTTGCTTGGGTCACCAAAGCACACCATGGTCATTAAACGCTTTGCTTAGCCTGTTCCTTTTTTAGTCATTGTTTACATCATAGGAACGGACTTGGGAGAATAACCCCCACAGTGACCGTACAAGGTCTATGCAATTAGGTTGTCCTTTTGAACCTAGATCTTGGGATCTCCAGTCAACTAGTTAGGGTTTTCCTTCACATAGCGCCTTAAATTTTCATGGGCTTTAGTCTCATTCCTTTCGATGTTTTCTCAACTTGATCTCCATTTAACCCTTTGGTTAGCGGATCCACAACGTTATCCTTTGATTTTACATAATTAATCGAGATAACTCCATTTGAGATCAGTTGTTTAACTGAGTTCTGGCTATACCAGAATCATCATTGTCAAATTTCTCAAGGATTTTGTCCACATAGTGTGACTGAGTCAATATGAGATCTTCAGGTGACCGTTTGATTTGGATGCCCAAACTCATATCGTCTAGTCTCATGACATTGGTACGTTTTACCATTTCATTGTTACATATAACAATGAGCGTGTCATCAACATATGATCATGTATCCTAATGCACACTTTTGTTTGACATCATGATAATGTTTTCGTTTCAACTTTTTGTTGAACGTATGGACAATTTTCCTTTACTTTGGTAATGGAATATTACCTTTGCAAGTCACCCCACATATTTATGTAGTTGTAAGAAGGTTTTATTTCCTTCCATGACTCATATGGTGTCTTGTCTCATTGAGAAGAAGTAAATAGTTGATAGAACAACTCTCCCCACACGTTAGACACATTTGAGGTTTTAATTCTTATCTTCAAAATCATTATACCCTTTGATGTTGCAACATTACTCACATAGAGTTTTTTCCAAATTAATCGATGTATTAATTTTGGATTTCAACATCTTACTTATAGAGAATAATTTCTCTATAGCATCTTTGCCCTTAAGCAAAATTAGTTTGTTCTATCGTTTGAATAAACATCGCTATGATTCAGATCAAGCGGTTCCGTACTTCTTCATATGTTTCATATTTGAATCAAAAGGGATGTGTTCCATGTTAATTAGTCTATGCAAAGAATCATAATTAACATGTCCATGCAAAAATTATGTAACCGAAAGAAACAATATTTTTATTCATAATTTTTGGGTTTTTACCGATATTAGAATATATCTCAGCCCACAACCATTCCATTTTGTTAGGCATATAGATCTTCCTCTTCCACAATATTAGCCTCCTTGGCTTTCTTTGTATGTATACATTCAGAAGATCTGCGCCCTACCTTTCCACAGTTGAAGCAGGCTCCCTTGAATTTTTCCTTCTTGGAAATTTCACTATTAGGCCCCAACTTTGTCATGGCTTGGTGTTGTTGGGGTTGTCTTCCCCTCCTGACTTTGACAATTTTTGCCTTAGCCTCCTGAAAGGTTTCTCTATTGAGCTTTCTGGCATTGCCTCTGTTGTCTTCTTCAATATGAAATCTGACAATCAGTTCCTCCACTGACATCTATTTTCTTTTATGCTTCAGATAATTTTTGAAGTCATTCCATCCGGGAAGCAGTTTTTCCGTGATGGCAGCTACTTGAAAAAATTCACTTATCATCATTCCTTCAGCAAGAATTCCGTGGATAATCAGTTGGAGTTCCTCCACTTGACTTACTACTGGTTTTGAATCAACAATAGTAAAATTCAAGAATTTCGCGACTAAGAATTTCTTAGCCCCAGCATTTTTGCTTTGTATTTTCTGTCCAATGTAGCCCACAGTTCTAATGTTGTTTTGTACACATCATATACCGGATACAACGAGTCTTGTAGTCCATTGAGGATATAATGCCGACATATGTAGTCACCATTTTCCTAATCTTGGGTGATGCTGACAGCGGAGAGCTCATCCACCTCTCTTTCTCTATCTCCTACCGTGACAATCGGAGGATCTTCCTTCAGATATTTTACCAAGTTCAACATGGTCAGGTATAACAACATTTTTTGTTGTCATGTTTTGAAATTAGTGCCACAGAATTTTGGCAGCTTCTTATTGTGGTTCATTGCCACTGCCGTTGCGTTCAGATTCAAGGTCTTACTTGCATTTTCTGACGTCTGTTACTGTCACACCGTTTGTGTTGACGACTTGGGAGATTTGATAATATCTCCCTTCGTAGTCATTGTTCCTTTTCACAAAGACAAGAACCGAAAATAATAATAATTAAATAAACTAAAAATAATTTTGTTTATTTCTGATTTTCACAAAATTCGTAACCTTAGTTACTCTCAACGATAATTTTTGTAAAATAGATTTGTCTCGTTTATTTTTGAGATCTATGCAAACCTGTTAAAACGGCAGGAAAAAATCCTAAAACATATTTGTTTGCTTTCTCAAAACCGTAATTATTTCGAATCGCCCTGGATTTGATAATAATATTATGTCTTAAGATTTTTGGACAAAAACAAGGTTAATCCGAAATAATTAAAATAATAAATCGAATAAAGTAACTGAAATAAACGAAATAAACCCAATACTGTTTAATTCAAAATACTGTTACGGAATAACCAGAAAGTAATGGCTGAGGCCTGCAAGATAGCAATTTTCTTAAGATAGATTCGACCATTCTTCGGTCGTCGATCTCCTAGGATACAACATCATATGATTATCTTTAGCAGCACAACTGAGTAATCACGATCGAACTCGAGCCTTCCACTATCACCAAAATAATGTAGGTTTTTCGAGAGAGAAAGTTGTTGAAAATTGTATATATGTGTGTATTTTAAAACTGAAGAGGGGCCATGTATTTATAAGGGAAATTAGGTTAAACGTGACTCAAAAAATATTCCGATTTTGTCCTCTATCGGATAGGTCCATGCAGGGCCCAACCGATCCGAACATTCGTGTTGCCCAAGTCGTGCAGGTGCGCCCCAACCCGAATGGCAACTACTTGAAAAGATTCACTTATCACCATTCCTTCAGCAAGAATTCTGTGGATAATCAGTTAGAGTTCCTCCACTTGACTTACTACTGGTTTTGAATCAACCATAGTAAAATTCAAGAATTTCGCGACTAAGAATTTCTTAACCTCAACATCTTATGCTTTGTATTTTCTGTCCAATGTAGCCCACAGTTCTAATGTTGTTTTGTACACACCATATACTAAATACAACGAGTCTTGTAGTCCGTTGAGGATATAATTCTGACACAGGTAGTCACAATTTTCCCAATCTTGGGTGATGCTAAAAGTGGAGAGCTCATCCACCTCTCTTTCGCCATCTCCTACCGTGACAACCAGAGGATCTTCCTTCAGATATTTTACCAAGTTCAACATGGTCAGGTAGAACAACATTTTCTGTTGTCATGTTTTGAAATTCAGGCCACGGAATTTCGGCGACTTCTCATTGTGGTTCATTGCCACTGCCGTTGCGTTCAGATTCAAGGTCTTACTTGCCTTTTCTGACATCTGTCATTGTCCCACCGTTTGTGCGGATGGCTTGGGTGATTTGATAGGATCTCCCTTCGTAGTCATTGTTCCTTTTCACAAAGACAAGAACCGAAATTAATAATAATTCCAATAAACTAAAAATAATTTTGTTTATTTCTGATTTTGATTTTTCACAAAATTCGTAACCTCAATTACTCTCAGCGACAATTTTTGTAAAACAGATTTGTCCCGTTTATTTTTGAAATCTATGCAAACCCGTTAAAACGGCAGGAAAAATTCCTAAAACATATTTGTTTACTTTCTCAGAACCGTAATTATTTCGAATCGCCTTGGATTTGATAATGATATTTTGTCTTAAGATTTTTGGACAAAAACAAGGTTAATCCGAAATAATTAAAATAATAAATCGAATAAAGTAACTGAAATAAACGAAATAAACTCAATACTATTTAATTCAAAATATTGTTACGAAATAACCAGAAAGTAATGGTTAAGGCCTGCAGGATAGCAGTTTCCTTAAGACATATTCGATCGCTCTTTGGTCGTCGGTCTCCCAGGATACAACAGTAGATGATTATCTTCAGCAGCACAACTGAGCAATCACGAATGAACTCGAGCATTCGACTATCACCAAAATAATGCAGGTTTTCTGAGAGAGAAAGCTGTTAAAAATTGTATGTTTGTGTGTATTTTAAAACTGAAGAGGGGTCATGTATTTAAGGTTAAACGTGACTCTCAAAAATTATTCTAATTTTGTCCTCAATCGAATAGGTGTGTCCATGCAGAGCCCAACCAATCCGATCATTGGCGTCACTCAAGTCACCCCCCTCCTCCACACAAGGCACAAGTTTAACTCAAATCATTCAATGACTATAAAGTGAGTAAGTGTATATAAATACTTCACATTCTATTTATCCCATCAATGTGAGATTGGGGTTTTTCATTTCTTTTTCTCAATTCACACCTCCTTACTTTGAGCATGAATTTCTCATTCATTACTCATCCGTTTTGAGCATATGAGATATCGTTGTAAAGTTCTCATGGAGTAAAATAAGATCCAATCGAATCCTTATTCAAATCTCCACCTTTACCTATTCGAAATATGGCTCAAAGTTACCATTTTATCACGTTTTTCCAACACGGGTTAATTCGGATAGATGGAAGTGCTTTGAGGCGCTTCAAGGAGGCGGAGTTTGTCGACACCCCTTTACACATAGCTGCAGAAGGAGGGTGCATTCGGTTCGCGATGGAGATAATGAACTTAAAGCCATCATTTGCTCGGAAACTAAACCAAGATAGCTTAAGCCCGATGCCCCTCGCACTTAAAAAAGGGCATACAGAGATGGCGTTACGTTTCATGGAAAGGGACAAAGATCTTGTTGGTGTCAAAGGGAAGGGTGGTAAGACTCCTTTGCACTTGATAAGTAAAGCTGGAAACCACGAGGGTCTGTTGAATAGATTTCTAGAGGCTTGTCCTGATTGTATTCGAGATGTTACAAATAAGAATCGCACTGCTCTGCAAATCGCATCGGGGAACAACAGACTAGGCGTTCTTCAAGTCCTAATTCCAACGCTTCGAAAGAAAAACTATTATCGAGAAGTGGTGAACCAGAAAGACGAAGATGGCAGCAACACTGCACTGCACGTAGCTGCTAGTAATAATCAACCTCAGGTTCGTTGACTTATCCGCTTTAATAATTAATATTACATAGATTCTTCTATTGTACCTCGTAGACATTTTATCAATTAAACAGATGCTCAAATTGCTATTGGACTGCAAGGCCAATAAGTTCGCCACGAATCAGGTCGGTTCAACGGCACTGGATGTCGCAAAACGGCATAACAATAGAGAAAGCATTATCATTCTGCGTGGTTGTTTTATTCCAAAAGTTTCAAGCTTTAAATACAAGTTGGAAAACCATGGTCAAGTACGTAAGGAGCATCGTCAGTATTTTTTCGGGATATAGATAATATATCAAGCGAGGACCGCTACGCCTTCCTAGTAATTTTCAGGATTGTTTTTCTCCCTTCTTCTATATGACGAGTTCTGGAAAGGAACCGGTTTAGTTATAGGTTTTAGCTCAATTGCTTTGGTCGATCCTAACCATTTTAACTTGCAATACATTGTTACAATCACAGGATTCTGGTTATTCTTCCATCTATGTCGAATCTGCACAAAGCGATTCAATAAATGTTGTCAATTTGGCAATTAAGCCAATTTAATTTTCTGTCTATTTATAGTATGTCAAATTGTCAATGCAACATATATTTTACCTATAATTTGAATTATATAAAAATAGTTTACTTCGGAAAAAAAAACAGTATTAGATATTGGGTAAAACTTTGATACACAGGCTGTGTAAAATTAATTTTACACAAGCCTATGTATTTACACTATAAAAACCCAAATCCTAAATTTCTAACCCTAACCCTAAAAAACTAAACCCTAAACCTCAAACCATATACCCTAAATTATAAACGCTAACCTTAAATTCTAAACCCCTAAACCTTAAAACTAAACTAAAACTCTAACCCCTAAAACTAAAAGACACGTGTAAACTAAAATTTACTAAACATGTGTATCAAAGTTTTTTTTCCTTATATATGTGTATCAATTTATTGTTCAATTTTTTTTAATAAAAACCAGAATAACCAAAAAGCTCAACCACGTGTTTTCACCTAAATATCACCGTTTAAAAATTATTTATCATTTTGACATCCATACAAAATTATTTTCCAGCATCACTCATACAGTGAACTTGTCATTTTAAAAGTAATTTTTTTGTTTGATATTATTTAATCACGCGGTGTATTTATTAGAATATTTAATTAGAACTCATTATTCTGACATGACAAGTTTCAATTATTTAAAAAAAATTGTGTACTTTGGGGAAAAAACATTACAATTTTAAAAGTAAGTAATAAATAAATAAACTACTGAGCATATAGAAAAGGAATAAATTAATGAATTTTGAATGTGTTTAATTGATTTAAATATCATTTCGGGTTTAAATAAATATATATACAAGTTATAAAGAAATTTCAATAGCGGAGAAGTTTATATTAGATAAATTATATAGAATAAGTAGTCTAAATCTTGACCCTAGGGGCGATTGGACGATGCTGAAAGTGACAAGAGTTGGACATTTTGTTCTGTTGTGTTAAGAGAGTTTTGCATGTCTGTTTGGCTCGCAACATAGCATATTCATATCATACATTTCTTCCTCGCAATTCGGGATCAGGTAAAATTTCAGGCTACCATGACGAGTTTCTTATTGAATCCATTTAATCCAACGGTCAAAGGTAAACAATATGATTTATAAAAAATCAATCAATCAATAGAAACTTGCCATGCCAGCATGTATGATACATGGGTTTATCGAAAGACAAGAAAACCCAAATTAAAGTTTTTTAAGATTTAGTATTTTTGAGGATTTGTGTTAGTTTTAGGGGTATTTCTAAGAGATCAAAATTGATAAGTAAAAAGAGAAAAGAATGAGCTTCAAATCGATGGGTTAATTTGTAGGAAAAGTCGTTCGATGTTGGCGTTCGTGCTGCGGTTACTTGTCAGAGAAGGAGAGAATAAGGAAAAAGATAAAAGAGTAAGAAGAGTGGTTTATTCGAGGGTAGAATATGGAATGTATAGTGCATTAATTATAAAAAAAATATTTGGCTCAAACAACCAACCGAATTCGTTGGAAAAAGTGGTGAATTGGCCTTTGAATGATTGTGGTGGAAGCAATCGGAAATTAAAATTTTGCACAATGATTTATAGTGGTCCAACTTCTATATGAAGTCTACATCCACTACCTTAACTATCCACACTAAGAAATTTTCACAAATTCACTAATTTGTCTTTCTTTTTTCTAAGCTCAATGAGATAACCTTTACACACCAAAGATTTATACTCTAAAGACTTGATTAACTCTCTCTCAAAGAGAATACAAATGAGCAAACAAAGAAAACCTCGCAAGGCTGATATGTTTGCAAGATTAAGCTCTCACCCAAAACCTAACACTTGAGCAAATATAACATTCGAGCTCACAAATGTGCCATACAAAGAAAATTGACAATTAAAGCTCAAAAACACTTTCTCTATACAAAGAATGTTGACAATATGTTTCTTATTGTTCCATGACTGCTTGAAGTTTGCTTTTAAACTCTCTAAGAAGCTTGTAGTCGTTTATGATCGTTGGGGTTGGTTTAGAGCTGTTGGGAACTTAAATTTCAGCCATAAATGCAGTTTTGGGCTCGTCGGTATCAGTACGGGACCATATCGATACCTACTTTAAATAGAAGAGCCGTTGGAGTATTTAACACACTTAGTATCGGTACATGGTATTAGCATATCGGTACAAGACCTTGAGTATCAGTACGGCTAAAGTCATACCAGTACTCAATTTGGCTACTAGAATTTGTCAAAACTTGGGGAATAAAGGGTGTATCATTACACGAGCAATCTTACCAGTACGAGCTCTTATGGTATTGGTACGCAGAAGACTGTATTGATACTCAAAGCTTGTTTTTTACTTTTGGACTATTTTGAAAGCATTTAAACATGTCAAAAACTCTTTGAAATACTTTCAAACATATTTTTTAAGTTAATGGACTTTTGAAATATTTTTGTAAATAAGTTTAAGTCCAAAAATATTTTTCATTTTAAGTTATATCAAAATCAATATCTCAACACACATATTTTGATGTGTCACGTCAGTTTTTTTTTAACAACGGTTGTCGACAGTGACTGTAATAAAAGCGAATTAAAAGTTCTGTGACTGTATTGTAAGTTTTAAAAGTTTAATATGGATATATTACAAACACCCTAGAAGTTTAGGAACTATCAATGTAGTTTACCCTAAAATAGTTAGGGGCACGGGAAAATAGAGAATAATCTTAAAATTTCGGTTAATATCAAATGATCTGTTTTAGTGTAACTGTCTCTTGGAAGCAAAGTAATCATGTATGTCTATGAGGGAATGTGAAGAAATTATTACGAGATAATATTAACAATTATAAATATATATATATATATATATATATACCATGCTTGGTAATTAGCAGATAGCTGATAGTGAATTACATTAGCTAATAGTTTATAGCATTAGTTGATTTGACTAGAGAATTGCATTAGCTGATTGCATAGAAATGTTTGGTAAAATTAACTGATAACTGATAGCTGTTTGATTATTTGAACAAGCAAAGTGAAATATAAGGACATGATTATATCTAATACTTGTTTGAATAATTTATTAGTTATTAATATTTTATATTTATTAATATTAATTGGATTACGAAAATTGTTTTTTTAATATCATTACTAAACATATATGAAGGATGTATATTGAAGAACCCGATATCCCTCAACCGATTTGCTTGTCAAGTGGTAGAAAAGTGATTTCTTGAATGATGGTGGTGGAAGCAATAAAAGATAAAAGACACAGAATTTTAGAGTGGTTCGAGCTTCTCAACCAAGCTCTATATCCAATACCTTAGCTTCCCCACTAAGAATTTCAACCAAATTCATTATAAATTTTTTCTCCTTTTCTAGGCTAAGGAGGCAACCGTTACAACGATCAAAGGTTTTTAAGCAAAGCTTGATCAAGACACTCTCTTGTAGGAGAAAAACAAAGCAAACTGAAATCTCTCACAAAGGTATGTGTTTACACAATTTAAGCACTCACTCAAACTTAAAACACTTTAGCAAATTATAACAAGTTGAGCTCACAAATGTTGTCTATGAAAGAATATGAAAATTAAGCACTAAGACTCTTTTACAATCATAATTGTCTTGGCTTGTTGATCATTAGTTGGTCTTGGTGCTTGAAGGTCCTTCTATACTCTCAAATGTGATTTTAGTTGTTTGTGATCGTTGGGAATGAACTGGAGTCGTTGGAGATGCTTTTCATGGTGAATTTTCCAATTTGGTGCAGCGGGTATCGATACGCAGGGTACCCGTATCGATACGAGTTCTTTAGAAACTAGCTGTTGAGCTTAGTGTAGCCTTCTTGTATCGATACACTTTGGCGCGTATCGGTACCAGGAATTGGTACGGGGTATCGGTACGCTGCAAATAACTAGCTGTTAGGATTTTTGAAAATAGCCGTTGGGGATTTGAAAAGTAAGGATTGATACGCCTTTACGCGTATCGATATGACCCTTCTCCGTACTGGTACGGCTAAGCCTGTACCGGTATGGGTTTTCGCTACTGAAAAAATACTGTAGCTAAAACCTTAAAAGGTATCGGTACGGTGTATATCGTATCGGTACGGACGTGTTGGAAACATGAGTTTGGCTACTTTTAAACATTTTAAATACTTCCAAAACCTTATGAAAACATCTCAAACTTATTTTCAA
Source organism: Hibiscus mutabilis (assembly GCA_019671005.1). NCBI lineage: Eukaryota > Viridiplantae > Streptophyta > Magnoliopsida > Malvales > Malvaceae > Hibiscus > Hibiscus mutabilis. The sequence goes on from CM033715.1 coordinate 15,452,633, forward strand.
GTTGTTTGTATTTAAAATCATTTTTGCACTCTTTTCAATTTAGTCCAAAACTATTTTTCAATTATTATATCAAAACAAATATCGTAACATATATATTATTTTTTTATTTGTGAAATTTTCTTTTTAGTATAATTTTAATAATTATTAAATTTAAATATATATATATATATATATAATCTATATATTAATTTCTTATTTTCAATAAAATCATATTTACTTACCGATAAAAAAATTAATTTTCTATTTAAGAAATTATTTTTTAATTTTAGTAGTTATAAAAATTTATGTTATTTAGAAAAAAAATTATAATTATAAAGGACAAAATAATCTTTACAAGTATTTTATTCAAAATTCTAACTCAAAAAGCTCCTAAAATGAGCTTTTTCAAAATGATAGGTTTCACCTCCAATTCGCTATTTGTCAAACATCTAAATTAGCGGATTTGACTGGTCAAACCTCTAAAAATACTTCAAACCTCTAACTTTGGCTGAAGAATTTGTTTACCAAATAAGGCCATAGAGTAAATTGTAAAAAAATTATAAAGAATTATCTAAATAAAATAAATTAATTTTAAAAATAATATTAGAAAATTAATATTTTCAAAATATGTTATTGGTGTTTTGGCACCAATGGAAAAAAAATAAATTTTAAGTTCGTGTCCCGCAAATGTTATGTGCAAATTTTTTTTCAGATTTTATTTTAGTTTAAACTTCCACCATTTTATGAACTCTGAGATACATTTCAATTTTCTGTTTGATTGTATTGTGTTATAATATTTGATTCAACCTCTCTTATCTGATGTATTAATTTATAATTCAATTTATAACTCTTAAAAAAATAAATACGAAAGGGACATACAAGAGAAGAAATTCAAGTATTATTTAACTTTAGTCAAATTTTCATTTTTTTTCGGCAATATAATAAAGTTTATATGAATTTTTATGTTTTATCCTATGTGAGGATAGGTACAAAAAACAATCTAAAAAAAGTTTTTACAAATTCCATTAAAGATTTTGCAGAGTAAAAATGCGCTTATAATCCTGCCCCTCAAGGGGTCCATTTAAAGGCCCAAATACGATCATTTTGAGCCTAATTCAACTTCCGGGCCCTAGTGAGGCCCGTATATTCCAAATACTCCAAACCCTAATCATGGTTTTAAGCGAACCAGAGATCGTAAAAACCAGCAGCCGAAGTGCAGTCTTTTGACAATCCGCCATGGGTAATTCTTCAAAAGCTTCCTCGCTTTAACTTTATTTCGGTTTCATAGGGCCCCTTGTGTTTGGTTTCGATCTTTTTCTGACTCGTGTTGTTTTTTTTTTCCTTTTGGCAGGTAAGGTTCACGGATCTTTAGCTCGTGCCGGTAAGGTGAGAGGCCAAACGCCTAAAGTGGCCAAGCAAGACAAGAAGAAGAAGCCCCGCGGCCGTGCTTACAAGCGTATGCAGTACAACCGCCGTTTCGTCACTGCCGGTAATTATATGTTCCTCTCTGTTTTCTCTTCCATTTTTTTTATCTCATTCAAGTTATCCAACTGGTAACAAAACCCTTTTTCAATTGTTGATGATAATTTTTAAAAATGGGAAGTATTTTTCCTCCATAAATCGGATTCCTTTTTGCTATTGGAAAAGGTTACGTTGAAAACAGAATTCCACTGAATTGATATGAATGTAAAGAACTGTGAATGGTCGTTAATTTAGGGATAGTTTAGCCTGCGTTTGAAAAAAAAAAGGATTGAAATGAACTGATTCAATATCAGTTCTTGAGTTGTTGACGTTGAAAAAATTACACTTTCAAAATAGTGAAAAGGGGGTTATTTGTTTATGTTTTGGGGTGTTATTGCAGTGGTTGGATTTGGCAAGAAGAGGGGACCAAACTCATCTGAGAAGTGAGAGAGACATGAAGCTTTGATGTATGAAGAAAACCCTTTGTTTTTGTTTTTAATGTCTTGTGATGCATTTTTATTAGATTTAGCTAGAGATGATTTGAGTATATGTTATTAAGTGTCTTAATTTTTGTTTATTATGCTGAATCACTATTTTGGCCATTTCAATGCTCCTTAAAATCCTTGTTGAAATGAAATTATGAACAATCGGTTGTGGGTTAGGCTTATAATAATAGGCTGAACTATACATGATAATACATCTAAGTTCAGTCGATAATGAGTTTGATAGGATAATAAACCAAATACATTATAATGATAGAAAAAAGATAATGGACTAAGTAATGAAAATTAAAAGTGGATAATGGTTAATTTTGGGTTAAATATAATTTTTAGGGATTAAATTGAAATCAATAAATTTTAAGAGAATTAAAATGTTATTTATCCTTTTTTTTCATCAAAGTTGGCTAGTTAAGAGTGTCATGTGATATGTTTTAATTACAACTGTAAATATTACATATCCAAAATTAATAATTAAATATTATTTTTAAAGTTTGTATATATTATGTATTAATTAATAAAATATATCTGGATTAGGCTCATGAATGATGGAAAAATAAAATCTGAAACTCACACACAATAATTACACAGAAAGAGAGATTTAATATAACTCTAAATTCTTATTTGATCATCCGGTCTTGACGATGACTCGGATTTAATATACCTTACTAGCTTATGAATAGGTGGAACGTGTGATGTAAAAAAAAATTATAGAGTAGGATTGGATAGTTATTTTGGACTCTTTTTTTTGAAACACTTTAAAATTTAATATTTTATTTTAGATTAAAATAATTTATTCATTAGTTAATTAATGATAAGTGATTTGAAATAACGAGGTAAGCTTTAATAGAAATATAGATTAATATTTTTTTTGAAATAGAGTATAGACTCGCATAATAATATTATATAGACAAAGATATTAACTTAAGATTTGAGGCATTAGTCAAAGAAGAGAGACCCTTCGCTCGCCAACAACTATCGAGAGTAGACCGCCTCTTCGCAAAAGGAGGATTCAACCAAACCGAAGCCTATCAAGATAGCATGAACCCAACAAGTCAGTCAAAGATCAGTATCAGAATAGCCAAACAACGCAAGGAGAAGGAAAAGACAATTAATTGAGAGGGAAAACAAATGGGAGGAAAAGAAAGGAACGAAGGGGGGAAAGAGAGGTGTAGAGTGGGAAACGCTTCAAACTGGCCTAAAATTCTATGCAATTGATTCGAAATGTCATTGCTAGTAAAGACTTTTTATGGATAGCATGATTCAACTCTTGTGTTCTATCAATTAAGACACATAAGAATTGGAACTTAAGGGGTCAAACTCTTCTATCAGATCATTATTTACACATTAGTTGTTACGTCCGTAAAATTAACAATTATTTCAATATAATATCAGTCCAAACTAAAAATTGTTAGTAAAAAATGTACAATTAATTATTAATTGGGTAAACTATGTCAGATACCATCAAATTATTGGGTGTGATTTATTTTTTCCATCAATTTTTTAATTGGTCTAATTTTACCACCAAAATTTATTTTTCGACTCATTTATACCACCGCGCCGTTAATTCCATAACGTCGTGATGACTTGGATGCTAGACCAAAATGACGTCGTTTTGGTGCCGCTATTTTGATACTAAATTGCCCAAAACGACATCGTTTTACTAGAGAAAAATATGGAAAATCATGCACTCAATGAGATCTGAACCTACAACCTTTAGAATAAAAAATAACCTCTTAACCACTAAGCCAACTTAATATCTCTCAATTGTTTCTAGCACAAACAATATATATTCTAAACTACAGTTGAGATTAATTCAATTTATTTTATTATATAAATAATATTAGTCTATATAAATAATATAAATATATTATAAATAATATTAATATACATATAATAATATATTAATATATATAACTAATAAATAAAATATTTCTATTAAATAACAAAATTATATTGCGAATATTATTAAATATATAAATAAATAATATATTATTATAAAAACTAAAAACTAATTTTCAAAAAACCTCAAAATTTTTAAAATTTACAAAAAAAACCCCAAAATTCACCAAAACATTAAATTTTTACCTATAAACCCTAAAAATCTAAATTATTAATCTTAAACCCTAAAATCATAAACCCATTAACAACTAAAATGGATGGATTTGAGGTTTAAGCTTTAGGGTTTTGGCGAATTTTTTGTTTTTTTGTAAATTTTTGAAATTTTAGATTTTTTTTTTAAATCAGTTCTTTAGTTTTTATAATTATATATTATTTGTTTATATATTTTAATATTATTTGTTTGTGAATAAAATTTTAGGGTTTAAGGTTTATAGTTTAGTGTTAGGGTTTAAGCTTCTGTTAGATTTTAGGCTTTTTGAAAAATTTAGAGTTTTGAAAATTAGTCTTTTAGTTTTTATAATAATAATTTATAGATTTAATATTATTTATAATATAAAATATTTATATCTTTTTATTTTATTTATTATTTTTATATAATATATGTATACTAATATATTTATATTATTTATATAGAGTAATATTATTTATGTGATAAACTGTAGTTTAGAATATATATATATTATTTGTGCTAAAAATAAAATAAATATATTAAGTTGGCTTAGTGGTTAGGACTTAGGAGGTTACTTCTGATTCTAAAGGTTGGTAAGTTCAAGTCTCATTGAGTACATGATTTTTTTTATTCTTCTCTAGCAAAACGACGCCGTTTTGGGTAATTTAATATTAAAATAACGGCACTAAAACGACATCATTTTAGTCTAGCATTCAGCTAATCACGACGTTAAGAAATTAACGGCGCGATAGTATAAACGAGTCAGAAGGCTCAAGGGAAAAAAGCCGAATTCAAAACATGGAGCATTGCACAATATTTGAAAGTTCAGCAGCATGCTTTAAGAAAAGTTAGGTAACATGAAAATATCCAAACAAATGGAATGCGAACGACAGCGTATTGCTCGTCGAGTGTTGTATATCAATACATTTGGTGGAGATGGCGGCCCAATCTCCGTAGAACTGGGCCGGCACGTGGAAAGCCGCCACGCTCAATGAAAAATCAATCCCACTTACCAAACTTCTCTCTTCTCACAGATTTCCCAATTCTCCAAATCCCTAATTTCTCAAATTTTACATATCAGGTTTGCAATAATCTTTTGACTTTCTTTTTAACGTTTATTTTTTTTACCGTTTTCGAGTCATTGATTATGCGACAGTTTGTTCTATATCTGATCGTAGTGGTGATTGTTGTTAAACAGAAGAGCGGGGTGTAATTGCCGAGAGTTAACCATGTTTAAAGGGCTTTTCGGGAAAACCAAGCCGGAAACAAATGCTCTAACCACGTTAGACAAATTAAATGAGGTATTTCCTCGATCTTTTTCCTTCAATTCGGAAATTAGTTTTTTTTATATCATTTGTGTGAATTGTGTGATTTGAAAATTGCGTTTGGTGAAGTTGTTTGGTTGAATTTATTAGTCATAATTTGTTAGGAGTTCTGGGATTTGCTTGAAAGATTTGAATTGCTGGCAATTCATTTGGTGGATTCTTAAATTGTTTGATTACATTTTTGTAATGCTTTTATACTCCGGAATGGTAATTATAAAACTGATTCTGGCAGTTTCTATTTCGTGTGGTGCTGCAAATTGCATTTATTTTATTTCAAATATTGTTTCGCTTCATATTATGATTAAACTGAACCCCGTATCGATCTCCATCATGTAGACCCTTGAAATGCTAGAGAAAAAGGAAAGTGTACTTCTGAAAAAGGCTGCTGCAGAGGTTGAAAAGGCCAAGGAATATGCCAAAGGGAGAAATAAGAGAGGTATTCTTGCGTTGCAATATTATTTACGGAAATAGTAAATGTTTTTCCTTGGTTTTCATTTTTTCTTTTATTCAACTGTTTGACTCTTGACTCTGAATTATAGTAAATATTTTGTTTGGTTTCTCGATGCTTATATATCAATGTGTCACATTACAGGGTGTCAAATTCTCTCTTGCTGCAATATCAAGTGATGGCTTCTAGCTTACTCAATGTTGGCTTTTCATTATAGTTATTATAGGTCTTTAGTTTTTATATTAGTTATTTGGTGATTCTATAATAATTCACCCTCCCCTCCGTGTTTTCCCCTTATCACCCTCATTTTTTGGCTCATTTCAATTCTCAAAAGGAAACAAAGATCAAATTAGATTGTAGATGCCCCTAAAGAAAATAAAATAACACCAAAATGTATTACAGCATTGCAAGCTCATGTTTGGGGTCTTTTGGTTTCGGATTGACTGGTCGTCGGACGTCAAGTGATGTTCTGATGCAGACTAACATTACTATACTGTGCTATTATTCTTGAGTTTCTGATTTATTATGTACTCATGTCATGTGAGGTTTTAACAAGCCATGATCTTCTAGAATAAAAGTTTAAATTGGTATGAGTCTTTTTATCATCTGAACTACGACTTAATTTAAAAGTTAAAACCATGTTGTGCACTGTGATTTCTGGGTATATATCGTAGACTCTTGCTATTCATTGTGCCACTCTTATGCAGCGGCTATACAGTGCCTGAAGAGGAAGAAACTATATGAACAGCAAATCGAACAGCTTGGGAACTTCCAGCTTCGTGTTCACGATCAAGTAAGCTTTAAATTTTGTTAATTTAGTGTTTTAACCACGTCCTAGGAGACTTTTTTAAGTTTTCTTTTCCTTTTTTGATGGTGCTGTTCTGATTGATCTATATCAACTTCTACAGATGATATTGTTAGAAGGTGCCAAAGCCACTACTGAGACTGTAGATGCATTGAGAACTGGAGCAGCAGCAATGAAGGCGATGCAGAAAGCAACGTATGTAACCAATATATTTTTATTGTTAGCCTAAATAGTCTTTTCTCCGTGTACTTGCCCCGTTGCATCGCTATTTACCGCACTATAGAAAACGTGGTAGCTTGGCATTCGTGCTATATATCAGCGTTTTTTCTTCGATCTTCATGAAGAACAGGCGGTGGCTAATTTTCACCTTTTTACCGAAAATGGCTTTCTTTACAGGAATATAGATGACGTTGACAAAACAATGGATGAAATCAACGAACAAACTGAGAATATGAAACAGATTCAGGAAGCACTTTCAAATCCTATCGGAGCTGCAGCTGATTTTGATGAGGTTATTACTTTCTGATCCACTCTTTTTTTCTTCCTACTGCTGTTATCAATGTTTATGAATGTCATGTCTGGCATTTACATGCATCTAACAATGAGTTATCACTTTTGATGCTGTAGGATGAATTGGAAGCAGAGCTCGAAGAACTTGAAGGTGCCGAGTTGGAAGAGCAACTACTCCAACCTGCAACAACTGCTCCTGCAGCTCCTGTCCAGGTACCAGCTGGCAGGCAACAGGCTCGACCCGTTCCTCAAAAGCGCACAGCCGAGGAAGATGAACTCGCTGCATTGCAGGCAGAGATGGCACTTTAAGGTAATTCATTCTAGTTCAGTTTACACTCTGGGGGAATTACTGATGGTGTAGTTCACCATTGCATCCATAATTGAACCATGAAAGATGAGAGGGAGACATATATTTGTATTATTGAATCATCTCTAAATTTGTGTGCATTTAAGGTTTGATGATGTACATAAAGATTGATGAAACGAAACAAAAACTAATAACCCCCTGCCTTGCCAATTTATTAGTCCCAAAAAGTATAAAAATGCCACTCAAATAAATTATGTTATTTAGATTTATTTTGAAAAACATTTTTAAGATCAATTGAATACACGAAATTGGGTTCCATCAAATCCTAAGAAAATCCCAGGGGAAGAAAATACAGGAACTCAAGTCATTCCTAAGCACATATTCCCCGGGACTGGGCCTAACAGTATCTGATCCCCTCAGATCTCATTTTCTATTGATTTCCGTCGCCCTAAACACGAGCTTAGGAACAGGGATATGTATTTAAGTCGAGTTAAAAAAATTTAAGTTAGTCAAGTTTTAGAGTTCTATCTTATCATTTAAATTTTATTTGAATTATTTTTTAGTTGAGTTGTTCGAGTTTTTATTTAAATTTAATTGTAGATATTTATAATGTTATGCTAATTGGTTTCAATTTAAACGATATTTTATAATCATATACATATGTATATATATTTCTTAATATTTTTTTACGGGTAAAATTTTGATACACATGCTGTGTAAAACTAATTTTACATAAGCAACTCTAAATTCCTAACCCTAAAACCTAAACCCTAAATTTTAAACACTAACCTTAAATTCTAAATTCTACAACTTAAACACATAAACTTTTAATCTTTAACTAAATCTTTAACTTCTAAATTTAAAAAGTACGTGTAAATGTTTGTTTACATGGATTGTGTATCAATTTTTTTCTATTTTTTTTACAAATGAGAGTAAGCTTTATAATTTTATTTAATAATCAAATACAATCTAAAATTATATAATGTTTTTATTATATTTTTTTAAGAATGGATTTTGAGAAGAAAAAATATGTTGATTAGAGTATAATAGAATCAGGAAATTGATGAAAAGAAAAATTTTGTAAAAAATTGCAGTTAAATGACTAAATTGAATAAAATATAAAATAGAGATTAAATTGTTTTGAAAATGAAATTGAAGTTAGATAGTTATTTTATAGTGGCAGTAGAGTATTTTTTTTCTAACATATCTTCATTAGTAATATTTTAATCACATAACTTTAATTGTGAAGGAATTTGAAACATAGAAGAGTTATACTCGCTTACTGATTTAAAATCTTGCAATTTCAAATATAACCAATCATATCGAGCTTTAGAGAGAATAATAGTTTTTTGATGGTAGTATTGTTCCTTTATATTATTCCAAACAATAAGAAATCTTTTACCGTTAAATATTCAGATTTCAACCCTTCGTGGAGGTAAGGGCAAGAAAGTATCATGGCTCTAGCCTTATTTTGAGGATTCTGCATTTCCCTCTTTAATAGTATTTTTCAGACCATTTGCATTTAGGTGTATTTCGGTATTTAAGATTCAGGATAAATAATTTTTTTCGAAAATATCAAGTGCTACAAACTCAATTTTTACAAGATTCGTCATTGACGTATTATAAAAGACAAATAAACAAACTAAATCGACTATAAATTAATATAATAATAAATTTGCCCCAAAAAATTCTTATACAATCTAACATAGAACAAAAATTTATTCCTCGTACGCGGCATTGGTAAACCAGTTCACAAGGTCCTTCAGAAACTCCCTTTAAGACCGATAGCCTTGCAGAATGGGATGTTCAATCAATATATTTAGATTAAATCAACATAACAGAGAGCATATTAACTGGTTAAAGAAAATATCTTAAATGTTAAATGAAATAACAAAACCTTTTATAATAAAACATGTTTGAGGTGTTAAAAGAACAAAATATATAATATTTATTATTATTATGATTTTTAATCCAATAAAATACGGCACTAAAAGTTGGTTCATCTTCGGCGAACCATGAAGCAATCACACATTTTGATTACAGTGTTTTGTGAATCTTGAAGTAGTGCTTGGTCATTCTATCACTATATTTTTCAAACTAAGTTGATCTCATAGGTTTCGTTAAAGTCTCAATATTTGTTCCTATAGTTTTACATATGAATTCGGTGCAAACAGAACGTCATTGAATATTAGAACGAAATAATAATCAAATAAATCAAAATACACTGACCTTAATATAAGGGTGATTAACCAACCACTATATCGATATATAAATAAGAAAACATATCAGACTTTCTACAATAGATGTAGTCACCAATATCTTGTTGAAATTTTTTCAAAATGCCGACAAGAACCATGGTAATTAAGCAAGATCGTGCTGAAAACGTATTGTAAATAAAGTAAAAAAGAATAAGAGGGATGAACAAGACAAACATGAAAGACAAAGTGAGATACTTTTATTATATTCCCAATGTAGAATTGTATAAAATGCTTTCTTCAAACTCTATATTTGCAGGCATAAGATAAAAATCCTAATTTTAATGAGTATTAAACCTTAATAATAAAATATATTAAAATTTCATTTAATATGCGAATATTCACCATAAATAAATATATTTATAAAAAAATAATAAAAATATCATGTAGAGTTTAGGCACAATACTCGCAAGCTGGTTCATTAATTGGTGAAGTTTTTTAATCATTTTAGTTAATAAGTTTTATTTTAATTTAAATTTATAAAATTTGAATTAAATAAATAAATTAATTTTTTTAAACCAAAACCGAGTTTTACTCTCCCTAAGGACACTTGATGATGTGAGAATGAGACTCCACGGAAAATAAATTATATCATGAGTTTTTTTTTTCATCACACCTATATGATTCTAATTAATAAAATTACTTATTTATCTATATCATTAATGCACTCAAGTGATAATTCTTAAAGAATTATTTTTAAAAAATGATGTGAAAAATATAAGTGGAGATTAATTTAGTAAAAAATTATAAAAAATAATTTGGTTTTAAAAGATTTGTCCTGATTAATTTAGATAGATATGTGTCGCATGCTTGATTTTGATAAGTGAGTATTTTAGTAAAAAAAATTATATTCACAACGTCTTAAATTCGAGATTTATTTAAATAATAATTAAGTTACTTATAGTTTAAATCAATCTCTATTGGTAAATTAATATTTTTATTAGTTATACTATAAAAAATACAGTAAAAAAAAAACTCATAATATAATTTTTAGACTGGAAGACTAGTGTTTGAAGATACGGACTAACCAAGGCAGCATAAATGGTGATGAAGGGCTAGCTGCCACCTGTATGGTTTCTACAATTAGCCTTTATCATCCTTGTCCCATTTATTATATTTTGGGGGAAAGACAATTCCATTTAAGAAAAAGTTAAACTTATATGAGTAGAAATTCTTTGCCATTTTCTGTACCTTAATATATATATTCTCGCATAAAAATTTTAATTTAGAGTTTATAATTAAGATTATAATTTAAGTTTAGAGTATATAAAATTTATAATATAATGTATTTTTAAAGTTTAGAGGTTAAATTTTAAAATTTGATTTTTAATGTTTAGGCATAAAATGTGATATCGAAAAAGTATATAAATTTTTTGTCCAACTTAAAAATATAAAAATATTTGTTGGAATTAAAAAAATAACTAAAATTGATCCAATTTTAATTACGGGACTTTAAAAAAGAACAATATCTAATAAGCAATTACTTTCCTGTAACTTTTGCGATAATTTATAGTTTGACAATTCCCTTAAAAGATAGAAGAAATTAAGACTAAAGCTGATTAGCAAGGCCTACCTGAATATATACGGGGACAATTACTTACCTAAAGTTTTGTCCTAATTAATTTTAATCGATTTGTGTCGTACACTTAATTTTAATAAATGATTCTTTATACAGAGTAAACTCAAGTGGTTTTTAAAAGAATGGAATAGACGAAGATAATCAAATAACACAAACTTGGACTCAAATGGGACAAATTAATTGGTTTTATAAATAAAATATTAAACAAAATAAACCCAATAAATTATTTCAATAAAAAATATATGATATTTATCTAAAAAGACTTGTATATTGCATAGGCTTGTATGCAAGTTTTTTGAAGATTATATTATATATTAATTAAATTAATAGTTGCAAAACCTGATATTTATTCACACCATGATTTAACAAAATTATTCATTAAGTGCTTCATGTTAATAACTAATAAGTTGTTGTCATAAATATTTTCTATCATAACTGACTTTTGGTTAGGAGTAATCCTATTTTTCTTTTAAAATTTTTAGACGTGTTTAAGTTTCAAAACCACAATGTAGAAAATATAAATTTAAAAATTTTGAATATACAATGAATTAGTGGATATTTATATAGTGAAATTTATCTGTGTAATATTTTAGATGTTATAAACGTACAATTTTTTGAAAAATATTATTTATATATATATATATATATATATATTTAAATATGGGTAAAACTTTGATACACCGTAAAAACTCAAATCTTAAATTCCTAACCCTAACCCTAAAAAACTAAACCACACTCTAAACCCTAAACCCTAAATTCTAAACCCTAAACCCTAAATTCTAAACACTAGCCTTGAATTCTAAACACTACAATCTAAACCCCTAAACTTTAAACCCTAAACTAAAATCCTAAACCCTAAAACTAAAAGGCACGTGTAAACTAAAGTTTACACGGCATGTGTATCAAAGTTGTTTTCTTTAAATATTTAGATGAATTGAAGCAATTTAAATTTTATGGTATACCCACATATAATAGTAGGGTCAATTAATCACATTTGATTTGTTGGGTATGTGATTTTCAAAAAGATAAACGTGATTTTGAAAGGGTTAATATAGAATTTTTTAGTATATAATAGAATTGACCCACTTGATTTATTGGTGTATGAGATTAATAATACTTATTGTAATAATATGAAATTCCTCGTATCTCATACTTTACTTTGACTCATTATATAATAATTCTGGCTCATCACCATATTGATCCGAAAAATTGACATGTACATACTTTATAAAAGATCATAATCAAAATTTAGTGAAACTTTTGAAGAAATTCTAAGAAAATACATTACTCAAGGATTTGGGATAAAACATCATTAATAACTAAGTTTTGTTTCGACCGATATATAATGAATGATAAAATTTTGATATACAGGTTTTGTAAAATTAATTGTGTACAAGTCTATATATTTACACTATAAAATTTAAATTTTAAATTTTTAACGTAACTCTAAAAAACTAAACCTTAAACTTTAAACCATAAACTAAAATTCCAACCCCTAAAATTAAAAAGCACATGTAAACTAAAGTTCGCACGACCTGTGTATTAAATTTTTTTCAATAATAAAATATATTTATCTAAAACCTTTTCCTCTTCAAATTTCAGAAGAATGATAATATAAATTGAATTAGTTTAAATAATACTTTGATAGATCTATTTATCTATGTATTATTCATTCCAATATTTAAAAACTTATACTGTAAAACTTTTCTTATGTAATCATAAGAATATACGCTTTTAACCGATATCGTCAGGTATGCTTTTAAAAAAATATGCATACTATTATTCTGATTTTTTCTTTTACTAAAATCTTTTCCACATAAATTTTTGTTCTAGTGAAATTTAACCATACACATTATTTTCAATAAACATCTAAATAGTGTTATGAACATTTATTATTTACAGATATCCATAATAATTAGAATTATGCGCTTTGAATTTTAAGATATATTAGAACTAAAATTTTATGTAATATATACTCTCTATCACTATGAACATTTTGCACATCTCGAATCGAAGAATAATACTACAAAATCCACTCCACTTTTTACCGTTTCACCGTTCTTTATACTTGCTTTATTTTTTTTAAAACAATTCTTTCCTAAAAAGAAGAAGAAAGAAAATTATTCATACTAAAACAAGAACTAGAATTTTAAAAAAAATTAAATATCAAAAAATAATTAAATATCAACAATAATCTTTAATCACTTACTTTAAATTATGTTGACTGTATTTACTTTTTTATTATTATTATTAATCACTTACTTTAAATAATGTTGACTGTATTTACTTTATTATTATTATTATTATATCGTTCTTTATACTTTATTTTTTAAAACAATTTAAAAAAAAAGAAAAAAATTGCCCATACTAAATCAAGAATCAAAACTAAAAAAAAAAATTAAATGTCAACAATAATCTTTAATTACTTGCTCTAAATTCTGTTGAATATATTTATTATATATATATATAAAAGAATTTCAGATTTTATTTTTTTTCATCCGATATAATATTCACAATAGAGAGTAGACACTCAAAAATAAAATTAGACTCAAATGAATTCAGAAAATAATAATGAAAAAAGATTATAAACTTCGACGGCGAGTTATTTCAATTCACCAGGTCTGAAACCCAATCGACGTTCGGATCCCCGGATCATCCATTTTCAAAGGGTTCCCTTTACGCAGTTCCTCGAACACTTTTGCACGTAAATCCCTTCCAGACTCGACTTTTTTCATCGCCGGCTCCTCTTCTTCACGCCCTTTCCCCCAGAAATCCAAGTACCCAAGCCCGGTACGAGTCGAGTTCCGGGTCGGCGTGTTCGGGAGGCTACAAAACCCGGGTCGGATCACCGCTTCTCTAGGGGATCCATATACAGGAGAAGACGAAGAACAAAAACCTACTTGTTCCATGAAGCAGGGATGGACTTAACTTTCCCAAGCTGCAGATTCCTCGAAGAAGCTATCATCTCATTAATGGAAGACGAACCGAGTGACCGACTCAGCAACTCAGCCACAGGTGAAACAGGTGGTGATGACTCAGCCCGCGGACTTATCAGAGGGGAATGAGAATCCCAACCAGGGGAGTTCACAACCCTTAGCTGGTCCGGACTATGAGCAAAGAAACAAACCCGACGCTTACATCCCGGCCCGTCTTTGCACGGTTCAGTCCGGTAACGAGCCGGGTGGAGCCAGCATTCGAAAACGCCATGAGCGAACTCGCAAGTGTCACCTTTCCGACAGTTTCCTTTTCTGAAATCAGTGCACGCCGTGCCTGTGTAATGATACTTCCTTGGGTCCCTCCGGCGAGCTTTTTCGCTGGGATGAGCGTACGGACACTCGGTCCAGTCATGGGACCGGCCACGCGAACACCTCCGAACTTTGAACTCGTACATCCTGAAATGATCGCACGAGTATGCGTCGACCGGAGAATCCGGACTCGAAAGAACCGAATCCGAGTCGATAACATCCGGTTCGCTTGACGGTAAGTAACGTTGTAAAGCAGCAAAGGCTTCCTGGACGTGAAATGCGTTGCTGTTGTTGTTGAAGTGGCTGTCGGCTGCATTATACTTCAGAGGAGAGTAAACCTCAGCCGTTTGATCAGCGTCCATATTAGGCCAAGGTGGAACGTCGACGGTTGGATTGAGACGATGGGTTTCTCTGACCATCATCTTCATTTTTTCTTTGATTTGATTTGTATACAAAATCACAGGCAATGTGCCGATGTTTTTATAAGCAGAAGCTGGGGATGGAAGTAAGGCGAGTTAACCATGGTTTGGTTTGTATTAACTGTAGTTAGTTAACAAAACCAGTTAACTAATGTGTTTGATTAATATTAATTCCAATTATCTCATGTAATTATAAGATAACATTTGAACCTAACAAGTGTCTCAGTGGAAAAGTGAATAATATTTATTTTAAAAGATAGTAATTCAATTCGTTTCGTCTACAAAGTATATATTGATTGTTAATGATTAAAAATATATATGAACATATATTATCTTGTAAATATCTTTAAACTATTTAAAAAAGATAATATTTATTAATTAATTTAAATATTTAATTAAATATATCATATAAATATATTGCTCGAATTTGAATTATTTAAGAATAATATATTTCTTTTTTATTAAAATTATTCAAATTATTTAAGATCATTTTATGAGTTTATTTGGTATCCATTCAGCTAGAAGAAACTAAAGTTAACATTATCTAATATAAGTTAAGTATTAAACAACTATTATATTTCTATCATTAATGCTTATTTTAATTTTCAATAAAACCAATTAAAATATAATTAATTAAATTTTAAAAAAATTAAACGTTATTGATTTAAAGATTTAATGTAATTAATAATCATGTACAAGGGTTTAAGTGTTTTAGGGTTTAAAATTTTAGGATTTAAGGTTTAGGGTTTTAGAACTTTAGTGTTGTAGTATTTTATGGTTTATTAGGTTAGGGTTGTTGTTTACATTTAAAGTTTAATGTTTAGTGTTTTAGGGTTTATAGTATAGTTTAGGATTTGAATTTTAGGTTTTTAGAGCTTATGGTTTAATGTTTGAAGTTCGTGACTTAAAGTTTAAGATTTTATGATTTTTGGATTTAGAGTTTATAATTTTAAGATTTAATTATATTAAATAACATAAATTAATGATATTTATTTTTTTAAGAATGTAATTAATTATAAAAAGGAATTTAGTAGTTTTTATGGTTGTGTATAGCAAAATCTAAGTATAATATAATTATTTGTGTAATGATTTTTTATAAATATATAAAATATCTTTTTAACTCAGATCACGCAGATTATATTCTCAAATGTTTTTGTGAATTATTGCGGTAAAAAATGATTTAGGTAAGGGTAGTGTTGGAGCTACGGATTGGTTATTTAAGCGGATTTGAAAGTGGTCATGAAGTCAGCAGAATTGCATTAAACAGTGGGAGTTGTACTGCAACGTGGCAGATGAAGGAAGGAGCGTGGACATAGTAGGATGACAAAGCTATGAGTTGATTGAGGATTTGGAATGATTAAACCCGGCTAGCGTCTACACCCTGGTGTTCCAAAAGGCGGTGGAGCTTGAGATTCCCAAGATAAAGATGAAATAAAATGCTGACCTAACACTACTGGATAATGAACAAATTTTGTCCATTTTTTTTGTATTTCTTCATATATTTTATCAATATAAAATAATTTTACGTTATGTGCATTAATATTTTTATTATTTTATTAATTATTTATATTTTATTGATTATTCATATGACATCAAATTATTGATAAAAACATATAGAAAAGACAAAAAAAATGGACGAATCATATTTACTGAATAATACGTGGCTTAAAATAGGTTTAATGCATATTTTCATGTACTTTTCTTATGAGCGAGATATTTAGAGTATCAATTATTATTCAGATTATCTATATATTTTAACGATACGTAGAGATTGTTTTTCACGCTAAAAAAACGTTGGTTTTTATTATTTTTATTTTATTTTATTTCGAAAATAATGTTTTCTGCGTGGAATTTTATAAAACCCATATATTTTTTTTGAAAATGGAGTTGCCACCGACCACTCAAGGTGGACCGAACACCGTAAAAACCAGAGATTTCAAATTGATAGGTTCGGGAGTCAGTTACGGATGAGGAAGGATTAGCACCCCCACACCGCCCAAAATTGGTACTTTAATAATTACTGTTTTATTAATGTTAGACTTTCCGAATTAAATTGACGATTAAATTAAAAATTGGTTATAAGTGCGTGTAGATTTTAAAAGCCCCGTTATCCGAGAATAAACGCTCAACCACTATCATTACGCCTGATACTGGCCCCCATTTACGCTCGGATAAAAGGGGACCACATTGACAAAATATATGTCCGTTATGCAAACTTAAAAAATATGGCAAATATAAATAAATATATTGCGATAAAAATATAAATAAATACTAACATAATAAAATACTAATATAACATAAATAAAATAATAATCTAAAACATACATACATAACTATTAATTTAACACATAAATAAAAATAAATCTAACATAAATAAAATACTAATCTAAAACATACATACATAAATATTAATCTAACTCATAAATAAAAACAAATCTAACATAAATAAAATACTAATCTAAAACATTCATACATAAATATTAATCTAACTCATAAATAAAGATAAATCTAACATAAATAAAATATTAATATAAAACATAAATTTAAAACATACAAATCTAAAACATAGATAAACATACAAATTAAAAACACAATTTCAAATTAACTACTACTTCATTAAATCATAAAAATTACAACATAAATAAAAGGAAAGAAAATATACCTAACTAGGAGTTCGAATGACGAATCCCGACTGAACCCCACCGAGATCTGTCACGACCTCTCCAAAAATAACTAGATCGGATTCAAAATAGGACCCCAATCGAACCGGTTAAAACCGAGGACACTGCCCCGGTCCTTAGCTACCCGAGAGCCAAGCTCTCTTATTTGGGCAAAGCCATGGCCGGCTCATTCCATTGCTTCAATTGCCCCCAATTGGATGCCTATTTATAGGCAATGTGAAGGGTGAGGTGGGTGACGTGGAGCCTTGTGCTCCATTCCCCTCTCCTTTTTTATTTTTTTTGTTTATTATATTTTTTAATTTTTTTAAGATTAATAATATTATTATTACAATAATACTAAAAGTACTAAAATTCTGACAAAAATGAGTTATTACAAATCCACAATAAAATTATTATTCCTAGTCCATGACAAAATACCCTCTCCCCTGACTGCAAGCATAGAACCCACAAATTGATTGAAATCTCCTGAAACATGGAAAAAGACACTAAAGATCACCATGAAAAGGTTTATAACAATAAAATTATTCCAAACAAAACACTAATTGATAGAACAAATCTGACATATTATTATAAATAAA
This sequence comes from Hibiscus mutabilis, assembly GCA_019671005.1. Classification (NCBI taxonomy): domain Eukaryota; kingdom Viridiplantae; phylum Streptophyta; class Magnoliopsida; order Malvales; family Malvaceae; genus Hibiscus; species Hibiscus mutabilis. The sequence continues at coordinate 15,470,793 of CM033715.1, forward strand.
GAGTACCAGGAAGAATATCATCTAAAGAAGATAGGGTATTCGAATAAGGATTTGAGTGCGATTGAGATTGAGCCTCAGCAACCAGGTGACAAAAGTCCGCTCCTTTACTCTTAGGCACAATACTATCGGGAGCTTGACTTGGATCTTCGGAACCTGAGTCAAATTCTTCCGCATAACGATTCCAATTCGATGGCAATGCAGATATACGCTCCGCCTGGTGAGCTTTCTGTCTGATTAGTTTGAACGTCTGCTTCTTCGAATTTGCAGGCTCATTGACACCAGTTGATGATGGAGGCTTATGAGGCTTTTTACTATGGTGTTGAGAATGAGCTCTCTTTGATTTTGCCAGAGCTTTGGAGTCCATCATAACCGCAAACACTTCTGAAAGAGATTTGTTTATATATAACCTATAATTTTCGGCAAATGTTTGATGCAGAGAGAGGCTTCGATGCCATCGAGGAGGCCACGGAAACTACCAACGCCGTTATCGGCGACCGGAATAGAACAGGGAAACACTCGACGGATCTGTGCCTAGGGCTTGAGGTCGACCTTCCGAAGAACGTAGGGAACGAAACCCTAACGGAAAACATACCCCTAAAATATATTTTATTTTTTAAATAAAAAATAACCATAAAAATGTACTCCATATAAAAAAAAACTCGTCACTCACAAAAACTTAATATAAAAAAGCAACAAAAAATAAAACAAAGCATAAAATCAAAAATAATCTTTAAAGGCTAATTTTTTAGTTATTTTAGTTTTTATTTTTTTGTGTGTAAATAATCTCTTAACTTTATATTTTCGTTCAAAATTTACTTTCGATGGATAAAAATCGTCAGTCAATTAACGATCAATGTCTTTCGATGACGTAACATATCTATAAAGCAAGACTTGTTGACGTTGGGGTGACACGTGTATAGAGATAATGACGGGATACTTTACTGACATGACATTTCATTTTTTTCAAAAAATAATTATTTTTAAATTTTTTTATTAAATATTAACTAATCAAATAATACACGTAACTTTAATAGTTAATACCAAATATATTATATAACTTTATTAAAATAGAATGGCTTCTTCTTCTTTCAAGATTGTTGTTTTCAACACAAAAAAGAACATGGCCAAAGTAACTAAAAGATCAAACGTTGGCATTAATTTTGACTTTATGTCTAAAGCAAAAGACTAAGGTCAAAAGACTCGTTAAATTTTAAAAATTCTAACTTAAATTCGAATGAGACAAAAATGACGAAGAACAACATTAATAAAAAGACGGCGTCAAATCTCTAAACTAATTATAAATTCGGTAAATAAAAAATTAAAAATTAAAAATTTTGATAAATATTTTAAAGCGTCAAATTGACAAAAACACAATGGATAATAGACCATAGACCAATAAACCAATACAAGTTTTTACCTTAGATGTCAGAAAGGGACAAAGTCAGAATACCTTACCATTTACATCCATCAAAATTCAAAATAGAAGACAATGGTTCAAACCATCTAACTGACGAAACAACAACAATATTATAAAGAATGAAGATAAGTCTTCGTCTTAATCTTTGTTGCTAACGGTCTCTCAATCATAAAAAATAATGTATTTCACCTAGTGACACGAGGTTAAACAGTTTAATTTTACATAAATTTATCTAAATTTAAAATCAAACATATTTTATTTTATACTCAAATAGAATAATAAAATCATATTTTAAACGTTAAAAACACATTAAAAAGGCAAGAAAAAAACTAGACCTTAGTCTAAGACACCTTTTACCCATGGGCATTGTTTCGTAGGCCCCTAATATGAAAACCCAAGCTTGCAGATCAATGGTTCAGGACCCAAGTTTCATATCATCTTCGGCCCAAATCACAGTGCACGGCAGCCGGCTAAACACAATCTGTTGAACTTTCTAGGTCAAAATTGGAAGAATCCTCGAGCCTTTTCTAGATCTTCGCCTGTTTTTCGAAGCATAAAATTTAACTAAAACGAGAGAGATCTTTGAGGTTTGAATTTCTCACTTGACGAGTTCTTATTTAGGACTGCAATGTCTTCACCAGCTGAGTAAGTCTCATTTTTCTTTCATTTGATATTTTTTTTTTGTTCCCTTTTCTGAATTGATTGTTTTAAATTGTTTCTGCTGCCCTTCGTACTGAATTTTGTTAATTCTTTTTTATCGTCGTTCTCTGGTTTTGTTTTTCTGGATAACTTTTGTAGTTATGTGTTTGAATTCATATGTTGGGGTTAGAATTTCGCAACCTAGGATTTAGAGTCATAAGATTAGTGTCAATTGTAAGGTTTCCATTTTAAAACAGTGTAATTATGTATCAAAATACATGTAAATGGAACATCGATGATAATTTTTTTCCAAATTCATGGATTTTTGGATGACTATTTTGAGATGAATTTGAAATACTTATAAATGTTGCTCAACTTGTAATTCCTGTTCTCGGACTTTTCGAATATAAAGCTATAATGAATCTTAACTAATTTATGCATTTTGTTATCAGAACTTATATAGCAAGTGAAATCTAAATTTTCAATGTTATATATTTCACGATGTTAGTCAACTTGTAATTCCTGTTCTCGGACTATTTGTGGAACGTTCCTCTTCAGTCCAAAAATTGGGCACCGGATTTTACTTCAGAAGAATATTGAAAACTTTCATCTAGTCATCTTGTTCGTTGTCAGTTTTACCAAATTTTGATTCAAATATGCCTTGTCTTGTCGAAACAAAGCGGCCAGAGTGGTGAAGCCCCCAGATCTCATTCTTGTTGTGATTCACAACAGCTTGTAATGCTGCTAAGTGTGACCATTAGAATGAAAATCCATTTATTAATAAATTGAAAAGTTTGAATATTGAAATTAGATGACCGCTTTTGGTGTAGGATTTCTTAAATGCTGAATCTCATGATAAAGCATTATTATTTTGCTATGTTAAAGTTTTAAAGTATTCTGCCATTAAAAATGTTTTCTAAACTGATGACCTAGGTCTTGCCTTCCTTAATTTCCATGATTTTCAACTCGACAGTAACAGCAGCATAAGTTAGTAAGCAGTAGTAATTTTGAGATATGTTACTCCGATGTTTTATTTTCTTGATTTATTTATGTTGGATGCATATCGGATATGGGTATGGAAATATGACTCTCCAAGGATTCTTGAAATACATGAAAGAACACGAAAAGGTGAGTTTACCTGTCTCAGGCACGTACCCATATCTGACACTTAGATTTGAGTTTGAGTAATGCAGCTTTTGATTGTAGCATTTTTAGTTTAGGCTACATGTTTTCTCGTTTTTGTGGCAATTCCGTCTCTAATGAGTTATGACAGTATGTTTATTTTCAACGTACTGTTTTATTGTACACTTTCTTTACTTATTTACATTTTTGACTATTTATTCACTTTGTTTCAGATTTTATAACTCTCTTCCACCTATAAGCAAGGCTTATGGGACTGCATGCTTATTGTTCACTACAGCCTTTCAACTAGGACTGTACGATGTTTTTTACATTGCGTTGCTATATGATTATGTATTCAAGCATTTTCAGGTATGAATTATATCTAAGCTTGATTGTAAAGAAGAGATGCATAGTTTCTAAGTCTCAATAATTTTCACAAGGAAAAAAGTGTTCGATTACTAGTTTTCTTTAATCGAATATGATTTTGCTCAACTTAGATTATGGAATGGTGTTCCTATGTGTATTGTATACATTTTACAACCTATAGGTGATTGTATTATTGATATTATCCGAGGGAAAAAAGGGAAAAATAAAGTTTCATTATGTTTTGCTGCGAGATTTGTTTATAAATTAAAATGGATTAAGTTTATTTCAGGCTTCTATGTATGAAATTGCATGTGTAATGTCTGGGATGATTTAGAATCTCATGTCATAAATATTTATGTTTGTTATAGTTAATCAGAACTCTCTTATAACTTCACATATGACTGTAGGTGTGGAGGCTAATTACAAACTTCTTTTTCCTTGGGAAATTTTCTATCAATTTTGGGATACGCCTTTTAATGATGTAAGTGACACGTTTTGAAAGCTTGCAATCATTTCCGTATTCTATTATAGTGTGAGAAGGGTAGTCTTGCGACACTGCCTCTTTGAGGTTTTAAGCGCTGATTGTTTCCTGGCTATCTTTATGATTGTATAGAGCAAGATATGGAGTCCAACTAGAGAAGGGACCATTTGAGAGACGGACAGCTGATTTCTTGTGGATGATGCTATTTGGTGCACTGTCATTGTTGGTGAGTGAGACCATAGTCCTCTCTTATTTAGCTATGTAATTTGATTGTTAAAATTGAGATGAGGACAAATCATTGTATTGTAGTGAAGGCATGCTTTAAGTACTTAGCAAAATTGATATATGTTCTCGTCTTGTATCCTTGCTAGTTGCTACTAATCACTGCTGGAAGCATGTGATGTAGATATTGGCCCGTTCAGGTCTTTAGCTAATGATCACCTCTGTATCATGTTGTTCCAACTTTTCATTTTTATTAAAGTATCCATGTCCAAAATATATTCAGATGTGTATGGGGATGTAATCCCCAAACACTCCTAGTACATGAAACTTTTGAAAAAAGAAGAATATACTCATGTCAAGCTCATAATTGATAATATAGTCTCTCTATATCTATTATGCTGTAAGAAATATGTTAATTGTGAATCTGCAACTTGACATCAATTTTTCTACTTTATAATTTTTTCCGTTCCGTTATTTCCTGTTGTGGTTTTAGGTTTTGTCAGCAATCCCGATATTCCAAGCCCCTTTCCTAGGGATATCTCTTGTTTTCATGCTTCTTTATGTCTGGAGTAGAGAGTTCCCCAATGCTCAAATCAACATTTATGGCCTTGTGACTCTTAAGGTAAGCTTAATTGCAAGTTTAGGCAGTATTAATTGGGATTCTATAATGTTTATACAGGCTTTCTGGTGCTGAGATTTTATGTTTGTATGCATACTTTTTCTGTATATTGGTTTAGGCATTCTATCTACCTTGGGCAATGCTCGCTTTGGATGTTATTTTTGGTTCACCTCTCATCCCGGATCTGCTCGGAATCATTGCTGGACATCTATATTACTTCTTGACCGTGTTGCATCCTCTTGCAACCGGAAAGGTCATCCTGAAGACACCTATGTGGGTGTATCCTTACATTGTTTAATTACTTGACTCAAATTGCCACATGATTTATCAACTCCTTGCATGCAATTATATATATCATAGGAACCAGTAAATTGCATCCTTAGGCAGTTAGGCCCTGATCTTATCGTAATTCATCTTCATGCATGATCATAATTTTGAATTTGTTCTAAATCCGTCCATCCATCACTGTTCGGTTAGAATTTGGATTGAAATAAACTAAATGTCCTGTGACAACTTGGTGGACATACACGTGGCGAATTTAGTCCAAATTTTAACAGAATGGTGAAGGAGCTGTGGATTTGAAACAGAACTCAAAAGATAACGGATAGAAACCAAAGTTTTTCAAACAGGTCTGATACTAATGATGGCATTTACACCATAAGAACATCAATTTCCTTGTGTTGGTGGTATTTTCCTTGACAGCTACTGTTAGACGAAAACTGGTTGCAAGATGGAGAATAGGAGCCCCAACACCACAGCCAAGCAGTGGATCCGGTGCACAGCCTGATAGATCAACAGGCGTGGCTTTCAGAGGAAGATCATATCGACTTAATGAGTGATTTCTGATATTCGAGGTTTGATCAAATTGAAAACGAGTTCAATGACAAACCATAACAAAGCAATCTACCAAATGGGTTCTTCATATTCATGTATTTTTCAAATATCCTAAACAAAGCCAGGTATTTTGAGCATGAATTTTATCTCTGATCATTTGCTTTTGTTAGTTTTTCTACACGTGTGTGTGCGCGCCTTGAACCAAGGTTGTCGGTCTCCAACAGTAATTATACTTTTTGATATATCGACTTGGTACCTAGGGTTCCTTTGCCAGTCTCAAACTTGAGAGCCCCACATAGCTTTTTGTCCAAATTAGTGCTTGATAAGGTGAGAAAAGCAGACATCTTTAGATGTTCCATGGACATTGATTTATGTAGTGATTTTGGTACTGCTCTCGCTAAAAAAAAAGAAAGTGTTTTTTTATTTATTTTGAAAATATTAAAAATGGTGTCGCCACCGGCCACTCAAGGTGGACCGGACACCGTAAAATCAGAAATTTAAAATTGATGGGTTCGGGAGTCGGTTACGGATGGGGAATGATTAGCACCCTACACCGCCCAAAATTGTACTTTAATAATTATCGCTTTATTAATATTAGATTTTTCGGATTAAAGTAACAATTAACTTAAAATTTGGTTATGAGTGCGGGTAAATTTTAAAGGCTCCGTTATTCGAGAATAAACGTCCAACCACTATCACTACGCCTGATATTGGCATCGTTTACATTCGGATAAAAGGGCACCGCATTGACAATTATATATTTCTGAAATGCAATCTTAAAATATGGCAACCATAAGTAAAAATATATAAATAAATACCAACTTCATAACCTACTAATCCAACATACATAAATATTAATCTAACTTAAAAAACTAATTTGAAACATGCATGAATATTAATCTATCACACAAAAATATAATAATAACAATAATAATAATAATGACAATGCATGGATTAGACTAAAATGTATGAATATTTAATTACATGGCATGAATGATACATATTAATGGACTAAATTAAAACAGATGCAAAATTTATGAAAAAAACGAAAATAAACAGAAATAAAAAAAAAACTAAAAATTAACAAAGTGATGGAAGGTGACCAAAATTGAAATAAAAGAGAAATAAGATGTGAAAATTAAAGTAAAAATGGGACGGAAACAGAGGTGGGACAAAAGGCTAGGGACTGAAAGGGAAATTATCCCCTGGACATAAGTAAAAGCGGGAGAAAAGTCCAGGGATCTAAAGTGTAATTTTCCCATAAACAAAAATACGGATCATTCTCCTGAATTCGGATCACCGCGGGTCGGGCACGCCTGAAACGACATCGTTTTGGGCTGTGTTATAGGCGCCTAAAATGACGCCGTTTTATACTCGACTTGAATAAGGATTTTAACCAAAAAAAATCCATTCTTTCCCTGTTTCGAACAAAACTGACCCAGCCCCTTTTATATTTTCTCTGAAATATCCGAGTACCCAAACCTTAGGGACTCAAACTTCCCGCCGCGCCGCCATCCTCGTAGTTGAAGGACTCCTTCGACGACCTAGGCTCGAGAGAATAACCGGCTCTCTACAGACTCGAGTCAGAAAACGCAGGTATTTTCCTTACCTTTAGGATATATTTTGAATTGAAAAAAAAAGAGAAAGAGAAAAAAAGAAGGAAAAAGTTGTCAGTTTCCTGATCTTGCCTCTTCGTCAGAGTTGTAGCTGGATCAGACATCAAAACTTTCATCCATCGGTCTTGCCTCCTCGTCAGTGTTGCAGCTGGATCGAATTTTGTAGACCCTACCTCTTCGTCGGTGTTGCAACTGGGTCGAACTCTCTTTAGGTATTAACTTATTATTAATAATGTAGCAAGTGAGACTCATTTTGCTTCCCCAACAAACAACCCCCCATTTTGAAAATTTTGCTTCCCTAGAGTGACAAGGTAGATCAACCAAGACAATAAAGAAGACCTACATTAAAAAGGAAGAAGATCTACAGAAGAACGAGGACATGCGTCAAGAGGGGAGAAGCTCAACCAGGCCGGACAAAACGGGTCATTCATAGTCTTTGCTTCATTACTGTTACACAATAATGAGCAAAGATGGGCAACTGTCATAACCCGTTTGACCCGAACCCGACCCGGATCCATGACCTAACCCGACCCAAATCTGAAATTACCAAAATGCCATTTACCCTAAATAACCTAACCCTTATACCCTCCACTGCCGCCGCCGCCGCCGCCACCCTCCTCTAATGCTGCCGCCGTCATGCTCCGGCCACCACTTTACCGGCAACCAAAACAAACCTTAAATAAAATCCCAATCCTTAAAATCTATACAAAATCCAGAAAATCCAAAAAAATATAAACAAACCTAAAACCTAACCACCCACTGCCAACACCCTAACTTAGCCATACCTTTAACCATACCCTGTCTTAAAACAAACCCATGAAATCCGGCTTGAATCTGGCCATCCATCATCAGATCTGCAAGATTAAAATAGTGGAGTGGTTATGGTTTTTTAGATCGGTTATAAAAGAAACCGAAATGAAAATGTAGGGGGTTTTGATAAAAAAAACCGAAAAAAGAAGAAAAATGATTCGGTTGGAGTTAAAAAAATAGAGGATAAAGAGGGTTTTTTTTCAAAAAAAGGGAAAATTTCAGATCAAAAAATTTGTAAGTTTCAAAGTTGATAAAAAAAACTTCAGATCTAAATTATTCCAGATTGTTCTTTGTTTATATTTTTTTTTCAATTCGAAACATATCCAAAGGGTAAGGAAAATACCTGCGTTTTCTGACTCGAGTCTGTAGAGAGCCGATTATTCTCTCAAGCCTAGGTCACCAGAGGAGTCCTTCAACTCTGAGGACGGCGGCGCGGCGGGAAGTTTGAGCCCCTAGGGTTTAGGTACTCGGATATTTCAGAGAAAATATAAAAGGGACTGGGTCAGTTTTGTTCGAAACAGGGAAAAAATGTTTTTTTTGGTTAAAAATCCTTATTCAAGCCGTGTATAAAACGGCGTCGTTTTAGGTGCCTATAACACGGCCCAAAACGGCGTCATTTCAAGCGTGCCCGACCCGCTATGATCCGGATCTAGGGGAATGATCCGCATTTTTGTTTATGGGAAAATTACGCTTTAGATCCCTGGACTTTTCTCCCGCCTTTATTCATGTCCAGGGGATAATTTCCCTTTCAGTCCCTAGCCTTTTGTCCCGCCTCTGTTTTCGTCCCATTTTCACTTTAATTTTCGCATCTTATTTCTCTTTTATTTCATTTTGGTCACCTTCTATCACTTTTTTAATTTTTAGTTTTTTTATTTCTGTTTATTTCCATTTTTCTCATATATTTTGCATCTGTTTTAATTTAGTCCATTAATATGTATCATTCATGCCATGTAATTAAATATTCATGCATTTTAGTCCTAAATCTCTAGTTTCATGTCATTTTAGTCTAATCCATGCATTGTCATTATTATTATTATTGTTATTATTATATTTTTGTGTGATAGATTAATATTCATGCATGTTTCAAATTAATTTTTTTAAGTTAGATTAATATTTATGTATGTTGGATTAGTAGGTTATGATGTTGGTATTTATTTATATATATTTTTATTTATGGTTGCCATATTTTAAGATTGCATTTCAAAAATATATAATTGTCAATGCGGTGCCCTTTTATCCGAGTGTAAACGGGGCCAGTATCAGGCGTAGTGATAGTGGTTGGGCGTTTATTCTCGGATAACGGGGCCTTTAAAATTTACCCGCACTCATAACCACATTTTAAGTTAATCGTTACTTTAATCCAAAAAATCTAATATTAATAAAGCGGTAATTATTAAAGTACCAATTTTGGGCGGTGTGGGGGTGCTAATCCTTCCCCATCCGTAACCGACTCCCGAACCCATCAGTTTTAAATCTCTGGTTTTACGGTGTCCGGTCCACCTTGAGTGGCCGGTGGCGACACCATTTTTAATATTTTCAAAATAAATAAAAAACATTTTTTTAGCGAGAGGGGACATCGCTACAGATGGCGACCCCACTGGATATTTTTGTTTTTTCAAAAAATAAGAGAGTCGAGCCTTTTCAAATAATTGTCGCTTTATTAATATCGGAAATTCCAGATTAAAGTGACTATTAAATTAACATTCGGTTATAATTATGCGTTTATTTTAACGCATTTAAAATATGGCATATAAACCATTTTTTTAAGTGGGGGAAAACGCTAATGCTTTCGTGGAGATATCGTTCTCCCGTGTAGGCCTAGCAAGTACCTTTGGGGCTCGAGTACCTTATGCTTTCGTAAGGATATCGTTCCTTCGTGCAGGCATAAGCGAATGGGTCTCCCTGAATTAAACCCGGTTGAAAGGAGCCTATAATGGGTGATGATCGGGGGCCTTACTACTCTTAGTAGAGGACAACAAGGACAATTCGAGTACCTCTTAGCACCAAAACTGCACATAGTGAGCCGTAGGAGCCAACCCTTTAGAGCCATGTGAAACTCTGCTCGATTAGTGGTTACCCTATTTAGGCTCTGGTGCATTCTTTCTTGTTTATGTACAATTTTTATTACTCTATTTTTGTTATATTTATCATTTTTTTATTTAGTCATTTTATTTGGTACTAACTCGTTTCATTTTATTCTCATCGCATTAATCTCACCTGCATCATTGCATAAAATCATCACAATCTTAATTTTGCATTGCATCAATTTAGGACACATTTTGCATGCATTCATTTTCAGAATAATAAAATTGGTCCTCGGGTTGCCCCATTAAATACAACGAAGTTGGTCGATCTAGCACCTTACAGAACCTCTACAAGAGTCTGATCTTGGGGCATGTCCAAAAGCACCATCCATATCTTTTACAAACATTATGCCTCTAACAAGGTCCTAGTCCAGGGGAATTCTTTGCCAAGGTCCAGCCTTCATTACTGAGTCAAACCCTTGCACCCCTGAAATGTCTACATTGAACACAGTCTGTAAAACTGCTCCCAATCAAAAAATAATGAGCTACCATGAACCAACACAATTTATAAACCCAACCTAGGGGGAAACAGAATCCACACTCAAAGTGTCAAATTCAAGAGCAGTTTCAGACGATGGTATAGGAATGAAAATTTTTTTGGGGCATCCACTCAAATGAGAGCTGATTGAACCCGAGACAAGGTTGGGGCACATACAAAAAACCAAGATCCTGACGGGACCAGTGAGGAGTCAGGGGCATCCCTTTGAGGATCGAAAAATTCATGCCACATTCATGCATATAGTTGCATTCATCTTGCTTTATACCATTTTGCAAACGTCATACATTTAGATTAAGTGCATACACCAAAGTCACCATGCATTTAGGGTAGACACATGCATTTAGACATAAAATTAGATACATTCATGCAATCTTGCTTGTACATAACAGGTCTAAGGAGAGACCGAACACCCTCAACATGGGAGCAACAACATAACTGCCAACCCCTAATATTGAAGGAGGCCAAACACAGAAGATGCTGAAACACCCAAAATAAAAGGTATCAACGACAAAATCTTTAACAATTACTGACCAATGTTTTTTTCTTTTGTAGGATTTGATTCCTCCGACGATGGTGTGACGGATGTCAACAAAAATTCTTTCTAGATCATGCACTATGTCGATAGAAAAGCCGGGCAAATTTTTCAAAAAAATTATCTCGCTGTCAGTGGCGCAGTCACCCAACATCTTGCAAATCATGCATCCGTCAGTGGTGGTACGCCAACTTAATGAAGATCTTGCCTCCGTCGGTGGTGTTGCAGATCAAATTTTCCACCCAGATCCTATCTCTCTGCCGGTGGTGTAATGGATCCTATATTCTGCTAATCTAGTCTCTCTGTCAGTGGTGAAGCATATCAAATCCAAACTAGATCTTGCCTCCATCGGTGGTGTTGCAAATCAAATTTTCTATCCGGTCCTGTCTCTCCGTCAGTGGTGTAGCGGGTCTCACTTTTTGTTGATCTAGTCTCTCTCGGCAGTGGTGTAGCAGATCAAATCCTATCCAGGTCTTGCCTCTTCGACGGTGTTGCAGCTAGACCTAAATTTTACTCGGAGTTTACCTTTTATTATAATTGTAGCTAAAAGTCAATCCAAAAAGAAAAAAAGAAAAAGAAAAAAAGAAAAAGAAAAAAACAAAAAAGTAAAAGAAAAAAACAAAAAAGGAAAAAAGGAAAAAAATCAAAAAGAAAAAGAAGAAAAAAGAAAAATTGAAAAAATTAAAAAAGAAGAAGAAAAGAAATAAAAAAAGCAAAAATGAAAGAAAAATCAAAAAAATGAAGAAAGAAGAAGAAGAAGAAAACTATCTGATCCTGCCTCTTCGTCGGTGTTGTAGCTGGATCAAATCTTCAGACCTTGCCTCTTCGTCGGTGTCGTAGCTGGATCAAATCTTCAGACCTTGCCTCTTCGTCGGTGTTGTAGCTTGGTCAAATTTAACTGTCGGTTCTACCTCCTCGTCGGTGTTGTAGCTGAACCAAATTCACTAACTTCCAGTCTTGCCTCTTCGTCGGTGTTGTAGCTAGACCAAATTCACCAACCTTTGATCATTCCTCTTCGTCGGTGTTGTAGCTTGATCAACATTACTAACTTTAGACCATGTCTCCTCGTCAGTGCTGTAGCTTAGTCAAAATTTACTAACTTTCTAGTTATATCAATGTCGTATCAAAAAAAGGGAAAAAGAAAAAAGGAAAGAAAAAGAAAAAATCTAAAAAATAAAGAAGAAGAAAAAGAAAAGAAAAGAAAAATCAAAAAAAGAAGAAAAAATATGAAAAAAAACAAAAGCAGAAAAAAAAAGAAACAAAAAAGGAACAAACTGGAATAATTTAGATCTGAAGTTTTTTTTTTTATCAACTTTGAAACTTACAAATTTTTTGATCTGAAATTTCCTCTTTTTTTCGAAAAAACCCCCTCTCTATCCTCTATTTTTTTAACTCCGACCGACCCTTTTTTCTTCTTTTTTCAGTTTTTTTTATCAAACCCCCTATATTTTCATTTCGGTTTCTTTTATAACCGATCTAAAAAACCATAACCACTACACTATCTCTCCGCCGGTGGTGTAATGGATCCCATATTCTGCTGATCTAGTCTCTCCGTCAGTGGTGAAGCATATCAAATCCAAACTAGATCTTGCCTCCATCGGTGGTGTTGCAGATCAGATTTTCTATTCGGTCCTGTCTCTCCGTCAGTGGTGTAGCGGGTCTCACTTTTTGCTGATCTAGTCCCTCCGGCAGTGGTGTAGCAGATCAAATCCTATCCAGGTCTTGCCTCTTCGACGGTGTTGCAGCTAGACCTAAATTTTACTCGGAGTTTACCTTTTTATTATAATTGTAGCTAAAAATCAATCCAAAAAGAAAAGAAAAAAAAACAAAAAAGGGAAAAATGAAAAAAATCAAAAAGAAAAAGAGGAAAAATTAAAAAAATTAAAAAATTAAAAAAAAAGAAAAGAAAAGAAATGAAAAAAGCAAAAATGAAGGAAAAATCAAAAAAAGAAGAAAGAAGAAGAAGAATAAGAAGAAAACTATCTGATCCTGCCTCTTTGTCGGTGTCGTAGCTGGATCAAATCTTCAGACCTTGCCTCTTCGTCGGTGTCGTAGCTGGATCAAATCTTCAAACCTTGCCTCTTCGTCGGTGTTGTAGCTTGGTCAAATTTAACTGTCGGTTCTGCCTCCTCGTCGGTGTTAAGCTGAACCAAATTCACTAACTTCCAATCTTGCCTCTTCGTCGGTGTTGTAGCTAGACCAAATTCACTAACCTTTGATCCTGCCTCTTCGTCGGTGTTGTAGCTTGATCAACATTACTAACTTTAGACCATGCCTCCTCGTCAGTGTTGTAGCTTGGTCAAAATTTACTAACTTTCTAGTTGTATCAATGTTGTATCAAAAAAATGGAAAAAGAAAAAAGGAAAGAAAAAAGAAAAAATCTAAAAAATAGAGAAGAAGAAAAAAGAAAAGAAAAATAAAAAAAAAAAAAATATGAAAAAAAACAAAAGCAGAAAAAAAAGAAACAAAAAAATAACAAACTGGAATAATTTAGATCTGAAGTTTTTTTTATCAACTTTGAAACTTACAAATTTTTTGATATGAAATTTCCTCTTTTTTTCAAAAAAAACCCCTCTCTATCCTCTATTTTTTAACTCCGACCGACCCTTTTTTCTTATTTTTTCAGTTTTTTTTTATCAAACCCCCTACATTTTCATTTCGGTTTCTTTTATAACCGATCTAAAAAACCATAACCACTCCACTATTTTAATCTTGTAGATCTGATGATGTATGGCCGGATTCAAGCCGGATTTCATGGGGTTGTTTTAAGACAGGGTATGGTTGAAGGTATGGCCAAGTTAGGGTGTTGGTAGTGGGTGGTTAGGTTTTAGGTTTGTTTATATTTTTTTGGATTTTTTGGATTTTGTATAGATTTTAGGGATTAGGATTTTATTTGGGGTTTATTTTGGTTGCCGGTGAAGTGGTGGCTGGAGCGTGATGGCGGCGGTAGTAAAGGAGGGTGGCTGCGGTGACAGTAGAGGGTATAAGGGTTAGGGTTAGGTTAATTAAGGTAAAGGGCATTTTGGTCATTTCAGATTTGGGTCGGGTTAGGTCATGGATTTGGGTCGGGTTCGGGTCAAAACGAGTTGTGACAGTTGCCCCTCTTTGCTCATTGTTGTGTAACAGCAATGGAGCAAAGACTAAGAATGACCCGTTTTGTCCGGTCTGGCTGAGCTTCTCCCCTCTTGGCGCATATCTTCGTTCTTCTATAGATCTTCTTCTTTTTTGATGTAGGTCTTCTTTCTTGTCTTGGTTGATCTACCTTGTCACTCTAGGGAAGCAAAATCTTCAAAATGGGGGGTTGTTTGTTGGGGAAGCAAAATGAGTCTCACTTGCTACATTATTAATAATAAGTTAATACCTAAAGAGAGTTCGACCCAGCTGCAACACCGACGAAGAGGCAGGGTCTACAAAATTCGATCCAGCTGCAACACTGACGAGGAGGCAAGACATATGGATGAAAGTTTTGATGTCTGATCCAGCTACAAGTCTGATGAAGAGGCAAGATCAGAAAACTGACAACTTTTTCCTTCTTTTTTTCTCTTTTTTTTGTTTCTTTTTTTTTTGCTTTTGTTTCTTTTTTTCATATTTTTTCTTCTTCTTCTTTTTGATTTTTCTTTTCTTTTTTTCTTTCTCTCTTTTTAGATTTTTTCTTTCCTTTTTTCTTTTTCCCTCTTTTTTTTGAAACAAAATTGATACAACTAGAAAGTTAGTAAATTTTGACCAAGTACAACACTGACGAGGAGGCATGGTCTAAAGTTAGTAATGTTGATCAAGCTACAACACCGACGAAGAGGCAGGATCAAGGGTTAGTGAATTTAGTCTAGCTACAACACTGACAAAGAACCAAGACTGGAAGTTAGTGAATTTGGTTCAGCTACAACACCGACGATGAGGTAGAACCGGCAGTTAAATTTGACCAAGCTACAACACCGACGAAGAGGCAAGGTCTGAAGATTTGATCCAGCTACGACACTGACGAAAAGGCAGGATCGGAGTGTTTTTCGACCAAGCTACAACACCGACGAAGAGGCAAGGTCTGAAGATTTGATCCAGCTACGACACCGACGAAGAGGTAAGATCAGATAGTTTTCTTCTTCTTCTTTTTTCTTCATTTTTTGATTTTTCCTTCATTTTTGCTCTTTTCATTTCTTTTTTTTTTTCATTTTTTCTTTTTTCTTCTTTTTTTTGATTTTTTTCTTCTTTCTTCTTTTTTCTTTTTTTCTTTCTCTTTTTTTTCTTTTTGGATTGATTTTTTAGCTACAATTATGATAAAAAGGTAAACTCCAAGTAAAATTTAGGTCTAGCTGCAACACCGTTGAAGAGGCAAGACCTGGATAGGATTTGATCTGCTACACCACTACCGGAGAGACTAGATCAGCAAAAAGTGAGACCCGCTACACCACTGACAGAGAGACATGACCGAATAGAAAATCTGATCTGCAGCACCACCGACGGAGGCAAGATCTAGTTTGGATTTGATCTGCTTCACCACTGACGAGAGACTAGATTAGCAGAATATGGGATCCATTACACCACCAGCGGAGAGATAGAATCTGGATGGAAAATTTGATCTGCAACACCACAGACGGAGGCAAGATCTTCATTAAGTTGGCGTACCACCACTGACGGAGGCATGATTTGCAAGATGTTGGGTGACTGTGCCACTGACAGCGAGATAATTTTTTTGAAAAATTTGCCCGGCTTTTCTATCGACAGAGTGCATGATCTAGAAAGAATTTTTGTTGGCATCCGTCACACCATCGTCGGAGGAATCAAATCCTACAAAAGAAAAAAACATTGGTCAGTAATTGTCAAAGATTTTGTCGCTGATACCTTTTATTTTGGGTGTTTCAGCATCTTCTGTGTTTGGCCTCCTTCAATATTAGGGGTTGGCAGTTGTGTTGTTGCCCCCATGTTGAGGGTGTTCGGTCTCTTCTTAGACATGTTATGTACAAGCAAGATTGCATGAATGTATCTAATTTTATGTCTAAATGCATGTGTCTACCCTAAATACATGGTGACTTTGGTGTATGCACTTAATCTAAATGTATGACGTTTGCAAAAATGGTTTAAAGCAAGATGAATGCAACTACATGCATGAATGTGGCATGATTTTTTCGATCCTCAAAGGGATGCCCCTAACTCCTAATTGGTCCCGTCAGGATCTTGGTTTTTTGAATATGCCCCAACCTTGTCTCGGGTTCGATCAGCTCTCATCTGAGTGGATGTCCTAAAATTTTATTCATTCCTATGCCATCGTCTGAAACTGCTCTTGAATTTGACACTTTGAGTGTGAATTCTGTTGCCCCCTAGGTTGGGTTTATAAATTGTGTTGGTTCATGGTAGCTCATTATTTTTTGATTGGGTGCAGTTTTACAGACTGTGGTCAATGTAGACATTTTAGGGGTGCAAGGGTTTGACTCGGCAATGAAGACTAGACCTTGGCAAAGAATGCCCCTGGACTTGGACCTTGTTAGAGGCATAATGTTTGTAAAAGGTATGGATGGTGCTTTTGGACATGCCCCAAGATCAAGCTCTTGTAGAGGTTCTGTAAGGTGCTAGATCGACTAACTTCGTTGTATTTAATAGGGCAACCCGATGACCAGTTTTATTATTCTAAAAATGAATGCATGCAAAATGTGTCCTAAATCGATGCAATGCAAAATTAAGATTGTGATGATTTTGTGCAATGATGCAGGTTAAATCAATGCGATGAGAATAAAATGAAACGAGTTAGTACCAAATAAAATGACTAAATAAAACAAACGATAAATATGACAAAAATAGAGTAATAAAAACTGTACATAAACAAGAAAGAAGGCACCAGAGCCTAAATATGGTGACCACTAATCGGGCAGAGTTTCACATGGCTCTAAAGGGTTGGCTCCTACGGCTCACTATATGCAGTTTTGGTGCTAAGAGGTACTCGAATTGTCCTTGTTGTCCTCTACTAAGAGTAGCAAGGCCCCCGATCATCACCCATTATAGGCTCCTTTCAACCGGGTTCAATTCATGGAGACCCATTCGCTTATGCCTGCACGAAAGAACGATATCCTTACGAAATCATAAGGTACTCGAGCCCCGAAGGTACTTGCTAGGCCTACACAGGAGAACGATATCTCCACGAAAGCATTAGCGTTTTCCCCCCACTTAAAAAATGGTTTATATGCCATATTTTAAATGCGTTAAAATAAACGCACAATTATAACCGAATGTTAATTTAATAGTCACTTTAATCTGGAATTTCCGATATTAATAAAGCGACAATTATTTGAAAAAGCTCGACTCTCTTATTTTTTGAAAAAACAAAAATATCCCCAGCGGAGTCGCCATCTGTAGCGATGTCCCCTCTCGCTAAAAAAGAAAGTGTTTTTTATTTATTTTGAAAATATTAAAAATGGTGTCGCCACCAGCCACTCAAGGTGGACCGGACACCGTAAAACCAGAGATTTAAAATTGATGGGTTCGGGAGTCGGTTACGGATGAGGAAGGATTAGCACCCCCACACCGCCCAAAATTAGTACTTTAATAATTACCGCTTTATTAATATTAGATTTTTCGGATTAAAGTAACAATTAACTTAAAATTTGGTTATGAGTGCGGGTAAATTTTAAAGGCCCCGTTATCCGAGAATAAATGCCCAACCACTATCACTACGCCTGATACTGGCCCCGTTTACACTCGAATAAAAGGGCACCGCATTGACAATTATATATTTCTGAAATGCAATCTTAAAATATGGCAACCATAAATAAAAAAATATATAAATAAATACCAACATCATAACCTACTAATCCAACATACATAAATATTAGTCTAACTTAAAAAAACTAATTTGAAACATGCATGAATATTAATCTATCACACAAAAATATAATAATAACAATAATAATAATAATGACAATGCATGGATTAGACTAAAATGACATGAAACTAGAGTTTTAGGACTAAAATGCATGAATATTAATTACATGGCATGAATGATACATATTAATGGACTAAATTAAAACATATGCAAAATATATGAGAAAAACGAAAATAAACAGAAATAAAAAACTAAAAATTAACAAAGTGATAGAAGGTGACCAAATTGAAATAAAATAGAAATAAGATGCGAAAATTAAAGTGAAAATAGGACGAAAACTGAGGCGGGACAAAAGGCTAGGGACTGAAAGGGAAATTATCCCCTGGACATGAGTAAAGGCGGGAGAAAAGTCCAGGGATCTAAAGCGTAATTTTCCCATAAACAGAAATGCGGATCATTCCCCTGGATCTGGATCACCGTGGGTCGGGCATGCCTGAAACGGCGTCATTTTGGGCCTTGTTATAGGCGCCTAAAACGACGTCGTTTTATACACAGCTTGAATAAGGATTTTTAACCAAAAAATTTTCATTCTTTCCCTGTTTCGAACAAAACTGACCCAGCCCCTTTTATATTTTCTCTGAAATATCCGAGTACCCAAACCCTAGGGGCTCAAACTTCCCGCCGCGCCGCCGTCCTCGAAGTTGAAGGACTCCTCCGGCGACCTAGGCTCGAGAGAATAACTGGCTCTCTACAAACTCGAGTCAGAAAACACAGGTATTTTCCTTACCCTTTGGATATGTTTCGAATTGAAAAAAAAAATATAAACAAAGAACAAACTGGAATAATTTAGATCTGAAGTTTTTTTTTTATCAACTTTGAAACTTACAATTTTTTTTATCTGAAATTTCCCTTTTTTTTGGAAAAAACCCTTTCTATCCTCTATTTTTTTTAACTCCGACCGACCCCTTTTTCTTCTTTTTTTTTCTGTTTTTTATCAAACCCCCCTATATTTTCATTTCTTTTCTTTTATAACCGATCTAAAAAACCATAACCACTCCACTATTTTAATCTTGCAGATCTGATGATGGATGGCCGGATTCAAGCCGGATTTCATGGGGTTGTTTTAAGACAGGGTATGGTTGAAGGTATGGCTAAGTTAGGGTGTTGACAGTGGAAGGTTAGGTTTTAGGTTTGTTTATATTTTTTTGGATTTTCTGGATTTTGTATAGATTTTAGGGATTGAGATTTTATTTGGGGTTTGTTTTGGTTGTCGGTGAAGTGGTGGCCGGAGCATGACGGCGGCGGCGGTAGAGGAGGGTGCGGCGGCGACAGTGGAGGGTATAAGAGTTAGGGTTAGGTTAATTAGGGTAAAGGGCATTTTGGTAATTTCAAATTTAGATTGAGTTAGGTCATGGATCCGGGTCGAGTTCGGGTCAAAACGGGTTATGACACTGACGAGCTTGTCTTTATCTCTTACACGTGGTCGATGTAGCCCCACATGGGAAGAGAAAGAATGAGAGAATCTAAAGTTTTGAAAATCATGAACATGTGTTTTTTTTTAATGTTTTTCTGATTGTTGGAAAGTGGAAACAGTGGGCTGAAAGAATAGAAATAAAAATGATTTTAAAATTTGATAGACTAAAAAAGTTCTAAATATGTTGAGGAAGTTTCTTGAAAGACGGTGTTGTTCACAATGCGTTTTCTTGTTTTAGTTTAGTGGGACAATTTTGTATATTTAATAAAGCATTTATTTTCTTTTCAAAACTGTTATTTATTGTTGTTATAAATTTGTGGAAAGAAAATATTGTTATTCTTTAAATAACACGTGTTCAAGTAGTATATTTAATTTATGTGTGTTTTATTTAGAAAAAAATTAAATCATACCAACTAATTAAAAAATTTATTTTATTTCTACTTTTATATGTATTTTTTGAAAGATAAAAACATTATTGGTCCTCAAACTATTACTTTGATTATCAAAACTTTTTTAATAATATATATTTATCACTAACAATTTGGTGAAATGATATGATACAATATGAACCAATATTATATAAGTTTTATATAAAATATAAAATATTTTAAAAATGATTATAAATATTAAGATTATCAAACATCATACCGATGAACATATTGTTTCTTATTCGTGTGCATTAGTAATGATGGCCATATTGATTCGGGTTCTAATTGTTTTTTTCTAGATTTATATATAATTTAATTTTTATTTTTTAATAAAATACACATCGATTACATGTGTAGAAATCTGTTTATATATAAATATATAATTTTAAAATTATTAATTAGGTTAAAAAACTCCTTAGTGATTATATATGTAATTATAAAAATAAAAAATATTAAATTTAGTTTAAAATATGAAAATCTTATATCAATTACAATTCAACTACTATACAGTATCTGTTCATATATATTCTTAATCCTTTGACAATGCGCATACACCTTGTAGGCAAAACGGTTTGAACCCGTGTCGAACATCATTCGTTTTTTTACTGGGACACTTGTTGGGTTTTAAATTTACATTTTGGGTTTTAAATTTAATTCTCTAAACCCATTTTATATTTTCCTTAATGGTAATATTTTATATTTTTTCATATTTTATATTATTTTAATAAAACAACTAAAAATTATAAATCTAATTTGTTAGGATTAAATACAAATGAATATAAATCTTTACCATTCCTGTGAGTATTTATTGATAATTTTTATAAAAAAATATAAAATTTGTTTGACATGAAATGTTGTTCTCTTAACGTGGGCAAGAAGACACATGAAAGGGAGAGGGGGTGATGTGGCAATGCCTGCCAAAATCATGGCGGACGGAAATGGCTGATCAAATGAAAAGCTCCAAAACAGACGGCTGTGAAACCCCTCAATTCAGTTTTTTCAATCCCCCGCCTTATATTTCTTGGCTTTCGTATTTATCACCCCTTAACAAAAACCAACTATTATCTTATCAAAGTAAGAGAGAGAAAATATCATGGAGATGAGCACTTGATGTGTGACATTGAAGGCTAAGGCCAACGTCTAACAGCTGCCGCCATCGTCGGCCACGAGGGCAGTGTCTGGGCTCAAAGCTCCGCCTTCCCTAAGGTCACACGTTGGGATTGATATATGAATCTCGACTATCATTTGGTTGTGCGAAAAGTGTTTGATTTAATTCCCTTATCCTTTTCTCTTTCTTTTTTTGCAGTTAAGTGGGAGTGAGATGATTGACATCATGAAAGATTTTGATGAACCGGGCCACCTTGCTCCCAAAGGCTTACACCTTGCCGGTACAAAGTATATGGTGATCCAGGGTGAGCCGGGTGTTGTCATTCGAGGGAAAAAGATTTCGGATTTAAATCATAATTCATAATGTGGCAGGGAGCAGGATGAGTAACTATAAAGAAAACAGGACAAGCTCTTATATTTGGGATCTATGAAGAACCGGTGACCCCAGGGCAGTGCAACTTGGTTGTTGAGAGGATGGGTGATTATCTTGTTGATCAAGGACTCTGAACCCACCCTGCATTCCCCCCCTCCCCAAATTTGTTGCAACTTTGATTCTGTCATTCAAAACTGTTGTTATTAAAATTGGCATTAGAAGGATTCGAACCTGAATTAAACAAAATTAAAATTACAAAACTCTTGTTTTGATCTTTTTCCACTTTTAAAAAATATTTTTAATAAAAATAATGAAAACTCTTTTTTATATATATTTTCAAAATTCCACACATTTTTATTTTTTAAAAATTATTTTTTAATTTTACAACCAAACACATTTTCTAAGATAATTTTTATTTTCTAAGCAAATAAAAATTAAAACAATCTATATTTTCTAGAACCAAACACACCCCAAATCTTTAAGTTTTACTGTCCACAATAGACTCTACCTCTTATACATGCATATTATATACTTATAGTAGCTAGCCATGATAATTACCATATTAAGAATTGAGACTTGTCAACGAGCATGCATGATACAAGGTATTTCTTAAACATATATACAAAAGAGGACACTTTTCTAACACTGTAGAAGTAGTAGCCTAAGAAAATGACAAGTTTTTATTTATAAATTTATTTTTTAGTGAGTTTATGGGAAGAAAGCAAGGAATACACACCAAAGAAAGAGAATTGGGAGGAAAAAAATGAAAGAGAAGAAAATAAATCTAATTATTTATATATTATTTTCATTTTTTATTGATTCTTATTTACTTGTATATTGATCATGTAAGTTTTTATACATTAATAAAATTATTTTTCACGTCAAACACTTATGTTATTTTTATTTACAAACCGAAGAAATTTAAAAAATAATTTCAAATGAGAATCCAACAAGTAGTCTCAATGAAAAAGTAAATGATGTTTATTTTAAAAGATCTGAGTTTAAATCATTTTCTCTTGTAAATCTTAATATCAAATTTACATTAAGAAATAGGCCTTAAGTGTAAACTAAACCCATATAAGGCTCAAGTTATTTAAACTTAGGTTATCTATTTTTTGTTTATTCTTTTTTCGACATCGTTAACTCTATTTGTTTGTTGATGAAGATATTAAATATGTTGGTTGTTGACCGCATATGATTTTTCTTAATTTTTAATAAAAATTCTTCTGTTTTGGATTCATACTTTTCACACATTTTGTTACGCTTTGTTTCTTTGGCCTTTGTAGCACAATTTTACTTTACCTTGTAGTATGTTTTTCATTTGTCTAATGACATAATTCTCATCTACCTTTGTGGTAGTGAGACACTCGTGTAGCGATCATCACTATATATGTCTCTGATTAGTAAAAATTGACAGTCTTGTATGGTTACATCTATTTTGTGATAACTTGTCGATGTTTTCAGAACTATTAGTGAAGTAATATGGCTGATTGATTTTATTAATCACTTTTCCTACTTAAGCGCCTAGTTAGATAATTTAAAGAATTTCATTTATTAAATTTTTATGGATGATGAAGAATATAATGATGAGAAGATTTTAATTTTTCCCCTTTTCATGAGCCCTTGAATTTTCATGTTTTATTTCTTTTGGACGTGATTTCTAGATGAACATAGTTTTCATGTTTCCCTCCCTATTCTAGGGTGTTTTTCTGTTTTACTTCCCCTTATTTTAATGAAATCCAATTTCATTTAAAAAAGTCAAATTATCTTTCTAAGTTGATAGATTCAACTCTAATTATTATTTAATAATAAATTATATTATTTTTATTTTAAATATATATATATGTAAATATTAATAAGGTATGATCTATTTACACAATATAAAATTTACAAGTTTTACATGTTTGTAGATAATTAGACGAGTGAAAATAAATGACTGAGATAAAAGCTTTTAAACTAAAGACATTCATTTTCATTCATCTAACAATCTAAAAAATCATAAAATTTGTAAGCTTAGTAGATCTAATCTAATATTAATATAAAACATATTTTTTAACTGTCGATATTTAATTTATTGGCCAACTAATTTGAATCGGGTACTATAAAAGTTTATTATGAGATGATTCTTCTTACATAATTTACTCCATTCACAAAATTAAAATTAAAATTTATACTCTTACTTAAAAAATCTAATACCTTATCCGCGGGATATTAGATCTCATATCCGACCAGATATGAGTTTAGACGGAAATTTAAGAAATAAACACCTAACATGTAATTGGATCTATATGGGTTAAGAAAAAAATTATGAACTTTGGCCCGAAAAATCGTGAGGCAGATCTGGCTGTTTCAACTTCAACGCTATATGCCTATATCTGCGTGCCTGAGCTCATCCTTGTCTCTTCAGTCAAACATTTTTCTTTACCCTTTGAAACAGAAGAAAGAAGATGTCGTGGCAAACATACGTTGATGATCACTTGATGTGCGAAATCGAGGGAAACCACCTCTCTGCCGCCGCTATCATCGGCCATGACGGTAGCGTTTGGGCCCAGAGCGGCAATTTCCCTCAGGTTTTTTTGTTTTCCTTCAAATATTCCTCCTGTTTCCCCCTTTGATTTTTCGTTAACTTTGCTTAGATTTCCGAGTAAAAAGATTGATGCTGCCCTGAGTTTGGGATCTGAATCTTATCATTGATTTCTCTTTTGCATTGTTTATTCGCTGATCTGATTTGCTCCCAATGGGTTGATTCACTCTTGATGAACTTAAATTTGGTGCTTTTTAGTCTGTTCTCCAAAGTTGGGAATTTTCGTTATGATTTATTAGTTTCTTTGAATGAATTATTGACAGGTTTTGTCCTTTCATGCTTGGAAAATCTGTACTATTTCTGGGTTTATTTCTATTTGTTTATATTTGTTAGTTTTAGAAAACATTAGGGGTCATTTAAACCAAATGAAATGAAGTTTGGCTAATGGATCTGCAGATGACCACAACTTTATGGATGATGATAATAAAGTAATTGAAGAGTGAATTGTTTTGACTACTGTTACTCCTGTTTATTTCAATTTTAAAGCTAATTTTCTGGGTTGAAGCAGTGGAATCTTATGCTTTTTACTCTTTTATTTTCTGATCAATTTTATGTTTATTTCAGTTCAAGCCCGAAGAAATTAATGCCATCATGAATGACTTTGCTGAACCTGGATCACTCGCTCCGACCGGATTGTACCTTGGTGGCACAAAATACATGGTGATCCAAGGTGAACCCGGAGCTGTTATTCGAGGGAAGAAGGTGATTCTCTCTAGCTGTTATTGGTTTCACTTGTTTATAACACTGAAAAACCTCATTTTGCATATGCAGTCTCTTACAGTATGCTTAATGGAAATTGATTTTATGTCTTTACATTCCGTGTTGCCTGAACTTTTATTGGTGAAAACCCAAAACTTTACTTTCAAACTTATGCAGCACTTAAGCACATCACAAAGTGATGTTGTGGATTAGCTACTGAAGTTAGGAAACATCCGTTTCATAACAATTCAGCATGCACTTATTTTAGATGTTACGTTTTTGTATACAGATGTTATTTCTAGCCTCTGTGCACTGATATTCCTTAGGGAGTGTGTTTGCGATAACAATCCGATATGGCATACCATAACTATTCAGCCACCTGTCACTGAAATTTTGTTTTCTCTGTTATTGTTATATTCCAAGGTTTTTGTCATTTTAATTTCAGGGACCTGGAGGTGTTACTGTTAAAAAGACCAACCTTGCCTTGATCATCGGAATCTATGATGAGCCAATGACTCCCGGCCAGTGCAACATGATCGTTGAGAGGCTTGGCGATTATCTCTTCGATCAGGGTTGTTGATCCTCTTTGGTGTGGTCTTATTTGTTGTGATTCTTGGCTTCTTTATACCCCAAAAATGTATGAAGCATTGTCGTGTTACGTGTATTTATGATCTTGGGGAACATTTTTCGGAATTGAAAGGCTTGGTGTTTGTGATGGTTATGTTTATGGTATGTTGTTTTGTTTGATGGTTACTATGAAGATTGTTGAGTGATGTATTGTCTTACATTTACAATGGAGACCTTGTATAAATGGAAACAATCTGAATACCTACCCGGAGGAAAACATCAACTGTTTAATACAAGGCGTAGCAATCATCACTACCAAAACCGTAGAAAAACACCAACTGTTTTCAGAACGATACATCGAACACATGTTCAGAAGATAAATGTGATTAAAGTCATCAGAAGGAAACTATGAATCCATGAGCACACTTCGTTACGTGCCGACAACGGTGTACTAGCAAAGGCAGTTGTGTTACTTCTTGTTGTTTTGTTGATCCTGCATGGGAATCACAACTTTAGTACATTCAACGTAGTGTTGAGAAAGATCTGGTCGGCAAAAACCAAGATTGTAATGATACGTAACACCGGAAATTGGGGTGAAAGTGTATTCGGTACATGAGATGTTTCGGTATATATATATAAGCTTACCCTCCGGCGGTCGTATAGATGCAACTGTCATAGCCTGCATGTATAATTAAAAGAATTAGTGTCTTGGCAAGCAAGATCATCCTGGAACCGAATTTGGAACCACAAACTTGAGTCGACAAATCAGATAAAATTGTTATGTCTGATAATCAAAGCATGGTACAAAAGAGTTCACTAAAACTAGGAATAACATCTCCCAGCCAGCTTAGTCAGTATAATCGGGATGGATAACATGTGCATTGCAATCTTTTAATCAGATTTTGCAGAAAATAATAGACTTACTAGGATCCTTGTCAACTTTGGCCCCATTTCCTCCAAAACTGCATGCGACATCGGTGGCCCCGTTTTGCTGGTAGTAACTGTTGAACGCAAAGGAGGCGTGAGAAACTAGATTATCCGGTTCAAAACACGGTTGGCTAGGCTGAATGGCAGAGCAATCCACATTCCCGCGACCACAAGCCCAATCTATAGCACTCGCAAATCCAGCTCAGAAGCCTTACTAGAAGCAATGCATCATGTTGTTCTGTTTGAATTGGTATCATTTGCGCTATTTGTCATATCGATGGCGCGTTTTCCAGTGAAGTCGAGGTTGTACACACTTGTCTTATCAGGATAGAATAGGCCCCAGTTTCTCTCCGATTCCAGTCCGGGCTTCCTGTTCTCATTAAACAATGAGAAAATATAGACATCTATATCTTCACCGGGCTTGGCAGGAGTGCCAGTGCCATTGATAACATGACGAATTAGATTGGTGTTATATGTCTGGGCATTGTCCGGAGTTGCTGCTTTCTCGTTCGGTGAACCTTTGGAAGGCCAGCCAGTTTCTGTGACCATAACCTTAATTGTTTTGAAATTTAGAGCCATCAGTGCAAAATAAAGGGCATCTATCTGCGCATCGAACATGTTTGTGTAAAGTAGACCAGTGTTTGGATCTATCACTTCTGAGGATGACTCGAACAATGCATAATCCAAAGAGATTTTTTTCGGAGAGTCTCTAAAAGCATAATAAGGATACAAGTCGATCATAAAAGGTGACTGATTCTCAACCAGGAATTCCAACATCGGCTTCAAGAAAAATGCATGGCTGCTGTTGAAAGCCCCGGCAGAAGGTGGGAACGATCGGG
This sequence comes from Hibiscus mutabilis, assembly GCA_019671005.1. Taxonomy (NCBI): domain Eukaryota; kingdom Viridiplantae; phylum Streptophyta; class Magnoliopsida; order Malvales; family Malvaceae; genus Hibiscus; species Hibiscus mutabilis. The sequence goes on from CM033715.1 coordinate 15,497,840, forward strand.
ACAAAACCCCTAGAGAATGTGTACTTGAAACCTTGATCCTCTTATGCAAACCAGCCTTTCTCAATGCTGTTAGGACATTTTGCATAGCAGGTACAACCAAGGCAGAGGCATTATCAGGGCTCTCAGTAACTTCAAGACCTACAGCAATGTATGTGATCTTCGTGGCCAGGTCGTACGGGAGGATGTTGTTCTTAAGCCATGAATCCGCATTCGATTGGAACTGGGAGAATGCTAACAAGTCGGAATTCGGAACTCCAACCATAAGTTCAACTCCGGTGTTTGCAAAGGCCTTCAACACTTGGATATTAGAATCGTAAATCCGAAGATACTTAATGTTGTGAAGTTTTACCAGTTGTGCTACTTTATCAGGTGTTGGAAGATCATCAGCATTCCTTCCGTAGCAAACTCCAACTATGCTTCCCCTGCAGAAATCTGCCATAGCAATTTGCATCAGACCACAAAAATGAAAATTTCAGCGGCTAAAATTTAACAATCTGGTTTACAAACATTTAACATTGCTTACAATATGAAGACAGAAACAGATAACCCAAAGATGAAGTGATCAAAACTAAGAATACCCAGATTAGAAAGAGAGTAAATAGACAGGAAAAAAATGAGATGCAAGCAGAATGTTAAGAAAGCTAAGGTCTTTTTAGCTCAAAAGAAATGTGGGTATTCAAAATCAGAGATAAATGCTTGAAATATACAAAGATCTAAGCAAAGATGTATAACTGATAAAGAAAAAACAGAGATTGGAACAGTGTGAAGAGAAAGATATGAGGACATACGTAAAAGGAGATGAAACAAAGAAGCTGCAAAGACGAGATTGAATCTTGAAGCCATTGTTCTTCAAAAAAAGAGAAGCAAAGAATCTTGTTCCCTTGTACTGGATTTTACTCACCTTGGATGAGTGGGGGAACTTTTGTTAACGTTCTTATTCCTAGAGGGTTAAACTGAGGCAGGCAGCAATGTCTCTTTTTTTTCTTTTTTTTTGTTTCTATCCCACTCTCCCCCTTTCACTCTTCTCAAAATGCGTCAGCAAAATAAAGGTTTCTTTCGGAGTTCCAGGGTGGGAGAGGGGGAGCACTTATGGCTGGCTGGCTTAGCTTTTGTCCGAGACTGACAGTGTATCGAACCGGATTTTAGTATGCTTTTATGAGTTACATTTAAGAAAGCATCTCGATTCCGCTCCTTTTTGCCCGTTGAGTATGTTTGTTCTCTTGTAGGGAGAGAATATAATATTAAAAAATAATGTAAATAATTTACCGGTTAGTCTAGTATTGTGAGATATTAAACCTTTAAATAAGATAGTTTGATTTTTGACGTTGTTAACGAATAGTGTCTTTTTAGTGTCTAATTCATATTATTTAGTTTACACAAGCCTTTTAATTTTAGAGTTTAAGGGTTTAGTGTGTAGGGTGTAGAATTTAAAGTTTATGGTTAGAGTTTAAGGTTTTAGGGTACTAGAATTTAGTATTTAAGTTTTAAATTTTATAGAAGAGTTGTGCAAACTTGTTTACACAGATTATGTATCGGAATATAACTCTAAATCAAATATCAATAAAACATGATTTGAACTTGAATATTACCTAATGCTCTAAAAAATGAGATAAGATCCATTAATACAAACTTCAATAATTATATAAATAAAGTAATTTACATTTTAAATCACAATTTAATATTAACTTTTATTTAAGTAACAAACTTTTAATTTCATCAATTACATTATTAATTTTTTATGATTATTAAATTAAGTCGCTTATGCAAAATCCATTCAAGTTATCGTTGTGAAAAAAACCCTTAAAATACATAATCACTCGACATAAAATAAAACCCCAAAGTTGATTATATTTAGGAAGTAAATCGCGCATGCATGATAAACCAGCTTTTATCTTAAAAATTATTTAAAAGTTTAACATAAGTGATCTAATTCGTTAATAGTAGAAGTTTAATGACATAATTTATTGCAATTAAAATATTAAAATTTACACAAAAATTAGTATAAACAATTATACGGAGTATTCCATTAAATATGTTTAATAATATTTATTACACAATTATATTGAAATAGAGTTTGTTGTCAAAATCCTAAAATTGCAATGGCATAGCTCAGACATGGCCATTGTAAATGGGAAAAAATAAATCAGATTCCATAAAATTTTGAAATGCTTAAATTGAAAAGCCAGGTTTTATCCAAATGAACATACAAAAGAATTCACAAGCAAACTAAATGAGATCTGCATAAAATTGTCAAAGATAACGTGATATATGAATTTATAACTCTTTTTCAATAAGGTTCCAAGACTACCAAATCTCAAATCTTGTAAATAGGTATGATTCCCAGAAGATTGAAGCATTTTCGCATAACCACGGCGGTTGCTTCACACAGCAGTAGTCGGCTCGTTTCCATATCCGACCCAATAACCTGCCCAATTTATCACAAGTTAAAGCAAAATGCATACACATTCTGCCAATGACACCTCGTAAATTTATGAGTGAAATGGTCATCTTCTAAGCTAGTTTATTCTATAGTCTCGTAAGGGGAAGGTGACAATCAACGGTGTACTTCTACTAAGAAACTATATAGTTAATCATGAATCATACCTTGCATTCGGGGTTACTATAAAACTTTGAGAAGATTTCAGACAAATTATAGAGATAGTCGCACAAAACATTTGGCAACAAATTGGTGCAGGCCTCTTCGACAACCTGGGAGAGAGAGAATCTGTAAAACTGAGCCCAGATTAAGAAGCGAGGAGCTAATTGGATTTTAGTTCTTACCTCAGCGAACTGCAGCAGATGAAGCCCCAAATCACGTTCATCCTTGTGCCCCAATATTAATGTTCCCTTCTGTTAAAAACAAAGGGATACATTGTAAAATATATTCGAGTGTTCAGAGAGACTCCGACTATAGAAAGTCTCAATAATTTTTGCAAAAAAATACATGTTTTATTTTCATGTTGCATGGTAAGAAGGGCAAACATAATTAAAAGTTAAAGAAAGATATTTTGAGGAAACATACATTCTTCAGTTCCTCTATGTCTTTACCAGACCTCCGGATGATTGAACAGATTCGAGCATGGGCATACAGCAAATAAACAGCAGTGTTGCCCTGACGTTAAAATTTTTGCAAGGTGAGAATCAGATGCTAATAATGATCATACAAAAGTAAAAAAAGGACAAAAATAGTAGGAACTGTCGGCAAATGATGACCAGAAGAAACTGAGGAATAAAACATACGAAGCCTTCATCATAAAAATGTTCAGTAAAAAACCAAAATGGTCACACAAGTTAGCCTCACAAAATCTGCAGTCTAAAACAAATCAAATGGTTTACACACCTTATCATTTAGCATCTGGTCAAAATTAAACGTGTAATTGGTCAATCGGTTGTTCTTCAAGTCAGCATACCTGTAATCAGAATTCATGAATTTGAAAACAATAACATGGAAATACCAGAAGATAATAGCAATAATAGTTGGATTAGACAAAGAAGCTCATATGTAATAGTGGCTTACTTTACAGCACCATAACCAACTGCTTCGGCAGTACTCTCAATCTCCTCCTCAGTCCATTCTTCACCCTTACCTGATCAGCGCACAAAGTAGCAATTTCATATATAAGAAGTTTGAATGTTGAAAGGATAAAATTTAGCAGCAAGAACTTGCGTTAACGCATACACCGTAAATAGTTCTGCAACCGCAAGAGCAGAGAAACATTTGTAACAATAGATATAAGGTTCAATATTTTACCACGCTCAATAAGTGCTGCTTTACTTCGAGTCTTGGCTTCATCAAGTAGATCAACTAATCGAACTACTTCAGTGTTACGGGTTCGAAAACGCTTTCCATCTTCTCCAAGAACAAGGCCAAAACCAACATGGCTAGCTTTGGGATATGAACTATCACCATGGGGAAGCCACCCTGCACGTTTGGCAGCCTAAAGAGTAAACCAAAAAAATGTCAGAACTAGAGTAAGAGAGTAGAGACTAGATGTTATTTTATTTTGACAGAAACTAGAGGTTAAAAGTGTAATAACATTTTATGGTCCTTAATTTGTGGTATTCAGAAAGCAGAGAAGAAGGCATCAATCTATTTGTAGTAAACAGAATAAAAAGAGAAGTTTCACTTCATTAATAATGGGATTTTAAAAATAAATCATCAAAAGAATTCCAAAAAAAGCTTTGAGAACATACTTTGAAAAACATATCAAAATGCTGCTGCTGGCCTACATCAGTAACGTATATGATCCACTCAGCTTTCTCTTCATTGAGGCGATACCTACAGGTAGCAAGTAAAAACATTGGAGAAAGAGCTGATTAATTCCTATTCCTAGACTTATATATCCCAACATCAACAAGTTAAACAGTAAACTTTATGGAACACGTCATAATCAGCAACACAAACACCTCAGAGAAAATTGCTCTAACATTAACAAAGTACACCACGATATCAATATGCAGAAGGAAACAGTAGCAATAAATCATCTAAAGTTTACACACTCTTAAACCCTTCAAACATGCTGTCAATTTGTAATTTTAGCCATTCTAATTTCAGTCAGCTCTGGATGCACATTAGTCTGACCGATTTCACATATTCCACAAGAAATGAAAAACCACAATAGAGGCTGACATCATATTCATGGAAGAAAACTTACCAAAGGGCAGCTAGATCAGTTGATGCATAGTTGAAACCACCATCGCTCTTCACCACAATAAGAGGTATATTAACGCCTTCAATAAAGATCACACGAGCCCCCTGACTTTCCTCAACTAATCCTTGTTTAGTCAAGGTTTCTATGACCCCGGGAATGTATGGGTTATAAAAACTCTCCCCCTGGAAATAAGGAAATAACCAGAAGCACATAAATTCATAGCATCACTTGCACTACAAATAAAACTTGCTAGTTTTTCTAAATTTAATGAGGTTACTGAAAACTTGCATTCAGCAAAAAGATACAATTCCTTCACTATAAATGTCAGCAAAATTGTGTAACTGTATATAATTGCTTTTGTGCAAGATTTCTGGTGATTATATGAATGTAAATAAGCATGTAAATTTACAGTTTGTCGTAGATTAAAGATGATTATATAGCATGAAAAATATAAAGACAACTTGAAAGTAAATTTTAAATAAAGAGATCTCCAATGACATGGAATTGAGGCATATTACTAACCTTTTCCTCTAGATGGACACCAAGCCGTTGATAGACCTTGTGAAATTCATTCCGGCTTATTTCACATATCTGTGCCCATGCCCTACGATACTTGTCTTCACCACTCTAAGTAGAGCAATAGCAAAAGGCAGAAAGACAAATCAAGGTATTCACAAACCCAAATTCAATCAGAGAGGAATGGAGAAAAATTCTTAACAAGGTAAAACTTTACCTGAAGGCGCACCACTGCCTGTTGAGCTCTCTCCTTGAATGCAGGATCAAAATCAAATCTCTGCTTTGAAGCTTTATAAAATGCCTAAGAAAACAACTCAAGTGAGGATTACAACAATCACTTGAATTTTCTGTGGGAGAAATAAAGAGATAAATAAAATTTCTACGAAGTTCCAGTATAGTTTAATCCATCTACAAGGGATATAGTTTATAAAAGTTTAAAACAATTAAAAGAACACAATTACAATAATTATTCAAGAGATATTTGCTTAATTAGATAACAGTTTCAGAATAAAGCATCATTAGAAGCTAACGAACGTAGCATACGTTGTTGACGCATAATCCTAATAAAGAAGCACTGCCTCTAATTTCTTATTTGAAAGTGAATCAGCAATTATTCTCTGGGTTCATGCTACTGCCTAATGGAGCTTATAAAACTTCATCTTAAGATTCAAATTCAAAGGAATTAGACCAGTATTCACTTACCTGTAGATCTCCAATGGCTGTTTCAGTAGCATCTTCAAAGTTCGGAAATTTTTCAAAAAGAAACTCAATCAGCATGCCGAACTGCAAGTCAAATAGAAGAGTCGATAAAAAAAGGAAAAAAAAAGAATGTTACCAAAGGGGACATGTGCATGCTAAAAAGATATGTAGCTTTCAGCTTTAACTTTGGCAGAGTCCAAGTGGAAGTGGAAGTGCAAGACAGATATAGGGACTATGTATATGGCAAGACAAGAGACCACAATATGATGAAGTACTACAGCCCATTTTGATCGTTGACATCACCAAAGATCTAAACACAAATTTCACAATAAGATGAATGCTCAATCCCTTATTGAGCACAAACAGGAACACATGCCTTCTATGCACAATTCAGAAACAACACCAACCTGTGTCCCCCAGTCACCAACATGGTTTCGTCGAAGAACTTTAACTTTTGAAAATTCAAGCATGCGAGCAAGTGTGTCACCAATAATTGTAGACCTCAAGTGACCAACATGCATTTCTTTTGCTATATTAGGTGATGAAAAGTCAACAACTGCTGTTTTAACTGGCGGAAGTGGTGCCCATTTATCAATACCTTCAACTAGCATCTTTTGAATGCTCTGTCGAATAAGAAAACAGACAAGCTATCTTATAAGACCAATGCAATAGCTACAACACATAAAGGCAAATCAAGTTGAATAAAAGATGATTATAACTATTCATAGAAGTAACTCGATGACATAAATGAAATAGGGAGTAACGTAGAACAACCTTAGCCATCCAATTCTTTGACAATACTACGTTTACAAATCCAGGCCCAGCTACGGAGCATGATTCTATCATTTCAGAGGTTGGGAGATTATTCTTGATTGCCTAACAAAAGAAACAAGTAAATGAAAAGAAGAAAGTAATGATCATATATTGATTCAAAATATGATACAAGAAACAAGCTCCTTCACTATCAAATCATCCCCACCTCTCCGACTGCTGGAGGTCCACGAAATTGAGCACCCTTCCCTTTTATTTTAGACCACAGGCCCATGGCATTGTTACTGCACCAAAGAAATTCCAAAATTCTGCATCAAAAACTAGTCCATACACAAGGCTGAATGGAGCCTTACTTTTACCAACAATCAATCTATCATTACATAACAACATGAAAACACCATCTACAGCAAATGGTATGTTTTTGCAATAAAGGAACATATATCATACCACTGGTAATCACCAAATTTGCCATTGCATGCAGCTACCAATGGCTCTACGTCCGGCTCATTAGGAACAGTTACTTTAAGTGAAACTTCAAACAGTTTTGCTATCTGTCCCTTCACACTGCCCATACATTCATCCTGTTCCTAGTATAATTAGAAACACTATCGAAATACAATTGAAAGATAATTAGTGCATGAATTTTCAGCTGAATAAACTTACAGTTGCCATGGTCGTTAATGACTGGGCCTTGGTTGCCCAAACAAGTCTTCTAGATGTCAATCTCAGTAAATCTGTCTAATTTTTGGATATCAAAACAAAATCATTAAGCGTTATCAATAAAATTTTGAATTTATGAAACTACTTAGAAAGCCAATCAAACAACCAAATAATAAGAAAATTGTTTGTTTAAACATATGAAAAAATGCAATCAAGTAGAATCTCTATATTACATGGAAGATAACACTGGTACAAATTAACGCCTTCCTTAATGCATTGTGATAAGACATTCTGAACAAAGAGAAACCATCGGGGAAAAAATCACAATTAGGCTTTCTTTTTTCCATAGAAAAATTACAACAAAAAATATATTAAACTTCGCAGCCATCATCTATTAAGAGATTTTACTTCGGAAACTTGAACAAAGAAAATTTATATAACGTGAAATTGAAACTTCAATCTTAAAACATACATAAGAAAATCCACCAAAATTATGCATGGATTGTACGATGAAGGAGAAGAAAAGATGAAGAGAGTAAGAGGACTGACCGGAGGCGGAGATGGACGGAGACAAGTGGAAATGAGAGAAGCGATTGAAGTAAATAAATGAAGAAGACGCTGGCGGCACTAAAAAGGTTGAGGACGCTAGCAGTACAGCCATCCCCTTTTTTTTAATTATTTATTTTCTATATATAATTTTTAACTTACAACACCAGTTTGCAAAGAAACCCTTTCTCCCTCTCTAGTCCAATCCAACCATTAATAATAGTAATGATAATATATAAAAAGTATAGTGGTTATTTATGTAGTTTACCCTTCTTTTAATAATAGTTATAAAAAGTATAGTGGTCATTTCTGTAGTTTACCCTTCTTTTAATAATAGTAATGATAATAATTATTATTATTTTTAATAAAAATGTTTTTCAGATTTTCTTTAAAAAAAGTTTTTACTTCTCTCCACCGGGCACTGGTTGCTGCTATATGGAGTAGCTTGTTATACGACCATTATTCTCATTTTAAAAAACGTGTTATTGTTTTTATACTTAAAAATCTCTTATTTTCTTTCTTACGTGAAATGTTTTCTTTTTCTTTCTTTTTTTTTTTTACTTTTTTCTAGATCGTGACATTAATGTTATAAATTTAAAAAAAGTCAAAATAATATAAAAATATTAATATTATAAATTAAAAAAAGCAATTATTGAACTGCTATGAAAACTTATACATGTATTTTTCTATGTAGTGGATGAACTTCTTATATTCATGTATAAATAATGTTTATTCTACTATATTTTTTTTAATTTCATATTCATGTATTTAATAATAATGATTTACAGGTTATATACAAAGTTGATCACAACTGGTAATAGAAAAATTACTCTTCTTTCGAACCTAACAAGTAGTTCCAGTGAAAAAGTAGATAATATTTATCGTGGGAAAATTGACCAGATACTACTTCTAATCACCTGGAGACTATTTTAAAAAATTACTCTCCTTTCACATTGGATTTCTATCTTATTCTTAATAAAAAGTTATATAATCGCATAATATGTATTATATTCTCGTACTATGATTCGGACCCATAAAAGATGAGACAATATGAGCATGATTAACCATTAGGTCAATTAGTGGATCTCATTTAAATTGATTCTTTCATTATTAAAAATAATAAATTATTTTAAAATTAAAATTAAAATTATATATTTATAATTAAAGGAATAGTATTTGATATACATGTAGATTTGGACTTTACAATTTTTCATTTCAATTTTAAACCCTAAACCCTACGTCTAAAACTTTAAACCCTAAATAAGATAGATAGCATTGAATTAGACAAGCTTATGTAGAGGCTCATTTTCGTATGGCCCAAAAAGTTTATTACCCAAAACTCATCAGTTAAACCTACCCATTTACGTAACCCATTAGTTATTCAAGCCTGTTTCTATAACACCCACCAAGCCTATTAATTCTGAAAATACTCAAAACCCATTTCAGCTAAACAAACCCACTAACTTGATCCGACCTAATACTTGACCCAAACCCCAACATAAACCTATAGTTTTGTAAAACATTTTTTTTTCTGGGTGTTATCTTAAAAATATTATTTTAGGGAATAAGCTCAGTTAGGAGTGACATGGTTTGATAACCCTGAAATTAGAACCATAAATCACCTATCATCAGATCGATTTTAGGACTAATATTACGATATTCAACATCAGATCTTAAATTTTTAATGAAATTTATAATTACAGAACCAAATTTCATAAATTTTAAAACGATGCTATATGAACTTAAACTTCTACATTTTATTATCATGATGGATCCTTCAAATTTTTAATATGAATCAAAGTTTCCCAATCACTCCACCCTGAACTTGTGAACCCGATCTCTGCATCCCAACCCCACTGAACCCACCTCTAGATTCCCCCATTTCATCGAGAGAAAGGCGCTTTTTAGGCCCCGGCTCCGGCCTTTGCTTCGGAGCACTCTGTGACCTCAATTTAGCCTTGAAAGATTGTGTGTTTGCCATGTAATTTGGGAAATTCCCGTGATGTCTAAACCAGCTATCAGCACACACACTCTTGGGAGGTGCAACTGAGGCATTAGACCCATAATAACCGATGAACCGAGGTGTATTCTGTGCTGTAGAGAACCTGCATTCATAACCAGTTAAACCCCAATCTCCGTCTTGAAAGTGTCGGCCTTGTATGGAAACTCGGGGCGCCGGAACTCGACATAGAAACGGAGACGACGACGTCCGATGAAGCGGCTGGTCATCGTGGAAATCCGATTCTGAGGTGTTGTTTCGGCGAGATCTTGATTTAGGCCTACCATTGTCAACCTCAACAATTTTGGAACTTTCATTAATGCCATTGGCAGTGTCAAAAGAATACAATCTCTCCTACAAAATGAGTTTAAGCAGTTCATAAATTAGCCTAAATTGGAGCCATAATAGAGTAGAAATGATCTAATTTAAAGGGATTTTCACCATTGATTTTCGTGCTCGGATGTCGAATCGGCTGGCTTCATGGTTAACAACAAGTCCACGAGCTTTCCTGGACATAAGGGTAGCCTGTTTCCTCGCTAAGTATCCTCTAACTAACGCTTGTATCTTCACTAATCTTTTCAAAGCTCGAAGGGCTTTTCTAGCCTGTTTTAAATCCCAAACCCGAAAATAAACACAACACGATCAAAAACTGCATAAACTTTAGAAAATGTACTTACCAGATAACCTCGAAAGACAGTTTGAATTTTAACAGCAGCCCGTCTCTCGTGTTCCCCGAACATGATTCCTCTGCCATGACTTGTCAGCCTCACCACTGCCACGGCCGCCTTTGCAGCGGCTACTGCTGCATCAGCAGCCGCTGCGGTGGCAGCCGCCACGGCGATTGCATGCATGTTCTGCTCCTTCTCTGTTTCCTCAGAGTATGATGTTAACCAAGCTTCTACTGGTGATATGTTTAGTGGTATTGCTGCCGTTTTGATCAATCTACCGCTCGAATCCCTCCTCGAATGTCCAATGCTACACCGTTTCCCGTCTTGCTGGTCACCGGAATTCGAGTAGCCTTTGCTTTTCTTTATCCCAAATAAGCTCTTCAGCCACCTTGTAGCTTTTCCCATTTTCTTTTTTTTTTCTCAGTGGACTGAGTTCTAAGAGAGTTCAAGAAGTAAAGTGAGAATCTAAAAGAAAAATAAAGTCAATTTTGATAAGAAAGCTTAGAAAGTAGAAAAAGGGTCCAATCTTAGGTGCTTGTGAAAAGGAACTAGATATAGGATACTAACATTTTATTTATATAAAAAATTCATGTTAAACATGGACGTTGGGTATATATATTAAAAAATTAAAGTATACGTATAACAGATGCAGGAACAATATAATAAAAAACTATAGTACGATTAAAACATAGAAAAAGCTGTCATGGCGTCGTCAGAAACTGCAGTACATGATACAAAGATGCCTTTCATAGATTCAAACGTTAGATTTTGGACGTGTATATATGTATATAATTAATAATAACAAAATAGTTGCTATCATTGTATGTTATTGGTTATTATAAAATATTTGATCCAATTAAAAGTGATTTAATACAAAGATTTGCTCAAAAACAAGGTTTAAAGTTTAATGATTCTTATTAGGAAAATTCTACAATGGGTACCGCTGAACATCATTAATTTTTTGATGATTTTTAAATGATTATTAAAAATCTCAAAGGCTCGATATGCAATTAATCATATCTCAAAACAAAATTAGAAGAAATTATTCTATGAACCAATCTCACCACTTCATCCATGGTCCTTTCTTTTCTAAAATGATAATCTAGGCTTTGATTCTTACTCATCATTTCTTCAAACAATCTTAAAATAATCGATCGTCAATTTCTATTGAATCTACCAACGATAACCCCTTATGTTCAAAATGACAAAATTGTTTAATTCAATTACCCAAAAACCCATAAGAGATTTCATCTTCAAGATGACGAAATTGTTTAATTCAATTCCTTTGATCTTTACCATCATTCCATGTCTGCAACTGAGTGGCAAATACTTCAATATGAAAGATCATAGTTTCCTTCATGTTTACATATCAGAAGAACATTGTTTCATGTCCGGAAGACCATAATTCTTCAATCTACCATTGTTGAGATTATCCCCTTTAAAATATCGAATAAAAATAACACTTGCTTTAGATTCTAAAGATTTATAAACTCAAAACTTTAACTTTTTAATTCTGTAAATTTTGTAAAGATAGAGACTTCTTCTGTTTAATACTTTCAAAAATAAAAGTCAAATTATATACTTCTTACAAATTAAACCCTAGTTTTACTTTTAGGGAAGGAAGGAAGGAAGAGGATGACTTGAAAATTGTAATGCAAATGTATATCACATTAGAAAAAAAAGTTGATTCGACAATATTTGAATTTCAGCTTAAAAAAATTTCACCTAAGCTTTCCAATTGTTAGTTTCATTTTTTTGTGTTTTTTGATGGGTTAATTTTTTGGGTGTTCTTTAACGATTTTATTCATTAATCTATTAGAATTAATATATGAGGTATGAGGAAGATGATGATGATTTATAAATTTTAATTTATAAAAAATATTATGTAGAAAATAAAGATGATAAGGTTTTATTTAATTGGGTATGACCATGGATTAAGTGGTGAGAATGGTTCATTGAATAATTTCTTGTATTTTAATTTAGAATTGTATGTTAAGTCATAGAGATTTTTAATCTTGATTAATCAATTTAATGGTGTTTAACGATGTTCAGTGTTAGTAATGTTCAGCGGTGTTCGACGCATGTGGTAGACTCATCCTTCTTATTAATAGCGTGATGAAACACTTGATCTTTTAAATAATATTCAACGTTCAAATCTTGACACTCTAAATAAAGTAAACTGGATTTAGAGGGCTGCCCCTATAATAAATATTCATAATATTCAATTCGAATTAATCGATTAATAAATTAAATGTTTAATTATAAAAAAGAAATTTAATATTTATGTTTAAATTCTGACATTGTAAATAGAGCAAGCTAGATTTAAACAGTTGTCCGTATAATAAACCTCAACAATATTTAATTTGAATTAATCGATCGATAAATCGAATACTTAATTATATATAAAAAAAGAAACTTAATGATCCTTGGTCACTTAATAGAGTGTGAGCTTTTATGTATAAATACTATAATAATTTCAATAAAGTGATCCAAAGTGGAGATTAGATGGGCTGTCAATTGGAACTGCTCAAAGTAGTTCCAAAGCAAAACCTAATCAGCTGCTTTTGTCAAATAATTTCATGCCATTATTGAGTATGTGGTTAGAGGCTGGTTTCAAACTACCCTTTTTTCCTAATCCCAAAAAGCAAAGCTTAAGTGATAGAAAAAAAAAAACAAATTGTTTAATTTTTGTTTATCACATAACTGTTAGTATATTTTTAGTTTAATTTTTATTTTCGTATAGTTATTATATATTTTTTATTTTTTAATCTCAGATTCTTTTCGTTGTAGTTTTTATTTAAATTTTTAGTTTAGTTAATATTTTCAGTTTATTAATGATATTTGTAACAATAATTTTACGGTTTAGAATAGACACGAACACATTCCAACTCATTGACCATAAATGGTAAGTAAATTAATTTTGTTAACAATTATTTTGTTATATTTTTAGTTAATTTATTTTATTATTTAACAGATAAATAAGTTATTGTCAAAATTTTCCAGCTCAAAAGATGAAGCACTAAATTAGACCACCGGAGTATTCTGAAGAAGTTAAAAGACGTCAAATTATAAATTGATCAAAAAAATGAGACTACGTGTATACATATTTTTATTAATTTTCTATCAATGTTGCAATAGCTAACATTTTGATTATTAATTTAGGTAAAATCGTACTAAAAATAGTAATTTGAATGAATGTCCTACTATATTCTAAAGCATCCATCGATGCTATATCATTGTCGATGCCATTGATCTCTAGCCATTTGATACAGTTTTTTTTTTACCATTTTTGGTTCATCCTCATCGACACAAACTTATTACACAATGATACTGTCGGACTCGACATGTGCTACATATGTATCGATGTTGATTGAGAGTGCTCCTCTACCAACACCACCACAACCATTCCGCTCATTCATTTCATATGCACCAATGCTATCATTTGGATTTTCAATTGTCTCATTCAGTGGTCAGATTGTTGATCAGGCGCCTCCACAATTACTATTTTTCGCAAGCCATCCAGCATCATATGATCGGGGTCTGTCAATGAATCAATTTATCACATCAGCACATAGTGACACCGTCAATATTAAAATATAATGTTGGTGACTACGATAAACACAATGACGATGTTGTTGAAGAACGTCTAATACGCAAAAAGTTTGATGTGCAGTCGACGTGGATCGTACAGTGATACTTATTCACATAGATATCATCAATGATACATCATTTTTTTTCATTTTTATTATGTAAATTGCAATAATTATAATATTTTTATTCAAATAAGATAATTATTTATACTATTTATCATCTCTATCGATTGAAAGTTGTTAGGAATTTGAATAAGAAAAATTAATCGACGCGAGATAAACACAGAATAAGACACATACAAGAGACGAGATTTAATGTGTTCATTCTTGTTTACTTATATGAATGAGAGAGAAAAATAATTCACTATATAAGTATAGATAACAAAGAGTACAAATACACGATATCACATGTATCTCATAACTTGATATATATATTTCAAAATTCGGTGCATATCAAAACATTCTCTCATAATTCTAAAGATTAAGATTTACTCTATATTTATAAATCCAAATATTTGGTCACCAATGAGCCTTATTCCATTAGACTTTTTTTACCTAAATATCAATATTTATTTATTAAGTAAATATAATTATCAATTAATCTACAACTACTAGAATTAAAATAAAATCCAACTTAATTATCGATTAGAGTTTGAGTCAATATGAGCATTGGTCTTCAAGTTTTCAACTTCAATTCTTATGCAAGTTAAATATCTATTGAAACACCGTCATCAAGTCTTCAATTACTTTAAATCTTATTTAATATTTGTTGAAACATCATTGGATCAATTAAGATTTACCCCATATAACCCAAAACTCGTTGCAACAAAACTCTTCTTGCATGTCTATGATATCTTTAACAAAACCTACAACAACAAAATTGAATAACTCAAACCATGACTATGATATTGTTAAGCATTAACTAGAGTTGTTAAGCTTTAACTATTGTATTAGTTAAGCTGTTAGGGTTTGCTTAACAGAAAGGAAGTTATTATGTTAGCTTCCAAAAGCTGCATTGGCTCAGCTTAAATAGGGTGCCTTAAACCCTTTTGTAAATCACCTTTGATGAACAATAGAAACCGAGTTCTATCTCAAATATTCTCTTGTTCCATATCTTCTTTTACTTTCGTTGTCTAACATGGTATCAGTCGCCATTGATTCTGGTGTTGTTCTTGCTTTTCGTTTCTGTTAGTTTTTTTTTTTGAGTTTCCCTCGTCTGCATCGTCTTCTGGAATATCTTTCTTATGGCTCCCTCAGAGATTGTAGCCGATTCCACGGATGAAGATCTGGTTCTTGAGGCACAAGTCTTCTACAACAAGAGAGTTAATGTTTGCTTTACTAAGTCCAATTATCTTCTCTGGAAACAACAAGTTCTTCTTACAATTCGAGGGTTAGGTCTTGAAGGTTATCTCGATGGCACCATCCATATACCACCAAAGATTTCTTACAATCAAGCAGGTGCTCAAATTGCGAACCCTGTTTATCTACAGTTTATGAAGCAAGATAGTTCTTTAGCCTTTTGGCTGTTATCAACTGTTAGTCCAAACATCTTACCTTAACTGGTTGGATCTAAAACTTCTGTTGCTGTTTGGAGTTCTATCTCCAAGTTATATTCCACCTTGTCCACTACCAAGATTATGAATCTTCACTGTAGGTTCAGATCCATAAAGAAGGGTACACAGTCAACGAGAGAATACACCATGGCCATTAAAGAATCTTGTGATCTTTTAGCCACATGTGACAGTTCAATCTCTGACATTGAACATATTGCCATGATCCTTAATGGCCTTCCCATTGAATATGAGCCCTCTGTTGCTGCCATCACAGCCAGTAGAGAACCATATACAGTTGAGAATGTTGTATCAATCCTCATTGATGCAGAGACTCGAATGGAGGATTCCTCAAAATTTTATGTTGGTATTAACTACACTAGGTATAAGCCTAGGCAGGCTGCACATGTCTCTGATGATCAAGAAGTTGCACCATCTAAAGGATTACATGAGGTCTCAAGAAGCAATGTAGAGGCTAAACCAAAAGGGCAACCTCGGCATCAATGCCAACTGTGTGGCAAGCTGGGACACCTGGTGGACAGATGATGGCATAGGTTTGACAAGAACTTCAAGGGGATATCCAATCAATCATCATCTCTTACAGCTCAGACCAATACATGCACTTGCTGCCATCACAATACTAAAGTAGCCTACGATCCATTTATTTCCTCTGATAATACTTAGCCATCTCGGCATGTCTTTGATGAAAACATCCAGGTCAATGCTCTAATTCTGGATGGACCAGTTCACTACAACAAGTGGTTCCTAGATTCAGGAGCCACACATCATGTGACTGGTGAGTCATCTGTGGTTTAGAATAAAGCTATACATAGTGGGAAAGGTAAAGTTCTTTTAGGTGATGGTACTCCTCTTGACATTACTAATATTAGTAAATCTTGTGTACATACAAATATCAGGGATCTATATCTAGATTAGATTTTATTTGTACCTCAGATTACAAAAAGCTTATTGTCTGTTGCCAAATTTACAAAGGATAATCATGTGCATTTTGAATTCCATGATGAGTTTTGTTGTATTAAGGAGGAAGCAACTAATGAAATTCTAATAGAAAGAACTCTTGATGATGGTCTCTACAGCTTTCAGTACAAAACAATAGAAGAAGCTGCTACAGTTTGTCAAGCATCACTCTAGGACGAGTTTGAGTTTTGGCTATGGCACATGAGGGTGGGACACCCAGCTGTGGATATAGTCAAAAAGCTCTTGAAGAATTATGCAGCTATATATAAGATGTCGGTTTTTATGGCTTGTCAAATGGGCAAAACCCATGTTTTACCTTTCAAAACCTCTCAAATAGTGTATAATCATCCTTTTAAACTTTTTGAAGTAGATGTCTAGGGTCCTGCACCAGTTTCATCTAATGGTTTCAGATATTTTGTAATTTTTGTAGACTTGTATAGCATAAACACTTGGCTTTACTTGCTCAAAAATAAAAGTGATGTGTCTAATGTGTTTGTTAATTTCTACAGCTTAGTCAAAAATTAGTTTGGTACATCTATTCAAGGATTACAATGTAATGAAGGAGGGGAATTTAGGTTTCTGAAAAATGTTGCTCTTAAACACAAGATCAGATTTTGGAAATCCTGTCCACATACCACACAACAAAATGGGATTATGGAACGCAAACATAGACATATTGTAGAGACATCTCTCACCCTTCTGGCTCAAGCTTCCATGCCACTAAAATTCTGGTCATATGCTACCCTCAGTTTAGTATATTTCATCAACATGATGCCTTCTCGTGTGCTAGATGGTGTGTCCCCTTATAAAAAATTATTTGGCAATATACCAGACTACACGTTCCTTAAAATTTTTGGATGCTTGTGTTACCCACACCTCAGGCCCTATAACAGACACAAACTTGAGTATAGGTCCAATCCATGCACGTTTCTAGGTTATTCCCCAACTCATCATGGATATCTTTGCATAGAAAAAAGTGGCAGAATTTTCATATCAAGGAATGTGGTCTTTGATGAGAATGTGTATCCTTTTGAGTCCCTCTCTTCCTCAACTCAGAAAGAATCCCAACAGTCTACTGCTCTTCCTGTTGTGTCACCTATAATTCTTTTTGCATCACAGGAACATGCTCATCTCTTCATGAATCCTCAACCAGATTTCTGTGCTAGTTCTACTTCTAGTCACGGTCAAGAAGGGTTAACTGGTCAAGATGATCCTGGAAGAGTAGCCACCTCACCTGAAAAAGAAGTGGCCTCTGAACCTTCTGTCTCACATGATGTACTTGATCCACCTACTATTATACATGTTGTGCCTGAAGACGCCTACACAGAGGTAGCACCAATGATGCTTGAAGTACTTGATGAACCTACAACATCAATGGAACCTGTTGTACCTGTTGAAGTTGAACACCCTTACACAGAGGTTGCATCAACAATGCCCACTGATTATTCTGAAGTAACAATACCTGATCCTACCGATGCACCTTCAACTGCTCCTACTACAACGAGTCACAATATCAACAAGAAGTCTGTTGGTAACAACCACTCAATTGTTACTAGACGTAAGAATAGGATCACTAAGCCAAAAGTTTACAATCTTCAACTTCAGCAACCACCCGATACTATTGATGTAGCTCTAGTAAATGAAGACTGGAAAATTGCTGTAATGGCAGAATATCAAGCTCTTGTCAATAATGGAACTTGGGAAATAGTTGAACTACCACTAGAAAGAAAGGCAGTGGGGTGCAAGTGGCTTTTTCGAGTCAAATTAAAATTCGATGGGTCTGTGGATCAATTCAAAGCAAGGCTAGTTGCTAAGGGCTATGCTCAAATACCAGGATATGATTTCATGGACACATTCAGCCCTGTGATAAGGTTTGCAACTGTGAACATTTTGATTTCATTGGTTGTTGCTCAAGGGTGGCAAATCAGGCAGATGGATGTTAACAACACATTTTTAAAAGGTGATCTCACTGAGGATGTTTACATGCAGCAAGCACCTGAGTTTGAAGAAACTTCAACTACTGGTAGACCCTTGGTGTGCAAATAACGAAAGGCCCTATATGGAGTTAGACAAGCCCCGAGAAATTAGTTTCTCAAACTCAAAGGATTTCTCTGTGAGCTTGGTTTTAGTTCCTCAAAAGCTGATTCCTCCTTGTTCATTCTCAGCTTTGTAGGCGACATCACTTATCTGGCAGTATACATTGATGGCATCCTTATCACAGGAAGCTCTCAACAGGCTATTCAGAATATTGTTAACCTGTTGCATGATAAATTCTCGTTGAAAGATGTAGGACAACTAGAGTTCTTTCTTGGCTTGGAAGCCAAGAGATCTAACTGTGGATTGTTTTTAAATCAGAGGAAGTTTGTTATTGAATTGTTAGAAAAAACGCAGCTACTGGACTCAAACTCTGCCTCCACTCCAGTGTCACCTTCCATCAAGGTTAGTAGATATGATGGGGAACTCTTGGTAGTAGCTTAGAAATATAGGAGTACAGTTGGAGCATTACAATACATTACACACATCAGGCCTGATATTTCCTTCGCGGTTAACAAAGCTGCTCAGTTCCTACAGTCTCCTACTGAAGCACATTGGTCAATGGTGAAACACATTCTAAGGTATCTAAGAGAAACCTTGGAGTATGGCTTATGGTTCCCATCACAAGTTCAGAAGGGCATGTGTCTAACAGTGTTCTCTGATGCTGATTGGGGGGGTAATATAGATGATAAGAGATCTATATCTGGATATTGTGTATATAATAGCAGTCACCTTCTTACCTGGAGCTCGAAAAAGCAGCGTACAGTGTCAAAATCGATAGTTGAAGCAGAATATAGAAGCTTGGTAGATGCAACGGCTGAAGTTGCATGGGTGAAGACGATCCTTACAAAAATGCAGGTGCGTCTAGAAGAGTTTCCCAAAATCTGGTGCGACAATACAAGTGTAGTAGCAATGGCTGCCAACTCCATTTTGCATGCTAAAATCAAACAGATTGAGCTTGACCTACAATTTGTAAGAGAGAAAGTAGCAGCCAGGAAAATCCAAGTGAATCATGTCCCAGCCGATGATCAAATTGTTGATGTGTTAACAAAAGCTTTACCTGTTGAAAAGTTTGAAGTGTTTAGGAACATAGTTTTCCAAGCTTAAGAAAGCAAGGTGAATGTTAAGCACTAACTAGGGTTGTTAAGCTTTAACTATTGTATTAGTTAAGCTGTTAGGGTTTGCTTAACAAAAAGAAAGTTATTTTGTTAGCTTCCAAAGCTGCATAGGGTGCCTTAAACCCTTTTGTAAATCACCTTTGATGAACAATAGAAATCGAGTTTTATCTCAAATATTCTCTCGTTCCATATCTTTTTTTACTTTCGTTGTCTAACACATACCACTTGTTAGAAATTTGCAAGTAAAAAAATAATCGACGCGAGATCAACACAGAATAAGACACACACACGACACGAGATCTATTGTGATTTGATTTTGTCTACCTCCATATTTGAGAGAAACAAATAACACATTATAAAATTATTGTTCAAAACGAGTACAGATAAATGATATCTCATAATATAATATATAAATATATATATAATCGCAAAACTCGGTGTATCTTAAAACAGTCCCAACATCCCTACAAAACTCATATTTGTAATATAACTGCAATAGTTATAAAGATCACAAAAAAGTTACGTCTCTCCTAATTTTGAAGATTAAGATTTACTATATAATTAAATACTTAGTCACTGAGGAACGTTATTCTATAAAACTTTTTTCTCACATATAAATATTTACTTATTAAGTAAACATAATTACAAAATAATCTTCGACCGTAAGAATTACAATATAAGAATTTGAGTTAATATACAACAATAATTAAACACAAACCGATCAAACTCATAAAAATTGAGAAAAAAAATAAAATCATGGAAGAAATCATTAATAAATTGGGAAAAATAATTTTGTTAACGAAATTGAGATTATTTAAAAATCATACAAATTGGAATATAAAATAAAAATAAAAATGAAAATATCTAGAAGACGCGCTACATCAATCATGCTTTTAAAAGGCATGTCCGACTAAGCACACCTTTGTCCCACGTGACACATATTGTCAAAAAAAATGAGTGTCATTTCTATAGATACTATTTTAAATGTCGTTTCGATAATTAGTTTAAAAATATATTATATGTTAAAAATGTCTTATATTATGATCTGCAATAAAATTAACATTTTAGGGTACTACGACCTGCAAACCCCGTAACTTCAGTCCGCGTGTCATCTATCCAGATTGCTTAAAAAACATCGAGAACCATAAGGATAATATCAGTTCAACTGCAATGGTTTCTTCATAATATTGCAACTTGTTGTTATCATAAATTCACCTATGAAGTTGAAATTATTTGGTACAAACCAAGGGCATAATTATAAACTTGAAATTTGTGGATATCTAAAGCAGAGACAGAGACCAAAAAAAAAGATTATAATGTTAGAATTTAAAAAATAAATGTATAATTATCTTTTAATGTGGGATTAATATTTTTAAAATGGTATCGATTTTATTTTTAATATTTAATATAAAAGATAAAAATATTCAAAAAATAAGGTTAGATAGAGGTGGCTCTACTAACTAACTAGTGTTAGATACATTGGTAAGGTACAGTACACTTTTAAAAAGAAAACACGAATTCAAACTTTAAAAATGATATTATTTTAAAGATTGTAAGACAAACATGTATATTACCAAAATAGAAAGTGGATATGTCACCTCCGAACTTCGTTACAAAATGAAATACTGTTGTAGAACTTGAGAATTTAATAAAGTTTTAAGTATTTTAAATAGGATATATGACTTTTTTTAAGAAAAAATATTTGTATATAATACTTAAATTATTTGTGATCTTCAAATAATTAAATTAGAGGAAGTTGTACGCTTTAATACATTTGAATTTATATCCTACAAATTATTAAAATAATCATAATAATACCAATTAAACGTAAACTTAAACAACCAGTTCATAAATTTTGAAATTTAAATAAATAAGTGATTAAACATAGAATGATTAGTATTAGTATTAGTATTAGTATTAGTATTAGTATTGTACATGAATCTAGTCTAATCGTCTTTTTCTTAGCACATGAACACATTTAAGTTTGTTTTTTTGAAGTACCTCTCTGAAAAAGGAAGACACTGGATCCTCGGCGGTCGCTTAAGACGGGGGAATAGTTAACTTGTTAAATTAAATTAATTAGTTGACGTTGCTATATACAGATTACAAAAACAAGCAACAAAAAAGGTTAAAAAAACTTATTCGCTCTTAATTTTATAACATGGGATAATTAGATAAATTTAAAAATTAGATCCTCTTAAATTTAAAAAAATTAGATATTGATTAGGTTTCTGTTAATTTAAATTAGATAAATTGAGTTTGATCTAATTTTTTTAGTTTAAATGCTTCGTAAGTCCTTATCAATTTCAAAATTAGTTAAATTAGACTATAATCTTTCAATGTGTTAAAGTTTGAATCGGTAGTTTAATATATATATTTTTGGATAGAATGTTTTTGTTTCATTTCATCCAAAGTATACCCCATTCTATACAAAGTAAATAATTTATCCTATATGTACGATCTATGTGCTTCTCCTGAAATTTAATACGAACTGCGTCTTTAATACTATTAATCAAGTCAGCAACGGTGCGAGTAGTGTCCCTGAAGCACCGACAATTTCTTTTTTTCAAATGGTGTAAATGTAGGCGGATCAAACAATTTTAAAAAGATAAATTAAGAAAGAGCGACTAATTGCCCAACAAGTTCATCTCTCCACCCCATAGGGTCACGGTTGAGAAAGCAAAAGTTTAAAATACTCTGCTAAACATCTCTCGAGACTCGACAAACAAAAAATAAGTGATTTTTGAAGTCGACACTTTCTTCTCATAGCAAGCAGCAATTATTTTCTAGAATTCTCATCCTCTTGAGCCTATCACGTGTTGGTAGTCTATCCAAAACTGCCATCCAAAAAATGGTCAGAATGTTTAAGAATATGAAATAAGAACCAAATAAGTTTGTGTCTGTTGACCTTTTCCCTCCTCACTCAAATCTGTAGTTTAATAAATAAACCTTAAATTTCATTTTTTTACTATTTATGTTTAGTCCCTTCTAAACTTTCATTCAAATTATAAATATTAAAACGAAACATATCATTTAAGCTTTAATATTTTTATTTCACAGTCAGAATATTAAATATGTTCATTTTATAGCCATATTTTTAACATGAAATGTTATCTTTTAACCGCTGTGTAGTTGTGATATAATTGAATTATTATTTAATTAAAAAAATAAAGTTAAAATTAGTCTCTAACGTTTGACAGTTTGTCACTTTGATTCTTATTTTTTTTTAAGTATTTTAATTTTTGGTGAAAATAGTCATGTTTGGATGAAAACCGTTACTTAACTATCGATCAATTTTTTTGATGACTAGACACATCCATGTGAATTAGATTGCTGATGTGGCGTGTCCACGTGCGAGTAAGTGATGACATAGCATAATGCCACGTCAGCAAAAAATCAAATAAATAAATAAAAATAATTATTTTATTAAATTAATTGTAACCAATTGAACAATGCCACATGGCATCCTTTCATTGGTTTTAAAGTAAAGAAATAAAGAGAGAAAATCGTGTTAGTTGCAATGGGATTCAAACCCAAGTCTACTGGTTGGAATGCCCAATACCTTGCCACCAAGCTACCTTACAATCTTGATGTGTTTTCACCGCATACAGTATATATTCATATTTTTTTTTGAATTTTAAGATGATACATGTTCATTTCTCTTCGTTGTAAACATTCTCATCATCATCATAAATCTGTAAAAATAATTTATTTTTAATTATTTCTCCTTTATTTTTCGTGATGTACTATTATAAAAGAAGAACTCTTTCACAAATTTTTAAAATCAGTTGAGAAAATAATCGGCTTTATTGCAAATAATTTCAATTCGAAAACTTCAACTACATGGAAAATTCCTATATTTTCTTCATTGCAAATGATTTCAATTCAATGATTTATCCCATTTCAAAAACATATTGAACCCTTCATTTTTCAGGTTCTAAAAATCAAAATGAGTACAGAAAAAAAAAAACAAAGTCGTCATTGTCACCTTCATCAACCTCTTTTTCCTTTTACGCTTTTTTAACCCTAATGTCTTCATTTTCATGCTCTATTGTGAAGACTTGCTTTTCATTTTCGGTCGAAACGAACTTATTTTATCCAAACTCATATCTGAAACAAGTAACTCAGTTGTTTAACTCAATCATTTGATTTTATTTTTAACATAAATGATATATAACGTTGTTTTCTTGGTTTGAGTTTATGACTACAGGGTAGGAGAAAGGAACGAAAATAATTGTTGACCAAAGTGATGGGAGAAACAAACAAAATAATGAGTATATAATTTATGTGGTGCAAATACATCATGAATGCAGGGTGGCCTGGTGGCAAGGCATTGGGCTTTTCAACTAGTAGATTTGGGATTGAATCCCATTGTAACTAGCACAATTTTCTTTCTTGATTTTTCTACTTTAAAACTAATTAAAGGATGAAAATGGCATCATTCAATTGGTTACAATTAACATAAAATAATTATTCATATTTATTTTTTTAAGAATTTCTTGCTGACGTGATAATGTCACGTTATTACTTGCTCACACATAGACACGTCACATCAGCAATTCAGTCTATATGAACGTATCTAGTCAACAAAAAAAAACTTTAACCGTTAGTCAATTAACGATTTTTATCCAAATAAAATTATTTTGACTAAAAATTAAAACGTTAAAATTAAAATATTTCCAAAAAAAATAAAGGTAAAAATGATCAAACTATCAAACATTTAGGGCTAATTTTAACTTTATTTTGTACTTTCTGGATAATATTAAAAAATATCATTTTTAACGATATAATAAACTGATACATCAAATTTCAATATAAAATTGATAATTTCCAAACAACGGGGCCGACCTGTGGGTAAAGGAAATGATCAGATCTTGCCCCAAATATCAGATCAAGCCCTTATTTAAAGATTCAGTCATTCAGACAAAATCATTCGATCTTTGAAAGAAAACCCTTTTTCAAATATCGATCGTCTGAAACGAAATATCGATCTTCCACAGTAATACCCATGGACAGCGGCTCGGCAAAGTTCCACGTTGTCGTTTCCGGCGACAATTATTCTTAAATATCCCCTTGTTCCACCCAACAATTCGACCTCGACGACGCGATCACGATGCCGGAAAACCCCTCTGTAATGAGCGGGAGCCGTAATCTATCTCGGCAATTCGACCTCGACGAAGCTATAACGATGCCGGAAAACCCTCAAGCCAGGCAACAAGAAGTCTCTGGTCTGGTCTCTGACATGCCGGCGGTCAATCACGCCGCCGGGATCTGTTCGGTTTGTATGGAAAGTTTCGAGAAATCCGAGGAAACCGCGAGACGAGTTTGGTGCGGCCATGTGTATCATCATAGCTGTATTACCGGTTGGCTCTTGAATGGAAACAGCAATTCTTGCCCTCTCTGCCGCCATGAAATCTCCGGCTGATGGATGATATAAGCATAATTATTTTACTTAGCTTCTCGATTGCTTCCACCCGCAGTTTATTTTTTAAAAAATTCTGTTGCCGAAATCAATATAGAAGTATTTCAGAATCTTTTTTACTATTTTTGTATAAAATATAGTATCCAATCAATTAATACATTTCATATTTTTTTCCAATGGTGGGGGTTGGATTGTATGAGTTGAACATGCTCTAATAAAATAATAGCATAAAAGTAGTTAATTGATTTTTTTAATACTCCCTGATATTTGATTCCTTAATCTTTTAATTTGAATCAGTATTACGGAGGTTTATTATGGAGATATAATTTTATTTATTTCATTACAATACTAAAATTTAAAATTCTAGTATTACTTAAAGGACCTAATACCTCATTTTACCAAGTCAAATGATAATTGATGAAAAGTATTTAATGAACTTTAATATTTTTTTAATAAAGTTACATACTTTCATTCTACTTGAAATTAAATCTCAACATGTAGTCTTAAACTTCTGAATTGTACTGAAATAAGTCCATAACCTTTGATTAATATCTAAATAAGTTCTAGACATAAATATTTTTTTAAATAATTAGGTACAAAATGAAAAATATTTGAAAATAGTAAGAATATAAGGGGCATATTTAAGAAAAAAGACAAAATAGTTTAGGGACTCTGCTAACCTACTGGAATCGGTACTCGTCTATTCTTTATGCCTAATCTAGGTATTGTGCGTTGAGAAAAGATGCCTAATCTAGATTAATAGAAAGCGGTTGGGTGAAAAATCCAATAAATCAAAACCGAATTTGAAATTTGAAGATGGTTTAACCGTTAAATAAGTGTTTAAATATACCATTTTTTAGATAGATGTTTGAGTTATATTTTGGGCTAAATGTCTGTCTAATGTTTCATTTCGTGATCCATTTGAGGCTTTTCTGTCAACGACCGTTAAAAAAATTTTGTCATCCAATCAAAACATGACACGGGGCTTTTTTAATTTCCAAATTTCTTTAAAAATTTGAATTTCTTTACAAATCTCTAAATTTTAATTTCTTTTCAATCAAACCCCTAAATCACATCTCCCTCACCGTTAGCCCTTCCCACACGTCGATGGTTCACTGTTCACCACCCAAGTGTCGAGTACCTCGTCGTTCGAATTCCCCACCCTTTAGTTGTCGATCAGAACCCAATCGACCTATTTTTTTCTTCATTGTTTAGTGTTCAGCGACGGTGAAATTGGCGGTTCATTCATTTTCGGTAGAGAAGAGTCCAATGAAGACAATGGTAGCCCGGTGGTGGTTGAATCAGTAGTCGGAGTGGGAGAATTTAGGGGTTTAGGGTTAGGGTTGGGTTTTTTTAGAGAAATTAAAAATTGTTGGGTTAATTAATATATTTTATTTTTCAATTTTTGGATTTTAATTTAAAAAATGATAAATCATGCTACATATTCGAATTTCATTGGATAACGAAGAAATAACTTATGTCTCAGAAAAACCTTAAATGAGTCACATAATGAAACGTTAGACACATATTTGGCCCAAAATATAACTTAGGCACCTATCTTAAAAAAGAGAGTATAATTTGGGCACTTATTTGTTTGTTAAGCCTTTGAAAAATGGTTTGGAAATTCTGTTTTGATACATTTTAAAAATGTATTTAGGTTTGGTTTCACAGTTTGGGAGTAAAATTGGGTACTCGATTGGACCGATTATCTATAATATTAGTAAATTTTATGCATAAGAATGTCATGTAACCCGAGTGCGTTGATATCTCTCAGATTATCTGAATTTTTTAAAAATTAAAAAATAAAATATATTAATTAAATCATCTATTGAAAGTGTGAATTCTCATTTTTTTTAATTTTCTTTTGTTATTTTTACACTTTTAATGCAATCAAATCATTATTACATCTACTTATTAATTATAATATTTTTAATAAGAGGAGGAAAGAAATCATTATCCAAACTGAATCAATATTCTGATTAACCGATCATTTAATTATTTGATTTAGTTAATAAAATTTAAGATCGAGAATTAAACATCTAAATTTGTTAATTGATCATAATGATATACTAACGATTAACCAAACTCAGTTTTATACACCCTTACAAAAGATCAATAAAAATCGTGTCCTCAAATATTAAAAATTTGAGAAATTTTAAGCTGAGACTATCTTAAACTTGCTAACCTTCTCCCCCCAAAAATATAATTCATTGCTGTCTCTAATCTGAACTTATTATGAGGGTTTGAAAAAAAAAGTTTGAGAAAAAAGACGATGGCTATCCTTTATATATGTATATATGAAAATTATCATTTCCTCATAATTGCAAAATTGAACCTAACTCCAAACTTATCAATTATAGCAGAACATACTTCGTTTAACAATTCAATAATATTGTACCAAGATGTTTTTCCTTACAAAATATTAGAGAATAAAAAAGGATAAAAATAGTTATAAATACATTTCAATTTTTTAAATATAATTTTGTATATAATTTCATTTTTACTAGCTCTTAAAAATAGTTAATGTTAGAAAATCACGTGAGTCATCGCCTTTAACTGGGGATCAAATAAGCTTTTATATGAAAACCATTTTTGATATATATTTTAATTTTATAGCCTTTTGATATTTTTAAAATTTTGAAATATTTAGTTAGTTTTTGAAATATTTAATTTTAGTTTTTTTTAATATTTTAATAAAAATATATTTTAAAATTTTAATTTCTTATTTTTTATTTAAATATTATAAAAATCAAATGAGCCGATGAACTTTATAAAAACTCAATTAAGCCTTCGAACTTCTTAAAAATTAATGTTGTCCCTCTACCATATTCGCGCTCACATGTAACTATCATGTCATCAACTTAACGGCTACATCAGTACAATAATGGTTAACATTGATCAAAGGACATAATTGATGCAATTCGCGAGTTTTAGGGTTTAATTGGGTGTATTTTTCTCATATAGACTAAATTAATTATTTATTACGAGTTTAATGATAAAATTACCTCTAAAGCCTAAAAATAAAAATAGAATTCAATTATGTAACCATGATTTTAAACTCATGAGCTATTACATGTCTAAATACTCCAATTCGATTTTCAGTTTATTTGACTTCTTTGCTCACCCCAACATAAGAAGAGTGATTAAAACTAGCAGCCTCCTAGATTAGTGGCAAAAGGTTAATCAAATATAAGAATTAGGAGAAGATATTGTTGGGAGGAAGAGCCACAAATTTCGAACATGAACCATAAGATGGATATATACTATACCAAAAAATATAAGAATATGGGAGCCGAGAAAAGGTCATCAAATATAACAGACTCTTAGATCAACAAAGGTTGGTTCAAGACTCTTAGATCGACGAAGGTTGGTTCAAGTAGTAAGCAGCTTAGTATCGCTTAAGTAGGTCTTAAGTTCGAGGCCTTGTGTATGTAGAAAATCCCCGTTGGGAGACTTACCTACCAAAACCAGGTGTGCAACATGAGTCGATTCGAATTAATCAGAAAAAAGTCCTGAAAAATAAAAAAGTCAACAAAAAAGAGTATAAAGACTTAAAAAATGCATATGACTTTTTTTTTTATCTTGATCGGGATGGAATTATATATTGACATTTCTCCTCAAAAGTGAACGAAATTGAATGGAAACGTCACATATTTGGAATAGAATTCCCAGTGGAGCAAATAGGCAAACTTGGCTGGCAAGGATAATGTCAAAGGAAGAACAACTTGTACTCTATTATATATTATAACATTTTGAAAAAGGTGATGGCTACGGTTTTAAAAATAAAATAAAAATAAAATTTGGCATTTCCTCCTTAATTGCAAACTTGAACGTTAATTTCAACCTTATCAATAAAAGAAAAATACTCCTGTAAACTTTTATGTTAGTAATCTCCTTTTTCATAACTCTAGCCGCGCTTCTCCTTCTTTTTCTTTGAACATTTATGGCTTAGTTTTCTATTAGTTTTTTGCTTAATCGGTAGCGATATTAGTTTTAATATTAGTTGTCGACAGCCAGTGGTTTATATATATATTTTTTATTTATTTATTTTGTTTTTTCTTTGTATATGTTGTTGCGTTTTTTTTTGTCTTTATGACACATATTTGCATTGTGACACGTTTTTATGGTTACTTTAGGTTTTTAGTGTTCGTACGGTGACTTTCATCACGCTTATTTCTGATTCGTTATTGTCGGTAGTCACGTAGAGTTTGATCTCCTTTTGGGTTGTTTGCCGATGTAATTTATAGTGAATCGTCGTTCTTAAGGATATGCGTGAAAGATGGTTGCTGTCAATTTTGAGGATTTTATCTAGCTCGTGTTTTGACAACTCCCCAAGGATCCTATAATAGACTGTAGAAATTTTCTTTGGTGCAAAGAGGCAGTATTTAATCTGAGTGGTGCAATGCTTATCTTTTATTTTTAAATCTACCATTATCTTTCATGTTGCTTTTGATGTTCTAAATTTTTTAAATCATGTCATCTTTTATTTTTGTTTACCAATAAAGCTACCTGATAAAATTATTGATAGATTTATAATAATTATTATTTGAATAATGTTCTTTTAAAAAAAAAACTAATAATGATTGATAAGTAACAAAATGTAACAAATTTTTTCATTGAAATATAAATAGTTTTAAAGAGAACTACAAGAATAAAAGTAGAAGAATAAAATTGTATTTTATTTTTTAAAAATTAAATCATCTATATAACTCTACTACTATATTTAAATATAAATCTATTCAAATTTAAATGAATTTGAATTTTTTTAAAAAAAATTGCAATTCATGGACACATCTAGTATCAAATAGAGAGTGAGTATTCAATAGAGTTAAGTTGACGGGTCTTACTTTATGATTCAAACTGTATTTGAATTTTTCCTGAGAAGAGTTAAATTTTTTAGTTTCTTTTTAAATTAAATTGTAATTATTTGTAATATTATATTTTCAATTTAAACGACTTTCACTAATGATGTAAGACATACATGTATTTCTTCACATATTTTTTCAAATGTGTAAGTAAGTGTAATGTTATTTAATTAATCAAATATCTTCAAAAATTGCAAAATATATTTATAATATTATTTTTTAAATAATAATTTATTGAGGAAAAAGTATTGATGGAGTATAAAGGAGTCAATGAATTGATAGGAAGAAAGAATTTACAAAATATGTAGTTAAAGGACCAAATTGAATAAAATATAAAGTAAAGGGACTAAATTGAAAAAAAAGACTAAATTGTTGTTAAAAACATGAATTGAAGTTACATAGATATTCTATGATGGTAGTTGATAATGTGGTTCAAATTTGGTTTAAACGAACTTAAAACATGAGAAATTTAAGAAATGAGGAAATCATACAAAGTTGAGGGATTAAATTGAAAAAAAAAAAGAAAATTTGTTTTCAAAAAGAAGGATTGAAACTACATATATATTCTACAGTGATTTAAGAGCATGTGGTTCAAGTTTAGTAAAAATGAACTTAAAATAAAGATAAATTGAAGAAATAAGAAAGTTAATGAGTAAATCGCAAAATAATAAAACTTGGTTTATCGAGTTGGACAAATCTGAACTAGACTCAAACTCAAAAACCAACTCGATAATTCGATTTAACTCAAAATTAAAAAAAAATCTAATTGAGTTTTACTCACTTTTAATCTCGAGTCTTGACCCTTTGTTTATAATATTTTTCAATTAATCGATTTAGAGTTGGAAAGATTATGCGTATTTATTTGTTGTATATATAAATAAACTATCATATTATTTTAAAATAAGTTTTTATAGCTTTCAGTTAACCCATCCTCCTCCCTTCTATTATGAGTTCAAGGTTAAGTAGAGTCAGAATTTTTCTTCCCTTCTTCTTAAGTAAAAATTATTAAAAAAATTATTTATATATTTTTACATTGTTTTGTTATAAAATAATAATTTAATGATAACTTTGTTATCGGACTAAAAACAGTAATTTTAATCCCTTAAACTCATTTGTCTCTTTCAACTTTGAATTTTTTATTCATTTTCAAATGAAATCAATTTGTGGAAAAAATATTAGACCGATTAAAGTAAAGTAATATAAATTTGTCTTCTTTTTTTTTATCAATTTTGTACATTTTATAATTTTTAATAATTTAAATATATTTATTCATATTTTAAATATTATTTTAATAATTTATTATTTTAAAATATTTTTATTTTTTACACAAAGTGACAAAATAACCAATGCTAATATTAATAAAATGGCAAAATAACATTTGTGATACCATTTAGCCCGAAGTTGATCCGAAAGGAAAAAAAAATGATTTAAATTCGATTGGAAAAGATTTAAATACAAATTTGAAGGCGATTCGGGTATGGAATTTATCAGGGTCTGATTCGAGTCTGAAACATAAGAATTTTAATATTTTAAAAGTTAAATCAATCTTAATAGCAACTATGTCACTCTATCTTGTACAAATATTGCCCGTGGGTAGAATTGAAGTTTCAAGATTAAGGCAAGCTCCAATCTTGTTCATTTTTTCTTCTTTAGAAACATTTGTTTGACCGGCCACTCTAAAAAAGAGAAAACAATAATCTGATTTTCAGACTTGAATTTGATTTTTTAGATATTTTACTCGAATCGGACTTAGACTTAGTATATTTGAACTTAGATCAGTATGAAGGTTCGATTGTTGATCAAATTGGATTCAGACTTTAGAGTCTGATCCAAACCCAATACATTACCATTCCTAAATAACATACGCCAGCTTAACATATATACTACCTTTTCCGTTAGTTAATTTAATTTGATAAAAAATACTAATTTAAAAAGCTAAAAGAAATTAAAAAAATATATTCAAATTTAAAATTACTTTTTTGAAAAGTTCTAGAGAAATATTCAATAGGCTTAAAATAATCTCTAAAGTGTGGTAAAAACATCTAAAAGTGGGTCCGGTTTAATGGAAAAGAGCATCACCTTTTCGAGATGATCAAATTTGTCCAACAAATCCGGTCCCAATATAAAGATTCAGACGAAGCATTTTTCATGTCGCAAACTCATCTCTCTCTCTTATGGCGAGCGGCTCAGCGATGTTCCATGTTGTTGTCTCAGGCAACAACAATTCTGTAGCAACCCCTTATCCCACGCAGCAATTCGACCTCGACGATGCGCTTTCGATGCCGGAAAACCCTTCCGTAATAATCTCTTATCTCAATCATCAATTCGACGTCGACGAAGCAATAACGATGCCGGATTACCCTCAATTCAGGCAACAAGCAGTAACCAGTCTGGTTTCCAACATGGCAACGGTTGATCGTGCCGCCGGTAGCTGTTCAGTTTGTATGGAAAGTTTCGGTAAATCCGAGGAAGCTGCTAGGCAAGTTTCGTGTGGCCATGTGTATCACCACAACTGTATTACCGGTTGGCTTTTGAACGGAAACAACAAATCTTGCCCTCTCTGCCGTCGTGAGATCTCCGGTTAACCGCTGGATATATGCGTAATAGTTGTTTTATAGTTAGCTTCTCAATTATGTTCGCTAAAGTGTCCCCCCCCCCCCAATTATCTATAACTTAAAGTTATCGGAGACAATTGCATCTAAATACTTCGAATCTAGTATTGTTAAATATGAATACTACATTTATAAGCTTTTTTAATTTAATTCAGTCGGCGAAGTATTTCAGTATTTTTTTTTACTATTTTTGAATAAAATATAGTAACAGTTTAGTATATGTCTGTTGGAAAAATTAATATGAAAGTAGGAGAAATGAATAGCATGAAAGTGTTCATATAGTATTCAACTTGTTTCAATTGCTAATAAATAATTCAACAACTTTTATTTTTATGAGATGTTATTTTTTGAAGGGTACAACTAAAATATTAATCATAATAATAAAACATGGCATTGTTTGGCAAATAGAGATAGCTGATAGTAGATTATATTAACAGTTAGCTGATTACATTAATTGATTTGACTAACAGATTATATTAACTAATTTTATAAAAGTGTTTGATACAACTAAAATATTAGTCGTACATTATTGGATAAATCTATGTTTAGGTGATTCTTGATAAAATTCAAGAATAACATAAATAAATTAGAATAAATATAAAGAAAACCTACACATATTTACTTATAATAAAACTTATATAGACTCCCAAAATCTCAATTACATTCGTCTTTTATTTTTAGTTCATACTTGAAGAAGATTACCAACAATTTAAGTAAGATTAAAATTTCGAATTTTAATGTTATAAATGAAAGAAATTAGGTTGTGAGGATTGCTTCATAATGAGCATATGCAATACCTGATTTGAATTAATTAGACAATAACTTAGATACCGATAATTAAAAAATAAGATTATAAAATCTAAAAACAAAAAAAGGAAAAATTTAAAAACTTATTTTTGTCCCCATAAAATATAAAAAATATTAAAAAAATACCAACTTTTTCAATATTTGAAACGAAGCTTGAACATAAGCCAACCTTGCTCCTGAAACGAGAACTTAATTAAGTACAAATTAAAAAAAAAAACAATGTATTGCCTAATTATCTTTAATTGGATGAATGAATATCTTTTCTACGAAAGTGAAAACAAAAAAAAAATGATCGTAGAGCAACAAAAAGTCAAAATTTCAATGAAATTTCCTCTGGCAAGTGGTGAATGCTACATACGGCCACATGACCGCTTTTAAATTGACTTTTTTTTTGTAGTATTTGATAGAATTTTATAGCAGCGT
This sequence comes from Hibiscus mutabilis, assembly GCA_019671005.1. NCBI lineage: Eukaryota > Viridiplantae > Streptophyta > Magnoliopsida > Malvales > Malvaceae > Hibiscus > Hibiscus mutabilis. Next base: position 15,531,750 of record CM033715.1, read on the forward strand.
CTTACAAATAATTAGTTCGAATTCGAATCTTCTAAGAATAATAATATTTTTTATTAGAATTATTATTAGGGTTTTAAATTGATTTTATTTTGTATTTGATAATTTGGATTAATTAATTAAGGTTTTTTTGTGAGGTTATTTGGATTGTTATAATTAATGTTGTAAATAATACAAATATGAATTAATTATTACAAACTATGATTAAATTAATAATTAAAATATATTTAGATATGGTCATACATTGTAGGATTTTTTTTAGTTTAAACCAAAGGTATCCCATACAGCGTAGGATTTGATATCCGATATTAACGTTGTCCTGACTAAGATTTTTTTGAAAAATTTAATATTACTGTCCGAATGAATTTTTTATTAAATAGATTAATATTATATTTTCATGTCGAGATTTAAACCCATATAAGATATAGACAATATAAACATTTTTAACCACCAGGCCAATCAGTGAATCTCACGGTTCGAATGAACTTTTAAAGTCAATTCAATACTTGTGTCACATGAACAATACTAGACAACCAGCTTTTTGCTTATATTGTTTTTTTCAAACCAAACCTTCTAAAAGCTTGTTTGAATGCAAAATTAAAAATTTGTTCCTCGTTTATCTAAACTATAAAATTACAAATGCTTTTTTATAAATTGCAATTAAATTTTGCAAAGAATTGATCTTAATGGTTTAAAAAGTATTCAAAATTTATATTTTATATAATATTAGAATAAGAATGGGTTACTATAAACCTTCTTTCATATTCTTATTGGAATCTAAATTTAATATTTTTCAATACTAAAATAGTATTAACATGACATGGTAATAACAATAAAGGGAAAAAAAGGGATTATATAAGTAAAATCATGTATAAATAATTATATTTAAAATTAGTGATTAAATTTTTATAAATAAATTTGTGAAAAGAAGGATAATATAACTAATTTTCAAACTATAAATAAAACAATGTCTATAACTTTGAAAAGAAATTATAGATTCATATTTTAAGGATTATTATTAGGTTTACTGATAGTGACATTTTTTTTCACAAACAAAATAAATCGATAATAAATGATTCATTTTTTATAATTTTAATTCTTAAACTTATAATAAAAATATTTATCATAATTCTACTAATATTTATGAAAAAAATTGATAATGCCTCAAAAAATTGTCATTCCTTAAATTATAATATAAAGTGCATGAAGAATGAGAGAACATGAATAAAATATAATATTGAAAAGTAAAGGAGAAAAAAGTGTATTGAATTGAAAATTTAACACTCTAAATTTTCTATTGAAGAGTCTTTGACCCATGCATAGTCAGTCCATAGAAAAGTCCAAACTTCAGTTCTAAACATCTAAATCCAATAATTAATTCCACTATTCTTATTTCATTTTAATGTTTAAAAAATCATTTCCACATAAAATTCCAAACCAATAGGCAATAGCATATAACAAAGCTCGAATTAAATTATTTTAGTACTTGGTTTGCCTCATTTCTGGGCGATTCAATTGAATTTGTGATGTTTAGTTATATTTAAAATTCATTAATTATTGAATTTTTTATATGTATTTTCTTTAAAGTTTTGTATGGTTTGGAATCAATCCTATGTTTCATTCTACCATTATTAAGATTTATATTTAATATGTCGTCGGAAAAAGTCTAAAATTGTCTTAATTTTAGGGTTTAGATGATCGATTTAGGATTTTGGTTTTGAGTTTAAATTTTAGAGTTTAAGGTTTAAAGATTAGAAATAAAGTTATATAATTAGGGTTTAAATTGTAACCTATAAATTTTAAATTCTAATATTAAACCTAAAGCTAAAATAAAAAAAATTAAACCCTGAACTAAAATTTTAAACCACATGTGCTCATAGAAGACAAATAAATATATAGACATCGAAAGAGAAAAGAAGGGAAACTGACATAAAGGAGCAACTTTTCAAAGGGAAGAAAAATGGGTAAAGCCATTGTATATTATTGGTTTATGAGACTGACGATCAAGTTTTTAGTACTGAGTCTAACAAAATTCACGTTTTACCAAATTTGAATTCAAAAATCGTTTTTTAACTAAATACAAGTTCATTGTTAATTGAGTGGTAAAAAAATTAATTTACTAGGATTATTTTTATACATAACTCGCTTTTAGTTAAATACGAGTTTAAGACTAGTTTTTGATAAGATGTTATGGATGTTCACGGATGGTTAACCATACTGGAACGGTTTATCGATACGGTTATCGAAATGAAAATTTTGACATTTTAATAAATTATTACCGTCCCGTTTAAACCGGTTACCGTCTAAACGGTGAACCAATTTATTCGGTACGGTTACTCGGTTAATCATAAACCGCTTTACATCTAGTATTATAAATAATAAGTATATATTACTACTAGTTTTAATAGCTTGAAAATATCAACCAAACAAATTCAAATAAAATTTTTAATATTTATATTTAAAAAGTCTTAAAAGTTTAAAGCAATAAAAAAATTTAGAAAAATTATATTAATTACACAAATATTAGTAATAATATATTTTTTCAAATAGAGAGATACTACATTTTTATACTAGAAAAATTATATTAATTACAAAAATATTAGTAATAATCAATAATTTAATATAATTATAAAATTTTTTATTATAATTTAATATCATTATAAAATTTTCGTACGATTATGATTTAATATCATTATAATTTGATATCATTATAAAGTATGGTCTAAGTATATTAGACAAAATTAGTAATAATTGATAATTTAATATTATTATAAAATAAAATTTAAATTTTTTATCGATTTTTTCAGTTAACCGTTTAGCCAAAAATTGTAACCGTTTTCGTCCCGCTTAACCGTTAATTTTACCAGTACAATTATCGTACCATTTCAGTCATTTTTTATCGGTACAATTATCATACCATTTCGGTTAATTTTTACTGGTACGGTTATGTCACGACCATTTTTGAAACTGAAATGTGGAAAATAGCCTGGCGATTGATCTCTTTTAAAAATTAAGGTTTTGTCCATTTTAATTCATTTATCCTTGAAAATTAGGGTTTTTTCATGTTAAATCAGGGTTTTCAATTAATTAACCATAAAATTGATTTTCCTTCCATTTAATTTTGAAAAATAGGGTTTTTTATGTTAAATCAAATTTATTAATTAATCATGAAAATCACCCATTTTATTTGATCTTTAAAATATTTTAGAGTCGCCACCGGTCACTTTGTTAGACCAGACACAATAAAAACAACCAGAGATCAATTTCTTTAAAATTAGGGTTCGGGAGTCAGTTACGTGTAGGGAAGGATTAGCACCCCACAAACACCCGTTATTGATACCTTATTAGTTTCATATGGCATTTTGGCATTTCGAACAATAATTTGAATTTAATTAATTCCTTGATCGTTAATTGAATTTCATTTCGAATGGAGATGTCCTTTTGTAAGAAAATACATTTTTAAACGAATGTGAGTTTTGAAACATCCAGTTACTCTAGGACGCTTCAATTCATATTAAAAATGTATCTCAACACAAAAGGTTTTAAATGCATATCCAATTATTTTCTTGTCAATTTTAAGTTCAAACCTAATTAGGGCTCAAATTGATTGAATTAATTAAAGAGTCTATAAATATTATCAAATTTAGGGGTTTATGTGATAACACCCAAATAATTAGGCACTATCCATATTAAGCACTAAGTTAATAATATTTCTAATTATTTAATGATTCTAGCTATTTAAACCTAACCCTAATTTAATTTTAATTTAATTAACAAGGTGATAACATTTTTTAAGTTCAAATGAAATATTAAATGTTCTACTAAAATGTCCCATTTGATTAGCATCTCGTTACAATGAGACACTAATCAGCTTAGAACATTAAAGTTTCCATTTAATTATCATTTATTTTTTAAAATTATCTCCATATTTTAATTATTTAAATTTTCTATTGAAGAGTCTTTGACCCATGCATAGTCAGTCCATAGAAAAGTCCAAACTTCAGTTCTAAACATCTAAATCCAATAATTAATTCCACTATTCTTATTTCATTTTAATGTTTAAAAAATCATTTCCACATAAAATTCCAAACCAATAGGCAATAGCATATAACAAAGCTCGAATTAAATTATTTTAGTACTTGGTTTGCCTCATTTCTGGGCGATTCAATTGAATTTGTGATGTTTAGTTATATTTAAAATTCATTAATTATTGAATTTTTTATATGTATTTTCTTTAAAGTTTTGTATGGTTTGGAATCAATCCTATGTTTCATTCTACCATTATTAAGATTTATATTTAATATGTCGTCGGAAAAAAGTCTAAAATTGTCTTAATTTTAGGGTTTAGATGATCGATTTAGGATTTTGGTTTTGAGTTTAAATTTTAGAGTTTAAGGTTTAAAGATTAGAAATAAAGTTATATAATTAGGGTTTAAATTGTAACCTATAAATTTTAAATTCTAATATTAAACCTAAAGCTAAAATAAAAAAATTAAACCCTGAACTAAAATTTTAAACCACATGTGCTCATAGAAGACAAATAAATATATAGACATCGAAAGAGAAAAGAAGGGAAACTGACATAAAGGAGCAACTTTTCAAAGGGAAGAAAAATGGGTAAAGCCATTGTATATTATTGGTTTATGAGACTGACGATCAAGTTTTTAGTACTGAGTCTAACAAAATTCACGTTTTACCAAATTTGAATTCAAAATCGTTTTTAACTAAATACAAGTTCATTGTTAATTGAGTGGTAAAAAAATTAATTTACTAGGATTATTTTTATACATAACTCGCTTTTAGTTAAATACGAGTTTAAGACTAGTTTTTGATAAGATGTTATGGATGTTCACGGATGGTTAACCATACTGGAACGGTTTATCGATACGGTTATCGAAATGAAAATTTTGACATTTTAATAAATTATTACTTTCCCGTTTAAACCGGTTACCGTCTAAACGGTGAACCAATTTATTCGGTACGGTTACTCGGTTAATCATAAACCGCTTTACATCTAGTATTATAAATAATAAGTATATATTACTACTAGTTTTAATAGCTTGAAAATATCAACCAAACAAATTCAAATAAAATTTTTAATATTTATATTTAAAAAGTCTTAAAAGTTTAAAGCAATAAAAAAAATTAGAAAAATTATATTAATTACACAAATATTAGTAATAATATATTTTTTCAAATAGAGATACTACATTTTTATTTACTAGAAAAATTATATTAATTACAAAAATATTAGTAATAATCAATAATTTAATATAATTATAAAATTTTTTATTATAATTTAATATCATTATAAAATTTTCGTACGATTATGATTTAATATCATTATAATTTGATATCATTATAAAGTATGGTCTAAGTATATTAGACAAAATTAGTAATAATTGATAATTTAATATTATTATAAAATAAAATTTAAATTTTTTATCGATTTTTTTTAACTGCCGTTTAGCCAAAAATTGTAACCGTTTTGTCCGCTTAAACGTTAATTTTACCAGTACAATTATCGTACCATTTCAGTCATTTTTATCGGTACAATTATCATACCATTTCGGTTAATTTTTACTGATACGGTTATGTCACGACCATTTTTGAAAACTCAAATGTGGAAAATAGCTCACAGCGATTGATCTCTTTTAAAAATTAAGGTTTTGTCCATTTTAATTCATTTATCCTTGAAAATTAGGGTTTTTCATGTTAAATCAGGGTTTTCAATTAATTAACCATAAAATTGATTTTCCTTCCATTTAATTTTGAAAAATAGGGTTTTTATGTTAAATCAAATTTATTAATTAATCATGAAAATCACCCATTTTATTTGATCTTTAAAATATTTTAGAGTCGCCACCGGTCACTTTGTTAGACCGCACACAATAAAAACAACCAGATCAATTTCTTTAAAATTAGGGTTCGAGTCGATTCGTGTAGGGAAGGATTAGCACCCCACAAACACCCGTTATTGATACCTTATTAGTTTCATATGGCATTTTGGCATTTCAACAATAATTTGAATTTAATTAATTCCTTGATCGTTAATTGAATTTCATTTCGAATGGAGATGTCCTTTTGTAAGAAAATACATTTTTAAACGAATGTGAGTTTTGAAACATCCAGTTACTCTAGGGATGCTTCAATTCATATTAAAAATGTATCTCAACACAAAAGGTTTTAAATGCATATCCAATTATTTTCTTGTCAATTTTAAGTTCAAACCTAATTAGGGCTCAAATTGATTGAATTAATTAAAGAGTCTATAAATATTATCAAATTTAGGGGTTTATGTGATAACACCCAAATAATTAGGCACTATCCATATTAAGCACTAAGTTAATAATATTTCTAATTATTTAATGATTCTAGCTATTTAAACCTAACCCTAATTTAATTTTAATTTAATTAACAAGGTGATAACATTTTTTAAGTTCAAATGAAATATTAAATGTTCTACTAAAATGTCCCATTTGATTAGCATCTCGTTACAATGAGACACTAATCAGCTTAGAACATTAAAGTTTCCATTTAATTATCATTTATTTTTTAAAATTATCTCCATATTTTAATTATTTAAATTTTCTATTGAAGAGTCTTTGACCCATGCATAGTCAGTCCATAGAAAAGTCCAAACTTCAGTTCTAAACATCTAAATCCAATAATTAATTCCACTATTCTTATTTCATTTTAATGTTTAAAAAATCATTTCCACATAAAATTCCAAACCAATAGGCAATAGCATATAACAAAGCTCGAATTAAATTATTTTAGTACTTGGTTTGCCTCATTTCTGGGCGATTCAATTGAATTTGTGATGTTTAGTTATATTTAAAATTCATTAATTATTGAATTTTTTATATGTATTTTCTTTAAAGTTTTGTATGGTTTGGAATCAATCCTATGTTTCATTCTACCATTATTAAGATTTATATTTAATATGTCGTCGGAAAAAGTCTAAAATTGTCTTAATTTTAGGGTTTAGATGATCGATTTAGGATTTTGGTTTTGAGTTTAAATTTTAGAGTTTAAGGTTTAAAGATTAGAAATAAAGTTATATAATTAGGGTTTAAATTGTAACCTATAAATTTTAAATTCTAATATTAAACCTAAAGCTAAAATAAAAAAAATTAAACCCTGAACTAAAATTTTAAACCACATGTGCTCATAGAAGACAAATAAATATATAGACATCGAAAGAGAAAAGAAGGGAAACTGACATAAAGGAGCAACTTTTCAAAGGGAAGAAAAATGGGTAAAGCCATTGTATATTATTGGTTTATGAGACTGACGATCAAGTTTTTAGTACTGAGTCTAACAAAATTCACGTTTTACCAAATTTGAATTCAAAAATCGTTTTTTAACTAAATACAAGTTCATTGTTAATTGAGTGGTAAAAAAATTAATTTACTAGGATTATTTTTATACGTAACTCGCTTTTAGTTAAATACGAGTTTAAGACTCGTTTTTGATAAGATGTTATGGATGTTCACGGATGGTTAACCATACTGGAACGGTTTATCGATACGGTTATCGAAATGAAAATTTTGACATTTTAATAAATTATTACTTTCCCGTTTAAACCGGTTACCGTCTAAACGGTGAACCAATTTATTCGGTACAGTTACTCGGTTAATCATAAACCGCTTTACATCTAGTATTATAAATAATAAGTATATATTACTACTAGTTTTAATAGCTTGAAAATATCAACCAAACAAATTCAAATAAAATTTTTAATATTTATATTTAAAAAGTCTTAAAAGTTTAAAGCAATAAAAAAAATTAGAAAAATTATATTAATTACACAAATATTAGTAATAATATATTTTTTCAAATAGAGATACTACATTTTTATACTAGAAAAATTATATTAATTACAAAAATATTAGTAATAATCAATAATTTAATATAATTATAAAATTTTTTATTATAATTTAATATCATTATAAAATTTTCAAATGCGATTATGATTTAATATCATTATAATTTGATATCATTATAAAGTATGGTCTAAGTATATTAGACAAAATTAGTAATAATTGATAATTTAATATTATTATAAAATAAAATTTAAATTTTTTATCGATTTTTTCGCTTACTGCTTAGCCAAAAATTGTAACTGTTTTTCCGCGCTTAACTGTTAATTTTACCAAAGACAATTATCGTACCATTTCATCATTTTTTTATCGGTACAATTATCATACCATTTCGGTTAATTTTTACTGGTACGGTTATGTCACGACCATTTTTGAAACTGAAATGTGGAAAATAGCCTGGCGATTGATCTCTTTTAAAAATTAAGGTTTTGTCCATTTTAATTCATTTATCCTTGAAAATTAGGGTTTTTTCATGTTAAATCAGGGTTTTCACTTAATTAACCATAAAATTGATTTTCCTTCCATTTAATTTTGAAAAATAGGGTTTTTATGTTAAATCAAATTTATTAATTAATCATGAAAATCACCCATTTTATTTGATCTTTAAAATATTTTAGAGTCGCCACCGGTCACTTTGTTAGACCAGACACAATAAAAACAACCAGAGATCAATTTCTTTAAAATTAGGGTTCGAGAGTCAGTTACGTGTAGGGAAGGATTAGCACCCCACAAACACCCGTTATTGATACCTTATTAGTTTCACATGGCATTTTGGCATTTCGAACAATAATTTGAATTTAATTAATTCCTTGATCGTTAATTGAATTTCATTTCGAATGGAGATGTCCTTTTGTAAGAAAATACATTTTTAAACGAATGTGAGTTTTGAAACATCCAGTTACTCTAGGATGCTTCAATTCATATTAAAAATGTATCTCAACACAAAAGGTTTTAAATGCATATCCAATTATTTTCTTGTCAATTTTAAGTTCAAACCTAATTAGGGCTCAAATTGATTGAATTAATTAAAGAGTCTATAAATATTATCAAATTTAGGGGTTTATGTGATAACACCCAAATAATTGGGCACTATCCATATTAAGCACTAAGTTAATAATATTTCTAATTATTTAATGATTCTAGCTATTTAAACCTAACCCTAATTTAATTTTAATTTAATTAACTAGGTGGTAACATTTTTTAAGTTCAAATGAAATATTAAATGTTCTACTAAAATGTCCCATTTGATTAGCATCTCGTTACAACGAGACACTAATCAGCTTAGAACATTAAAGTTTCCATTTAATTATCATTTATTTTTTAAAATTATCTCCATATTTTAATTATTTAAATTTAATTAAAGAACCTAAATTCTAAAGGCTCTAATAATTATATTAAAGGCTAAATGATTTAATATACTATATGTTATTTAAAATATGCATCATACAAATAACAATTTAATTAAATAATTAAAATAAATTAAGCAATTGAAATTAAGGGCTAAATTGAATTAAATTCGGACTTGAAGTGAGAAATTACAAAGAGTTAAGGACTAAACTGGAATGTCTACAAAATGAAAGGCCAAAACTGTGAAAAAAAAGAAGTTAAGGGCGGATACTATCCGGGTCAGTCCGATTCGCAGGTCAAACTCGGGTCCCACTATAAAAGCCCAAATCTGAGTTGACTCACTCATTTTATACCCTCCCACAGTCTCTCTTATTTCTCTCACTCCCAAAATCCTCTGAAATAAACACCCTCAAACCCAGATTTCCCTCTCTTTTTTGGATAAAAAACACAAGATTTTGCTTGGTGTTCTTCATAGTTCATCAAGAACTTGAAGAACACCAAGAGGTCCGTCCATGAACCACCGTTGATGCCACCGCTTGATCTCACGCTACTAAGCTCCAAACACCCCCCGTCGTTAGCCGGCCGTCGCGGGCGACGTCGACCACCACGACAATCGCCGCTCCAGCTACCGCCCGAGCCCAAAATTCACCAGAAAAACCTTTTTCCTCGATCTAACCCTAAATTTAAGTCGTTTTATCTTAAACACTCTTCTTCCCCAAATCTAGACCTAAACTACCCGAAACCCTCCCCCTCTTCGACTTCGCCTTGACCATTTCGGCCACTGCAAGTGAACGCTCCGACCGCAAAAAGATGAACATCGATCTCCTGTTTTATATGTATGAACTAACGTTTATTGTATTTTGCAGGATTTTAAAAGGTAATCGGAAGAGAGATACCTTCGATAGTTGTGGTTCGCAGCTCCGATCCCAACTCCGATGATGATTTACGATTTCAGCGTCTTCCTTGGCGTCCGTTCATGCTCTCAACAGCAGGCCTCGCGGCGACTCATCAAATTCCATGGCAGCTCGGCTTCCCCAACGGTGACGCAGCTTCCCGGCGACGGTGCAGCTTCCCTAACGATTCGGTTACCAAGAGAGGTAACTTCTCTCTCCATTAATTCTTTTCTTATATTATTATTATTTTATGATAGTTATTAATGGTGATAATAATTATCTGACTATATTCTCTCTCCTTGTATTTATAGGTGAGTGGATCATGATGTAAGTTAACGTCATGTTGGAGCTCAATCCATGTGAAGTCTCTTTTGACCAATGACATGCTGCCACGTGTTCCTTGGGGCAGAATTTGAGCGGGAAACTTAAAATTTGGGCAGAATTGTGTTTGTTTGGGTGTAAAATTAGAAAGAATGAATTGTAATTTGGGCTTTAATTGGGCTTTAATTGGGCTTTTGGGTATTTGGTATATAAAAGTGGACTTGTAGTATGTAATTGATTACTATTTATTTATTATTATTATTATTATTGACTTTATTTATAGAAATATATACATATATACATGGGTACCCGAACAAAATATGGGTATTACAACTGCCCCTCTTTGCTCATTAATATGGAATAGGGCAAAGACACAAATTTTTTCCGAACCTGTCAGCTGTTGCTCTGAGCTGTAAGGTCTTATTCTCACGAACTTTCTTTCCTTCTTCCCCTCTAGAAGCTTGAACAAGTTCTTCTCAATTAGAACCTCACAATCCTCATGTTAAAGGTAACCGTAGGATCTGAACTAGCTCTTCTTATTAAGAATTCTATCTTTGCTGGATGAACTCTTCTTATTAGGAATTATTTATTCGCTGGGCGAACTCTTGTCATTAGGAATTCTATCTTCGCTTGAGATGAACTCTTCACATTGGGAATTCTTTCTTCGCTGAGCGAACTCTTTACGTTAGGAGTTCTTCATTCTTTGCTTTGCGAGATTTTCCTATTAGGAACTCTGTACTCTTTGCCGACAAACTCTTCTTATTAGGAGCTCTGTCATTACTACATGAACTCTTCCTATTAGGAGCTCTTCATTCTTTGCTGAGCGAGCTCTTCATATTAGGAGCTATGTCTTTGCCGGGCGAGCTCTTCACATTAGGAGCTATGTGGTGAACTCTTCTCATTGGGTGTTCTTCATTCTTCTTGAAATATTGATCCACCTCTTTGCAAATGTGTTGAACAAACAAACTCTTCTCATTAGGAACCCCTCGTTCTTCTTAAGAATATTAATATGACCTGCAAAAGTTGAAACTATCATTAATGTTTTAGTATTAATCATAAGGAAAATTATATGAATAAAACTTTGAAAACTCCTCCAACAAGTGACGCTAAAACTTTTTGCCTCCTTTGAATCTTGAACAAGCTCTTTTTATTATGTACTTGACAATCTTTCTGCATAAGCTATCTGTCAAGTCTGAACCGGTTCTTCTTATTATGAACATCATTCATTCTTCTTGGAAGTGTTGAACCATCTCTAAACAACCAAAGCTTGAAGTTGTTCTTCTGATTACGAAATTCTCCAATATTCTACCAAACCGTAGAGTCTAAAGCTGTTCTTTTCATTATGAAATTCTTTATCTTCTAAGGTTTGGAATTACTGTTTGAAATTCTTCATTTTCTGAGGTTTGAAGTTGTTCTTCTTATTATGAAATTCTCCATTCCCCAATCTTTTGTTGGTCCATCTCTGTAAAGAAAGATTTGTTGAAACCTGTCTATGTAAACAGAGAGTTTAAAGAAATTCAGCTCTACAAACGAAATATCTTGAGATCTGTCTCTATAAACGGAATATCTTGAGATCCATCTCTGCAAATGGAATATCTTGAGATCTTCATCTGTAAATGAAATATCTTGAGATCCGCCTCTACAACGGGATGTTTGAAGAAATCTGCCTCTGTAAACGGGATGTTTGAAGAAATCTACCTCTGCAAACGGATTAAAATCTTTGCTACAAAAATATGATTGAAATCTTCACTGCGATCCACCTCTTCATTCGGATTGTAATATTTGCTAATCTTTGATGGATCTACTTCATCAATCCTTTCTGGATCTACTTCTTCAATATCGAAGTTGTAGATTGGAATCTTGCTTGTTCTTTGTTGATTCTTGTAAATTCCTCTTGGATGGGTCCTGATCTTCGTTGCTTCTCTGTTAAATTGTCTGCTTCTATTGCAATGGTACCTCATCTCTTGAAAATTTTCTTATGAAGTATTGTTTTGCTTGATCTTCTTGAGTTTGGTCTGAAACTCCTATTGTCTTCATACCCCAGCAGAATTTGCCCCATAATCTGGTTATCGAGCTCTTATTCTTCTTGAGCAAATATTGACTTCTTCAATAATCAAATTCTTTTTTAGGCTCTGTATTTTTTCTTTTCTATTCTGATCGGCACTCTTATGCACAATAATGCCCCACAAATCTCCTTGTTTCCAGCTTTGACACATAGAATTTGCCCCTCTTTCATCATATAAGGTGAACAAATGCCTCAAGTCTCTGAACCTTCTTCAAACCCTTGAAACTCTATCAAATCCATTCTTTAATATCTTCAATTTCCTGAGATCTTTCACTCATCTTTCTCTGTGCATTGATCGACTTTCCTTTTTTTCTTGGAACACATGTGACTGGGTCTATTCCTCCAAATCTGAAGTTGTAAATTGCGATCTTTTCTCGTTTCTTGTTGACTCTGCTAATTCCTGCTAAAATATGCAAAAACTCTAATTGTATAAGTTAGCATGCTCTTATATTATGTATGCCTAACTATGTATGATGCATGAATAATGTCCATTAAGGACCACTTGCGTAAGCTTTCATCGTCAGGGAAGCTCGGAATTTCTTCGCTCCATTTTCAAACACTCATTTTGTTGCCAAAACAACCCATCTCGCACTCAGCTTCAATCTTCGAGATCTCTGCATCTTTTGCTCTAAAGCGCATTTTCAGGTTTTCACTTTAGATTGCTTTTCTCAAAGCACCCTTTCCGATTTTCACTTTGTTTTTTCTTTTCTTTTCTCTTTTTCTTAAGGTGTCTTTTCAGGTTTTCACATCGGTTTTTTTCTTTTTATTCTTTTCTTTTTCCCTGTTTCTTTTTCCCCTTTTTGTGTGTCCTTTCAAGTTTTCACTTCATTTCTTTCTTTTCTTCTATCTTTGCAATGATGTTTTTCCTTTGTTTCAGATAAGACAAGTTTCAATTCTGATGGAAGTCATATATGCTTTTCACAAATTCATCACATAAACTCGCATTTCACATCAGAGAAACTCGAGTGCTAATGACAATTCCTTTCTTGTAAAGCCAGTCTTGCTACGTCTTCATTCGACTTCCATAACAAAATTCTTTCTTATGGTTCCAAAAGGATCATTACTTTTATTGTTCCAGCTTGCGAATTCTATTCATCGAAATAAAACATCTTATTCTGTAGTGTTCTTTGCAGTACTGCCCAGTCTTAAATTCCACTGTCATCTTTGCTCACTTTCACATTCACAAAGCTTTCTTGCATCACCTTGAAAGTAATAATCTTCAGAAGTAGCGATCTTTGCTTTTGAATAGGATGAACCTTCAATATAATGATCTTGCTGCAGCTTTTGCCTTAAAAATATTACTTATGGTCTCCCTTCGCCCCAGGGTTATCTGTGTCACTTTCTTGCAGCTTCGTTTAAATATTCATGATACTCAAAATTGTGTCTCTTCCTCGACATATTTTTCATCATTAACCAAGTACCGAGGTCACCTCTTATTCTGCTTGCACTTAAAGGATTAGTACATTATGATAATACCCACAAAATCCTTTGCTTTTCTTATATCTAATCGATTTATCTGTAAGGTGCTCGTTGAAACGATAAGTGAAAGGCTTAGAATATTATTTAATAAACTTGATAGAATGAAATAATTTGATAAGTCATGAAAAACATGAGAAAACAAAAACCAAAATTAAACCCTTAAATACCAAATGCAATAGAGCCCTTGAACCAAACTGGCAGAGATCAACTCAAATGTGACCCTTTCCAAATTATCAGGCTTCCGAGAGAAACATTTCCCATATGCCTAATTCTATCCCATTTAAGTGGCTCTCTTTACCTCACTAACTCACAAACCCAGTCTTTCCCTCTTTTATGATCTCAATTAGGCATTAGAAGTCTGAAAATCATTGAAGAAAGGTTAACACTGTTAAGCGGGATGTATTCTGAAGACAAACTTCCCTTACTCTAATACACGTATATGATCAAAATGGTCTTTTGAGGCTTGTAATGTGGCTATGGTTCACAGCTATGAAATAAAGGATATATAGGCTCAAAATAACGTTTAAGGGTGATAAAACTAAGGATCATTTCTTCCAGGCAAAATTTTATTCCTACATTTTTTGATCTGATCATGCTTGTGTGAAACTCTTTCTTTTCTCATTTTTTGATCGCTCTAGACTGCCCATTTCTGGGTTTTCACCCTAGAGTTCATTTCTCTTCCTCGAGTACAAAGATGATCAATCCTTATTGACTTCTTTAGATAAAGATTCATTAGAATAAAAGATCTCACATATGTCTAATGTTTTCCTTGTACTTTTTCGACTTAGTGCTTTCTCTTTCAGTTATTTCAACTTTCATGTCAACAATTTTCAACTCGATTTAGTTGACTTTTTGAACACAAACTTTCCACTATTCCTTTTTCCTCTTTTCTTTTCTTTTTCTCATTCTTTTCCTTTTTTTGTACTTGATTTCGAATATTCGTCTTCATTCAATTTGCCCTTCTTGCTCCTGTACTCAAAACATCCACTTTTTGTTTCTTACCCCAAATTCATAAGGCATCACTATCATAGCATGATCAAAACCAAACATATTTCACTTGTAAACAAATTCATATCTCTTTTCCCCTAGTGTGAGGGTTGATCCTTAGTTTGGGTTGAATCGAAAGAAAATTATCAGACAGAAAATGGGACAACAAATGATATTTTTTTATTTTCTTTCTTTGTGAAGGGAAATAAATGAATGTCAAATTTCCTCTCATATACGGATATCTCTGAAGAAAATTGGTCTTCAGGTGGTAGATATTTTGGGTTATCACTTCATTCAATGACCTTAGTCAACAATGTCTGAGAAGAAAATTCACTTAGAGTTTGTAGTTGGGATCTTCCCGTGATTCCTGAACACTTGTTAATGTCTTATCGTTGGCCTAAACAACTTAGAAGAGAGTCACATTTCAAAATTGATCTTTGAGTTTGATTCTTGGTTACTCTTGTATCAAATATTCAAGGACCTGATAAAATAATTATGAAGATATATACATATATGCATAAGAGAACAAAAACTAACCCATGGCAAAGAATAAATGAAATATTAAAAGAATCAACAAATGCAAAATTGTTTGCCATTTAAGAAAAACTATGTAGGAAACAAACATCTAATACAAATAAACTGAATAACCTCCCTTACAAAGAACCCCCAATACTCACGGGCAAAAGCAATTAGGATGGTTCATGGTACTATTTTGTAGCAGCCTTAAAACTGCAGACAAGTTTCCCGTAATCCAACTGTCAATCACTTTTCAAGTAAGACTTGAGTGGATTCCATCTTCAACAATTCTTCATTTTCGTTTGTCAACACAAAAACATGTTTTATCTTGTTTATACTATGTTGTTCTCATCAAGCCTTGAATTAAGATCATCTTGAGTTTTCTTGTTTCTTTAATCCATTATTTGCTCTTTAATGTTCGATCATTTGCATGTGGAAGTTAACAACTTCTTCTAGTCGATGCCTAAATGAACTTTGTTTTTCTAGCTCTTGACTGGATGTGTTCAGGCCTTCAGTGGTCATGTCTGTTCGAGGTTTCTTTATTGTCGGCTGTTGGTTCTCAATTAATTTCACCTTGTTCTTTCCTCATTTTATTTTTTGTCTTTTAGCATTTGACTTTCAGGTATTCCAATTGCATTGACTCCAATCAGGTGACTATCTCTTGAGTTACAAATCTTAATGGACTGGTCGTTAGTGTCAACCACCAAAACCCCTTGGTTTTAGAAAGTTTTGAACTTGTTGCTTGAAAGTATAGAAATCTTCAATATCATGATCATGGACTCCATTATGATCATGGATGATAAGGCTTTGAAAATTTGACATGATGTGGCGAAGCTTGACGCAACTTAAAGTACAGCTCAGGATATGAGATATCACTAACAAGAGCACCTTGAGCATCTAACTTTGGGGTATTCTTCACTAAGGAAAACTTTGAGGAGGTAGGTGTCCAAACATTACTCTAACTCTGGCAAACCCCGAACTGTAGCGGGTTGCCCTTAAAAGCCTGTTGTAAATTCTGCCGCTTTTCTTTTATCTTGATTCTTCTAGCAAATGTCGGTCTTTTGTAGAATCGGTGTTCTCTATTCTCAAAACATAATTGTCAATTCCTGATGAGGCCACTGACTATGTGTTTCAGAAACATACAATCTTCCACAGAGTGACTAAAGTGTCCATAATAATAACCGCAAGCATTTCTTATGCCATAGAAAAACTTATAAAACTTCGATGGAACCATCATCAACAAATGGTTTTATACAAGGTATGGTAACAGATCTAAATATGGTATTAGGATAGGAATAATCGTCTCTTTTTTCTTGCTAAACCATTCAACCTCATTGTCTTCTGTTTCTATGCTTGTTGCCTCTCTTTTCGTTGACGGAGGCAATTCTGTTGTGGGAAAATTCCTAGCACCCACTAAATCCTTGGCTTTCATCTCTTCGGAGAAATATTCTGGAATTGTGTGTGGTCCTATAACTCTATTGGAATCATTTTGTTCTTTATCAGTCTCACAAACCCTATGCAATACATGCCTAGAGAAAACATCAAAGTTCTGGCTTTTTCTTGGACCTCATGTGTTTGTGTGCTTGATAACATCCAGTTTAGCTCTGTCAAATCCTATTAGCACACCAAGGCTAGGTACATCATCTCCAAAATTTGTTTCCAAACTCTCTAAATTATTGACTGTGCTACTCTAAACCTTTTTCGGAACTGATCCTTCATGTTGAACTCTTGTATGAGATAAGTTTTCATTTTGATCATCAATGTTGGTATTTCTGGCTAAACTATTTCTTTCTTAGCTTCCCTTATTCCAAACAATGTGGTAGCTCAAGTTACTACCTCGGTCTGGGATTGATCAACTCTTTGCTCAATGCTACCCAAGCGATCCTCAACGACTTTCTTAGATTGCCTCATCCTATCAAGCCTATTGCCCATGTTTCTCAAAATATTAGTTTTCATCTTTCACACTATTATATGAAAATAATGCAATATGATTTAAACAAAATACAATGTTATGATGTTATTAAAAATGCGATGATTTTTCTAAAATGCAATATTTAAGTAATGCAATGTATGAATGCACGAGGTATCGATTTTCAAGGACTAGTCTTTAAAGCAACATTCATTAGCCAAAAGGTCGAATATAAGAAATAGACAATCTTATTACAAAAATGTCCAAACCCTATTCACGGATAAATCATTTTGTTTAGCATCTGAGTTAGCGTCTGTTCTAGCCCAATTCGATGTCAAGATACTGTTACAGGTTCATGGCTTCAATAAAAAAACTACACAAATTGGGCGATTCTCCGCAATTGGTTTATGAAATTAATCATTTCATGATTCTGCCTTTAGATAGTTTGGGTGGTTACTACAAGTTCACCTTTTCAGTACCTAATTCTTCATTTATAGTGTCCCTTCTAAAACTTTCAAACTAATATTTCAAATGTTGTACGACACTTTTCAATTACGTCATCTTCTTTTCAGCTCTTTATCTTTTGGCTAAAGATTGACTTTTTCTCCTCATTGCACCCTTTCGATAGCTTTCTCCAACTGTAAAACTTGAGATGACAATTTTTAATTTAAAGCATGCTATTTCTCTAATATCTGTTTGATCCGGCTCTTTGAATCTGTCAATTCTTGAATATCCTCTTTCGTTGCCCTTTTAGCATCTTTACATAACGTCTCATAACTTCTTTCATCCTTGACACATATTTCCCATAGAAGCTGCAATTTTCTTGGACTGAGCCTTCTTTGACTGAGTCCATACCGTCGTATTTCCTTATCTTTGTTTATCAGACTCCTTGGCCATTATGAACACTGCTTGACTTGACTGATCCTCAAATCGATACCTTTAATGAATGCAGGATGATGTTGAATGTACGATAAGAAAACAACAAAAGAAAAAGAAAACAAAAAAACAGCATCAGTATGGTAAAATAATATTGAAGGCAAAATTTAAATTGATACAATAAAGCAGTTTATCGAGCAAATAAAATAACCATAGAAGAGTATTTAAACCGACAACACTTGTCCTAGATCCTGTTTAGCTCTAGTGGGGTGGGTTTCTAAATAACAGAATGTGGGTTTGGTTTTAGACTATGGGTTCCTGAACTGTCATTACTGTCTACTGCGACAATAAGACATCGATTCAGTAGTATAGGTCCCTTACAATAGAGGCGTGGGCCCCACGACACATAATGTTAGTATATCGGAAGAAGACAAAATTCTAAACTCGGAGGTGGAGAGCCTCACGTCGAATCATGTCTCTCACCCACTTAAGGGTGAAAAGCCCGGGTCGAAGGCTTATGCATGAAAGACAGATATATCATACATAAAAGCTACCTCCATTTTTCTTGAAAATTCATCCAAAAATTCTTGGAAAAAAATTAAATTCAAATTATTCCTCGAAATGCCAAGATGCCAAGTGAAATTAATTAATTAGGCCTGACTCAAAATTTTTTATCCCCAGCGGAGTCACCAAGCTGTCGCGACCATTTTTGAAATTGAAATGTGGAAAATAGTCTGACGATTGATCTCTTTTAAAAATTAGGGTTTTGTCTATTTTAATTCATTTAGCCTTGAAAATTAGGGTTTTTTCATGTTAAATCAGAGTTTTCACTTAATTAACCATAAAATTGATTTTCCTTCCATTTAATCTTGAAAAATAGGGGTTTTTATGTTAAATCAATTTTATTAATTAATCATGAAAATAACCCATTTTATTTGATCTTTAAAATATTTTGGAGTCGCCACTGGTCACTTTAGTAGATCGGACACCATAAAAACAACCAGAGATTTATTTCTTTAAAATTAGACATCGAGAGTCAGTTACGTGTGGGAAGGATTAGCACCCCCACAAACACCCGTTATCGATACCTTATTAATTTCACGTGACATTTTGGCATTTCGAACAATAATTTGAATTTAATTAATTCCTTAATCGTTAGTTGTATTTCATTTCGAATGAAGATATCATTTTGTAAGAAAATACATTTTTAAATGAATGTGAGTTTTGAAACATCCAGTTACTCTAGGATACTTCAATTTATATTCAAAAATGTATCTCAACACAAAAGGTTTTAAATGCATATCCAATTTTTTTCTTGTCAATTTTAAGTTCAAACCTAATTAGAGCTCAAATTGATTGAATTAATTAAAGAGTCTATAAATATTATCAAATTTAGGGGTTTATGTGATAACACCCAAATAATTGGGCATTATCCATCTTAAGCCCTAAATTAATAATATTCCTAATTATTTAATGATTCTAGCTATTTAAACCTAACCCTAATTTAATTTTAATTTAATTAACTAGGTGGTAACATTTTCTAAGTTCAAATGAAATATTAAATGTTCTACTAAAATGTCCCATTTGATTAGCATCTAGTTACAATAAGACACTAATCAGCTTAGAACTTTAAAGTTTTCATTTAATTATTATTTATTTCCTAAAATTATCTCCCTATTTTAATTATTTAAATTTAATTAAAGAACCTAAATTCTAAAGGCTCTAATAATTATATTAAAGACTAAATGATTTAATTACCTATCAAATATACTATATGTTATTTAAAATATGCATCATACAAATAACAATTTAATTAAATAATTAAAATAAATTAAGCAATCGAAATTAAGGGCTAAATTGAATTAAATTCGGACTTGAAGTGCCAAATTATAAAGAGTTAAGGACTAAATTGGAATGTCTACAAAACGAAAGGCCAAAACCGTAAAAAAAAGAAATTAAGCGCGGACCTATTCGGGCCGGGTCCGGTTCGCGGGTCAAACTCGGGTCTCACTATAAAAGCCCAAATCTGAGTTGACTCACTCATTTTATACCCTCTCACTCTCTCTCTTATTTCTTTCACTCCCAAAATCCTCTGAAATAAACACCCTCAAACTCATATATCCCCTCTTTTCGGATAAAAAACACAAGCTTTTGCTTGGTGTTCTTCATAGTTGATCAAGAACTTGAAGAACACCAAGAGGTCCGCCCATGAACCACCATTGACGCCACCATTTGATCTCACGCCACCAAGCTCCGATCAACCCCGCCATTAGCCGGCCGCCGCCGCCAGCGCCGCCACCACACTACGACAACCACGCTGCTCCGGCTTCTGACCCGAGCCCAAAATTCACCGAAAAAACCTTTTTCCCCGATCTAACCCTAAATCTAACTCATTTTGTTAAAAACGCCATTCTTCCCCAAATCTAAACCTAAACTACCAGAAACCCTCTCCCTCTTCGACTTCGCCTTGACCACTCCGGCCATTGCAAGTGAACACTCCGACCGCCAAAAGATAAACACCTATCTCCTCATTTTACCACAGTTTTTGGTGTTTTATATGTATGAAATAACGTTTATTGTATTTTACAGGATTTTAAAAGGTAATCGAAAGGGAGATACCTTTGATAGTCGTGGTTCACAGCTCCAATCCCAACTCTGGTGACGACTTGCGGTTTCGGCATCTTCCCTGACGTTCGTTCATTCTTCCGGCGGTGGGCCTCGCGGTGGCTCATCAAATTCCACGGTCGCTCGGCTTCCCCGCCGGCGACGGAGCAGCTTCTTGGCGATAGTGCAGCTTTCCTGACGGTTCAGTTACCTAGAGAGGTAACTGCTCTCTCCATTAATTCTTTTATTATATTATTATTATTTTATTATAGTTATTAATGGTGATAATAATTGTTGACTACATTCTCTCTCCTTGTATTTATAGGTGAGTGTATCATGATGTAAGATGACGTCATTTTAGAGCTCAATCCATGTGAAGTCTCTTTTGACCAATGGCATGCTGCCACTTGTCCCTTGGGCTGAATTTGAGCGGCAAACTTAAATTGATGCAATTCGTGAGTTTGAGGATCTAATTATATCTGAGGTTTTTTTTGCGAAAGGGCTAAATTGATTATTTAGTATGATTTTGAGGGCAAGAATAATCGTATCTTTTTTCTTGCTAAACCATTCAACCTCATTGTCTTCTGTTTCTATGCTTGTTGCCCCTCTTTTCGTTGACGGAGGCAATTCTATTGTGGGAAAATTCCTAGCACCCACTAAATCCTTGACTTTTATCTCTTCGGAGAAATATTCTGGAATTGTGTGCGGTCCTAAAACTCTATTGGAATCATTTTTTTGTTTATCAGTCTCACAAACCCTATGCAATACATGCCTAGAGCAAACATCAAAATTATGGCTTTTTTTTGGACCTCATGTGTTTGTGTGCATGATAACATCAAGTTTAGCTCCGTCAAATCCTATTAGCACACCAAGGCTTGGTACATCATCTCCAAAATTTGTTTCCAAACTCTCTAAATTATTGAATGTGCTACTCTAAACCTTTTCCGGAAATGATCCTTCATGTTGAACTCTTGTGTGAGATAAGTTTTCATTTTGATCATCAATGTTGGTATTTCTGGCTAAACTATTTCTTTCTTAGCTTCCCTTATTCCAAACAATGTGGTAGCTCAAGTTACTACCTCAGTCTGGGATTGATCAACTATTTGCTCCATGCTACCCAAGCGATCCTCAACGACTTTCTGAGATTGCCTCATCCTATCAAGCCTATTGCCCATATTTCTCAAAATATTGGTTTTCAGCTTTCACACTATTATATGAAAATAATGCAATATGATTTAAACAAAATACAATGTTATGATGTTATTAAAAATGTGATGATTTTTCTAAAATGCAATATTTAAGTAATGCAATGTATGAATGCACAAGGTATCGATTTTCAAGGACTAGTCTTTAAAGCAACATTCATTAGCCAAAAGGTCGAATATAAGAAATAGACAATCTTATTACAAAAATGTCCAAACCCTATTCATGGATAAATTATTTTGTTCAGCACCGGAATTAGCGTCTGTTCTAGCCCAATTCGATGTCAAGATACTGTTACAGGTTCATGGCTTCAATAAAAAAACTACACAAACTGGGCAATTCTCCACACTTGGCTTCTGAAATTAATCATTTCATGATTCTGCCTTTAGATAGTTTGGGTGGTTACTACAAGTTTACCTTTTTCAGTACCTTATTCTTCATTTATAGTGCCCCTTCTAAAACTTTCAAACTAATATTTCAAATGTTGTACGACACTTTTCAATTACGTCATCTTTTTTTCAGCTCTTTATCTTTTGGCTAAAGATTGACTTTTTCTCCTCATTGCACCTTTTCGATAGCTTTCTTCAACTGTAAAACTTGAGATGACAATTTTTAATTTAAAGCATGCTATTTCTCTAATATCTGTTTGATCCGGCTATTTGAATCACAATTCTTGAATATCCTCTTTCGTTGCCCTTTTAGTATCTTTACATAACGTCTCGTAACTTCTTTCATCCTTGACACATATTTCCCATAGATGCTGCCATTTTCTTGGACTGAGCCTTCTTTGACTGAGTCCATACCGTCGTATTTCCTTATCTTTGTTTATTAGACTCCTTGGCCATTATGAACACTGCTTGACTTGACTGATCCTCAAATCGATACCTCTAATAAATGCAAGATGATGTTGAATGTACGATAAGAAGACAACAAAAGAAAAAGAAAACAAAAAAACAGCATCAGTATGGTAAAATAATATTGAAGGCAAAATTTAAATTGATACAATAAAGCAGTTTATCGAGTAAAGAAAATAACCATAGAAGAGTATTTAAACCGAAAACACTTGTCCTAGATCCTGTTTGGCTCTAGTGGGGTGGGTTTCTAGATAACAGAATGTGGGTTTGGTTTTAGACTCTAGGTTCCTGAACTGTCATTACTATCTACTGCGACAGTAAGACATCGATTCAGTAGTATAGGTCCCTTACAATAGAGGCGTGGGCCCCACGACACATAATGTTAGTATATCGGAAGAAGACAAAATTCTAAACTCGGAGGTGGAGAGCCTCACGTCGAATCATGTCTTTCACCCACTTAAGGGTGAAAAGCCCGGGTCGAAGGCTTATGCATAAATGACAAATATATCATACATAAAAGCTACCTCCATTTTTCTTGAAAATTCATCCAACAATTCTTAGGAAAAAATTAAATTCAAATTATTCCTCGAAATGCCAAGATGCCACGTGAAATTAATTAATTAGGCCCGACTCTAAATTTTATGTTCCCAGCGGAGTCGCCAAGCTGTCGCGACCATTTTTGAAATTGAAATGTGGAAAATAGCCTGACGATTGATCTCTTTTAAAAATTAGGGTTTTGTCTATTTTAATTCATTTAGCCTTGAAAATTAGGGTTTTTTCATGTTAAATCAGAGTTTTCACTTAATTAACCATAAAATTGATTTTTCTTCCATTTAATCTTGAAAAATAGGGATTTTTATGTTAAATCAATTTTATTAATTAATCATAAAAATTACCCATTTTATTTGATCTTTAAAATATTTTGGAGTCGCCACCGGTCACTTTAGTAGATCGGACACCATAAAAACAACCAGAGATTTATTTCTTTAAAATTAGACATCGAGAGTCGATTCGTGTGGGAAGGATTAGCACCCCACAAACACCAAGTTATCGATACCTTATTAATTTCACGTGACATTTTGGCATTTTGAACAATAATTTGAATTTAATTAATTCCTTAATCGTTAATTGTATTTCATTTCGAATGAAGATATCATTTTGTAAGAAAATACATTTTAAATGAATGTGAGTTTTGAAACATCCAGTTACTCTAGGATACTTCAATTTATATTAAAAATATATATCAACACAAAAGGTTTTAAATGCATATCCAATTTTTTTCTTGTCAATTTTAAGTTCAAACCTAATTGGAGCTCAAATTGATTGAATTAATTAAAGAGTCTATAAATATTATCAAATTTAGGGGTTTATGTGATAACACCCA
This sequence comes from Hibiscus mutabilis, assembly GCA_019671005.1. Taxonomy (NCBI): domain Eukaryota; kingdom Viridiplantae; phylum Streptophyta; class Magnoliopsida; order Malvales; family Malvaceae; genus Hibiscus; species Hibiscus mutabilis. Next base: position 15,556,071 of record CM033715.1, read on the forward strand.
AATAATTGGGCATTATCCATCTTAAGCCCTAAATTAATAATATTCTAATTATTTAATGATTCTAGCTATTTAAACCTAACCCTAATTTAATTTTAATTTAATTAACTAGGTGATAACATTTTCTAAGTTCAAATGAAATATTAAATGTTCTACTAAAATGTCCCATTTGATTAGCATCTAGTTACAATAAGACACTAATCAGCTTAGAACTTTAAAGTTTTCATTTAATTATTATTTATTTCCTAAAATTATCTCCCTATTTTAATTATTTAAATTTAATTAAAGAACCTAAATTCTAAAGGCTCTAATAATTATATTAAAGACTAAATGATTTAATTACCTATCAAATATACTATATGTTATTTAAAATATGCATCATACAAATAACAATTTAATTAAATAATTAAAATAAATTAAGCAATCGAAATTAAGGGCTAAATTGAATTAAATTCGGACTTGAAGTGCCAAATTATAAAGAGTTAAGGACTAAATTGGAATGTCTACAAAACGAAAGGCCAAAACCGTAAAAAAAAGAAATTGCTACGGACCTATTCGGGGTAGGGTCCGGTTCGCGGGTCAAACTCGGGTCTCACTATAAAAGCCCAAATCTGAGTTGACTCACTCATTTTATACCCTCTCACTCTCTCTCTTATTTCTTTCACTCCCAAAATCCTCTGAAATAAACACCCTCAAACTCATATATCCCCTCTTTTCGGATAAAAAACACAAGCTTTTGCTTGGTGTTCTTCATAGTTGATCAAGAACTTGAAGAACACCAAGAGGTCCGCCCATGAACCACCATTGACGCCACCATTTGATCTCACGCCACCAAGCTCCGATCAACCCCGCCATTAGCCGGCCGCCGCGGGCGCCGCTGGCCACTACGACAACCGCTGCTCCAGCTACAGCCCGAGCCCAAAATTCACCGAAAAAACCTTTTTCCCCGATCTAACCCTAAATCTAACTCATTTTGTTAAAAACGCCATTCTTCCCCAAATCTAAACCTAAACTACCAGAAACCCTCTCCCTCTTCGACTTCGCCTTGACCACTCCGGCCATTGCAAGTGAACACTCCGACCGCCAAAAGATAAACACCTATCTCCTCATTTTACCACAGTTTTTGGTGTTTTATATGTATGAAATAACGTTTATTGTATTTTACAGGATTTTAAAAGGTAATCGAAAGGGAGATACCTTTGATAGTCGTGGTTCACAGCTCCAATCCCAACTCTGGTGACGACTTGCGGTTTCGGCATCTTCCCTGACGTTCGTTCATTCTTCCGGCGGTGGGCCTCGCGGTGGCTCATCAAATTCCACGGTCGCTCGGCTTCCCGGCCGGCGACGGAGCAGCTTCTTGGCGATAGTGCAGCTTTCCTGACGGTTCAGTTACCTAGAGAGGTAACTGCTCTCTCCATTAATTCTTTTATTATATTATTATTATTTTATTATAGTTATTAATGGTGATAATAATTGTTGACTACATTCTCTCTCCTTGTATTTATAGGTGAGTGTATCATGATGTAAGATGACGTCATTTTAGAGCTCAATCCATGTGAAGTCTCTTTTGACCAATGGCATGCTTTGCACTTGTCCCTTGGGCTGAATTTGAGCGGCAAACTTAAATTGATGCAATTCGTGAGTTTGAGGATCTAATTATATCCGAGGTTTTTTTTTTTGAAAGGGCTAAATTGATTATTTAGTATGATTTTGAGGGCAAGAATAATCGTATCTTTTTTCTTGCTAAACCATTCAACCTCATTGTCTTCTGTTTCTATGCTTGTTGCCCCTCTTTTCGTTGACGGAGGCAATTCTATTGTGGGAAAATTCCTAGCACCCACTAAATCCTTGACTTTTATCTCTTCGGAGAAATATTCTGGAATTGTGTGCGGTCCTAAAACTCTATTGGAATCATTTTTTTGTTTATCAGTCTCACAAACCCTATGCAATACATGCCTAGAGCAAACATCAAAATTATGGCTTTTTTTTGGACCTCATGTGTTTGTGTGCATGATAACATCAAGTTTAGCTCCGTCAAATCCTATTAGCACACCAAGGCTTGGTACATCATCTCCAAAATTTGTTTCCAAACTCTCTAAATTATTGAATGTGCTACTCTAAACCTTTTCCGGAAATGATCCTTCATGTTGAACTCTTGTGTGAGATAAGTTTTCATTTTGATCATCAATGTTGGTATTTCTGGCTAAACTATTTCTTTCTTAGCTTCCCTTATTCCAAACAATGTGGTAGCTCAAGTTACTACCTCAGTCTGGGATTGATCAACTATTTGCTCCATGCTACCCAAGCGATCCTCAACGACTTTCTGAGATTGCCTCATCCTATCAAGCCTATTGCCCATATTTCTCAAAATATTGGTTTTCAGCTTTCACACTATTATATGAAAATAATGCAATATGATTTAAACAAAATACAATGTTATGATGTTATTAAAAATGTGATGATTTTTCTAAAATGCAATATTTAAGTAATGCAATGTATGAATGCACAAGGTATCGATTTTCAAGGACTAGTCTTTAAAGCAACATTCATTAGCCAAAAGGTCGAATATAAGAAATAGACAATCTTATTACAAAAATGTCCAAACCCTATTCATGGATAAATTATTTTGTTCAGCACCGGAATTAGCGTCTGTTCTAGCCCAATTCGATGTCAAGATACTGTTACAGGTTCATGGCTTCAATAAAAAAACTACACAAACTGGGCAATTCTCCACACTTGGCTTCTGAAATTAATCATTTCATGATTCTGCCTTTAGATAGTTTGGGTGGTTACTACAAGTTTACCTTTTTCAGTACCTTATTCTTCATTTATAGTGCCCCTTCTAAAACTTTCAAAGTAATATTTCAAATGTTGTACGACACTTTTCAATTACGTCATCTTTTTTTCAGCTCTTTATCTTTTGGCTAAAGATTGACTTTTTCTCCTCATTGCACCTTTTCGATAGCTTTCTTCAACTGTAAAACTTGAGATGACAATTTTTAATTTAAAGCATGCTATTTCTCTAATATCTGTTTGATCCGACTATTTGAATTCGTCAATTCTTGAATATCCTCTTTCGTTGCCCTTTTAGTATCTTTACATAACGTCTCGTAACTTCTTTCATCCTTGACACATATTTCCCATAGATGCTGCCATTTTCTTGGACTGAGCCTTCTTTGACTGAGTCCATACCGTCGTATTTCCTTATCTTTGTTTATTAGACTCCTTGGCCATTATGAACACTGCTTGACTTGACTGATCCTCAAATCGATACCTCTAATAAATGCAAGATGATGTTGAATGTACGATAAGAAGACAACAAAAGAAAAAGAAAACAAAAAAACAGCATCAGTATGGTAAAATAATATTGAAGGCAAAATTTAAATTGATACAATAAAGCAGTTTATCGAGTAAAGAAAATAACCATAGAAGAGTATTTAAACCGAAAACACTTGTCCTAGATCCTGTTTGGCTCTAGTGGGGTGGGTTTCTAGATAACAGAATGTGGGTTTGGTTTTAGACTCTAGGTTCCTGAACTGTCATTACTATCTACTGCGACAGTAAGACATCGATTCAGTAGTATAGGTCCCTTACAATAGAGGCGTGGGCCCCACGACACATAATGTTAGTATATCGGAAGAAGACAAAATTCTAAACTCGGAGGTGGAGAGCCTCACGTCGAATCATGTCTTTCACCCACTTAAGGGTGAAAAGCCCGGGGTCGAAGGCTTATGCATAAATGACAAATATATCATACATAAAAGCTACCTCCATTTTTCTTGAAAATTCATCCAACAATTCTTAGGAAAAAATTAAATTCAAATTATTCCTCGAAATGCCAAGATGCCACGTGAAATTAATTAATTAGGCCCGACTCTAAATTTTATGTTCCCAGCGGAGTCGCCAAGCTGTCGCGACCATTTTTGAAATTGAAATGTGGAAAATAGCCTGACGATTGATCTCTTTTAAAAATTAGGGTTTTGTCTATTTTAATTCATTTAGCCTTGAAAATTAGGGTTTTTTCATGTTAAATCAGAGTTTTCACTTAATTAACCATAAAATTGATTTTTCTTCCATTTAATCTTGAAAAATAGGGATTTTTATGTTAAATCAATTTTATTAATTAATCATAAAAATTACCCATTTTATTTGATCTTTAAAATATTTTGGAGTCGCCACCGGTCACTTTAGTAGATCGGACACCATAAAAACAACCAGAGATTTATTTCTTTAAAATTAAGCATCGATAGTCAGTTACGTGTGGGGAAGGATTAGCACCCCCACAAACACCCGTTATCGATACCTTATTAATTTCACGTGGCATTTTGAACAATAATTTGAATTTAATTAATTCCTTAATCGTTAATTGTATTTCATTTCGAATGAAGATATCATTTTGTAAGAAAATACACTTTTAAATGAATGTGAGTTTTGAAACATCCAGTTACTCTAGGATACTTCAATTTATATTAAAAAATATATATCAACACAAAAGGTTTTAAATGCATATCCAATTATTTTCTTGTCAATTTTAAGTTCAAACCTAATTGGAGCTCAAATTGATTGAATTGATTAAAGAGTCTATAAATATTATCAAATTTAGGGGTTTATGTGATAACACCCAAATAATTGGGCATTATCCATATTAAGCCCTAAATTAATAATATTCTTAATTATTTAATGATTCTAGCTATTTAAACCTAACCCTAATTTAATTTTAATTTAATTAACTAGGTGATAATATTTTCTAAGTTCAAATGAAATATTAAATGTTCTACTAAAATGTCCCATTTAATTAGCATCTCGTTACAATAAGACACTAATCAAGTTATGGCGACGGTGCAGCTTCCTGACGGTTCAATTACCTAGAGAGGTAACTTCTCTCTCCATTAATTCTTTTATATTATTATTATTATTATTATTATTATTATTTTTTATGATAGTTATTAATGGTGACAATAATTGTCTGACTACATTCTCTCTCCTTGTATTTATAGGTGAGTGTATCATGATGTGAGATGACGTCATGTTAGAGCTCAATCCATGTGAACTCTCTTTTGACCAATGACATGCTGCCACTTGTTCCTTGGGCTGAATTTGAGCGGGAAACTTAAAATTTGGGCAGACTTGTGTTTGTTTGGGTGTAAAATGAGAAAGAATGGATTGTAATTTGGGCTTTAACTGGGCTTTTGGGTATTTGGCATATAAAAGTGGACTTGTAGTATGTAATGGATTACTATTTATTTATTTATTATTTATTATTATTTTTGACTTTGTTTATAGAAATATATTTATACATGGGTACATGGACAAGATACGAGTATTACAAGTTATCTACCATTTAATTCGGTTTTTTCAAATTTTCAGTACAATATTTCAGTTCGCGTTTTTATGAACACTCTTATAAAATATAAGTTCAACTTACATAAAGCGAAATGTGTATTTATCTAAATAATCCTGGGTTATTTATTTAAATAATTTTGTTCAAGAGGTTCTTTGAATGATAAAGCCTCTCTATTCTATCATTTCTATTTTGATTTTTTGTTGGTTTTCATCAAAGACTTGAGCAACACCGGCATCCATGTATAGGGATGGGAATAAATAATACATATTCTGATATTTGTCAGTATCACATTTATTTTTTATCTATTCAAATTTAGATATTTTAATTAGTTATAAAAGATAATTTTATTCTTGAACTCGCAAATTTACAAAAAAAAAAAAACCACAATTTGAGATTTTCACGACAATACCCAATTTTTTTATTTATATATTTACATAAAATAATAAAAATCATAATTGACTAAATAGTCGCACAAAAAATTTAATTTCCTGTAGATAACGTTCCATCAATTTTAAATCATAAAAAGAAATTTTATAGGTTATTTTTGCTCTAATATAAAGTTAAATTCATTGAAAAAATATTTGAGAAAAGATGACTGACTCAAACTATAAAAAAAAAAAACAGTCAAAGATATATCCAATGAAGGTATTAGAATTTTTAATAATGTCAAGTGTTTTTTTAATATAATTTTTAATGATTTTCTAACTTTATAAAAATTATTTATTTTTATAACTTATTATGTTTCTAATTTTATAAACTTTATTTATTTTTTAAATTTTAGTAATATTTTTATTTTTCAGTATTTTTTAATATTTATTTTTTTAAAAAAAATTAAAAATTAGGTTTAATTTTTATATTTAAAAATTCTAATTTCTTAATTTCTCAATTTTTATTCAAATATAAAAAAATCAATTAAAACCTCGAACATCTTTACAAAATAATTAAGTCCTTAAACTGAAAAAAATTATTTTCTTTCTGTCGTATCATCATCACATGTGAATTATCATGTCAGCATCGTTACTAGTTATGTCATGACAATAATTGACATGTCGGTTAAAAATGATAAATTGATGCAATTCGCGAGTTTGATGATTTAATTACATCTGAGGTTTTTTTTTGTGGAGGGACTAAATTAATTATTTAGTGTGATTTTGAGGGCAAAAATACCTCTTAAATATGTTCATTACTATCTCAATAAATTCGAAGTAAATGTCTATTATTTAGAATATTCTTAGACTTATTAACCGTGGATATTTAACAAATTTAGGTATCTGATAAATAATTCAATCGATTCAAATTCGACTTATAATACTTAAATTTAATACGAACAATAAATGAATTCAGATTTTAAAATAATTTATTAATTTTAATTTTACAAAAATTACAGACCCACACTCCTTTATAATGTTATTTCCCTTTTAGAAAAAAAATAACGATCTATCTAATATAACAAAAAATCCACTTTTTATTTAGTTATAATGATTATAAATTAATGTAAAAATTAGTTAAATTTTATTTAAGGTAAATAGACAAACGGAAGGACTCACTTGCCCCAATTGTAAAATTTATATTTTTACATTTTTTTATCCTTGATTAAATTTAAATTTACGGTTAAGTAAACTTTACTTACTTTCTACCGTTATCATTTTTAATAATTATATATATATATATATATTTAAAGATGTTAATTGGACGGCGAATGAAGAAAATGTTCTCTTCACGTTCTTTCCCATCAAAATTTTTATTCTCACCCCCATATCACAACTCATTGTGAATATAAAATTTAAAACTATCAATGTCCCACGACCTGCAATGCTAAAATTATTTTCGTCCCACAACTCAAGTAGGTCTTAAGACCCACATAATCCTCTCTTTATTTATCTCATGACCACTTCGTAAAAATATTTTTATAAATATTAGTTAAATAAATATAAACTAAAATTTTTGTGAAAAAGTATGAAGTATCTGTCATTCGGACTCTCATCACATATGTAACATCATTTTAACTGTCATCATTTTAATTAAGAAATTAATAATAAATCAACGCGACATTTTAACCTTTTAATTAGTAAATTAAAATATAACTTTAACACGAATTTAGAAGTTCAGGAAATAAAGTCCTTACATATATATTATATGTATATATAATATTTATAAGAGCAAAGTTCAATAATAACACTAAATACATATATATATTGCTTACGTAACGTATTTATTCAATAATCATTCACTAACACAAGAATGACTTTGGGTCTACATGTTGCCTTCACATTTCGGATTCTGTCATTCCCATTTCTGTAAACGGAGTTCTCGGTTCATGTAAAACTGGTTGTATCGAGCATCTGAAACCTCAATAACTGTATTGCGGCGTTCCAATCTCAGTCTTTGCTACCAAAGTTACAAACATTTTCCTACAACATTTGCATATCCAAAATGACCACAACTTGAATGTCCGGTGCACGCAACTTCTATGATTTCATAATTTTGGAAAATATGAGAAGTAACCGCATATTAAATTTAGAGGAAGCAGAACTTTCATGAAGGTCACCCAATGATATCTCTAAAATTGTTGTTTTGGAATAATTTATTTACTTCAAGAAAGGACTAGGGACACGATAAATTATAGGTTGAGGGAAAGCCAAAAAGAATAATCGGAATAAAAATCATGTCTCTTTTCGGTGCCTCTTTCTATACTCCAACATTAAAAAATTAAATTTTAAGCCCTAACCCTAAATCCTAAACCTTACAAAATGTACTCTACCCTAAATTTCCTACATCATAAATCCTAAACATAATTTTTAATATAGGACATAAATAAATGCACTGAAAAAGGACAAGTGTCGAAGTACGAGTGCAATTGCATGAATAGTTTTGCTCTAATTTGAAGGAATTACAGCCCAAGAAGCAATGGAAGAAAAATGGCCCATCAACAAAATTTTGGTTAAACCAGTTCGGATAATCGAATTCGAATCAAGTTTTTCAGGTTTACTTTTAAGCTTTTAAACAGTTCCTACCTAGGAAGAGAGGAGCATAATTTTTCTCTAATGGTATTGAACCCATAATCTAAGAGAGAGGGGAAAGTATCAACAAAAAATTTTAACCGTCTACTCTAAAGATTATTGGCTTTTAAATTTTTTAAATTAAATAATCATCATTTTTTTAAGAAATAAAAAAAACTTATTAGTTAACATTCCATTGACCATTTAAAAATGAATTATTTTAAAAAAATTGAAACTTTAAAATTTAAATGGTCAAATAATTTTTTTTTAAAAGTGCAAATAAAAAGAAGAGACAAAAATTGAGGGCTCTTTTTCCGTGATGGTTTTATTTTATTTCAATCTTTCAGGCCCAAAGAAAGAAAACCCAAAACCAAAGTTGTCCAGATCAAAACATGTTACTCTTTAAGACAGCCGCAAATCTATGAAAAGAACTGTCGACCACCATCTCTACGGGACCAGCCTGCAGGCGTGCAACCAAGAAAGTGCAGCAATGATGACAAGCAACTAGCAAAGATCGTTGTTTTTAGATTTCTAGTTGTTGTTTTTTCACTATCAAATATTGGTATTCTCAATAATTAATATATCGCATCCGAAACTATTTTATACGATTAAAAATTACATACATTTAGGATCGTAATTTAGAACATTGATTGCTAGGTGCCGACCGTCACTGTTGATTTGTCAGTTTTGTTCCACCTTTCAACGCATGCACCGCCCTCCATTTGGTCGATCGATGTTTGGGTCATTTTTGGACAGCGACAGCTTATCTCGGTGCACGGTCCCCGGCGGTGTATCGGCCTCCCCGTGCTGCGGCTTCAACATCAAACTTTGATTAATTACACCATGTGATTTTCTTCCTTTACTTTTAAGTTTGAACGGTGTTAAACTGAATTCGACATCTAATTTACTTAAATTCATTCGATAATTTTTTATGGAATAACATTAAATAAATTATTTTTTGTAATTTTTTTATATATATTTTCCTTCACATTAAAAAATCAGTTTTCATACTAATGGATTGGTTCAAGTGGTAATCAACTTGGTATTGCTTAAGCATGTCTCAAGTTCGAGGCTGTGTATGCAGAAAATTCTCATTGGGAGACTCACCTACCTAATCTAAGTGTGCGATGCAGATCAATCCGGATTAGTCAGGATAAAATCCTGAATAACAGAAAAGACGATAAAAAGAAATCTATTTTTTATAAAAAAATTATAAAAAGAATTATAAAAATGTTGTAGAAAAAGTAATGGTACTAACTAATAGTTTGTTTATAAATGGAGGCATTGAATTGGTTCATGGTTCAAATCAAAAGGGTATGATAAAGGAGGGTTATGTTCAATCAAACTTTTGGATACAAAGAACAGTTGCTTAATTGTTTTTTTAATAGGTCCAAAGATTTTCAAGCTATATTTCCTTTTATGCTAAAAGCACAATTTTTTTATCAAAGGATAATTCATTCAAAGAAACCAATACATACAACGAGGTAAAGTTAAACAAACAAACAAACCCCACAAAGGGTAGCCAAAGCACGAAACATGAGGAGGGCAAGAACAAACCGCAACGAAAAAGGGTAACCAGAAACGACACACAGGCCATGAACAAAAAGAACAAAAAATAAAAGTCACAGCACAGAGTTGACGCAAGCATCTCCGACTACGGCTATGCGAGAGTTCCATCTGGAGGCAGGCTCCCTCTTCCGATCGGATAGAGGGTCTTGTCATCACAACCGATGAAGGAGAAACATCAACCTTGGTGAGACTACCGATGCTCGTCACTGAGGCCTGGAGAAGGTTCTTGCTGTGAAAGATGCCCATAGGAAGAAGCAACCAAAAAACCACGTTTAAACCTTGAAACCTAAGATTACACAATCCCTCATGATTTAGAATAATCCTAGGGAAAGGAACATGATCCCTTGTTATGCTTCGATCCTTCCACTCATCGAACATAGCGGGAACCAGAGGACTCATTGATATTGTGGATACCCCTAGTCAGAGATATCCACCATTATTCAATTTCCATGAACTGAACTAAAACTTTTTCCTTCCTCCTTAAAGGAACAAGATCCAACCTTCATGTTAATAGGGTTCAACTCATAAGGCATACATACCAATGCAGCAAAGTCAAACAAGGGTAGGGTTCACATACTAGCCTTCGGGGATACCAATGTTGTGTTGGCAATATCCACAAGATACGAACACTGACCTCCACTGTGCTCTAAGGCTAGATCTATTCTGAAACACAAAATCCCTTTATTCCTTTTACAGCTACACAAAAAAAGCTAAAGTTTTCTTGGGTCCCACCCAAATCCCGAACCAGTCACTTATAAGATAGTGGTCTCTAACCCACTGAGAGATAGTGTGGTTATACGGTTGATCTGTAAAGCTTGCCCTCTAAGGATCCAATGGATCCTATTTCTGGCCAATTTAATGGTCTTGCCCTTCCATGAGTTCGATCTTATCCCATGCCTTGATTGGTTAGCTAAACATCAAGCCTAGGTAGACAGTTTAAAGAAGAAGCTATACCTCCGTGGGCTCGACAAGGGAAGCATAAATTTGTTGAAAACCAAACCCGAGCCTAATAAGGCTATCATGTGTGCTATGGAGTCTAAAGAGGATATAAAGCTTGAAAATGTGCCGGTAGTGAAAGAATTCCCTGATGTGTTTCCCAATGAACTTTCGGGACTCCCTTTGACCTAAGAAGTAGAATTCAGAATCGAAGTGCAACCGAGGACCACACCAGTCTCCATTGCTCCGTATAGGATGGCTCTGGTCAAATTGAAAGAGCTGAAGGCTCAAATCCAAGATCTCTTGGGTAAGAGGTTTATTTGACCGAGTTTCTCACCTTGGAGAGCACCGGTTTTGTTTGTCAAGAAGAAAGATGGATCGATGCGACTATGTATTGACTATCGTCAGCTGAATAGGGTAACAATCAAGAATAAGTATCCGTTACCGAGGATCAATGACCTATTCGATCAGTTGAATGATGCTTCTGTCTTCTCTAAGATAGACCTACGATCTGGGTACTATCAAATGTTAGTGAAGGAGTCTAACGTTCCAAAGACTGTCTTTCAAACTAGATATGGCCACTACGAGTTCCTAGTAACGCTTTTTGGGCTTACGAATGCACCTGCAGCCTTTATGGACTTAATTAATTGTGTGTTCTGGCCCTATCTAGATAGATTCGTGGTTGTGTTTATAGATGAAATCTTGATCTATTTGAAGGATAATGCCACTCATGAAGAACATGTGTGGATTGTGCTTCAGACTCTCAGGGAGAAACAACTATATTCTAAGTTCAGTAAATGTGAATTCTAGCTACATGAAGTATCCTTTCTGGGACATGTGATTTTTTCTGCGGGAATCCAAGTGGACCTAAAAAAGATTCAAGCGGTTCTTGATTGGATTCCTCCTAAGAATATTGGTGAAGTTCGTAGCTTTTTAGGCCTTGCAGGCTACTACCGTAGATTTGTAAAAGGGTTCTCGATGATTGTTGCACCCTTGACGAAGCTTCTCAGTAAAGAAACTCCCTTTGTGTGGACAGTGAAGCAACAAAGGAGTTTTGATCAGCTTAAGCAGGTTTTAACACATGCCCCTATCTTGGTGCAACTCGAGTTAAGCAAGGACTTCACAGTGTACAGCGATGTATCCCACTTGGGATTAGGCTGTGTACTTATGCAAGAAGGAAAAGTTATTGCTTATGCCCCACGTCAGCTTAAATAGCATGAGCTAAACTATCCGACACATGATCTGGAGCTAGCTGCTGTTTTGTTTGCCTTAAAAATATGGAAACACTATCTCTACGGCGAGAAGTGTTACTTGTACACTAATCACAAGAGCCTGAAGTATCTTCTGACTCAGAAATAGTTGAATCTACGTCAATGTCGGTGGATGGAACTTTTGAAAGACTATGATTTGGTCATTGATTACCATCTCCGTAAGGCCAATGTTGTAGCTGCCGCTCTTAGTCGGAAGCCCACTCCCTCCCCAAGATGTTTGAATGCTCATTTTTGGCTCAAGAAGTATGGCAAGTTGTTGGCAGAATTGAGAATTCAGTCAACCATCGTGTCCTGAATTAAAGCACTTTAGAAATCTGACGAGGAGTTGCAAACTCTTATTGCTAAGATCAAGGATATGTCAGATCCTGATTTTTCTATAAATTCTGAGGGCTTGTTGCATTTTTGAAACCGTATCTATGTCCCTAAAGATGATGATCTTCGGAATCAAATTTTGAGTGAAGTTTATTCGAGTATTTTTTCTATTCATCCTGGAGCTATCAAGATGTATAGAGACTTGAAGGAGCTGTATTGATGGTCTGGTATGAAAGGTGAAATCACAAACTTTGTGGCTAGATGATTGACCTGCCAACTGGTTAAAGCCGAGCACAAGGTGCCTACTGGCCTCTTACAATCTATTAAGCTTCCACAGTGGAAATAAAAGCGTATTACAATGGATTTCGTAAGTGGTCTACCAATGACACTGAAGAAAAATGATGTCATTTGGGTCATTGTAGACCGATTTACCAAATCTGCTCATTTTCTTCCGGTGATAATAGATTTTAACTTGCCTAAACTTGTTGAGTTATACATTCGTGAGATCATCCGTTTGCATGGAGTTTCTGTGTCTATCATCTTCGTTTGTGATCCGTGTTTTTCATTCTAGTTTTGGAGGACTCTACATGAGGCCTTAGGAACTCGAGTGCATCTAAGTACTACTTTCCACCCTCAAACCGATTACAACATCCCAAAAACCAGTCTAGTTGAAATTAGATTCCAACGATCGGAAATTCTAACTCGAAAACTTGAATTTGTTTTGCCTCAATCTTGACTAGATTAATTCCTCAAGAATATTGGACTTTAATTGAGTTCAAGGATTAGATGGAGACCTTATTGAAATGTTTAAAATAATGAAAATTTGATAGGCGTATCGATACAGTAAGACCTGTATCAGTACAGTCCAAACTAATTTACCGAACTTGGACTACACGTATCAATACGGCTAGAGGCGTATCGGTACAGATCAATAATTTTAACTACCTAGGGTTAACCGTATCGATACGATTACGAGGATATCAGTACAATACCTTGTCTAAAATATGATTAAAGGCTAATTGAAAGAAAAGGGAATTTGGGGTGATGACTCACCTGCTAGGTTGCTAACCCACGTGAGAAATGATCAGAAAAGATGGTTAAAGCCATCAATTGCCTTGAATTTCTAAAAAGGAATGAAAAGAAAGTAAATGATTAAGGTAGGCAAACCCTTAGGGGGGAATAAACCTTTTCATTAGCTAGTTTGGGAGGCAAGGATTAATTAATAAATTTTCTGTTGCCTTTAAGAGTGAGTGGAGGAGTTTTCTTCATTGTTTGTTTCAACTGAGAACCCAAATCCCATTTTTTTTCATCTTCATCTTCAAACCTTAAGCAAGCACCACCATTGTTATCTTCTCCACCAAGAAAGCACATACCTCTTCATTTGAACTCCTTAAGCTTAAGCTTTTCTTGTTTTAAAAACGTCAATCCATAGCTATCGATTGGGTAAGTAAAAGCCCTATGTTTACTGTTGATTTTGTTAGCTTCCAAAGGTCCAATTTCAAGTTGTGGTCTCTAAATTTAAGCCATTGTCCTCCAAGTTCTTAATCCAAGAGTTTATTGAATATCTAATGGCTATTCTAAGCTTAGAAACAAGTATAGATGATGTTATATTGATTATAACACTTTCTTATTGTTTTCCATAGCTCAAGAATTGGAGGAAGCTAGCTCATCGTCTTCAAGACAAGTTAGGAATAAAGTAATCGTTATCCGAGAGCCTTAACATCAAGGTGAGTGTAGCCGTGTCAAGGGATTGGCACGAAGCCATCTCGTTGTATTTGTTTTGTGTTATGATTGCATTTGTGTTTAAGGGCTCAAGTAGAACATGCACATGTGGACTCTAACAGTAAGTATGGTAAGATTCAATAATGCTTGATATATTTGTAAGTTCATATGTGATGTTCGATTCATGCTTGTATATGAATTTTGATACATTTATTCTATGATATGTTATGGAGCTAAGGCTCAATTTCGATTCCGGTACGTTATGGCCTACGAGCATAAAGGTAAGCAATATAATGAAATATGTGTAACCTTGGACATTTGTGAGTTTTGGATATAATTAGCATGCCATACGTTTAATTGAGCTCGTATAATTAAGGGATTGGACTACGGTCCGGGGCTACAGCCTATATGTGGGGAGAAAAGGATGGATTGTGTAACAAATCCTATATGGAACTACGGCTCAAGGCCACAACCTATTTTCTGTTATATGTGGGTACGACCTATTTTCTGATATATGTATGGTTTAAAAGGAATTCGCGTATCCACTTGTTACCTTGTCTAACGGAAATTATTGATTATTACTATTGATCATTGATTCAGAACTATTGATATGCTAATGATGATTGACATTATGATAATTTTTGATGCTATGTTATACGTTGAGCATGATATTATGTTATGTTGAATATATGCCTCATGTTAGCATGATTAGATTTGTCATTGGAACATGGAAAGTTGCACATCATTCTCATTCATGGTTTATGGCTACCTAACTTAGACTATGTAAGTCTAATGCATTCATCTTCCACATTTCAGGTTAAGGAAGTTATCGGTTCGAGATCAAGATTAGTTGGAATATTGGCAAGTCACCACAAGCTTAGAGTAATGTGTTTTGTCCTTACGAACTCCTAGTATGGTGGCAAAGTGGTTAGATTATTTGTTTACGGTCTTTAGGACATGTGTAAGTTTCCTATGATGTGTAAAAGCCTTAAAGGCCTTAAATGACCTTTTTGTTATGCTTAAGAGTGGTTAGAAATACATAATTGGTGCTAAAAGGTGAAAACATGGCTAATGGATTCATTTTGGCATGAAATTTGGCTCATAAGAGGATTGTAGTGATTAAAACTTGCTGGTAAAATTTGGTATTGATTGGACAGCATTTGATTAGGTAAATCGATTAAAAACCAGCAAAATTCTGTCATTACAAGTCAGGACGTATCGTTACGGGTGATGGCGTATCGATACGGTTAGGCATAAATTTGAATTAAGGAACAAGGCGTATCGGTATAGAAATTGGTCACTGGAACTTGGGTTGAAAAATGGTATTGATACGGTCTTAGAGCGTATCGGTACGGGGTCAACGCGATCAACGCGTATCGATATGAGATTAGCTGTATCGGTACGGGTTTGACATCTTTTAAATTTGGAAATCTGAAATTAGGCTTAGCGTATCGATACGGCCCTTAGGATATCGATACTGTGTTAGTTAAATCTGTTATAAGGCATAAAAACCGAATTTGGACAATTTACAAATTGGCCACTAATAACTATATGGACTAATTGATTAGGTTAACGATATCCAATAGTAACGAAACTTCACAAATTAATAATTGGTGAGTTTAATTACAAGTTGGTAATAAAGAATTTGGATTAGGATCGCTAATTTATAAAATTTGCAATCTAGTCCCTAAGTTTATAAAAGTTTAAAATTGACCCTATATTGAGTCAGTAATTGATAATTAGGTTCACTAAGCCTTAAATAAGGATATTAAAACTTTCAAATAAATTTTCGACTCTGATTAAGCTTCAATTTGTGAATATGTTTTTCGATAATGCTTTCCAGCCTAGTTCTCTACCAGACCGGGAATGGGGTGTTACAATTGTGGTATTAGAGCTAGAGTTTAGTCGGTTATGGACTAAACTAAAGTTTGTCTGCATTGATTATTGTGTTATTTTTCCACCTAGGAGTTATTTTATTGTATATTGTGACTTGCCGACTAATCTGATCTCTTTATGTTTAGATATCTAACTCTAACAAAGCTGTGACCCAGTCACTTCCCAGTGGTTATCCCAATAAATAACTTGGTGACTGTAAGCGAGAAACAAAGCTACCAATCATCCTGAAGAGCAATGTCACAAGAAGTCTGGGGCATACTTTTTCTGTGGTAAAATGGGACATTTTATTCGTGACTTTCTTAAGAACTCTACCTCTATATCGGCTAACCCATTGTATCTTGCTCAATCCTTTCGAAGTAAAGGGGCAAAACAAAGATTTTATAGAAAGCCTAGTGGACCATTAAAGGTGTTGTACCAACCTAAGCCTAAAGCTCCCACCCATATGTACTACGTGGGAGCTAGGGAACAAGGGAATGATCCGCACATCAATTCAGGTAAAAATTCGAGGATGAATTTTTCTTAAGGGGGAGAATTGTAACATCCCAAAAATCGGTCTAGTCGGAATCAAATTCTGGCGATTGGAAATTACAACTAGAAAAGTTGAATTTGTTTTGCCTCAATATTGACTAGATGAATTCCTCACGCATATTGGACCTTAATTGAGTTTAAGGATTAGCTGGGGACCTTATTGAAATGTTTAAAACACTAAAAAATTGCTAGGCTTATCGATAGAGTAAGACCTATATCGGTACGGTCCTAACTAACTTACCAAACTTGGACTACACGTATCGATACGGATAGAGGCGTATCAGTACGGATCAACGGTTTTAATTAACTAGGGTTAACGGTATCGATACGGTTACGAGGGTATCGGTACGGTACCTTGTCTAAAATATGATTAAAGGCTAATTGAAACAAAAGGGAATTCAGGGGTGATGACTCACCTGCTAGGTTGCCAACCCACATGAGAAATGATCATAAAAGATGGTTAAAGCCATCAATTGCCTTGAATTGCTAAAAAAGAATGAAAAGAAAGTAAATGATTAAGGTAGGCAAACCCTTAGGGGGAAACCTTTTCATTGGCTAGTTTGGGAGGCAAAGATTAATTAATAAATTTTCTGTTGCCTTTAAGAGTGAGTGGAGGAGTTTTCTTCATTGTTTATTTCAACCGAGAACCCAAATCATATTTCTTTGTCATCTTCATCTTCAAACCTTAAGCAAGCACCACAATTGTTATCTTCTCCACCAAGCAAGCACACACCTCTCTATTTGAACTCCTTAAGCTTAAGCTTTTCTTGTTTTAAAAACATCAATCCATAGCTACCGATTGGGTAAGTAAAAGCCCTATGTTTACTGTTGATTTTGTTAGCTTCCAAAGGTACAATTTCAAATTGTGGTTTTTAAAGTTAAGTCATTGTCTTCTAAGTTCTTAATCCAAGAGTTTATTGAATAGCTAACGGCTATTATAAGCTTAGAAATAAGTATAGATGATTTTATATTGATTATAACATTTTCCTATTGTTTTCTATAGCTCAAGAATTGGAGGAAGCTAGCCCATTGTCTTCAAGACAAGTTAGGAATAAATGAATCCTTATCCGAGAGCCTTAATATCATTGTGAGTGTAGTCGTGTCAAGAGATTGGCACGGATCCATCTCGTTGCATTTGTTTTGTGTTATGATTGCATTTGTGTTTAAGGGCTCAAGTAGAACATGCATATGTGGACTCTAACGGTAAGTATGGTAAGCTTCAATAATGCTTGATATATTTGTAAGTTCATATGTGATGTTCGATTCTTGCTTGTATATGAATTTTGATACATTTGTGCTATGATATGTTATAGAGCTAAGGCTTAATTCCAATTTCGGTACGTTATGGCCTACGAGCATAAAGGTAAGCAATATAATGAAATATGTGTAACCTTGGACATTTGTGAGTTTTGGATACAATTGGCATGCCATAGGTTTAATTGATCTCGTATAAGTAAGGGATTGGACTACGTTCCGGGGCTACGACCCATATGTGGGGGAGAAAATGATGGATTGTGTCAGGGATCCTATCCGGAGCTACGGCTCAAGGCCATGGCCTATTTTTCGTTATATGTGACTATGACCTATTTTCTAATATATGTATGGTGTAAAGGGAAATCCGCGTATTCACTTGTTACATTGTCCAAGGGAAATTATTGATTATTGCTATTGGTCATTGATTCGAAACTATTGATATGCTAATGATGATTGCCATTATGATAATTGTTGATGTTATGTTGTACGTTGAGCATGATATTATGTTATGTTGAATATATGTCTCATGTTAACATGTTTAGATTTGTCATTGGAACATGGAAAGTTGCATATCATGCTCATTCTTGACTTATGGATACCTCACTTAGACTACATAAGTCTAATTCATTCATCTTCCACATTTCAGGTTAAGGAAGTTATCGGTTCGAGATCAGGATTAGTTGGAAGATCGACAAGTCACCACAAGCTTAGAGTAATGTGTTTTGTCCTTACGAACTCCTAGTATGGTGGCAAAGTAGTTTGATCAGTTGTTTACGGTCTTTAGGACATGTGTAAGTTGCCTATGATGTGTAAAATCCATAGAGGCCTTAAATGACCTTTTTGTTATGCTTAAGAGTGGTTAGAAATACATAATTGGTGCTAAAAGGTGAAAACATGGCCAATGGATTCATTTTGGCATGAAGTTTGGCTCGTAAGAGGATTGTAGTGATTAAAACTTGTTGGTAAAATTTGGTATTGATCGGACAACGTTTGATTAGGTAAATTGATTAAAAACCAATAAAATTCTGTCATTACAAGTCAGGGCGCATCGATACGGGTGATGGCGTATCGATACTGTTAGGCATAAATTTGAATTAAAGAACAAGGCGTATCGTTACAACTAGGGCGTATCGGTACAGAAATTGGTCACTAGAATTTGGGTTGAAAAATGGTATCGATACGGTCTTAGAGTGTATCGGTATGAGGTCAACGCGGTCAACACGTATCGATACGGGATTAGCTGTATCGGTACGGTTTGACATCCTTTAAATCTAGAAATCTGAAATTAGGCTTAGCGTATCGATACGGCCCTTAGGGTATTGATATGGTGTTAGTTAAATCTGTTATAAGGCATAAAAATAGAATTTGGACAGTTTACAAATTGGCCACTAATAACTCTATGGACTAATTGATTACGTTAACAATATCCGATAGTAACGAAAGTTCATAGATTAATAATTGGTGAGTTTAATTACAAGTTAGTAATAAAGAATTTGGATTAGGATCGCTAATTTATGAAATTTGCAATTTAGTCCCTAAGTTTATAAAAGTTTAAAATTGACCCCATATTGAGTCAGTAATTGATAATTAGGTTCACTAAGCCTTAAATAAGGATATTATAACTTTCGAATAAATTTTCGACTCCGATTAAGCTTCTAGTTTCAAAATATGTTTTTCGATAACGTTTTTTGACCCGATTCTCTACCAGACCAGGAAGGGGGTGTTACACCGATGACCAATTTGAAAGGGTTATTCAGATTCGTGAGGATATGCTACAAGCCTACGTTATCGATTTTGGGAATACTTGGGGACAAATCTCTACCATTGGTGGAGTTTGCATATAACAATAGTTATGAAGGTTCAATTCAAATGGCTTCTTATGAAGCTCTTTACGGGATAAGATGTAGAACCCCTCTCTGTTGGACCGAGTTGGGTGAAGTTAATGTGTTTGGCCCTAACTTACTTTGGAAAACTGAAAAAAAGGTAACCATCATTCGTGACCGGCTCAAGGTTACGTTTGACCGGTAGAAAACTTATGCTGATTTGAAAAGAATAGACATTCAATATGATGTTGGTGAGAAAGTTTTCCTTAAAATGTCTCTGTAGAAGAATATCCTTCGTTTTGGAAAGAAAATGAAGCTCAGACCTCGTTTCATCGGCCCATTTGAGGTAATTGAGAGAGTTAGACATGTTGCTTATCGACTGGCTCTTCCTGAAGAGTTAAGTCGTATACATAATGTCTTTCACGTGTCTATGCTACGGAAGTACCGGTCTGATCCTTCCCATGTGATCGAGCAAGAGTTTGTGGAGATTCAGTCCAACTTGACGTATGAGGAGGAACCACTGCAGATCCTCGTATGAGAAGTCAAGAGACTTCGAAACAAGTATGTGCTGCTAATAAAAGTCATTTGGAAAAGTCACTCAGTGGAAGAAGCAACGTGGGAGCCAGAGGAAACGATGCAGAAGCAGTATCCTCATCTTTTCGGTTAGAGTGAAAATTCGAGGATGAATTTTCTTAAGGGGGAGAGTTGTCATGCCCCCAAAACTGGCCTAGTCAGAATTAGGTTTCGATGATCATAAATTTTAAACAGGTTGTGCCGAATGATGTAATTGTTTGATCCTTGTAATCAATTTTGATGCAATAAAAGTTATTTGGGCTTAATCAAAATTGTTAGACCCTTTTGTAAGGAATGTAAGTGAAGGGTTTCATTGAAAATGCTAAAAAATTTGGATTTAAGCTAGGCGTATCGGTACGGTAGGACCTATATCAATACGACCCAACCGTTTCCAACTAACTTACCAAACTTAGCTTAGCCGTATCAATAAAGCCATAAGTTGTATCCATACGAGTCCCTGTCCAAATCGATTTAGTGACCAAATTGAAAAGATTGGAAGTAGGGGATGACTCACCTACTAGCTTATCACCTCTCCACATGAGATTGATCAGAAAAGGGTGACAATTGGTCATCAATTGTCAAAAGTTGGAAAAGAATAAGAAAATGTGTTAATTAATGGGTTAAGCAAATCCTTGCCCAAGGAAAACCTTTCCATTAGCTATGAGTGAGGTGGGAAAATGATTAGGGGATTTAGAGTGTTTTAAAATGGATAAGAAAAGCCTTGATCTTAGTTTTTGAATCCCCTGAAACTAAAACTCAGCCTTTGAGTGAAGGACCAAACACACACCTTCATTGTCATCTTCAAGCTTAAGCTCAAGCAAGCACATCGATCCAATCTGTAATACCCCAAAATCTGGCCTAGAATTATGATCCAAATTAGAAAGCTAAATAATTTGTTGGATCTATCATTAATGAAGTAATTGAATAAGAGGGACCAAAATAGAAACATTAAAAATATGGATAACCATTTTGAGAATGGATTAAACTGAATAAAGGATTAATAAAAGAATTAAGGGCCAATTTGAATGAGAATTAAAGACTAAGAGCTTAATTGGGAAGTTAGAATTGTGAACATGCAAAACTTGATAGATTGCATGTAAAAGTAATTTAAAGCATGAGACCTAAACACATGTCAACAATTTATGTGAACATGTGTTTAGGAAAGGTGACTCACAACTTTGGGGAGGAAAGATGAAAACAAAGGTGTCATCTTCATCTTCCCTTAACCGAACATGATGAGAGAAAATAGAAAAGAGAGAGAAAGCTTGGAGCTTAGCCATGGACGTTGGAGATAGAACTTTTATTTGCTTAGGTTCTTCAAGTTTTTCCAATTGAGAAGGAAGTGGGTGAGGTACTTTCTCTTACATTGTAATTCCATTGAATTTCTAGAGAAATGATTTAGATGCTACTGGAAATTTGCTGGAAAATGAATTCCATGTAATTCAAGCATGGAATGTTAACACAATGCTGGAAATTTAGTTAGGATGTTACCTAAATGAATCCATTTGAGCATGTAGCTCCCTGTTTTCACATGTTTAATACATAAAATGGACTGACCTAAACAAGTATAATAATGTAAATAAATTGAATTAACATGCTAAAATATGATCAAAATGAATTAAGGAAACTAGAACTTGATCTAGTGTAATCTGCCCAGAATACTCTGTTCTGGGTAGTAACTTTGAAAAATACCCTAAATTGCATGAATCGAATTTAGGGATAAAATTTAAGTGGAACGAACCTTAACATGTCTACTTTCACTAGGAACAAACAAAATTGAATTCTGGGTAGTAGAGTGAATTCTGGAAATGAAAACCTCTGGATAGTGCAAACTGCCCAGCAATGCAATTGCCTTGTCTTTGAACTAAAAACTGTATTAATTGGAAAAACATTAAAATTCAAGACCTATACTGTTGGAAAGAGGGTTAAATAAGCTTTCCAATGGTATAAACTAATTGAAATTCTGACGTACGGAATAAAAGTTATGCATGATTAAGTGAGCAGAGTACAAGCTGCCTGACAGCAGCAGTATAGGAATTCTGGATAGTTTTGAAAACTGTTTTGTAAACAGTTTTGAGACAGTGGTTACTGCCTTGTTTTACATGAATTAGAGTATAGACAATTGTAGTTATGTGTAGTAAAGAATATATATGAACATGCTGTCAGGTTTGTATATGTTGTGTACTAGTAATATTGCCTTGGTTGAATGATTATATGAACCTGTTCTAATATGTATTTACTTGTGTAATGTGTTAGAACCAGGAGTGAACTTGGTGGAAGAGGAAAGGGTGGAACATCCTAAAGATAAGAACAAAGGAGTGTGGATCCAAGACTAGCTAATCTTGGAGTATTGTGAGTGTAGCTTTGGTAGGGTTAGGACTTAGGTCCTAACCAAATATACATGTTTAAATTTCTTTCCATCTTTGTATTGTTTTAAATGGACTTAATAAAGGCTTGATCATGCATATAAAAGGAAGATTGGCTAAGCTAAACTTGTAAGTAAATAAAAGCATGAAAGTTGACTAGATAATCAAAAAGAAAAGTGAAAACAAAAATGTGAATTCTAGTTCTTGAATGTGGCTATTCGAATAGTAGCATATATGTACTTCCATGATATATGATGTGTGATATTTGTATCTTGAATGCTATTCATTCGAATGTCTGCTTGATGCCTAAGATAGTGTATGCTAAATGCTTACTTGATGAATAAGATATGGTTTTATGAATGCTTACTTGTATATTCTCCATGGTGTAATACTTGCTAACAAGATATGATTCATGATTTATAAGACATTGCTTGATCCCTTGTACCTTGATTGTGATCTACTTGACTTGCTTGATGCCAAAGATCTCATGTATTCAAATGGCTAGCTTGAAATAACATGTGTACTTGATTTGACAATATGTAAGCATGAACTACTTGTTACATGATTGGTATACTTGACTTGTTACATGTCGATAGTTGAGTGTCTTGCTTGAATATGTTGCTTGACTTGTGAAGTATGCATAATGCTTGTACATGTTAAATTACTTGAATTGAGTATGCTAAGCTTGTACTCGAATGCTGGCTTGATAATACTCTATGATGTATATGTTGATAGCACGAATTGAACCATGAAATAAAGACATTGCTTGTTACCTAAGGGTATATATTTGAATACTTGCTTGAATGTCAAGGTAAAATGTGAATTGAAGAGCTAAGGCTCAACTAGCCTAAGGGTTAAGCATGATATTGCTATAACTTGCTTGAATGTGATTCTTGAATACAATTATCTTGACTTGAACATGAAAGCATAAAACATAAGAAACAACAGCAAGCTTTAAAGTAAAATAAGAATTCTTATGCCATAAGATACCCTCTAATGAAAGTTAAAGATTTAAAATACTTAAGTTGCCTTCAATGGAAGTCCTTGGATACAATGGCATGATGCATGGTATACTTGGGACTACGGTCCATGAGCCACGACTTAGGGGAATGCCCATTACATGTAATATGTTATTGGCGACAGTAGGAGGTAACATGGGAGTTGTACGGAGATTGGCGACAGTTGGTTGGATAGTGAGAAGTATAGGATTCTTGGACCTTTATGGTCAAACACGGACCAATGTCATCCATAACCAATTGTGATCCAAAGCAAACATGTTAAAATAAATGAACCTTATTGAGAAATCGAATAAGAAATTCAAAAGAAAATCTTGAACACTTGAATTATATCTTAAAATAATTAAATTACTTGACAAGAAACCTTGAACACTTGAATCACTTGACATGAATTCTTGAAATACTCGAATTGCTTGACCTAAAATGCTTGATTCTTGACATGAAACTCTTGAAGTGATAATTGCCTATGCTTGGACCTTGTATTGTATGATTTATTTCTTGAAATGGCTTATGGCCTCACTTGAGCCGATGTTTACTTGATTGGCTTGCTTAAATTGCTTGACATGCAATCTTGATTACTTGGCCATATTACTTGACTTGTATACTCGAATTTCTTGCTGCATGATTGTTACTTGAAAAATATCTAGATCTTACTCGAATTAATGAGTGTTTCTGCCATGTACAACTTGTACATGCAATTAATGACTGTTTTTGTGTGATTAAACTATGTAACAAGAGTAATGTTGCCTTGTCTACTTGTACATGCAATTATGGACTGTTTTGTGATGATAAAATTTTATATACAAGTCACATGGACTGCTTGGACTATGTATGAACTATTTTGTGATGATAAAATGGTACATACAAGTTACATGGACTGTTTTGACTATACATGAATATTTTGTGATGATAAAATGGTGCATACAAGTTACATGGACTGTTTTGATTATACATGAATATTATAGACTGTTTTGTGATGATAAAAATGTATAAACATGTATAATGGATAGCTAAGTAATAAGACTTAAAACTAAGAAAAGTAAACAAACAATAAATAAGGCTTAAGGCTTACATGTTACTTGAATTGTATACTTGTACACTTGATATAATTGTACATGATATGTAAAGCTTGTTACTTGATATATGAACCATGAAATGCTTGTACTTGATACGTAAGCTATGTAATGTTTGTTACTTGAGATATAAGTCATGTAAGGCTTGTTACTTGTCACGAAAGCAATGAAATACTTGTTGTTTGACATGTAAACTTGGTCTACTTGATACATGCTTGTTATGCTTGATCACTATCCGAATGGAACTAGAAATTGAATAACTTGATAACTACTTGATAAGCTTGTCATGCTACTTGATTTACTTGACAATGTGGTTACTTGACACTTACTTGCTATGCTTGTCTTGATGTTCGAATGCCTTAGGTACGACAATACATGATTTCATGATTTTGCTTGACTTGAAATGCTATTAACCTTATTAGGTCTACTTGATTAATTAAGACTTGATTCAAAAATTGGTTAGAATTAGTGCTACCTCACTAAGTACATTTTTGTACTTATCACTCTCGTTTCCTCTCATCCTAAACCCCGGGTTAAGAGTGCTTCAAGAAGACTACTTGACCTTGAAGCTAGATTCCTTGAGCTTGAAGTAAGACACAAGCAAAAGCACAAGTATGAATCCACACTTGTTGTACTACTCCTAGTAGTTGGTGGCACCTAGCTTGTATTTAGTTAACACTAGATCATGCATTTTGGATGTTTGAAATCTTGTATATTTATATGTTATTGAAATGGATCTTCCATGTAATCGAACTTGGTTGCTAGAACTTGATATGTAAATACTGCGATTCCCATGTATATGAAAGAGTAATGCTGAGCATATGTATAAACATGAATGGAAATGCTTATGATCTAGCTTACTTATGTTATTCGAATATCTTGTGTGAAATATGGACACTTGATAGAATGTTACAAATGCTTACATGAACAAATGAACACCTGAATGAATGACATGAATCCTTGTTATCCATGTATGCTAATCGAACACCTAAAGTGTTTACATGTCTTGCATAAGATATCTTAGAAGATCTTGCCTTGTTAATTTGGTATGTGTATACTATTGTAAACATGTTCTAGTATAAAGGTATAATTTGAATGCTAGGCCATTGTATACATGTTATTGTTAATCTTTATGAATTAGTCAAACTTCTTGAAATGTTACATGTACTGATTTAAAGGAGAATGAAACAAAATGAATGCTTGTTTGTTATCTATGTCATTCGAATGCAATATGTATATATATGTATGATAAAATTGAATAAAATGTAAAATGGAAGTGGCTAATCAAATGATTGTTAAATCTTGGTGCTTATAATGTTAAAATTATGTGAATGCAATAGTGAAGACTTGTTGAATGTTAGAATGACTTATAGTATGCATGAACTAGTATATTTCCAAATGTGTAAGGAATGAACACATTCTTGTCTAAGTATGATACATGAATGCTATGCACGTTCACATGTTTAAGTAATAAACATCCTTGATTATAGCTTAGAAGTGAAATACAAAGTGGTAACCTATAATGAAAAGAAATATGTATATGCTTGCATAATTAAAAGGGAATGTTTATGATCCTTGAAATGTTCTTGAATGAAAACATGCTCTCGTATATATGATTAATTGTAGATGCCTAGGTTTCTTGCTAGTCACTAAACTCATCTATTAGGGATGAGTTCAAAAAATTTTAATTGGATCTCGTTTCCAGTGTACTCTGTAACGCTCCCGAGCTGGTTTACTACTAAACCGGGGTAGGGGGTGTTACACAATCCTTAGCCTTTGTGTGATTTCAATACACCATTTGAAAGCTTGTATCTTGGTAAGTAAAACCTCTATGTCAATTTGATAATTCCATCAATCCTTAGAGTTTAATTTCAAGATTTAAATCTTGAAGGTTCAAGTTGAGCCCATGTGTTAGAAAGCCAATTTCCTTGTTTTAATGTTGTCTACAAGCTCGGGTAAGCTTGGAAAACGTTTGTGAATCATTAGTTTCGATTCTAATACAATTCCCTAATTTTGAACTAGCTCAAGTGGTGTAAGACAAGCCATCTTCACAGTCAACTATTTTGAACTCTTCTGAGGGCAAGGGGATTTTAATCCGGAAACCTTGAAGCCTTCTATTGCCAGGTGAATGTAGTTGTGTCATGGGATTGGCTAGGTGCCATCCTGATTGCATTTGTTTTGTGCTTAAAATTGCATCTTGTTAAGGGCTCAAGTAGAGCAAACATAATTGGATTCAATGGTAAGTGTGGTAAGTCCTTCATATTGTTCTACTACATTTGTGAGCTTAGGTGTGATATTTGAAATATGTTATATGTGGAATTTGATATGAACATGTTATGATATGCTATTTGGAGCCAAGGCTTAATTTGCAATCCAATATGGCCTAAGGGCACAAATGTGAGTTTTATGATGATATGTGTAACCTTGGACACTCGTGGACATTGGATACAATTGGTATGCCATAGGGTTATTGAGCTCACTAATTAAGGGATTGGACTACGGTCCAAGCTACGACCTATATGTAGGGAGAAAATGTTGGATTGTGTAAGGGACTCCGGAGTTACGACTCAAGGCTAAGGCCTATTTCTGATATGTGTGGCGTACAAGGGAATCTAAGTATCCATTGGTTGTTAAGTCCAAGAAGATGATATGTGTTTATGGTTTACATTTGATGTATGAAAATATGACATTTGGCTTTGAGTATGATCTATATATGATTAATGATATATTTACATGTCATATAAGCATGTTACATGTCATTCATGCCATTGATGAATTTATGTTGCATTTGTTATAACTACCTCACTAGGCTATGTAAGCCTAACATTCGTGTGTCTCATGCATTTTAGGACCTTGAGGAGATCCGAGCTACGATCGTGTCGTTGAAGTTGCAAGTCCTCTTATCTATCCCATGTATGCCTATCTTTGCTTTGAACTCCTAGTAAGGTGGAATGAGGTTTAAACATGTTAAACTTACCCATTTTGTGATGTGTGCAATGCCTATGTTTTGTATTGGCCTTAGAGGGCCTAAATGGTATGTTAATTGTAGTCAAAAGTGGCCTAAAATGCATGTTTGGCTTAAAAAGGTAAAAACTTAGTATGGAATCAAAATGCTTTAAAATTTTGTATGCTATTAGAAATATTGATTAATAGCTTTCTGGTAAAATTTGGTAAGGTTTAGACATCATTTGGTAGGTTGATTCGAATAAAAACTACCTGAAAACTGTCATTACATGGCAAGTGTATCGATACAGGTGATGGTGTATCGATACGGCCTTGCATATTTGGCCTGGTCAACATGAGTCAAAAGGGGCATATCGATACGGCATAGGGTGTGTCGATACGGATTTTGGTCACTGGAATATAGAAAAATTAAAGGTATCGATACAATTATAGGGTGTATCGATACGAAGTCAACATAGTCAACCTGTATCGATACGGTTCCAACTGTATCGATACAGGCTTGATACCATTGAATCTGGAATTTGAAAATTAGGCTTAGTGTAATGATACGGCCCTAAGTGTATCGGTACGGTGGCGATTAATTCTGTTAAAAGAGATCAAACACAGTTGTGCATTGATTACAAAATGGTCACCAGAAATTGTATAGTCTAATTGGATAGGTAAATGACCACTGTTTGTAATGAGATTTCACAGGATAATAATTGGAAGGTTAGATTTTAGATTAATAACATGAATTTCAGTTAAGGACCCCTAACTTGTAAAATTTATAGTTTAGTCCTTAAGTTCAAAAAAGTTTAAAATTGACTAAGCTATTAATAAGTTAGTTTGATAAGTCGTAAAAGAGATTAATAAGACATTCTGAATAAGATTCTGAACTCTAATTAAGCTTCCAATCTCCGAATATGTTTTCAGGTAACACTTTCCGATGTGTTACAATTTTGACCAGCTTCACGTAAATAAAAACACATCCTATCAAATATATCTTTGATTTATATCAAGAAGAGATTTTCTTTCTCTAAATGATTTTTTGATGTTATTTTATAAATAATAATAATTAGATAAAAAATGTTAAGGAAATCCCTTCAATTAATGTGGATTTATTTGGGAATTATTATAAAGGGAACCTTTTTTATAAATATGGGCCATAATATAATGATAACCCAAAAGTAAAAGGCATAAAGTCAAAAATAACCCCCAACGTTTGATCTTTTGATCACTTTAGCCTCTATTTTTTTGGTCCAGATTAACCCTTGCCGTTCTACTTTTGTTAAAAATTCACCATCGATGGACGAAAATCGACGGTTAACTAACGGACAACACCCTTTGTTGACGTGGCATGTCTACATGGCAGGACTTGCTGACGTGGCGGTGCCACATGTATGAAGATACTAACGTGGTACTTTGCTGACGTGACATCATAATTATTTAAAAAAAATTAATTATTTCTTTATATATTTAATTTTAACCAACTAGATGATGACAACTCAAGTTTGGTAGGTGAAAGGCTTAGCGCCTAACCACCAGACCAACTTTCTAATTGGATAAGTATACACCAATTTTTTTATATAACCTCATTAATAGCATGGACTCTTCTTCTTCATTAACAATCCCCCCAAAACAAGTACGATATATCTTGAATTTTTATACTGAAGAACCAAGACACCTTTAAAAAACTCATGTAGTTGTAACTCTGAAGAACCAAGACACCTCAAACCATACTAGCAATTTGGTCTAACCAATCAAATATATGCATTTTTACACTTTCATTTCATTTCCAGTAGTTTAAGCCTTAAACCCAATGATTAAACAACAGAGCAGAATGAATTTTAACTATGAAAGCCAGACGAATGTCACCTTTAAAAAACTCCTGTAGTTGTTAATATGTTTGCATACATACAATCAATATAGTTAAGTTGGCAGATACAAAATAATCCACCAACCAACAAATGCTCTAATCAGGTCCGTGATCATATGTTTTACCTTTTTCTCGTATGTTTTGCCTTTTTCTCTAAGTAAAGAATGTTCCCTGTAATTCAATTTATGGGTGTATGATCCTAAGGAAAACCAGTGAATCCCATTACAATTAATTTAAAAAGTCCAAACTCATGCATCGGACAGAGATCTTTGGTTCATCCACCATTATTTCAATTGTAAAACTTGGGTGAGAATCATTAATGCTAAGAAGCATCAAATGAGAAGATAGCTGAAAAGAAAAAAATGAATTTTGCCGCCAGATAAGTATATTGATTGTTAATGAAGATAGCTGAAGGTGCAATTGAAAGTTTTGCTAATATTGGTACTTGTTATTTGGGAGATTTTTTTTACTAGAAGAAGGGCCTGAAACGCACTGGGATTGTTAATGAAGAAGAAGAAGTCGTACTATTAATGTGGTTATATAAAATATTTGGTGTATACTTATCCAATTAGAAGGTTAGTCTGGTGGTTAGGCGCCAAGCCTTTCACCCACCAGACTTGAGTTTGAACCCCAACTTCTTTTTGCACAATTTTAATTTTTTGTCATGTCAGTAAGTCCTGCTATGTAGACATGCCACGTCAGCGAAGGGTGTTGACCATTAGTTAATCGACGGTTTTCATCTATCGATAGTGAATTTTGAACAAAAGTAAAACATTAAATGTTGATCTAGATGTCATTTGGTTTTTGTCCCTCGGTGTTCAAACCAAATGCTATGATGGGATGCTAATGATTCAACCTATTTAGAATTTGTCACAATTAGAATGAAATATTTTATATTAGTTATTTATAAAATTAATTTAATAAAAATTATAGCTCTTCTAAATACTCAACTACTAAATGACACTTCAATATTTCCAGGAAAACAAGCTTTACAGATTCACAACAAAATATAGTTCCGGAGAGTTTAAATACTATTTTTTTTTTTGTAAATGTATGTTTACATTATTTATAGCTTAGAGTCTTTGGATTTGTAAAAACACACCATCATTTTCTGTAAATATATGATTTTTTTAGAAATTTTCGTAAAATTATAATTTCAAAAAAATGAATTTAATGTATTTTCCAAAAACTCTAAAATTCTAGATTTTATTGTTTTTGGTAATATTGAAAATAAAAGCTTCGATTAAAATTTTAATTACGATTAACAAGTCAAATGAGATATTGACCATTGAGTTAACGTGTTACGCCATCCCCTTAATAACATGTAACAATGGAATGACCGGAATATAACTTTTTGATAAATTTAATGACGATTGCCTAGCTTTTGAAAGTTCACTAACCAAAACGATAAGATTTAAGAAGTATTTTTATACTTTACCGTTAATAATATTAGTTAGAAGGTCTCATAAGTTTTTTTATCCCCTAAATATTAATTGGGTTTTATTAAAAAAATATTTCGAAGTGTTCGTAATTCATACTTTTTTGTTAAATAAAAAATATTTTCTCTTTCAAAGTAATTATTGAGATTCGAATCTTATAAGATGACATATAGGTTAAAAAATATATAATCTCTATGTCGATAGTTATAGCTTATCTAATATGATCATAATTTTACAAAGCACCTTAAGAATAGTGGTTTGCATTCAATTTTTGCATGCAATTTTGGTTTAAGACACAAATCTTCCAACTTAAGGAGAAAATGATATTTCACCTATGCATACATAAAAACGTTCTAAAAACTATATTATTTGAAAATAAATTATCTTCATATTTTTTAATAATTTTAATGTAATATTCAAAATCACTCCTAAATGAATATCATTTTTTTACTGAGACACTTAGGTTCACTATATTCATCATTATTGATACATTGAGTTAAAAATCTTTATAAACCCATTAATTAATATATGGGGATTTGTAAATTTGTAGGGTTAATGTATGTATGTATTCTCACATCACATCGCATCTCCACTTCTAGAAGAAATAAGATGCAACCAATAATTCAAAGTTGCAAGTGTAACCACATATTTAGTATCCTATGTGCTCAATCAAAGTGACCAAATGGAAGGCATATAGTAGTTTCTATGTCTTTATTATTACCCTTTGCTCTTCGTGAACCAACTATACGTAGTTTCCTTTTCCTTGGTTTGGAGCGAATACTTTGTTAGGTTATTGGGTCTAAATCTATCAAATTTTGTGCCATTTCTTGTCTAAAGAATATTATATATACACCTTGAAATGGACTATCAGTTACCTAGTTTTCAGCTTAATCCAAAATCCTTTACTTTGTTTCATCCCCAAAAGGATTGAGAAGTTTCTTATTTAATTAAAAATTATAGACCACACTATGAATGCCGATTGATTTAGGAATATAAATTATAGTCTTTTTCGGTGCTCCTATTTGTTTCATGCATTAAACGTTTAAGTTTATGGTTTAGGTTTAATGTTAGTGTTTAGGATTAAAATTTAGAGAATCTTGGGTATGGTGTATTATTTTTAGGATTTAGGGTTTAAGGTTTAGGATTTAAATTTTAGAATTTAGCGTTATGGCTTAAAATTTAATTTTCTTAGTGTTTGAATATAGTGAGGGTAGGCCCGGCCCTGGGCCAGGGCAATAAGGGCGTCCGTCCAGTTCTTTTCAATACTTGTTAGTAGGGGGTTAATTTTTTTCCAATATTTATTATTAGGGGTCTACTTTTAAAATTTATTTTTCTAATACTTGTTATTATGGGCTCGTTTTTTCTAATATTTGTTATTATGGACATACTCTTAAAATTCAATTTTTTCAATATTTGTTATTTGGGGCCTAATTTTCAATACTTGTTATTATGGACCTACTCTTAAAATTTATTTATTTTTCATTACTTGCCACTAGAGATAGAGATTTAAATAGCGGTATACAACCGCAATAACAACTGTCATATGATGATAGCGGCATCATCTAAAACCGCAATATATGCGACAGTTATGTCCACAATTGCGTATTTCATTAAAAAGTTACACAACCTCGATACTTGTAATGACCGAAATAACATGTGTAATGTCTCAACCATGATAAACGTAACACAACCGTAACTGCAATTTAAATTTCTGATTTAGGTTCCATTTTTTAGTTTCGCCCTAGGCCAGCAAAAGCTCAAGGCCGGCCCTGAGAGGGATGCCGAAAAAGGGTAAAGGTTTTTTGTCTTTGATTTAGAAGGTTAGGCGTTAAGTCCATTTAACAACGTCTACAATTTTAATTCAGTGACATAAATGAAATATGTGCCACGAAATTCCCTTTTTATTCATTTATATGATTAAAAATTAATTATTGATACGAACTAATAAACACAAAAATTTAATTATTAAACTCGTTTTAGTAAATTATTATATTGAAAACAAAAATAATAACAAAATTATAGATATTATTTCCGGTTGTTTTCTATGTATTTGAACATGAAAAAAACCCTACTCAAACGCTTGAAACTAATGCGATTCCCAAGTTATTCATTTTATAAACCAAAGGTCAACTATCTAATAAAAAATTTAAGTATGAACGATTATTAGGGAAAAGAGACTGCATCAGAAACCCTAATTTATCTGCATCACTATTTTTCTACAAATTATTCAACTTTAATATTACGTACAATTAATTTGCCTCATTCCACCAGTTAATCTGATCAGTGATTATCGACACATTAGTTTGGTCAGTTTACTTACAAAAGTCGGTGTTTTATTTATGGCATAAAGATAATTTTAACCCTTCACGTTTTTAATTTTTGTCATTTTAGCCCTTATCGTTTTTTAAAGATAATTTTCGCCTTCAACCTATATTGTTTTGTCAAAGTACTCATTTTTTAAACTAGATTGTTAATTAGCCCGTTAAATAATTAACAGTGATGATATGTCACATATATATAAAATATATTTTAAATGACATGACACCTAACCTATCAAATACTTACACGTGAAATATAATTCAACTTTAATTTAAACTATAAAAACAATTAAAATTCAAATAAAATGTTGAAAATAATTAAATGTAAAACAAAAAATAAACATCGGAAAGAACTCCCTTAATCCCGAATAATACTAGAATTTATAACCCAAGACTCGAGAAATTATTAGATGAACTATGTTTATCACGTTATCCGTGGTTCAACCAATCATGCCTGTCCATCTCAAAATAACTACCTAATAACTACACACTCTTTAATTACATGTAAGAAAGAGATGATAATTCACCTTGAGAAAAAATGAAATGGACGGATCTAATTGGTAGAGACCACAAATGATGCGTTGAACATGGTTCATCTATTAATTTTTCTCAAGACTCATTTTATACCGGAAGAGTGTTTATTTGAAAGAGATATCAATAGCATTGCTTTTGCTTTCGTGTGTGGAAAAAAAATAAATATTTAGAAGAGAGTTTAATTGCAACGCAGGACTTGCTTTTTGGCTTTTAGACATAGCTGTTGCAAATACAATAAACCATAACCATTCCTTTGTCATAGAATTTGCAGTCGTTCCCAGTAAAGCTATCATTCAGGATTAAAGGAGTTATTTCCCACGTTTATTTTTTTGTTTTACTTTTAATTATTTTTAAAATTTAATTGAATTTTAACTGTTTTTATAGTTAAAATTAAAATTAAATAATATTCCATGGGTAAATATATGAGGTTAGGTGTCATGTCATTACCGTTAAATATTTAACAATCTAATTAATATTTTAGTTAAAAGATGAGCAATTTGATAAAAAAAAGATTGAGAGCTAAGATTATCCTTAAAAAAAGGATAAAGGCTAAAATGACAGGAATTAAAAATATTAAAGGTTAAAATTATCTTAAGACCTTTATTTATTTATTTATTTTATATTTATAATTTATTGTTTCCGAAGAACTCTTGGACTCATTTGCGGCCTAGAAACCAAATTTAGATCTTCAGCTAAACTTTTGAATTGGCGAAAATTAACCGTTTTTTTAATAAATTGATTTTTTAAAAAAATATTCAGATTATATATAAACATTTTTATACTCCTACTTTATTATATAAATATATATTGTTTTTAATAGATTTTTTTTGAATAGATATAAATATATATTGTTAAGTTCTTCAACTTTTTAAAAGTTTATTTAACGGTTGAGATCGATATCCTATAATTTCATTTTTTTCATTAAAATGTTAATGAAATTATAAATAAACATTCTTAATTTAATATGATTTAAATTATTTTAGATAATTAATCTCATAACAAAATATTTAATCCCCCACCCACCGTGAATAACCCATCCATGTGAATATTTTAACTTTAGCAATTTTAATAATTCGATTAAAATCTCCATATACAAAAACATATCAGCTTTAATTGCTCCACAGCAACCAACCTAAGCAATTGAATCATTAAATTGATCAGAACACCGTCTATTATATAATTTTTATTTAATTTTTCAACACATAAATATTGAATATAAATAATTGTCTTTGATCTATTTCTTTATTTTAATGAAAAGAAAAAGATAAATTCTTCTCCAAGCTTTGTGAATACTTTTTGTCTTACTATGAAAAAGTAAAAAGAAAAATAATTTGACCAATAAAAAAAATAACACTTCTTTTAAGAGTTTGATTCACATTATCCACATGGACCACTGATAGCATAACTCTTCGTAACCAAGCAAGGTATTATTCGTTCCGAATTTATATTTGATGTATTAATAGTATATACGAGTGATAATAAAAAAATATAAATTATAATATATAAAATATAGACAGTGAAATAAATTAAAAGGGCAATTTGGAAAAAAGCACACTAATTTTTTTTTTAAGATTATTCACTAATGATTCCATGGTAAAGGACCAAAGCCAGTTGTGATTAGAGTTTCCTCCCCAAAATACCCATTATTTTCTTCGAAATACCAAGGCGTGCTATTGGGATTCAGTAGCCACCCGTCGATCGGGTACACCAAGTCCGACCCTAACTCCACTGATTCGTAATTCGTCCCTAAACTCGGTAGTTCCACTATCTGCCTCAGCTCCTCCGGTGTCGACACGTCATCCATGTTCAATGTTGATGACGACATCGAAGCCGACGACGACGACATAGTATTACTTGAGAACTCCATTGAGGCCGCTTTAACGGCAGCGGCTTGGACGTCACGGGGAGAGTTGGAAGCCGGTCGCGGCAACGAGTCGGCGAGTTCAGGGAAGTTGAGGATCGCCGAACTGCGTTTGATGCTTAAAGCCGCGACGTCGTGGGCGCGTGCCGCCATTTCGGGGGTCGAGAAAGTGCCTAACCAGATCCGGTTCTTCTTCCGGGGCTCTCGGATTTCGGACACCCATTTGCCCCACGCCCGCATTCGGACCCCCCGGTAAACCGGGTGCTTGGTGCTACTATCCCTTGGACGCTTTTCGTTCTTCGAATCGGGTACCGAGTGGGTACCCGTTCTCTTTTTACCATCATACGATGATAATGAAGCTGGGAACAAAGAAGAAGAGTTGCTGGTCAGGGTGCTTGACTCAGTTTCCAAGTTTGGAGAGTCACCCATTGCGAGTTTCTGATCCTGGGTTTCCTTTAACACACTTGGATGCTAAAAAGAAACAGGAAATTCAATATGTCGGTACACCGACAGTTAAAAACATGCAATTTTTCCGGATGTTTATGAAGAACACGTGAAGAAAGTTAAGGTTTTCGGGTTGCGAGAGATAGTAAATGAGAGTAAGAGAGCAAAAACAGAGAGAAAAAGGGAGAGTTTTGGTTCGGGGAGAGAGAGAGAGAGACAGAGAGAGAAATGATGGGGTTTTAGGAAAAGAATGGAATGGAACGGAAGCAACAAAGTTCAAGTTAAAACGTGGCGTTTATAAATAATACCCAGATAACATAATATAAAAAAACAAACAAACGAACTCGACCGACCTCGCCTTTTTTAATAGCTTCTACCGATATCTCTATTATTTAAATAATGTTCATTTAATCATCATAATAATAATGCTCATTTAACGGCAAAAGTGAAAAATAATGAATCCAACGGCATGGAGAGAATTATATGGTGCGGGGAAGAGCAATTCGTCCTAATATTTTTGGTAAACTATGTGCGACAACTATGATGTTCATCTTTTGTTTAAAAAAATTATAATGTTCGTCATATTTTGACTATTTAATTAAAAAATAGACAAACATACTATTAAATTTTATAATTTGTATTATTTTAACCACCAGTCGTTAAAATTTAACAGAGAGGTGAAATAATAATTAACGAAAATTTGTAAAATTACGCATTTAATCATTGTTAGTTACATATTATATCAGTTTGGTCCTAATTTAAAAATATTTAATTTAATCTAAAAATATAAAATCATAAATCTATTTTCATTTTAAATCTTGCTTTAAATATACTTTAAATATACTTAAAATAATTTTAACTTTATGATTTGAATTGATTCAATGGTTTGTGTGTTTTTATACATCCTAAGTGATTCAGGTTCGAGTTCCTTCTCAGCTATTTTTACGTTTTTCCTTAATATTTAATGCATTATAAGATACGTTTTGTATCAACAAGAACAAGTTGGCGTGGTGGTAAAAGTTTGGGTGTATCAGAAAAGTAAGTTGATAAAATCAAAAACACTTTACATGCATCTTGATAAAGTGATTTGAACTCAGGTCTCGTAGAATGAACATCATATATTTTTCTAATAGAACCACTTGTTGGATTTAGAGGAACAATGACTTAATAGTAAATGAAAAAAATATTAAAATATGGAAAATACTTTGATACACATGTCTTTTAATTTTAGGGTTTAGGGGTATGGAATATAGAATTTATAGTTTATGGTTAGAATTTAAAGATTATAGTTTAGGGTTTAGAGTTTAGGACGTAGGGTGTTAGGGTTAAGGATAACGATAGAGTCAGAATTTTTATATAGTGGAGTCAGAGTGGAGTACAAGGTATAGGAGATTCCCATACCATTAAAATAAGTATTGTTAACCCATACCCCCAACAAATCAAGTGAGGTCAATTCTAATATTTCATATGAAAAATTCTATATTACTTCCTTGAAAATCTCATACCCAACAAATCAATTGTGGTCAATTGCACCCTATTGTTTCCATGTACATCCGCTCATGGTTTTAGAGATTTAGGTTTTAGATTTTATAATGTGAAGGGTTGTGTAATTTTTTTACACTGTATCAAAATATAACCCTTAAAATAGGCTTAAATGAAAAATCAGCCCTTAAAC
Organism: Hibiscus mutabilis; assembly: GCA_019671005.1. Classification (NCBI taxonomy): domain Eukaryota; kingdom Viridiplantae; phylum Streptophyta; class Magnoliopsida; order Malvales; family Malvaceae; genus Hibiscus; species Hibiscus mutabilis. The sequence goes on from CM033715.1 coordinate 15,593,840, forward strand.
TATGTCTTTTGTTTTCTTTTAGCTCATAAATTATTTTTGGTCAAAATAAGTCCCTAAACTATTATTTTTGGTCATTTTAAGTCCCTAAAGTATTTTTTGGTCAAAATAAGTACTTAAACTATGTTATTTTTTCTTTTTGTCCCTAAACTATCTATTGGTCAATTTTTTTGTGATGTGTCAATATTTTATTGATCGAAATGTTTTTTTTTTGACTTAGATAACTACCGGACTTAAAGTGAACAGAAATGATAATTTAAAACTTATTTTTACAAAAAATAATTTAAAGGTTAAAAGCAAATAAAATGTATAAGTTAAGGGTTGATTTTTCATTCAAGCCCTTTAAATATTATGAAGATTTGAACTTTTAAATATTTAGTACGCGTTATTTAATTTATTAATTGATTCATCAATATGCTTTTGTATAATCGAATGAAAATAGGTCTTCCAAATTTTAATGATTAAAAAAATAGTGCTTATCTTGGAATTACCACACCTTTTGATTTTGCTAAGCAGGATAGAGTAAAAAAAGTATTAATAAAATATATAAACAAGTCATAAATACATACATTTTCAATTTACTATTTCGTAAGAGTAGGATTGTTTATTTACCACTACTATTTTTTAAAATATCTGATTTATTTAGAAAAAAAGGCATTTTAAAAATGAAAAAATAATGCATATAAAAATTTATTTAGGAGAATAATCATTTTCTACGGTACTGAAAGTGTCGCTTTCGGCTGGCGATGACTTTTATGAGGTGGGGGAGACTCGGGGCCATTTTTTGCATTTTAGGAATAAAATGAAAAGATTAAAATTAGAGGGGTAAAATGAACAGTTTAAAAAATTGACACAAATTTACTGTAATTGTAACTATACAACATTCTAGAAATGTGTAATCTTACTGCATTTTGAAATATTTTATTTCGACCATGTAATAAAATTACAAAAATCCAATCGAAATGAAATTAAAATTATAATGATCAAAATAAAATATTTTATAATGCAGTAAGATTAGAATTTTTATAAATAGTGATATATATTTGTATAGAAAATAAAACTTTTAATCTCGACATGCAAAAAGATCAAAGTCAAATAGTTAAATATTTTTTTATAAAAATTAGAAAATTCAAATTTAAAGGCTAAAATGATGTTTTCACGATGAAAATATAATTTTGTCCTTTGCTAGTGTATAGATCTCGAAAAATTATGTGGATTAAAAAACTGTCTCAATCATACATGTGCACATAAAGTTGTGGCCTTCTAAAGTTTTGCACTATACTCATAGTTTAAACAGCAATATGCTTTAAAATAATTTCTATTTTTTTTGTTTTAACCAATATCATTTCATTTTCTTTCATTCTAGTCCTTATCATGCAAAAAATGTTTCCATAAAGCACAAAGTTTATATAAAAGGGAAATCACACATATTGATTTACTTATTTTTGAAACTTATCATTTTATCCCATCTATTTTTTTATTATTTTAGACCCATAAAATGAAAAAAATAGCCTGAAGTTGTCTACACTTACACCCCTTCCCGACCTGATAGAGAACCGGGTTGGAAAGTGTTATCGAAAACTTATTTGGAAATCAGAATCTTATTCGGAATGTCTTTTTAATTACTTTTAAGACCTAACAGATTAACTTATTAATAGCTAATTCAATTTGGGGTTAATTTTAAACTTTTCGAACTTAGGGACTAAATTATAAATTTTAGAAATTAAGGGTCTTTATCAAAATTTTCTTTTCCTAGCCTTCAATTAAACTTATAAATTATTATCCTGTAAAATTTTGTTATTAACAGAGGTCATTTACCCATCGGATTAACCCTCTTAAGATTTAGTGACTATTCTGTGAATTGTTTAGAATTATGGTTTAAGTATTTTAACCGAATTAAATGACACCGTACCGATACACTTAGGACTGTATCGTTACGCTAAGCCAAATTTCTCAATTCCAGAACTAGGGGTGATAAGCCTATATCGATACATCCAAACTTATATCGATACGCGTCTACCAAGGTTAACCTGTTTCGGTACACCTCAAGGACGTACCGATGCAATTAATTTCCCAGACCTCACTGCCAAGATCTGTGTCGATACATCTTGACCGGTACGCTCAGTTTTCCTAGGTCCAATTATGCAAGGTCGTATCGATACAACTTGACTCGTATTGATACACCTGTTCTATAACGACAGATTTTATCTGGTTTTTATTCAAATTAACTTATCAAATGGTGCTCAAACCTTATAAACACATAAATCTAATAGCATGTGAAATTTTAGACCAATCCAAATTCATTTACTAGGGTTTTACCTTTTGGTGCATTATAGGTCCATTTTAGCAATTTTGTTCAATCACCAAAGTACCAAATATGCACATATGACCTTCCTAACATACTAACTTTTGCACACACATCAAACTAACCAAAATATACATGTTTGAGTCATATGCCACCATACTAGGTGTCTTAAAACAAAATTAACATATATGTACTTGTGGGAAGTAACTTGCAACGCAACCACACAATTGAGCTTGGAATTCCTTTAAGGCCCTGAAAATGCATGAGACACTAAAACGTTAGGCTTACTTAGCCTAGTGAGGTAGTTATAAACAAATGCATATTGAGCCCTAAATGACATGTATAACATATAACATGCTCTCATGACCATTTACAACTTATTAAACGTGAATACATCATATACGACATTGAATATCAACTTTCCATAATTCAAGGCATATCATCAATAAATATATCATAATCAATTCTTCCTTTGACATAGCAACCCTTGGATACGCGGATCCCCTTGTACACCATACATATCGGAAATAGGCCATAGCCTTGAGCCATAGCTCCGGAATCCCTTACACAATCCAACCTTTTCTCCCCATATATAGGCCCTAGCCTCGGACCTTAGTCCAATCCCTTACTTAGTGAGCTCGAATAATCCTATGGCATGCCAATTGCATCCAATGTTTTCAAGTATCCAAGGAGCACAATTTCATATTTTACCTTATCAATTACCCTTAGTCCATAACATATCATTTAATCACATGTTGAGCCTTAGCTCATTTTCACGTATCATATCACACATCATATATTACACACACACATATAATATCAAATATGTATCAAAAGCAATAAGTTGACCTTACCATGGCCATTACCTTGACTTCACAATGCTTGCTCTACTTGAGCCCCTTTAGCAAATGCAACACATATATATAAAACAAATGCAACGAGATGGCACCTAGCCAATCCATTGACACAACTACACTCACCTAAGGATCAAGATGCTTCAAGGCTCTCTTATAACGATCCCCCTGCTTTTGGAAGAGCTTGGATTAGGAGATGGAGATGGTGGCTTAGCTTCCACAACTTAAGCTAATCAAAACTAGATGATTGTATTAAGATTAAAATCAATGATTCAAAAACATTTTCTAAGCTTACCAAAGCTTAAAGATAACACCAAATTGGAGAAATTAATCTCCCTAATACATGGGCTCAACTTTGCTTATTCAATATTTAATTTGAAATTAAACTCCAATAGGTGAAGATGGCCACAAATTGATAGGGGAACTACTCACCAAACTTCTAGCTTTGAGTTGGTGTATTTAAATTAAGCAAAGGATGAAGTTGAGATTGAGGTGCTTGAGGGAGCTCAATGAAGAAGATGACAATTGTGATGTATACTTCTTCTTAAAACCAAAATGTGAGTTTTAGCTTCAGTGGATAATAAAACAAGGAAAGAAGCTTTTCTTCTATTCATTTAAGAAGTCCACGACTTAATCATTTCCCACCTTTCAAGGAACCAATAAGAAGCTTTCCCTCAAGTGAAGGAAAGCTTAAACAATTGTTTTTCATTACTCATGCCCTTTTTTCAATTTTAAGGTATTTGATGGCCATTCACCATCTTTTCTGAGTTAATCCACGTGAGGGGAGGTAAGCAAGTAGGTGACTCAACACCCTATTTTCCATTTCTTTCAATTTAGTCGCCAAAACAGATTTTTGCAGGGACCCGTATCGATACACCTTATGGCCGTATCGACACGGCTAAGCTAAAACAGGTAAGTTAGTTATGGGTAGTTAGGCCATACCAATACTGGTTTTACCGTATCGATACGCCTTGCTTATTTTCAACATTTTCAGCTTTGAATTTCTTACAAAAAGGTCTCTGCAATTTAAATCAAGCCCAACTAACTTTCATTGCTACAAGATTGGGTACAAGGATTGAGAGATTACATATCCGATACAAAATTTCCGGTTGCCAGAACCAAATTCTGACTAGGTTAGTTTTAGGGACGTGACACTTCCCGTCAACTCTATCCATCCCATGATGTCATCGCCAGCTAAAGACAACTCACTTTTTAGGCTTTCTTTTGGGTTGTTGTCCCTAACGTATGTTGGGGGGCAAACGGTCGTTGACCAAAACTTGAAAAATTTAGCTATCATCAAACACCCGTTTAGGCGCTAAAATAGGTGAAAAATACCCGTTAAGAATCAATCCAATGGTCGTTTGTAATTCCTGTGGTCGGTAAACGGACGTTGGAGGCAACAACAATAAACGCTCCCTTAGTACCGTAAAAATATCATTTTCCTAAATAATTTTTCATGTACATTGGTTTCATTTTTTAAATGGCCTTTTTACCTAAATAAAACCTGAATAGGTTTTTTTTCATATGAAGCTTTTATTTTTGCTAAATATTTACTACTACTATGTATTTTTTAATTAATTTTTTGACTAATTATAATCATGGATGGTTATGGGTCGAGTTTTTGGTCGCCCGCACTTGACCCAAAAATTAAACGCCTCCACCTAAACTTGACCCGGTATTTTATGATCTGCTCGACCCAACCCCGATTTGAATTTTAGAGTAAAAACTCAAACCGACCTGATATAAATAAAGAATTATTTTTATTCGATAAAATAGGCAGTTAATTGAAAGAAAATACAAATAGAAAGGTGATATTATAATAATTATTCTATTTTTATTAGACAAAATATGGAGATAATTATATATATATATATATATATCTAAAGAGAGGTGCGTTATAGCAATTATACCTAAATATTTACAAAAAAATTAAACTATTATTCGAGTTGAGTTGGGTATTTTTCACCTTAAACCCAAACTCGACTCGAACCTATTTTTTCTTTTTAAAAAATACGGAACCGTCGAATTTGGGTCAGATGACCATCCTAATTATAATGTAATGTAGTGTTTAGGGTTGCACAAAGCTCAACAATAATTTAAGTAACAGGTAGTAATAAAGTAAAGGATAAAGTTCACAAATGATCAATAAAATATTTTTCAAATGTTCATTTTTGATTGGTCATTAAACTTTATAAATATTACATAATAGTTATTAAACTTCACCATTCGTTCATCTATGGTAATTTGGAAGTTTCTCAATACGTTGAACTTAAAATTCTACGTCTATTCTTGCATGTTGCAACTATGATATTTGGAGTGGGTATAAGGCTTAAACAATAAATGTTAAAAATATATAATTATTGATAGTTATTCTTTTAAAAATTATATATATTTATTATAAGGTTTAAATATACATTCAATACTTGAATTAGACACTCTGTTTTAAATTGGTACTCTAAAAATTTTTACTGATAAATTGATACTTAAACTAAACACTTTCTTTTAAAATGAAATTTAAAAGTTTTTTGTTCCCATATATCTTAACTTTAATTACATCTATTATTTTAATACTTTTATTAACAATGTTAACTTTTAATGACATGCCAACATAAAATTATATTGTGTTAATGATGATGTCATCATGTGTTTTTAAATAAACTTTAAACTTTATAAAAAATGAATTAAAATTACCGAAACAATTAATAACATTAAAGTTTAGCTATTAACTTCAAAAAATGTGCGTAATTTAAGTGCTAATTTAGTATACAAAAATAAAAAATATATACTAATTTAAGAGTAAAAATTATTTAGATACCAAGCATTTGATTTTGACAATTTCTATAGTTCAAATTTAATACTTATTAAATTCAACATTAAATTTTTTAATTCAAAAAATATACAAGTATTCTTTTTTTACAGAGGAAGTAAGGAACGAACCCGGAATTAATTTTTAGATTTATATTCCATGCACTTACAGTAAAAACAAAAAAGTTTTTACAAGTGTCTTAATTTTTGGGTTTAAAGTTTAGTGGTTTAGAAATTAAGGGTTGCGGTTATAATCTATAGACAGATAAATATTCCCTTTTAATAGTCTCAAGGTGATAACAATGTAGTATATGTTCTTAAATATTAACACTTTCACAATGCACACACTTTGTAGACAAAGCGATTTAAACTCGAGCTTTCTAAGATGAACATCATCCGCTTTTTTTACTAAGACCACTTGTTGAGTCCAACAGATAAATATTATTTTAATAAATAACAATAAAAAATCCATGAAATGATAATAGATTTGAGTGTGCTTTAATTATTGATATCAACCTTTCAAAAAGGCATAATACCAAAAAATGCTCATAACGTTTGACTAAATAGTTATTTTCGTTTTTTTGAACCAATTTAACCTTTAACGTTTTATTTTGGGTCAAAATGGCTCCTCCACGGATGTAAATTGTTAGTCAACTGATGATAAACAACTTGAAATGACACGTGAAACCTACATGACAGTGTACGCTGCAATAACAGTGTCATACAGACAAATATGCTGACTTTACATAATGACACACCAGTTAAAAATATATATTTTTAAATTGTATAAAATATTTTTCTTCTGACGCATCATTCTGTCAAGTCGTTTTAAGTTGTTTATCGTCAGTTGACTAACAGTTTTCATCCGCAGAGGGGTCGTTTTGACCCAAAATAAAACGTTAGGTGTTAAATTGGTTCAAAAAAAAAAGAATATAGGCTAAAATAACTATTCAGTCTAACATTAGAGGTATTTTTTTGACTTTATGCCTTTTAAAAAACTAAACTATATCATCATTCGCTTCAATAATCACATAATAATGATCAAATATTTTATTTATTAAATATGCTTATCATATCACAGACTCAAATAATTTCAATAATTTAAACCGAGAAGATTACATACATCCTCATTTTTTCTCATATTCTACTTGTTATGGAACTCTTTGTACGTTGAAAATGACATGTCCTCTTCAAAATGGACGGTGTTATAAATTTATTAATCAATTGAATTTGATATCACGAATTAGTCATAACTAATCCAAAAAAAAAAAGCATGTTAAGAGTGTCTAGGAAAATGCAGTAGGCATGAAAGGGAAATTACATGTCGGTACGGGTAGTAGTAGAGGCTATAAATTGATGTTGGACACAATGAATTAATGCACAAATTTAAGAACGATATCGGTAAGCTTTATGATTTCCTTATTCGGAAAATGTATATTTGAAAATTTTAATGGTGAAATTGAAAACGAATGTAACGTTTTTGGCTGCAAGTGATGTACAAGTTTGGATTCAATTCCTGCCATCATTTTCCCGTCCTTTATTTGGCGCATGTACCCAAAAAAAATAGAGAAATTACATCAACTTTTTCCTAATAGAAGGATTTGAATAAAAATATTAGGCTCGACAAATAAGAATGAACTACTAGATTTAACTCTTTAAAAGAAACCAGATTGGATTGTGTATATTTAAAATGTAACGAAAGAAGAAATATAAAGTTAAAAGTAATATTTTTTTATAAAAATTTAGAAAATAGGAACAAACATTTTGTCTGTCGGCCTAACTGCTCATCTTTGTTCTCTTATATTCTCTTAAGTCATGGGTTGTAGACCTACTAAAAACACTATTTTTCTTCTTCTCTTAGAGTCTCCATTTCCTCCTCTCTAAGTTGAATTGGAAGATTTGTCAATTTTTTTTAAAAATAGAAGAACATAAAACAATCTTGGATTAGTCATTCACAACTACGGACATGCTCGGATGAAATTTGAGTTTTGGATTGGGTTGGGCAAGTATAAATGTGCTAATACAATACATAAGCCTCATTTCAACTCGACATGATCCAACTATGTACATCTATGTTTTTTTTACTCTCTCGGTTCTCCAAGGCTTTGTCCTTATTAATTCGGACTGACCAACATCGTATACCTGATTTTTGGTGGGCGAGTCTCCTAACGAGATTTTTTACGTACACAAGTCCTTGAACTCGAAAAATATTTAAGTGATATCAAACTTCATACATCTCTATTTTTTTGTACATGGTTTGAAAAGGTAAAATGACCATTTATAATTAAAAAAACTGCAACAAATTAGCCTTCAACATTTATAAGATATGCAAATTATATGTTAAAATTTTAGAGTCAATATCAATTTTTTATAATATATAAACGTTGATGGTTAAATTTGTTGTTATGTCAATAAAACTATGTAAATCGATAGAATTTGTTAACGTCATGGTTAATTGATTGCTTATTTCTAAAATTAACATAAGTTAGTCAATAATCTCTAAAACATTTGATTAAAAGCTCTCTCTAAATTGTAAGTTCAAATTATTAAAAAATTGACATAGATTAAATTGCTCTCCTTTTTAGAGGGATCAAATGTTCAATTTTAAAATTTAAGAAAAACCTAAGAGATATTTCACTTATTTTAATACATATCTAAATATGAATTTAATTATAATATTCTAAATACACACAAAAACTTAAAAAAATTGAAGATATGATATTTAATTATTGGACATATCTATTTCTAATCCTCATTTCGAATTCAAGGAACATTGATAGTGAGAAGACCAGTGGTTTTAAAAGATCGAGTGAAAATATTATGATTTTTATTGTGTTGAACTAAATTTAAATCAATATTTCATATCGAAATATTAATAAAGATATCAAATAATAATATGGTATTTTGCGGGGTTAACCGCTCTTTTTCTTTCCTTTTCATCGTCATTTTTTTTACGCGATTACGGTAGTATCAAGTTTTGTGTTAATTATCGATGGCTGATGATATTTTTTATTTTTTTATTTTCTATTGTTTTTCTATATTTTCTTTGGTTTGAATAAAAAATTTATTTACTTTGGAGTTTTTTTTTTTACATTTCGATATGTTTTGTTTCAATCGACTTTGTGACATAATTTTTCTGTCTTATTATACGATTTTAGTTTGCCTTATAACACGGTTCTCGTCAACCTTTATGGTAGTTTGGTGTTTGTGTAACGATTATCACGACGCACATATTGAACGTGGATGAATGATATCTTGTATGGTTAGATATATTTTGTGGCACTTCAACCTATTAAGAACTATTAGCATAGTCATATGCAAAATTGATTGTGTTGATCATCTCTCTTACATCTCTATTTAAATTTGTATGGATCGAAGAACATGGTCAAAGAGAATTTTGATTTTTTTTCACGCCCTTTAGATTATTTTAATGTTTTTTTTTTTTTGTATAAGATTTCTTGATGAACGGAGTCTTTAAGTTTCTCTTAATGTTTTGGAGTATGTTTTGTTATACCTATTTTGCCTTAATGAAATTAGACTTTTTTTTTTAAATCAAATCAACATTTTACTATGTATATAATTGAATTAAAAAGAATTTTTTTTGTTATAGTTAAGCAAAACGGATATATATATAACTTGAAAGGAGAAAAAGAAAGGTAATATTCATCCTTAAATATTAATCTCTATTGCCCATGAATAAACACAACACTCTTCCTCTCCAAACTCTCCAAGTGATCGTCATCCGTCTTCATTGGTTGTTCATTTCTTCTTGCTCAATTCAAAAGTTACCAACACTGCACCTCTCGTGGCCTTTAGAATATACTTATATACTCAGTCTTTGGAATATCTGTGTTTGAGACTGCGCACACCAGGTGTTTGTGTATTTGTCACAATCTAAATTCTCAATGTTTTTGTGCTTCGTACACTATAGTTGTGTTTTGTCTCCTGGTGAATGGAAAGGAACTACCGAGGAATTGCATGGAATGGAGGCCAGAGGCTATGGACTTTGTTTGTTACTAATTTATCCCATCAGATTCAGTGGAAAGGATTGTGGCAAGTCTATGATCGTCGTGGAATCGTAGTCGATGCCTTTATTCCCCAAAAGAGCGAAGAATGGAGCTAGATATGGCTTTGTGAGAATGGAAACAGAAAGAGATGCATATCGTGTGATAGAAAAATTGGATGGGGCATGGATTTATGGAGCATACATAAGAGTTTCGATGGCAAGAAGGGATAGTCGTGAGATGTTCTGGCGGAGAAAAAGACATCAAGTTCCACAGAGCGAGTCTAGGCCGATTGGTAGAGAGGATACTGCGAATCCTAGGTAGTTCACAATGGGACCAATTCGGAAGCGTGTAGTTGGATTGGTGGATGAAAACAATGTGGACATCATGCGATGTAGCGCGATCGGATGAAGCATACGTGCAACAACATTGGAGAAATTGTCTAGTGAGTTTACTAGAGCAAAATTGGAGGGATTTTCTATTATGGGGATAACATGACCGTTTTTTCTACTTATGTTTAATGATGTTGAATCTCGAAGGAAATTGTTGGAATCAAGAGTTTTGTTGCAATGGTTTGAGACGGTCCAAGATTGGTCGTCGGATCTAAAATTGGATAGAAGACATGTATGGTTGACTGTAGGAGCAGTTCCAATTCAGGCGTGGTCGAAGCATACGTTCAAAAATATTGCAGAGGCATGGGGATCCCTTGTGTATATTGATAAAGATATGTCTGCACCGACATCGTTTGAACAAGGTTTTATCTTAATCGAAACATATATGATGAATATAATTGAGGATGTTGTGGAATTAGTGGTGAACGAGAGGATATATCTGGTGTGTGTTCAAGAAATAGAAAGCTTATTCCGAACTGTACAGGGTGAAGAGGTGGAATCAGATAAGGATGAGAGTGTGAGTGAGGAAAATGTAGAAAATGAGGAAGCTCAACATGTTTTTCATGATCAAGTCACTGAGAGTGGGATTGAGAAGACACCAATCAAAACTATCGAGGTGGTTGAGGAGGCGCCAACCACAAATACTCTCATTGTGAATAAGTTGGTGAGGGGTTCGGAGGGCACCATTGTGCAGAATTATTTAGGGGACGTGGCACACGAGTTTAAGCAGGATCTCTTAGAGGTAATGCGACGCCTTGACTTGAGGGTTCTAGATTGCAGTGAGAGTGCTACAGATGGTCCGCATCGAGAAAATCGGGTGAAGTACCAACATGGTCATCGAATGAAACCGTGGCCATTGTGGATCGAGCGGTGGATGGAATTAATATGGGAATGAACATTGAGGAGATGGAACAACAACCAAGCATGAATATTGAACAAGTCGAGAGGAACATATGTAGTGATCGACATGCGAATAACGCCTTGCTTAATAAGGCGTTGGATACGGAAGTGATAGAGTATAATGAGACCCTGGGCAAGGTTAAAAGTGTATCAAATGTGGTCTTTAGTTTCATGTAGCCAGAAGAAAGGATTGAAGCAGAGAAGAAATTGAAGAAAAGGGTAGAGGGAGACCACGAAAAAATCAAAAAGAATGTCTAGGTGTTGTAAACGGGTCTCTTTCTGATTCTGACTTCATCAATCAGAAAAAATGCCATCTTGAGAGAAACAAAGGAAACAATCGAGTTGGGCAAACTTATTGGGGCATGTACAGTGGGTAATGAAGAAGCAATCATGAATGATATCGCACTTCTCATCGAAGCGCGCGACCATGCCTAATAAAGGAGTCGTATGTTGTCGTTTGCTATGGGGATGATCATTTCTATTCAGTGTGTGTTGGTAGACACAGGTACATGTTTGCAATCACTCTTACTTGTTACTTCTTAGCTGTAGTACTTGGAGTTTGTGGTCTTTATCGGGAAGCATATGATATCTTGGATGCTTTGGCAAGGGTGGTGTCGTGACTTGGTGCCAAGCTAGTGTTGAGTAGTCTTTTGAGCTTATTTTTTTTTTTGTCTTGGGTTAGGCGTTTTCTCTTTTCTTGTATTTGTTCGCACTTGGTATGCGGATTATGTCTGTCCTTTTCGTGTTTGTTCGTTTTATATACTTTTAAAGGCACTATTTTCCTCCGACTAGATTTGTTATTAATAAAAATCATACTTGCCGATAAAAAATGGATATATATTTGTAATACTTAATAGTAGTCAAAATATTGTTGAGTAAACATCTAAATAGTACCTAAACTCAAGACCAAATATAAGCTATAGGAGTCTCTCATATCCATCTTCTCTATTATCTATTATTGAAGTTGTGGATTGGTTTAAATATCAAAGATTGTTTCGAAACACAAATTTTAATACATTTTTAACTTATTTTTTCTCAATCAAACCGCATAATTTTATTAAAGATAGAATTATACAGATAGAAGTTTATGCGCTCCTCATTAAAAACCTTTCTTAACTTATGCCGGACGAAAATAATACGACATGTTAACTAAAAACTACATACAAACCTGGAAAAGTAATTCACGCGAGAGCCTCTCCTTAGCCAAAGCGTCGGCATCATTCGAAAGTTAACAAAAACTTAAATCTATTTCCAAATCCGATCGATATAAAATTCTCATGATTTAAAAATGTCGAAGGGAAAGTGAATTAAATGCCGATAAACTTTCATTATCATGTATTTATCTTCATTTGTTCTTGTTTTTTTAAGAAGTATTACACCATGATAATGACATGATCGGAAGAGAATAATTCTGAAATCTAGTTTTGTACATTTCATTTATTTATTCTCTTTTTATTTCATACTCACTCATATTCTCCCTTCATTACTTGTCTTTATACTATAAATTGTGTAAAAACAATTTAAAAGTTCATATAAAAATATGTTTAACTTACTGATGGGATTGATCCAAGTGGTAAGTAAGTAGCTTGGTATCGCTTGAGCAGCTTGTGTATGCAAAAAATTTCATCGAGAGACCCCACTAAAATCAGATGTGCGACGCGGGTCAATCCGAATTAGTCAAGAAAAAACCTAGAAAACCGGGAGGACAACCTAAAAAATATGTTTAACTTAATTAATTACTCATTTTAGTTTAGATTAGACATAAGCATGTTATTTTAATATTTTGTTGTTTTAAATAAAAATGAGTTACTTGGGTAGGCTGAATTGAGCTCTAATTGGACACTGAAACTTAATCTGACGCATGGCACCTCTATGTTAAACTTATCTAAAAGACTAAAAAAATTATGTTAAAGTACCTAAACCTTATCATACCTATAAATCAAGGGATAATACACACGTAAACACGTTTTCTTAAATATTGCAATAATAAAATTATAACCGAACTAAAATTCGATCAGACAAATTTAAATTTATAAAAACTTGATAAAACGCAATATGTATTGTTGGAACCATGTAATAAATTAAACCCATAGAAAACATCAATGTTTTAGGCTGACTTTAGCAATAAATAACAATGGCCTAAAATTTTCTTACCGGATTCGTGTTTTCCTACATATAGCAAATGCACAAAGTGGGTCGAATCTGTACCACGTTTGTGAGCTGTTCAAAAAAAGAAGAAGATATAATTCATGAATTTAATTTGTTTTAAGCTATTTTCCCTTTGTTATTTGCTTTCCACACGTTTCTGGTCGTCAAATTTTATGGCTAATTTGATCAAACACTTTGGTCTTATATGTTGGGCCCTTTTAATTTGATAAAAAAATAAAGAAAAAAAGAATAGTTTTTTTAATGAATTATTTTGGTCTTTTATTTAGGGCTATAAAATGGATGTGAAATTAAAAGGAAACTAAAACCCTCATATAGGAATAATTGTATAGCAAATGTTATAAAATGAAAATTAAACTTTAGATTCAATTATAAAATGAACATTGTACTATTAACTGTCGTTAAGATAATGATGTGACATACTAAAATTATTAGGAAATATCTTATTTAGGATCCTCAATTGTAATTAAAATTTTATTTTAGTATTTTTAAAAAATATTCCAAACAACAATTTCAAAAAAAATCAAATATATAAAACTCATTATTTATTTTTAAATTATAAAATTATCGAAACTAAAATTAGACAGTAGTGTTGAAATGAGAATTATTCGGTTTACAGTAAAATAAAATGATTGATACATTATGTGTTGAAATCAATTAATCTATGGATGATAATAATAACGACTTTCGAAGATAAACTTCCTTGAAAGGTGGCTTAACCATTTCTTTTGAAGTATATTGAATTTCCATCTTGGTTTTGAAGAAAAGATTTGTGGTTAAGATGATGAAAGCTATGACATTGAACCTTGTATTTTATAAGCTCAATTAACTAAACCAATACTTGCACTTCACCAATAAAGAGGATTTAATAAACAAAGAATAATTTGATAACGTCAAGGGTTTTAAAATTTTATTAATATATGAATAATGGTCTAGGGGCACCTTTTAAAAAAACAATCTATATTTAATTCCCCCAAATTTATGGCTGAAATGCCAATTGTTGGCTTTTAATTTCTAACCCAAAATACTTATATTATATAACTATGTAACAACGCAAAATTGCAATTTAATTCATTTTTAACTCAACCAATTGGAAGGAGCATCCTCAAGCCTCATTTAATGCCAAACTACTTGAGATTTTGATCAAATATTTTATACAATCACTTTTTTTCTATTTCTTAAGATGAAGAGATTAAACTAAAATGTATAAATGTTTGAAAACTCATTTATAATGAGAACTATAGTTTAAACATAAAATTAAAAATTTAAAAACTAATTTATCACGTGATCATAATTTGGGAACATTCAGTGCTATTAAATCAAAAGAGTTTGGGTTTGGTTAAATTTGAAATTTAAATTTATCGTACTTGACAATGGCATTTGTTTTCATCATTAAGATTGTGTAAATGAGATTGATAATTCAATAATAATAATAAAACCCATGATTTTTTTCTATTTCTTAAGATGAAGAGATTAGAAAAATATAAATTAGAAAAAACCGATAGATTGTAAAGAATCTTTTTTGATTTGAAACTTAAAAAATTGAAAAAGGATATCTTAAAAATGGATAGCAAATGGAGAGAGACAATACAACCCCAAAAATGTTTATAACAAATATTCTTCTATAAGATTATATTTAAATATAAAATGCAATCAATTAAATATATATATATATTGTAACATTTTATGTCCAACTTTATAAAGTATAATAAAAAAATTTAATAGGCAAATAGGTGCTCAAATTATGCATTTTTTCTAATTAGGGGCCCAAACTATTTTTCGAGCCAAATATGTGTCTAATGTTTCATTTCGTGGCCTATTTAAGGTTCTCCGTTAATTCTCACCGTTAAAAGACATGTGTCACCTCCAAAAAATTCGAAAATTATATTAAAAATAAATAAAATTAATAAAACAAAATAAAAATATGTCCTGAAAATTTCAAATATTTCCAAAATAGTCCCTAAATCCCTAAACCCCCCAAATCCGACCACTCTCGCCGGCGTTGGTCATGTTGCTGCCGATGAAATGAAGCAGTCTCCCCTTTCCGAACAAACCACACGCTATTCGTCACCCTCCTGTCGCCGTTCGTCGCGAATCGTTCGAAAGAATCATTTGACAATTTCGGCGATCTGCACACGTAGGTCAATTTTCGACGACGGGGTGGTGGGGGAAATGGTCGTGATGGCCCGGCGACCGATGCAGTGGGCGGCGGCATGACAATCGACGGCTGAATCGGCCCAAATCGGGATTTTGGTTTTGGAGAGTTAGGGATTTTGGAATTTGGGGTTGTTTTGTGAAATCTGAAAAACTTAGAAAATTTCTGAAAATTAAGTAATTTTATTCATTTTTAATATAATTTGGTTCGAAAAATAATTTGTATTTAAGTTTTTGATCTAATTAGATATTTGAACTTAATTTTAAGATTTAATTTTTTCGTATAATTTGATATTTGAACTTGACTTATTGGTTTAAATTGATACATAAAGTTGACTTTTTATAATAAGCCAAATTAATGTACTAATTTGAATAAAAAAATTAAGTACATATACGTAATTGAACCTAAAAAAAATTAAATATCAAATCAAATATTAAAGTTAAATTAAGATATCTAATTGGGTAGAAAAATACTAGATACCATTTTATTATTTTAAACCGTAAAAAACAAATTTAAGGACAATATATATATATATACCATTTAACTATCAAATTAAAAACGTTTAATAAAAATAGTTAAAACATATCATAAGATATTAAAATAGGAGAAAAATGTTTTACTACACAAGATCTAATTTAAGGTCTAGAGTTTAGAATTTAGGTTAATATTTAAAATTTAGAGTTTAATTTTGTAAGATTTAAAGTTAAAAAGTTAGAATTTGAGTTTTATAATGTAAATATACAAATTTATTATTTTACACGGCATATGCATAAAAAGTTATCCTTAAAATATAAAGCATAAGATATATATATAATATAAAAACAAGAATAAAAATATTATTCGATTAAATTTTATATAAATATTAAAAGATGCAATTATGATTATAACAAAAAAATATTCAAATCCACTAAAATAGTTTATTGTTCAATTATTTTTAGGGTAAACTACATAAATATTTATTGAACTTTTTGTAATAAATATTTTTGTCATGCCACGTTTAAAATATTTTAAGTTCACCAAACTTTTAGTTTGATTCCAATATATTTATTCGTTTTTTAGGGCGGATTCATTTTATCACCATACTTTTAAAATATTCGATATTTATATCCAACTTTTAGTTCGGTTTCAATATAGTCACTAAAAATTTTTTTCAATTTATATATTTTCCCTCTTGTTATTTAACATTTAAAAGGGATATTTTTTTTTTTCCTTAATAAAAAATGGGTAAACTACAAAAATCATCACAACATTCTCTTCTCACTCCTATTTTGGTCACTAGAAATAAAAAAATTAATTTAATAACTTAACTTTCGAATCGTTCATATTTTGGTCACTCTCAAATGACATGGTTATACAAATAGAAAATTTTGATTAATCCTTAAAAAAATTCAGGTAATGATT
Organism: Hibiscus mutabilis; assembly: GCA_019671005.1. Lineage (NCBI taxonomy): Eukaryota > Viridiplantae > Streptophyta > Magnoliopsida > Malvales > Malvaceae > Hibiscus > Hibiscus mutabilis. The sequence goes on from CM033715.1 coordinate 15,610,819, forward strand.
TTTTTACTTTGCTTATTAAATTTACCATATTACCATATTTGATATTTTAATAAGCAAAGTAAAAAAAATATTACTCGAATCAAATATTCCAATTAACCAGTCAATCGATTATCCAATTTAATTAGTATAATATAAGATTGAGAATTGAATAATTTGGATTTAGCAATTAATCAAAATAAGGATTAATTGAACCCGATTTCGCTACAAATTTTTAAAATAAATTATTTTGATTAGATTACGGTTCACAATTTTAAGAAAAATTAATTGACTGATATGATCTAGTATATATAATATTTCTAAATTTTATGCATTACAATATCTTATAGTCTAATGATTTTGATATTATGAATTTTTAAAGTTTTGGCTCTGGGTAGAATTAATAGGTGTGAACTTTCAATTTTTGACTTTCTAGTTGTTTTTATACTTTTATCACAACCAAAAATTTATTAAATTTACCATATTATCATATTTGATATTTTAATAAACAAAATAAAAAATAATTTCCAAAATCAAAAATTTCAGTTAACTAGTTAATCGATTATCTGATTTAATTAATATAATATAAGATCAAGAATTGAATAATCTAAATTTACCAATTAACCAAAATAAATCTTTTAAAATGTTTAATAAAATTTTTCTATTTGTATAAACATGTCAAAATAAGAGAAAAAAAACTAAAATATGAACAATTTAAAAGTTAAGTTATTAAATTTAATTTTTTTAACTTAGTGACCAAAATAGAGTGAGAAGAATGTTGGATGATGATTGGTGAATTTTACCCATTTTTTATTAAGAAAACAAAAACTAACGTCATCTTTTAACTAGAGGTAACGGAGGGGACTATATTGAAAGTGAACTAAAAGTTTAGAATTTATATTGAAATTAAACTAAAAATTTGGTGATTTTATCAAATATTTTAAAAGTAAAATAATTTAAAATGAATAAGATAAAAAAGTAATATAAAAAACTATATTGAAATATTAACTAAAAGTTTTTGACCTTATCGAATATTTTAAAAAGTATTATGATTTTAAAATGAATCAAATACACTAAAAAAGTTTATTGACTATTTTTTTATATTAAGATTATTGTTTTTTTAAAAATAAGATAAATTTAAAATTTATTTTACATAAATATATAAATTTATTATTTTATAATTTTACCCTTTTAAATAATTTTTAAGAATAAAAAAATATAATATAAAAATGTGAATAAAAATGATTAAAATAATTAAATTTACAATTTTATCATTAAAAAGTTAAATTTTATTTTTAAAAAAAAAAAATATAAAGAAAATAGTTTATTGTTCAATTATTTTTAAAATATAAAAAATCGATAAATACAAAATATTATAGAGAGAGAGAGATATCTATTCATCGCAAATTTACAACTTCATTCTCACAAACACTGTCCGTTTTACTACACACAAAAGGGCAGAGGGAGAAACGCTCCGATTACGGTCACCGTCATACACGGTTGCTGCAAATATCACTGTCTCTCAAAGGTTAGAGCAGAGACGGAGAACTGATTATATTTTCAATTTTACTTGTTATTTATATATTAAGGGGAAAAACAATTACTATATAGCAATTCCGGAAGATGGTGAGGATAATTCCCATGGCGTCGTCCTCAATACGACCTTCGTTCTCGCCGTTTAGGTGCTCCGATGGTGTTGCTTCCACGCGTTTTGGCGTTTCCATTTCTTCACTTCACCTTCCCCGGCGCCTTTTCTCTCATCTCGGCAGCGGTAAGCAAGCACTATTTCCCTTTTCTTTTTCCCTTTTATTAATTTATTTCTTTTTATGCCCTAGAATTTTCTTATTAGTTTAATTATTGATTGAAGAAATAGATGGAATCGTGCATTGATGTGAAATTTCCGCTGTTCATTTTAGATTAAGATTTAAAACGCAAAAAAGAGATTTTTAAGGAATTTAGTAGCATCTGTTTACAATGCAATTATAATTTACCTTGTTGAAAGAATCACCAATTTGTTGAAATAATTGCATTTTTCTTGTTTGTCGGATTGTGAGAACAAGTACCAATATCTGGAGATTCTGTTGAGTTTTATAGAATGAAAAAAAAATTTAAAAAAAAGAAGATTTTGAATGTATTTGATATAAATGTAACCCTTTTGAATTTTTTCCAGCTTCTCCGCAGTCACAATTCTTTGGTTTCAAAGCTTCTCAGATGTCGAGAGGTAAAGAAAACAAGTCAGGGAAGCCTATTGTTGGAAATGTGGTACGGGCAAGCACAAGTGCAACCCAAGAGACTGCTGCCCTAGAATGGGTTAAAAAGGATAGCCGAAGAATGCTCCATGTTGTCTATCGAGTTGGGGATTTGGATAGGACCATCAAGTATGTCATTTCGAGATTTATTCATTTTGTACAATCTTGCAGTTGGAATCTTTGTAACAGACTCGAATCCGTGGTGGTTTGCAGATTCTATACTGAGTGTCTAGGAATGAAGCTGTTGAGGAAACGGGACATACCAGAGGAGAGATACACAAATGCATTTCTTGGATATGGTCCAGAAGATTCTCAATTTGTTATTGAACTCACTTATAGTAAGCTATCAGATTACTCTTGGGCTTTTCTAAACCATATGATAAATCTGAAATGTAACTAGTTAACCATATCTGAAAAATTCCAAATGCATACATGAAGATTAGAATTAATGGTATATATGAGCCTAGCTATAGATAATTCATTTTTGTTGAATGATGTTACCAGATTACGGAGTTGATAAGTATGACATTGGAACTGCATTTGGTCATTTCGGCATTGCCGTTGACAATGTAAGTTCGAACTTTGGCTTCTGAAAGTTGATAAATCTCTTTTCCATTTTAACAAGATGAGAGACTGTCATGTATCTTAGAACTGCTAGGTCCTTCTTTCCAAAGCCGAATGCTTATAGTCTCCCCTGATTTAGGTTGCCAAGACCGTGGAACTTATAAAGGCCAAGGGTGGAAAAGTAACCCGGTAACCTGGCCCAGTGAAAGGTGGTTCTACTGTAATTGCATTTGTTGAGGATCCTGATGTTTACAAGTTTGAACTAATTGAGAGGGGGCCTACTCCTGAACCTTTGTGCCAAGTCATGCTCCGTGTTGGTGATCTTGATCGTTCCATAAAATTTTATGAGAAGGTGAGTATTGTGAATTTTAGGAAATGATCTGATGCTATTTCCAGTCTTTTTCATGAACACCTTTTATTTTATTACAATGTTATCTATGTTTTAAGTTATGCCATAGGTCTTAGTCTCTATCTCCTTTTGTTGTAGGCCTTTGGCATGGAACTTCTTCGCACACGAGATAATCCACAGTACAAGGTAAATAACTATCATCTATTCCATATGGCAAGTAGAACTCATTAAAAATATGTATTCTAAAAAATGTAGAGAAGGATGACAGATGTGTCATGTGTGTGTTAAAGAAGGATTCAAGTATGTATACTGTTTGTTTGAATGTGTCATTTTATGTTTGTCCTGAATTGCTTTGTTTAGGGCTATATGTTTTTTTGTGTTAATGTGATTGATGAAAGTATTCTGTGAACCTTTCGGTATTCAGATTATATTAATTGACATATGTTTGTGAACTTTCCTTCAGTATACAATAGCCATGATGGGCTATGGGCCTGAAGATAAAAATGCTGTTCTTGAGTTGACGTATAACTACGGGGTCACTGATTATGACAAAGGAAATGGTTATGCTCAGGTAAAAATATTTCTGCTATCTTTCACTTCAATGTTAAAAACATCTTTTTTTTTAACTGCATGCAGTATGTTTTATGATTCTACTTGTTTGTTTGAACCTTATTTCCTATGTATGGAAACAAGTTAAATGCATATTGCTCATGTTTCTACAGATTGCTATCGGAACAGATGATGTTTACAAAACTGCGGAGGCAGTTAAACTTTTTGGTGGAAAAATTACCCGGGAACCTGGACCTTTACCTGGTATTAACACCAAGATCACGGCATGCTTAGATCCCGATGGTTGGAAGACAGTATACCTTTGGAACCATTTATAGATTGATGCTTTGTTAAGAATCTTGTGTTTTGGGTCTAATAGTAGCGAGACTGAAACCTTTTAGCTCATCAAAGGGAGCTTTAAACCTTAGGACTTTTGAGGAAACATATTCTTAAAGGGAAAATAAATCAACTGAAATAAAAAAAAAACGCAATCAATAAACCTAAGGAAAGAAATAAAATCACATTATTAAAACTAACTAATGCGCTTCTGTAAAATAGATGCGGTCATAACACAGCTTCCTTTCTGAAAGTGAAAAGCTTTTTTATTTTGAATTGCTTCTATATCACCAATATCTCAAAAATGAAAAAAGTATATAAAGAATGTTTGCTTATTCATGTGCATTGCTCCAACACCGAGTTTTATTAGCTTTAGGGAGAAAAGATTCTGCTGTTAATTAGAAGCATGAGACAACTTGTTTAATTGTAATTGAGTTTCTTTATTATTTAAATTTGCAGGTTTTTGTTGATAATATTGATTTCCTCAAGGAATTGGAGTGAGTTTTTAGCGAACTCGAGTCTTGTCCTTTTGAAACTGAACTCCAAATCTGAGTTGAAAATATTTGTTGAAGAAATTCTTCGTAAGAACGCAGCCAATGCCGTTCTGTAGATAAATCTTTTATGGCGACAATCAGATAGCCATTGGATTTGCCAAACTGAAGCAGTCTTTAAATGTAAGTTTCTGTGTAGTTATCTTCCTTTTTTTAATCTCTATGAAGTATTTATGTTTGATTCACTTACCTGTTGAGAGATGAACGTAAGCATATAAAATGTATCACAAATTTACAAGTAGACATGCCTTGTATTTTTCTTTAAATTTCTTTAAGCAAATTTCACAGGAATACTCCTTTTTTTTGATATTGTAAATGAACCGAGAATGCCTAGAGTTTTTCTTGAAGTTTTTTTGTAAATGAACCGAGAATGCCTATTCATGTTTGTTTATTTGTAGCGGTTTGTATTTATTAAGATTAGAATTAAGTTTTTGTTCATTTATTTAAAATTATGTGTTTTTTTAAATTAAAAACAAAACATATCCGTGACAATTAAAAAGAGAAACTTCGATACACATGTTGCAGTTTAGTTTTAGGGGTTAAAGATTTAGTTTAGGACTTAGAGTTTAGGGGTTGTAATGTTTAGAATATAAGGCTATTGTTTAGAATTTAGAGTTTATGGTTTAGAGTTTGAGGTTTAATTTTTTAGAGTTTATATTTAATTTTAATTTATAGTATAACTAAACAGGCTTGTGTAAAATTTATTTTACATATATATGTCAAATTTAAACCCAATTAAAATTTTGTTTACAAATATCCTTTATAAAAAATTGTTCATGAGTAATAAACACATCCTAAATAAATATTGTTTAAATTGAGTTGTTCATGCATTATTTATCGAAAGTTTTATTCGATATTGAATAAACCTCGATTCAACACCCACAATGGATGTACTCGTCTAAAATGTTCTCGGGTATACACCTTTGAATTTAAACTATGTTAAAATTAACAGTTTTAAATATATAGTTTTTACTCTTAATTTGCCTAAATATAAAATTAATTAAATTTCATTACTTAAGTATGCTTTTTTTCTTAATTATTTAAATTTAGATAAGTATATAAAAATAAAAGTCCATCACATTAATTAAAACATAATAGGTTGAATTACAATTAAATCATTAAATTCTAAACTTTTACAATTAAGTCTACGTATCACGTGTACAAATATTTATTAAAATAAAATTATTAATAAAGATGTAATACAATATAGAATTGGAAGAGTGACAACGTAATAGTCGATTTTATAATTATAACAAAATGTGTTACTCTTCATTTAAAATATTTTATCCACCGTTGAAATTGATCAGACAAATCATTAAAGATCCACAAATCTAATAGGATGAACAAAAAAAATTGTGTTGCCGTTGTTGCTACTTACGCTGACACCAATTATGAGTAGAGCTCAGCGTATTGGGTCAAGCCGGTACACTTTATAGCGCAATAAAAAAATTATCCGATAATCATTTTTAGAGATTTATGTACGAGAAACAAATCAGAGTGAAAAGGGTGAAAAATTACTTATTTAAAATTTAGAATTTTAAATTTGAAAAAGATAAATATTCAATCACGATTTTACGATGTCGATTCCTAAGTCGCAATGATAACGTTCCGACCTTTACGTAGTTCACCCAATTGAAACAAGCATATAAAATTCTATAAACTATTTAGAGGATTTTTCCAAAAAACATTAATGACTGCTAAATATTTAACTAAATTCGTGTACAACAAATTTGTACATATATAATTCATTTAATGTATGTTTATTTCAATCGTGGGTGTGACCCTATAAGTTCTTTATAACGTTAGTAGTAAATATTAGAACATTTCTATATCATTGTCGTCTAAGTTACAAGAAATCATAATTTGACATATCCTCTTTGTAATTAACTCTTTTTTATGTATTATATCTTTTGTCTTTTATATCTAGATTGAACCCAAGTCATGGAACAATCACACGTGTATAGTCTATCTAATATTTCTCGATATCTTGAGTAGACTATTATAAACGAATGATTATGATATCTCATACCAACTTATTCAAGATGGTCATGCATTTCTAGTCTCGCACAATTAAGTGACCTACGATATTACTCCTATTATATAGGATGAACAAATCTTATCTTGCTCAATCATATCCCAATACATAGATTGTGACATCTAATATCAGTCTTTATAGTGTAGTCAGTTACGACACACGTTTGACTGTATAAAAATATGTCACTCACGATGTTGAAATAATGATGGTCTTAAATCTGAGGATCATACATGTAGTTATTACTATAAGCATTGTTGTGACTGTGACATAATAATCCAAGAAACATGTTCATAGCGGGTCAATCTAGTATGTTGTTCTCTAATACATACTTATGCATTGATTTTAACATCTCCATGTCAATGACAACACTTTGTCATTAATCAACTACAAATTAATTTTAATGCATTATTGTTGTTCATGAACACAATAATACTCGACTAAGGACATTTATGAATAACCATATTATTCTAAAGGCTATTATAATTCAGTTTATTTATGCACGCATAATAGTAACTGAAAATAATAATGACAATGCTTTTGTATTAATAAACAAGGTAAAATAAATGCCAATTACAATCATCTTTCGATCGAGTCAAAAAATTTGAGTTTTTCGATTTGACGCGTCATATTTTACAACTTAAATTTTATTTGATTTTTTTGATTCGAGTCGTGTTTATGGAATTTGAGTTGAGTCGAGTTTTCGAGTTCCTATACAAATTAATTGTAATTATTTATCATGTTATAGTTCAATTTGATTCTAATTTAAATGAGTTTCTCTAATCATATAAGATATGCATATATATTTCTTCATATATTTTCCATGTGTGACATATATTTCTTCATATTTTTGTATGTTGGTGTGTGTATATATATATATAAGAAAAAAATTAAGGGATTCGACTCGAACTTAAAAATCAATTAACTAATTACTAAAAATTTCGAGTTATTCGAATTTCTATTTTACAACTCAAACTTTATTGGAAATTTTTTCGAGTCGAATCTAGTTTATAAAATTTCGAGTCGAGTCAAAATAAGTTGAAGTTTTTTACCTCCAGTCGAGTAAAAAATTTTAATTTTTTCAATTCGAATCGAATTTTGCTCACTCGAGCATTGAGCACTAAGGCAACCGCTTCTGATTTAAGTTTATAGCCTTGAGTCGCATTGTCATGCTCTATCCTCCTTCATTTTCTTCTTACCTTTCTCCTTTCAATCCCTTATTTTAACATGCTTTATGAGTTACAATAAACTAGCGAAAAATCCTAATTATTTTAACTTATATAACGTAGACTAAAATAATATGTATTTAAGTTTTGACCCTTCATCTATTAATTGCATAATTATTTGATTTATGAAATTATTTTATTAAATTATTGTGACCGAACTCCTACACATAAAATTATTGAATAAAAAGTTTTTGATTTTTCTGACAATTTCTAATTTTAATTCTATACAGAGGAGAGGAAAAAAAGAGACTCTAAAAGAAAAAATGTGGTACTTCTAGTGGATAACTCATGATTTAAGGGAATGTGAGGGAACAAAGATGAGCACTAAACATTGTTATTGTCGCGACCGTTTTTTAACCGAGTGTGTGAAAATAGCCTGACGATTAGTTTCTTTTTCGAAATCAGGGTTTTTGTCCTTTTTAATTCATCTAATCCTGAAAATTAGGATTTTCATTTTAAATCGGATTTCCCTTTAATTTTGAAAACAATTTGGAGCCGCCACCGGTACTTTGGTAGACCGAACACCATAAAACAACTAGAGATTTATTTCTTTAAAATTAGGGTTCGGGAGTCGGTTACGTGTGGGGAGGGATTAACACTCCCACAAACGCCCGTTATCGGTGCCTTATTAATTTCAAGTGGCATTCTGGCATTTTGAACAGTAATTTGAATTTAATTTGTCCATACTTATTAACATGGATTTAAATTCCGAATGGAAGTATCCTTTTATAAGGAAATAAATTTTTAAACGAATATGAGTTTGAAAATATCCAGTTGCTTTAGGATACTTCGATTCATATTCAAAAATATATCCCAACATAAAAGGTTTTTTAATTCATGTCCAATATTTTCTTGTTAATTTTGAGTTCTAACTTAATAGGGGCTTTGTAATACCCGGAAAATGTGACCTGTAGTTTATGCCATTAAACGAATCTTGAATAAACCTTGTGTACCTTTAAAATAGGTCTTAATTGATTTAGTGACTAAAAGTGAAGTTTGATAAATGAGATAGCCTTTTTGTAAAGGGGATTAAATTCTAAAAATTTCATAAATCGAAGGCTTGCATGTAATTGGAACCTAAATCTAAGGAGTTCATGGCATGAAAGTTTTGGAGGGGACATGTGGAAGGGTGGTGACACCCGGCCATGGGGGAATTGAGGAGGATATTGAGTGTCATCTTTCTCCTTCCTTCCATATTCTCTCCGTAGCCGGTTATCAACCAAAATTTTAGGGAAAGGAAAACTTAAACAAATCCATGGAATTTCAAGGTGGGAAGATCAGGTTAGCTTGATTCTTAAAGCCTACTTCGAATAAGGTGAAACACCCCTTTCATTCTCTAGTTTTCAAGTTAAATTGTTCAGTGTATTAAATTGTTGATTGTTTGTATTAGTATAGTGATGAAAATATATCCCTTGTAACCATGTGAGAATTGTGGTGGAAACTATGGTAGACATGGATTTGTATGGTTCGGTTGAGATCTTAATACTAGGTTACTATGAAATAAATCTAATGAATATAGGTAATTGGAAATGTGACCACTTTTGAGTACTAATGCTTAATGAATTGTTCTTTATAAATTTGACCTAGAGGTTGTAGTGAAAGTTAGAATCTGTTTGGGATTCGATCCATTGTGAAAATTGATTGATTCATGTACATGATTACTTAATTATAGAGAAACTGTTTAGAAAGAGTTACATGCTTAATAGGGACTGTTTTTCATGCTAGATTGAAATGTTTGAATGAATTTTATGGATGATTTAAACACTGCCCTGTTTTGACATGATTTAGCAAGCATTGGACTGTTTGAATTATTTGTTTATATGTGTGTAAACTTTGGACTGTTTTGGTGATGTTCAAATGTGTATACATGCTATATGGACTGTTTTAGGGTGCAAATATGTATGTATGTACGAAATGGGATGTTTTCACAAGAAATAGAGATTGTTGTAAAGAACCGATTAAACTGTATTGGAAATCTAAAATTTAGGGACAGTTTTGATAAGTTTAAATGGAACAGTTTTGCTAATATAGCATAGGACTGTTTTGAATCTCCTGTATGTATGCGCATGGTTTGTATACGGTTTTGCAATTACATGATCGTAAGGGACTGATTTGATGATGAACAAATATGTATTCATGTTAATTTGGATAGACTTGAGTGAATATGAAAGCATAAGAACATTATTGGATTGTTTAGATGTGCAAGACTGAGTACATTTGAATGTGAAATTGTTTGTACGAATATATGAATTAGAAGACTGTTTGAAGGTGTGTATAATTGCATAAGTGTGTATTGGTTTGATAAGATGATGTTATGTACATGTATTTATATGTATATACATTTTAGGGGCCGTTTAAGGTGTTACATTTAATAATCATTGTTTTGGCTTGTGTACTTGTGAATATGAGTGAATTTTGATTGTTTAAATAAGCATGGAAAGATTCAGAACTGTTTTATGTTCATATTAAAGTGCAAGACTGTTTTATGAATATAGTATGTATGATATTCTGTTTTGAAGGAATAGATTTATAAGTACGAAAACTGGACTGTTTAGAAGGCTTATATAGTCAGTTGGGACTCTTTTAATATATAAAGAAACGCAATAGAGCTGTCTCGAATAAATACATCTGAATATGAGAAATATGTGGATTGCTTTTTGATAAATGTTCAAAAGTACTATTTTTCTTACCCTTTTTACTCATATTATTGTTAGACTTAGGCTCATATTAGTTGCATAATTAGCCATTCATGCATTAATCCATATTTCCTTCCATTGTTGAGCTTGATTACATAACTTGGTAGTTTTTGTGGGAAAAGATGCTGCTTTGGTGTGTTTTGTATGTATGTACAGGATCACTTGCCAAAGCAAGGCTAGAGCTAGTTGCCAGGGCAATACATGAAAGAGATGCCGAGCTAGTTGCCAGGGCAGTGCATGAAGGAGACGCCGAGCCAGTTTCCAGGGCAATTGTCGACAATAGCAAAGGTGATATGGTAGTCGAAATTGATGACTAGGCAAGCCCAAGATGACGTGGAGCAAAGCCCAATCCCAAAAGAATTTGATTTCCATGAAGAGATTAAAGAAGAATTAAATTCCAAGAAGATAGGAGAAGTTCTAGTAGAAAGAATTATATTCTTTAAAGATAATTTAATTCCAACTTAACTTCCTCCTTAAAGAAGAACTTTGACCTAGCCCTATAAATTAGAGGAGAATTTCGACAATCCAAGGAGAGCAAGAGAGGGGAATTTCGACAACTCCAAGGAAGGCAAGAGGAGAGAATTTTCGACAAGCATCTAGGGCAAGGAGGATTTCGACAAGCCTCCTTCTTCATCCTTTTCTTTCTTGTTCGATTGGGTTCATGCTAGGGATTATTTATCTTGTGTTTCTTTGGAACCTAGCCATCAACTAAATTTATTTGGCTATGGCTATTGTGTTTTGTGGTTGTGAGAAACTATTGATTTTTGTTTAGGTAATAAGAGTTTGCACTTTTCTATTTAAGATTTATTCATTCTTAGTTCTTATTCTTATTTGCGAGTGAATTGGGAGAGGATCTCGTGATTTCATCTATTTATCTAATATCGGGAGAGTTAGATTCAAGAAACGAATGAATATGATCTTTATTCAATCTATTGATGGTGAAGATTAATCCGGCTTAGGAATAAGTTAAGGATTTCAACGGCTAAGAGGGGCGTAAGATTGGTTGTTGTTCACCTTTGATTCACGCAGGGATGTATTATCAAGGCATGCACAAGTAGCTAGAGTTTCAACTTAGGGATAAGAAGAAACCATTGAAGAACGCTCTGCCGAACCTTGAAGATTGCTGCCCAGACGCCCAAGTAGTTGCCCAGGCAACCATCGATTAGTTGTTAAGGCAACCCTGTTGTGCAAGTTGCCATAACAACTGAGTTGCCCGTGCACTCTTTTACCAAGACGATCCAATCGGCTATCACACCTCAACTCACAATAACCTGGCCTATCCCTCTCTCATTTGATTTTATCTTTTCTTTTACTTTATTGCTTTCTAGTTTAGTTATTAGTTAAACTCCTATAATTCTTTATTTGTGTTTTTACTTTTCACAGTGCAAGAGACTAGATTCTTGAAGTGGCATCAATCCCTGTGGAGACGATATCTTTTATAGTATAACTTACAACGTGTATACTTGCACAATTGCGTAACACTTATTACGCGCAACAAGTTTTTGGCGCCGTTGCCGGGTATTGGCAATAGCGGTTTTGTTTTTATTTTCTTGCACTTTTTTTTTACTTTTCTTGTTTAAGATTCAAAGGGCTAACAAACTTTGGTTTTGCATTGGTATATGACCAGGGTGAGACCGAATACACCAGAATATCCCTTTGATCCAGAAATCGAACGAACCTTACAAAGACTTAGACGAAGGATAAGAGTAACAATGGCTAATCAAGACGACAATATGAATCAAGATGTTCCAGCAGGAGGAGGAGTGATTCTTGCACGAAACAGAACTATTCAAGACTATCTTGAAGAAGATCTTGATGGATTTAATCCAGGAGTTGTTGCACCTGAAATTAAAGCCGACCACTTTGAGTTAAAACTAGTAATGTTTAATATGATCAACACAATTGGTCAATTTGGCGGCTCAGCAACTGAAGATGCACGACAACATCTGAAATCTTTCCTCGAGATTTGCAACTTGTTCAAAATACACCAAGTCACCCCCGATGTCTTACGATTAAGATTATTCCCCTATTCACTGAGGGATAGGGCGAAAGCATGGTTGAATAACATTTCTGCCGGATCAATAGCATCTTGGACCGAACTTTGTCGTGATTTCCTTGCTCGATTTAATCCTACAAATTTGACTGATAAGCTTCGTAACGACATTACTTCTTTTCGGCAGGCAGATGATGAATCCATGTACGAGGCTTGGGAGCGATATAGAGAACTTCTACACAAATGCCCCCTACACGGATTCCCGGTGTGGACTCAAGTAACAATGTTTTACAATGCCGCGAATACACCAACAAGGATGATGCTAGATGCCTCGGCAAACGACATACTCCTAGATAAGTCACCGGAGGAAGCAATGCAAATTTTAAACAGACTGGCCAAGAATGATTATCAATTCCCATTTACTAGAAGAGGAGGAGTTAGACGCCAAGCCACAATACATGAACTAGAATCATCAGATTCAATTTTGGCACAATTGGCCACTTTAACCAAGATGGTCCAGAACATGCAAAAACCAAACAACACACATGAGGTCAAGGTAATGGATTATTTTTGTGAGTTATGTGGTGATAACCATAATTCTTCTGAATGTATGCAGAATCCGGAATTCAGCTTCTATGTGGGGAATTACAATCAGAACAACAATGTGATGTCCAATACATACAATCTAGCTTGGAAGAAGCACCTAAATTTTTCATGGAGTAATCCCAACAATGCTCTAAACCAGAACAATCAGAATGCACAAGCATCGGGATTCCAGTAGAATATGCCACGGCAACAGTTGCCGCAGCAACAACCGACAACATCTAGTTCTTTGGAAAATTCTTTAAATGCTTTTATGATGAAAACTGAATCTTATATGGCTGAGAATAGTAATTTCATAAAAAGAACTGATGCTTTTATTAACATGACCGAGATGAGATTGCAAAACCAAGAGGCGAAAATCAAATCATTGGAAAATCAAGTCGGACAGTTTGCTCAAAATCTGAATACTAGACCGCAAGGAGGTTTACCTAGCGATACTGAAGTCGCAAGAGGAACTGGCCATGAGCAATGTAAGGCGATCACCACTAGAAGTGGCCAACAACTTAGAGAGGCTCAAACCCGCTCATCAAACAAAACTCTACAAAAAGATCAAGACGAACCTAGCGGCAAAGCCTCAAATGCTGAACCAGGAATTGCTGCGGCAACCGACAATAAGCATGCCTCGGCAATCAATGATAAAGATGCCTCGGCAACTTGCGATAAGCATGCCTCGGCAACCCCAGTTGATAATGCCTCGACAACTCCAGTTATCCCAGCAATACCGTCAATCAGGTTTCAAACTAATGAAAGGATCGAAGATATCTGACTTCCACCACCATTCCCACAAAGGTTGAAGCGACAAAAGCAAGAATATCAATTCAAGAAGTTTCTTGATATCCTAAAGCAAGTCCACATCAACTTGCCATTGGTGGAAGCAATTGAACAAATGTCGAACTATGCCAAGTTTCTTAAAGACTTTGTGTCCAAGAGAACAAGGCTAGGAGAGTTTGAAACAGTTGCCGCAACAGAGGGATGCATGGAAATGTTGACCAATCGTATGCCACCCAAGTTGAAGGATCCTGGAAGTTTCACAATACCCTGTTCCATTGGAAACCACTATGTAGGGAAAGCACTATGCGACCTTGGGGCTAGCATAAACTTGATGCCTAAATCGGTTTTCCAGAAACTAGGAATCGGGAAGGCAAAACCTACAACAGTTATGCTACAGCTAGCCGGTCGATGAGGAACAACAAGAAGAGGCAAATTGGCTAGTCAATCGACCAGGTACATACTTTGAACCACTGGATTACTCAGGTAAGTAAGTAAACTCGAAAAGCCCTCCATTGAACAACCACCGTTCTTGAGTTGAAACAATTGCCAGGACAACTAAAATATGCTTACTTAGGAGCCGACAATACATTGCCTGTAATTATTTCTTCTAAGTTACAGCCTGAGCAGGAAAAGAAGCTGATCAAGATGTTGAAGCTACACAAAAAGGCAATAGGGTGGACAATTGCCGACTTGAAGGGAATTAGCCCGGCAGTGTGCATGCACAAGATTTTGTTGGAAGATGATCACAAACCTTCAATTGAGGCCCAGAGGAGACTAAATCATGCCATGAAAGGGGTTGTAATGAAAGAAATCATCAAGTGGCTTGACGCCGGCATTATATACCCTATCTCTGATAGTACATGGGTAAGTCCGGTACAATGTGTACCGAAAAAGGGAAGTATAACAGTGGTAAGTAATGAAAACAATGAACTCATTCCAACCAGGACTGTGACCGGTTGGAGGGTTTGTATTGATTATCGAAAGCTAAACAAAGCCACTAGGAAATATCACTTCCCATTACCCTTTATTGATCAAATGCTTGACCGTCTTGCAGGTAAACCTTTTTATTGTTTTCTTGATGGTTATTCAGGTTACAATCAAATTACCATAGCACCAGAAGATCAAGAAAAGACAACCTTCACATGCCCATACGGTACTTATGCCTTCTGAAGGATGCCGTTCGGATTGTGTAACGCCCTGACAACCTTCCAAAGATGCATGATGACACTCTTTTCAGACATGGTCGAAGACTTCCTTGAGATCTTCATGGATGATTTTTCTATTTTTGGTAATGACTTCGACAACTGTCTCGGCAATTTAGAGAGGGTGTTGGCAAGATGTGAAGAAACTGATTTAGTCCTCAATTGGGAGAAATGCCATTTTATGGTAGATGAAGGAATAGTGCTCGGCCACAAGATTTCATCCAAGAGAATTGAATTAGACAAAGCCAAGGTAGACGTGATCGAGAGATTACCCCCACCAAGTTCGGTTAAAGGAATTCGAAGTTTTCTTGGACATGCAGGTTTTTACAGGAGGTTCATTCATAATTTTTCTAAAATCACTAAACCCTTATGCAATTTGCTTGAACAGGATAAAGTCTTCGATTTTGATGATTCTTGCACCCAAGCATTCGAAACCCTAAAGGAAAAGCTTGCCTCGGCACCCATTTTCGTTCCACCAGATTGGACGCTACCTTTTGAGCTCATATGTGATGCAAGTGATTTCGCGGTAGGAGCAGTCCTAGGCCAACGCACAGGTAAGACCTTCCATGTGATATACTACGCTAGTAAAACTCTTAATAGTGCTCAAGTGAATTACACAACAACGGAGAAAGAGTTACTAGCTGTAGTTTTCACATTTGACAAGTTCCGATCCTATTTGATTGGTACAAAGGTAATTGTTCATACGGACCATTCGGCAATCAAATATCTATTTGCTAAAAAGATGCCAAACCTCGTTTGATTCGTTGGATATTACTTTTACAAGAATTTGATATTGAAATTAAGGACAGGAAAGGAACAGAAAATTAAGTGGCCGATTACTTATCACGTTTAGAACGCAACAGGGAGGAGGTCGCGGATCTAGAGATATGCGATGCATTCCCCGATGAACAAATTTTAGTTGCCTCGGTAACCATGGACACGTATGCCTCGGCAACCCTCGACGTCTTGGTAACCATGGACGCGCACACCTCGGCAACTCTCGACGCCACAACAGCCTTTGACGCGCACGCCTCGGTAATTTTGGGAGCAGTCACCACGACAGCACATGCCTCGACAATACCCTGGTATGCGGATTTAGTTAATTTCCTTGTTTATGGTATTTTACCTTATGGCATTACTCACCAAGGGAAGAAGCAGTTCCACCATGATGCTAAGCATTACTTTTGGGACGAGCCTCTTTTGTTTAAACAATGTGCAGATCAGGTTATACGCCGATGTATCCCTGAAGAAGAGCAACAGAATGTACTCCGGCAATGCCATTCTTCACCCTATGGAGGACATTTTGAAGGAACTCGTACCGCGGCCAAAGTTTTGCAATCCGGTTTGTGCTGGCCGACATTGTACAAAGATGCCCAAGACTTTTACAAGCAATGTGATCATTGCCAGAGGACGGGCAATATCTCTAGATGACATGAGATGCCGCTCTAGAACATCATCGAGGTAGAATTGTTCGATGTATGGGGGATTGATTTTATGGGACCTTTCCCATCTTCATTCGGCAACCTCTACATTCTACTTACCGTCGACTACGTGTCTAAATGGGTTGAGGCAGCTGCAGTTCCCAACAACGATTCCAAGTCCGTGCAACGATTCTTGCAGAAAAATATATTTACACGGTTTGAGATGCCGAGAGCAATTATCAGTGACGAAGGCAAGCATTTTGAAAATAGACTAATTGCCAAGATATTGCGACGCTTCAGCATATCACACAAGATTGCCACGGCATATCACCCACAAACCAACGGGCAAGCAGAAATTTCCAACCGAGAATTGAAGGGTATACTCGAGAAAGTTGTAAATCCCTCTAGGAAGGATTGGTCATTAAGAATAGATGACGCACTTTGGGCATATCGCACTGCATTCAAAACACCCTTAGGTATGTCTCCCTTCGGACTTGTCTATGGCAAAACATGCCATCTACCGGTGGAAATCGAACACAAGGCATATTGGGCAATCAAGACCGTGAATATGAATTGGGAAAGTGCCGGACAAAAGCGTTTGTTGGACCTCAATGAGATAGAAGAATTCTGTGCACTCGCCTATAACAATGCACGAATCTACAAGGAGAAAACAAAGCGATGGCATGACAAGAAACTATTACCGCGGCAATTCATGCCAGGGCAACTAGTTCTCCTATTCAATTCTCTGCTAAAACTTTTCCCGGGAAAGCTGAAATCAAGATGGTCAGGACCATTCGAAGTTGTCAAACCATTCTCCCATGGTGCCGTGATAATCAAGTCCATCTCTGACAACCATGAATTCAAAGTTAATGGATAAAGATTGAAGCACTACAATGGTGCCCATGTGGAACGTAACAAAGAAGTGGTCAACTTAGGAGATGCATGAGCATGCTCTCCCTTTGATATTTTATTTTTATTTTTATTTTTTTCTGATTAATATTTTTTATTTTTTTATTTGTCGATTTTTTTATTATTTCTGATTATTATTATTCTTTAGGATAGATTTTTATTTATTTATTAGTTTATCTTTAATTTTAATCCTTATTTGATTTGTCTTTGAATTGTAGGAAAAAAAGTTCAAGATAAAGAGGAATTTTAATCCAAGAAGGAAAACAACTTCAACAAGGAAACTAATGGGCTAAATCTAAGGCTTATATAAAGCCTCCAATTTACCCTAATCAATCCCAATTTTCCGTCACCCTCTCCCTAAACCAAAACCCTTTATCATTTTCCTCTAATCCCAACCACCATATTTACCACCTATCTTTTCTATAAAACCCATCACCCTTAACC
Source organism: Hibiscus mutabilis (assembly GCA_019671005.1). Taxonomy (NCBI): domain Eukaryota; kingdom Viridiplantae; phylum Streptophyta; class Magnoliopsida; order Malvales; family Malvaceae; genus Hibiscus; species Hibiscus mutabilis. The sequence goes on from CM033715.1 coordinate 15,628,690, forward strand.
TATTCCTACTTTTTATCTTGCAACTTTTTAGTTTCTTTTCTTTTCTTTGTTTTTACAAAACTCACAACCAAGATCATCAATGGCATCCAAGATTAAATTTTTAGTTCATCCAAGTTCCTCCAAAGAACCAAGATACAAGAAGTTTGCTACACCGGTGGTTCAAGAAAGATTTCACTCCAAGTTTGAAAGCCGGAAGATTCATGAAGAACAAGGCTTTAAATATTCCAACTCTCATCAAGATTTCGGCCTTGAACAATTCATCTTCGAGAGGATTGCACATCAAAAGTGGCAAATCTTTTGCCATCAACCGGAACCGGGTAACATCTCATGGGTAAGAGAATTCTATGCTCACTCACCTAACCCGGATAATCCTTATGTTTTTGTTCGTGACAAGGCCATACTCATAAGTCCCGAAAACGTCAACACCTTTTACGGGCTTTACATTGAGAAGGACGAGCATCAAGCCTTCGTTGATCAAATCACTCCCAAGCAACTCGACAAGGTGCTTCAAGAACTCACTCAATCGGGAACTCATTGGAACGACGGTAAATCGCCTTTGGCTTAAACCCGAGGTAAAACATGGAATAAGTTTGTTAAAACTTATTTAATGCCCACCACACACAATACTACCGTTGATATACCACGTCTTTTGCTCATACATTCTATTTTGCATAATCGCATCATTAACATTGGAAAAATTATTTGTGATGAGATTTTTGTATGTAGCTCAAAAGATAAGGGTTCTCTTTTCTTCCCTTGCTTAATTTCTAATATTTGCAAGGAAATGCATGTCCCAAGTGAGTCCATCGATGAAAAGACCCTACCAAAGTTCGGTTGGAATCAAGCACAAATCCGAAAGCTAATGGGAGAGGCACCGGGAAATTCTTCAAGGCCTCCAATTACCGCGGCAACTCCTGCCGCCCCGGCAATCCCTAATGTCCAAGCACCTAACGCTCGGGAAACTCGGCCATCAACCCCGAGACACTTTGAAGCACTCTTGCACCCATTGGCAAGCCACCTAAGGAAAATTGAAGACCGGCAACTAATGTTCATGCGGTACATGAAAGAGCACAACAATGCCATCACCCCAGTCATCCTAGAAAAGTACCCGGACAGTCGCGTGCCGTTCCCAATCTTTCCTGCCGAAATCCTTGCCCCGACAACCAATGAAGCAGTCGCCACGACAACTGCAATAGATGATGCCGTGGCAACCTACATCGTGCCTGCACAAGCTGATGCCACGGCAACCAACCTTGAAGATGCCACGGTAACCAAAGCTAAAGATATCCCGGCAACCACTGCAAAAGCCAAAGGTAAAGCACCTATGCCCGAATCAACTCCTACGGAATCATTTTCTGATTTTTCAGATTCGGACGAGTCCTCCATTGCACCAACAAAGACCGCACCAATTGAATCCTCCAAGCGAAAAGCCAATGACATGGATGAAGAGGACGATGAGGACAACCCCGTACGAGGATCGATTCCACCACCGGCAACAAGAAAATAACCATCGTGTTCAAGCAAGAGAATCAAGACACCGACCAAAAGGAAACTAATCATCTACGATGACGAACTCTCGGAGTAAGTCCTCGTATGCATTTTATTTTTAGTTATTTTTATTTTTCTTTAATGCATGCATTGAGGACAATGCCCCACTCGAGTTTGGGGGGGGATTGTTATTAGTAATTACCATGTTTAGTTACATTCATCTTAAGTATTACATTTAGGATACATAAATTGCTTGCCATGCCTTTAGTTGGAACAAGAATTGCTTAGATTTGATGAATATCCGATGATGACTTTGGCAATGCACTTAATTGATAGAATTTTTATTCTAGGATAACCCTGGAAAAACTTATAATTTTACTATGATGCTAAAGTTGATGAAACACTGTTGTGGTTTGATTGATTTAAGGAATTCTAGTGAACTTAGGTTGATAATTAACAAATTGGGGGATTAGAATAAAAATTGGATGAATGCTAGAGGTGCCCGAAATTGGCTCTAGCATGTGCTAAAAAAATTGATCGCTAGAGGTGCCCGAAACTGGCTCTAGTATGTGTTAAAAAAATTGATCGCTAGAGGTGCCCGAAACTGGCTCTAGTCGAATAAATTAACTTAATAAAACTAAAAACAAAACACTAGAGGTGCCCAAAACTGGCTCTAATTAAAACATGTTAAAAAGAACCCAATGAAGTAATTTGAAAACCTCTTGTTTGCATAGAATCCGAAAAATCAACTTGCACACAACTCCGCACACACTCACAAGCATTATAGTTTGATTCCGAGTAACTCCTAAGTTTTCTGAAAAATAAAAAGCCAATCATACTTTGTGCCCCGGTTCAGAGAATTGAAATCAAGTTCAAAGCTAAGTTTGTGAAAATTGAAGTCTTGGCAGGTAATTATGAGTTTGCATTGCTTGAGGACAAGCAATAGTTCGAGTTTGGGGGTGTGATAAGTGTTCAAAAGTACTATTTTTCTTACCCTTTTTACTCATATTATTGTTAGACTTAGGCTTATATTAGTTGCATAATTAGCCATTCATGCATTAATCCATGTTTCCTTCCATCGTTGAGCTTGATTACATAACTTGGTAGTTTTTGTGGGAAAAGATGCTGCTTTGGTGTGTTTTGTGTGTATGTGCAGGATCACTTGCCAAAGCAAGGCTAGAGCTAGTTGCCAGGGCAATACATGAAAGAGATGCCGAGCTAGTTGCTAGGGCAGTGCATGAAGAAGACGCCGAGCCAGTTTCCAGGGCAATTGTCGACAAGAGCAAAAGTGATATGGTAGTCGAAATTGATGACTAGGCAAGCCCAAGATGACGTGGAGCAAAGCCCAATCCCAAAGGAATTTGATTTCCATGAAGAGATTAAAGAAGAATTAAATTCCAAGAAGATAGGAGAAGTTCTAGTAGGAATATAATTATAATAAAGAATTATATTCTTTAAAGATAATTTAATTCCAACTTAACTTCCTCCTCAAAGAAGGACTTTGACCTAGCCCTATAAATTAGAGGGGAATTTCGACAATCCAAGGAGAGCAAGAGAGGGGAATTTTGACAACTCCAAGGAAGGCAAGAGGAGAGAATTTTCGACAAGCATCTAGGGCAAGGAGGATTTCGACAAGCCTCCTTCTTCATCATTTTCTTTCTTGTTCGATTGGGTTCATGCTAGGGATTATTTATCTTGTGTTTCTTTGGAACCTAGCCATGAACTAAATCTATTTGGCTATGGTTATTGTGTTTTGTGGTTGTGAGAAACTATTGGTTTTTGTTTAGGTAATAAGAGTTTGCACTTTTCTATTCAAGGTTTATTCATTCTTGGTTCTTATTCTTGTTTGCGAGTGAATTGAGAGAGGATCTCGTGATTTCATCTATTTATCTAATATCGGGAGAGTTAGATTCAAGAAACGAATGAATATGATCTTTATTCAATCTATTGATGGTGAAGATTAATCCGGCTTAGGAATAAGTTAAGGATTTCAATGGCTAAGAGGAGCGCAAGATTGGTTGTTGTTCACCTTTGATTCACGCAGGGATGTATTATCAAGGCATGCACAAGTAGCTAGAGTTTCGACTTAGGGATAAGAAGAAACCATTGAAGAACGCTCTGCCGAACCTTGAAGATTGCTGCCCAGACGCCCAAGTAGTTGCCCAGGTAACCATCGATTAGTTGCCAAGGCAACCCCGTTGTGCAAGTTGCCATAGCAACTGAGTTGCCCGTGCACTCTTTTACCAAGACGATCCAATCGGCTATCACACCTCAACTCACGATAACCTGCCTATCTCTCTCTCATTTGATTTCATCTTTTCTTTTACTTTATTGCATTCTAGTTTAGTTATTAGTTAAACTCCTATAATCCTTTATTTGTGTTTTTACTTTTCACAGTGCAAGAGACTAGATTCTTGAAGTGGCACCAATCCCTGTGGAGACGATATCTTTTATACTATAACTTGCAACGTGTATACTTGCACAATTGCGTAGCACTTATTACGCGTAACACTTTTGAATAAATATGGATATGTAGGAGCTGTTTGTACACCTATATGTGCACATACATGAAAATGAACTGTTTTTGAATGCTTGTAAACGTATAGTATTGTTCTAAGCATTGAAATAAGAGTCATTGCTAAATAGTGTTATAAAATGGATTTTTTTAGTATACACATAAGTATACAAGTAAAATTTGGATTGCCTTGTGTTCTATATAAAAAAAACTTATATATATATATATGAAAGTTTAGGGACTGTATTGTAGTTGATTGAATTGGATCGATTATAATTATATTGTTTGTAATGTTTAATTGTTTGAGGTACACATTTTAATAAGGATGGCTAAGGTTGGAAATTCGATTGAGAAGTAAATTATAATTGTGGATTCAGGTATCCGGTAACTTCAGGATAAGAAGTGAGTGTAGTTATGCATTCAGGATGATAAGGTTTCACCCTAATATTTGTTGATTGATCACTTTGCTTTAATGGTCTACATTTTGCATAAGCTCAAGTAGAGCACATTGGGGAGGGTAACATAGACTTATGACATAGCATTATTGTAAGTCTTTTGTTTAAGGTTGCATTTTGTATGCACTTTTACTTTGCTATGTTATGATGAATGATTGTGTTGATAAGCTATCATTGTAATAAAGTTTTGAAGCTAATTTCTGACCAAGAATGCCATAAAATTCTAAAGAAGGTACTCTGTCTAAATCTTGTAAACTCATGAATTCTTAAGTCTAAGGAATTAAAAGCTTAAAGTATGATATAAGACATTAAGAAAAGAAGCAAGAAAGATTACTTTTGTCATAAGATACTCTCCAAACTTCAAAGAATAAGATACGTAAGTTGCCTGAGTAAAGGAAGAACTTGGACAATTTGACATGGTACAAAGGTATATGTTTTAGGGACTACGATCCATGAGCTACGGCTCAGGGGACGACCTTTTTATATGTGATATTTTGGCGACATTAGGAGGTAACGGGGGAGATGATATGGAGATTGGCGATAGTTGGTTGGATAGTTGAGAAGTTAGGATTGTTATGTTTCCGATACTAGCCATTGCTATGTGCTTTGGACTAGGTATAACTTGGACCAATACGGTAAATCTCAGGCCAATGATACTCATGTCCAAATGTGTCCCAAGGTAAATAATCTAAAAGATATGAACTATGATACTATGCTTTTGAAAAGAAACATTGATAAGAAATGTTATACACTTAGATAAGATTCATTATGAACTCCGATGAGATTGATAAACTTTATGGTAATCTCTGATAGGTTTTGGTAAAAATTACGAAAGTTCTGATAAGAACTTCTATAAGCCTTACTAAGGCTATGGTTTAATAAATCATGAACCTTGATAAGTATGATAAGAATTGGAAAAGACTCAGCTTAACCCTTGAAGAATCTTCGAATAAGACTTGAAATAGTGTATACTCTGAATCAGCTTCTATTAGTAAAACCATGTTAAGGTTAACACTAAAATTTATAAAACCCTTTTGTTGCATAATCTTGAAATTTCTTTGAAATTCGATTGATATTATTGTCTTTATGCTTGGTCATATCATAGTCACTACCTCACTTAGGCTATATAAGCCTAATGCATTCAATATCATGCATTGTAGGTTAATTAGAAGCATTGTGTTTGATCGTAACCAGAGGTTGCAAGTCCCCTTCCAAGAATTTTGTGTTTTGTGCATACACTCCTTAAGAAACTCCTAGTTGGTGGCACATATGTATAAATTAAGTATAATGCATTGATATGCTCTTTTGTTGAAATATATGTAAAAGTGTTAAGAACCAATGTTCTATGTATACGGCATGCTATGATTCTTTTGAGGTTGCTTGTTGCCAACATGGTGTTTTATTGTTGAATTTAGAATGATAGCTTGTGAGTAAGATACTAGCATAATGTTAGAATGATTGATGGTTGAGTAGGCTACATTAGCTTAATGTCCGAATGATCATGTGCATAGACTTTATTAACATGTTAAACTTACAGTCGTTTGGGGTTCAAGTTATATCGATATGGCATTGTGTATTTGCTTCATGATTATGGTCTTTTATCATGTATAAGATAAGCTCTTCTATGATTGAAGTTACTTAATTGTTTATGTGATCATGACTTGTAATAATGCTTAATGAACCTTTTGATATAATATGTTTATGTGGTTATATGTCTTGTGGATATTAGATGGTTAACAAAGTATTGGTGAATCCCTTTTATCAAGGGATCGTGATTTTAGTAAATAAAGACTAAAAGAATACATCATTGATTTTATATGAGGATATAGAGTAACTTAACTCATATGATTTGGTATTGACCGAATTGTACATATAATAGCTTCACTCGAAACTTTTATGCTATGATTCCAATACTCTGTATGAATGAACTAATAAAGATTTCTTTTGATTCAATCTTGATTTAAAAGATGTTTATGAAAAAGAGGTAGTAATCCTAGTAAATGGGATCCCTAATAGAATAAGCCTTAATGGTTCTATAAAGAAACTGGTTCTATAAAGAAACTGAGTTTCAAATTGATGTGATTTTGCTTTGACGTTTGAAGCATTCTCTTGATGAAGTTTAATGCTTGAGTAACCCTTGTAATAAGCTCATTCTTGGTTTATAAAATGGAGTTTGCATTAGTATAAATAATTTAGTTGGTAAGATATAGGAAGTCAATAGTTGATATGTCATAATTAAAATTATATGACTAATGATTGTTGTTAAGAAACCTTGATAACCTGACTCGTTTTGATTTGAAAAGTTCCTAAATTAATTGATCTTGTTTGCCCTCAACACATTATTAAGTTATCAAAATATATGTTCTTCATCCTTGAGTTACCTAAATGTTTAGTTTAGAGGTTTACTTATGCCTTAACTTGGAAAACAAGTTTCTCCTTTTGATCAATCGAGTACTAACTTGTAAGACAAGTTAGTCATTTGTTCTGTTTTTAACATTTTAAACTTGGTTTACTGTTAAGCCGGGTTTAGAACGTTACATGCTTTAATTAATTGAACTCATTTAAAAATCTATGAATATTGCTAAGCTTATGCTGTTTATGAAATAACACCAAATTGCTTGGGTACTATCCATATTTAACCTTAATTTAACAATATTCCTATTTATTAAATAATTCTAATTATTTAAACCTAATCTTAATTAAACTTTAACTATGTGTAATTATCATGTTCTAGGTTCAGATAAATATCAAATTTCAATTAAAAAGCCCCATTGGATAACATTGTAATGAGACACTATCCAACTTAGACTTTAAAATTTCATTTTTGATATTCATTTATTTGCTATAATTATCTTTCTATTTAATTATTGAATTTAATTAAAGAACCTAGTATCTAAGGCTCTAAACGATTAATAATCTAAATGATTTAATTATCAAAACAATTATACTATATGTTTTTCTCTAAATCATGCAACACTCTTATAAATTAAACAATTAAATTAAACTAAAACAATTAACAACATGGCTAAGTTGAATTAAATTGTAAGCTAGAGAGCCAAATTACAAAGGTTTGATGACCAAATTGAAAGAACTAAGAACTTGCAGCCCAAAGCATAAAAGAGAGCAAAGAAGGGCGCAGATCCTAGGTCCGACCCGAATGAAAACACGCGGATCCTAGGACACGCCCGCACTAAAATGGTGTGTTTAAGCACCCGTATATAAACCCTATTTCTGATAACATTTTTTTATTTTTTTAGATTTGCTTCACTCTCTTCCGGTCCCTCCCTCTTTATTCTCTCCCAACTCAAACACAATAAACCCAGATTTCGGCCTTAAAAATGGATCAAAACGCTTGTTCATCCAAGGTTCATCACTCGTTCTTCTTTTTTTACTCTTACTCATTTGATCTACATAAACGCTGAATCATCACTTTTTTCTTTATTTTTCAAGATCTAAGCCCTTATTTCCCTAAGAACATGAACCATGTTCTTCATCTCCCCATCTTTTAATCCAACACCACCGTCCCCTTTTTACTCTGGCATGTTTGCTAGTTATCAGAGGTGACACCGGCCACCACTGACTGTCGTCTCCGGTCATCTCTTTTCCCACTTTGGTCATCGCTGAAATTGTAGTCACCCCCTAACCTAACTCCAGCTGCCGTCCTCCACCGTAAGGTAATTTTTGACCATCGTGTCAGAACTCAAAAAATCTCGAAATTCCTTTTTTTTACTCAAAACCCTAATTTATTGTCCAATTCAACCGATTCATCCATCTTCCTCACTTAAAATAACTACCCGAACCCAAACTATCTCATTTTTGACTCCAACGATCGTTGCAAAAACTCTTCAGCCACCTAAACAAATTCTGATAGTTTTCGAACATTAATCAACCAAGATAAGGCCTTTTGGCTTTCATTGCTCATTGAGATATGATATTTTCTTAAGTTTTGACACATTTTGCCAATGTTTTCTAGATTTAGAACTCAAATCTAACTTTTTTTCATGTTTATTTGTAGTAAATGAATAGAGAAGAAGAAATTTACCTTCTTAGTGTGCAAACAAAGTTCCGGTGAAGGTCTGGTTATTTTCTCCGACGAGCCTTTCGTGTTTTGGTAAGACTCTTCTTTTTTTTCTCTCTCTTTTCACTAATGATTGTAATAATTGCTCAATTATTGTCTGTCCCCCACTAACTCTCTTTCCTCTTTATATAGGTTGATGTAGGATGACATCAGCGAAGGGCTTGATCCATGTGAAGGTGAATTTAGTCACTCTCGGGTTGACACGTGTATTATTTTTGGCGGGCTGAGAAAGCACACTTGTGTTTCTTTGGGCCCTTGTTACCGGATTTGAGTAGAAAACTTGTATAATAGGCTTTGAGCTGTATTTTGGGCTTTTGGTTGTAAAGTGGACACTAAAATTGTATTTCGATATTATTTGAGACAATATTTATATTTATACGGCTTATTTGTGTATTTTATTTATTTAAGAAATAATATATATATAGAACCCCAGGTAAAAATTGGGTATTACTGTTATGCATTGTTATAATTGTATATTTTGTTATAATTATGTATTGTTACACCTTGCAGACATGGCTAATTATTCTATTTTTTACTTGGACCACTCGTTAGGTTCACATTGTTACACTTTACTAAATTCAATAATTTTTTTAATCGGTATATAAGTTATTAACGGATCTTATATACAGTAGCATAACTTGGGGTAAAAGTTTGAAAGGGTCAACTTAAATTTTTAAAAAATTGGAGGTTTTCAAAAAATCTGAGGGTTTAACTAAAATATTTAATAATTTTTAAAGATTTAGAAAAAAGATTTAATAAAATTTAGAGGAAATTTAATTAAAATATTTAAAATTTTGAAACTTAGTATAAATTTTTAAAAATTCTAAGGGGCCATTTGGAATGCATTTCATTGACAAAATGTTTAGTTGTGACTAACTCATTAGGCAAAGTATGCCTAATACATTTTATTTCATACATTTCAAGTTAAGAGATTCGCAATTGAAGAATGGAGTAGTTGAAGAGTTTAACAAGTCACAATCAAGGCCAAAGTAATGTATTTTGTCTCTATGAACTCCTAGGATGGTGGCAAAGTAGCTAGATTAGTCATATATGGCCCTTTTAATGTGATAAATCATGCTTGCATTGTACTAGTGTTTGAGGCTCAAAAAGGCTTTTTAGTATAGCTTAAAAATGGCTAAACATGTATATTTGGCACTAAAAGGTGGCAACCTAGTAAACGGATTCAAATGGTCCTAAAATTTGACATACTAGTAGATTTTAGTGATTAAATATTGCTGGTAAAATTTCATTGCATTTGGACATCGTTTAACATTTTAAATTGGCTAAAAACCAGATAAAATTTGTCATTACAGTGCAGAGCGTACCGATACGGGTTCACCTGTTTCGGTACGGTTGTGCATATTTGATCAGTCAAAGCTCAGGTCAACCTAGGTATATTGAAATGGCCTAAAGGATTTTTGATACGAAAACTCACAAAAGAATTTAAGATTTTAATTGTATCGATATGGCCCTAAGGGCGTATCGAAACAGGTCAATGAAGGTCAACGAGTACCGGTACATCTTGAGTTGTACCAATACGAGTTCTTGAGTTGCTAGGAATTGGGTTATCACCCTTGCATGTCATACTGATACGGTCCTCAACCGTATTAAAATGAGTTTGGACAATTAAGTTTGAATTATATAATTCAATTGTGCCATACCGATACGGCCTATAGTGTTTCGGTGCGGGTGTAGTTAAATCCCTTATAAATCATTGTTCATAATATTGAAACATTGCAAATTGGTCACTGAATCTTGGTAAGTCTAATTGGATGGGTAAATGACATTAGATTAACATGAATATTTGTAGACTTACTGTTTACTGATTAAATTACATATTCGTGTGGTTAATTTCTAATAAATAACCCTAATTCCTAAAATTTATAGTTTAGTCCCTAAAAGTTGTAAAGTTTAAAATTGGCCCTAATTGATTATCGTAGTTCCGTATCGATCTGTTTCCTCAATGTATTGATATCGCATTGTATTGTATTGTCTCGCTTTGAATCCTTGTTGAAATACATCGCACCATTCATCGTACTGTTCATCGTTAATGCTTTCCGACCTGGTTCTCTACTAGACCGAGAATGGGGTGTTACATTTGTTGTATCAGAGCTAGAGTAGTCGATTCTAGGACTAAACCGAAGGCTATTGCATTGTTATCGAGTTGCTTTACCACATAGGAGTTATATATTGTATATATTGTGACTTGTCGACTAATCCGATCTCTCTTTATCCTATAGTTATGTCTGAAACTAATGAAGCTCACATTAATGAACCTAACACTGGTTCCTCGACACATTGCGAGGAAATTAGGGGGATCCTTCTAATCCCGAAGAAGTCCCTACACAGAGCTTTAAACTTGAGGTGCCTACTACTCAGGTCGAGTGTTATCGAAATTTGGTCGATATGTTTAAGCAGTTTATGACTGCGATGAGAGCCAAGCCTGCAGCACAGCCTACTGCACCAGTTGTCCAGCACGCTCGAGCCCCTATTGATAAGCTTTCACAGTACCAGGCTTATACTTTCACTGGTTAGGATGATGACAATCCTGAAATTGCTGAATATTGGCTGGACAACACCCTACAAATATTGAATAAGCAGTTGCAGTGTTCGGATGAGCACAAGCTAGAATGCGCCCTTGCATTACTAGCCGATGAAGCTTTGTATTGGTGGGAGACTACTACCTTTATGGTCTCCAAAGACATTGTGACCTGGGAATTCTTTCTTCGAGAGTTCCGCAAGTACATTAGAGAGTTTTATCTCGCGGAAAGACGTAGCATCTTTCTCCACCTCAAGCAAGGTGGGTGGCCAGTCGAACAATACATCCATGATTTCGGCAAGTACTACCGATATGATGTTGAATATGTCAAGAAAGAGGAAGAAAAATGTCGTATGTTTATTGTCGGGCTAAGTGATGACCTTCGCCCCATGTTTACTGCACTAGGTATCACCGACTTCCAAGACTTGGTGAACCGAATCAAAGCTACTGAAGCATCGTTGAAAGCCCAAATGATCACTGAGTCAGGAAAAGCTGAGAAAAGATTCAGAGATGATTCTCGACCTCCTAGATGGAACAAAAAGGGAAAGTATTAATGCCCTAAGCAACACGTCTATCCACAGCCATCTCGTTTCAGGAACATTGAGAAGCCCCAGACTATGACTCAATCTCTTTCCAAGGCGGCCTCGGTTAAGAGCATTGGAGGCTCTAATAGAGGTTCACAACACCCTGTTTGTAACTACTGTCAGAACAGGCATCCAGAAGGTTCATGCCGTAAGTTGACTGGAGCTTGTTTCTTTTGTGGTGAGCAAGGCCACTTCATCCATGATTTTCCACTGAATACAACCAATTCTACTACTACACCGGCTAACGTTGCAACCCCTACTCAGTCCTTCTGAGGTAAGGTTCATCGAGAGCTGTGGGGAGACCTAGCGGCTCTAGAAAGGCATTGAGCAAGCAAGAAGCAAAGGCACCTGCCCAAATGTATCATGTGTGTAGCAGAGGGGAAGAGGATGAACCTGATGTCATTGTAGGTACCTTTGGGTGATTGTGTCACCGTAAATCTTATGTGCAAGAATTGTCCCTTAGTGATTCAAGGGATTCCTTTTGTGGTCAATCTATTGGCCCTACCGATCCATGAGTTTGATGTTATATTGGGTAGCTTAGTGAGCATCAAGCGTGGGTAGATTGTAACAAGAGGAAGTTGTATCTCTGAGGTTTTGGCAAGAAGAGTGTCGTGTTGATGAGTTCAAAAAACCCTTAATTGCAATCTTTAGCATTGGAAGCCAAGGATGAACTCTGATTGATGGATGTTGCCATCGTATATGAATTTTTTGATGTCTTTCTTGATGAACTTTCGGGATTGCCTCTAATCCGTGAAGTCAAATTTGGAATCAAAGTGCAACTTGGTACTGCCTCGGTTTCTATTGCACCTATAAAGGTTTCATTCGACCGAGTTCCTCTCCTTGGGGAGCACCGATTCTTTTTGTTAAGAAGAAGAGTGGTTCTATGAGATTGTTATCGATTACCGATAGTTGAATAAGGTAACCATCAAGAATAAGTAACCATTGCCAAGGATAAATGACCTATTTGATCAGCTTAAGGATGCCTCTATATTTTCCAAGATCGATTCAAGGTCTGGGTATTATCAAATGAGAGTCAAAGAATGTGATATACCCAAAACCGCCTTTCGAACAAGGTACGAACACTACGAATTCTTTGTACCCAAAACATCCTTTTGGAATGATTGAATTGAGAAATTTTGGGTTTTGAGAAAAATATCCTTTGAAGGGATAGAATTGAAAAATTTTGGGCTTTGAGAAAAACATCATTTGAAGGGATAGAATTGAGAAATTGAAATTTAAGGGAAACATCCTTAAGGAGGATTAAAACCGGGGATTGGAATACCTTTAGAAATCCTAATTATGCAAGTCAAAGGACTCTTGATTCTTATGAGATCTATTTCTCCTCTCGTGAAGCTGTAGATCCGTCCTTTTATCAATCTTCAAATGCATGTTTAAAGTAGACAAAATGCTTTGATGGTACGAGTTAGCATGCTCCTAACAATAGGGATGCCTAGCTATCAATGATGTATGAGCGTATTTAATGATGCAAAGATGCATATGTTCATTAGAATGCAATGATGCATGAATTTAACTTGTTTGCGTTTTCTAGTGTCGGTGGTCGTCATCTTGAGACTACAACCACTCATAAATCCCATCTCCTGAAAAAACTTGCCCTTAAACTTGTGTTGCTTGTTCTTCGATTTTGGTGACCTTAGTCATAATCAGAATCATTAACCAAGTACTTTCAAGCCTTACGCCTTCTCTCATTTGTTTGAATTCTTAGGTAAAAAGGCCCTTGTTCTCCCTCAGACAATGATGCCATATCACTGTAAATTAACCTCGAAGGTTCTTCATCATCCCACATCACGTAGTGCCCTTAACATCGAGCCTTATTGATGCATCTATCTTCGAAGTAATACGGAGAAATCTCTTTGTCTAAAATATATCAATTTGCTGGTTGTCAATCTAATAAAGAATGCCTTTTTAGATTGACATACAGAACCTTAAAACCAAAATCTTAATTGAAAGAAAAAAAAACAGAATAGGTTGCCCCGAATATCAAATGCAGGAGCGTCTTAGATTCAACTTTTGAATGTTGTGGTGATATTTGAAGTTGTGAAACTCCTCCCAAATCGCTCGGTTCAGCCTCATGATTATGGTATTTGCTTGATCTATTCGAATACTATTCATTCTAGTTCTCATCAACTTTCTCCATTCATAAGTATGTTCAAGCTTTTCGACTTTGTTTAGCCTATGAAGCGCAAAAAATGTCCCTCTAAGAACTCTAAGTGTAGGTGTATGCTTCTGATTATAATCAATACTACGTCAGTGTCCCCAAGGATTCATCTCTGACGCTAGGGTATTGAACAGGTGAAGCATAACTCCTTATTAGATTTGTTCTCCTCTCATAGCGTCATCAGGATGCCCCGAGACTTATTCAACTCATTCAATCATTTCTTTTTCTTTTTTTGGGAATTCAACTCACCACAGTCCTTTGTCTCGAGGATAATGATGGAGCATACAACAATACCCCGAGTTACTCGACATTGTTATGATTTGAAAATTTACTCATATAGCCAGGGTTTTTGACTCAATTAGAGTAAATGGAGAAAAACATCCTTATTTAGCCTTTTTGCTATAGCGGAGTACCCTCTTTTTTGTTTTTGTTTTGTTTTAAAACACTCTATTTCCCTTTTGAAGCATATTCAAGCAACACTATTGGGCTCTTCTAGGATATTTTCTTATCATCGAACATCATCAAAGGATTAGTAATCTTACTTTTCATGCTTGACCGACCAAAGCAAACGGAAGGGAAATCACTCTTCATCGTTATCACAACATTCAATTGATCTCCTTCGTTTGAATCAATGCCACATCATGCATGTGATATCCGAGGACCTACGAGGGTAAGAAGGGATATACATATATATGATTTCAAGGTCATTGTATGTTAAGCAAAATGCATTTTCATCAGAAAGAAAATCCCCAAACATGTGCCCTTACAAAAAGATCATTGCTATCTTCGGGCAAATGATAACAACGTTGGTTCCATGCATTACTTCAAGAGAAAATGCAATGTGAAAATAAAATTAAACACATAAACTATTAAAAAGGAAAACCGAGGATCAGTGCATCCCCAAAAATCGTGTTTAGAACTTCAAAAGACCATTCTCAATCAAATTCTGAACCTTGTTCATCAAAGCCCCACAATTCTCCATGGTGTGGCCCGTACTTCCCACATAGTAGTCACACATGGAATTGACGTCATAACCTTCGGGATAGGGAGGATCCTTTGGTTTGGACTGAACCGAAGTTAGAGGCTTCTTCTCAATAAGCATAGAGAGCAAATTGGTGTATGACATAGGAACTGAATGAAGAACCCTTAGAGACTTTGCAGACCAAGATGATTGATCATGGGAGCGGCCACGAGGCTGATTGTTTGGGCGAGACCCCACCATATGAACCTGAAAATCTTGCCCCTTGTGGGCGATTATGCTGTAGGGGTCTATTATCTTCCCCTTCCTAATGGCATATTCAATGCGCTCTCCCATCATAACCATATCCGCAAAGCTGCTGATAGGGTTACTGATCAAACGATCGTACAATAATCCTCTTAGAGTGTCCACAAACATGTGGATAATTTTATTTTCTTGAATTGAGGGCTAGACTTAAGCCGCCACGTCTTGCCATTACTGAGCGTACTCACAGAAGCTCTCATTGTGATTTTGTTTCAAACCTTGTAGCAAGAGCCGGTTGGGGACCATTTCCGTTATGTGCTTATATTGATCCGTGAAAACTTTGGCCAAATCCTTCCAAGACTGGATTTGGGCACTAGTTAACTGATTGTACCACCTCATAATGGGCACCGCTAGGCTTTCCTTAAAGCAATGAATTAAAAGCTTCTCGTTGGTGATGAACCCGACCATATTACGGCAAAACATAGTTATATGTGTAGTGGGGCAAGTCCTCCCATCAAACTTCTCGAATTTCGGAGCCTTGAACTTGTACGGGATTTCCACATCCGAGACTAAACTGAGCTCTCTAGCGTTCAATCCGTATGAACCTTCTTCCTCTTCCATTACCCAAATTTTTTCCTCGAGATCCTTCCGGGTGTCTTCCAATTGTTTTGAGAATTCTGCCTTTACTTGGTTCAATTTTTCCAACTCATTAAGATCCGGGATACTATTCCTGACATCGTCGATGTTTTCGAAGGTCATGCCCAGTTGAGCTTGGGTAAAGACACGGGCCTAATGAGCAGAAGATGCCCCTTGCGGAGGGTTTGGTGAAGGGTTTGAGGCACCCAAACGGTCTCTCGAATCTTGAGAATGATCATTGACAACACCCTTTTCCTCTTAGAGTGGATTACATCATCTGAGATATCTCTTTCATCATGTCTTGTTAGGACTTGATGATGGTGTCCCTTAATTCTTGATGATTTCGCTCTAATTGACCTCTCAAATCGACTTCTAACTTAGCAAAACTTTCCTCTATTTTATTCTTTTGGTGCTAGGTAAAGTGTGGATGCAGAATCTTTGATTACTAAGAATACTGCCATGAACCCCCTAACGGTTAATTTTATTTGTTTTATGAATGAATGTATGAAATGCGTCGTATGCACAACATATATAGATTATTAAAGGTAATTAATCAAAAATGTACACTTAAAAGCAAATAAGCATTGATTCGATGAACATTCTTATTAAACAACTTTTCATAACGAAGATCAAATCCTGTTACAACGAGTAAAGACCATAACCACCACATAGGGCACCACTGAAACCTGAGTTCTTTCTCTGCCAATAGCTGGGTTGGCCTTTGTTCATCTTTTTCTTTAACTCGTTATCGTAGACTCTTTCTTCTGTTACGAAAGACTTAAATTTAAATTGTTATCGAATCAACATTTCATGTGAAATGTGTTATGAATATGCACATAAGGGTAAACATAAAAGGCAAGAAAATAAATGGGTTAGCAACAGATATAATGAATAACGAATATAAGGCAAATAAAAACAAACCAAATTAGATTCCTAATAACATGGGTTCTAGTTCGCTATGGTCACCTGCATGGCTCTAATCGGGGTGGGGTTCCTAAATTCTCACACATGGGTTTAGTTCTATACAAGGGTACCCGAGCCTATCTTATTACCTACTAAGGCAACAAGAACTCCAATTTTGGCCCATTACAAGCTTGCAAATTAGATTCAGTTCGAGGGAAAGCACGACCTAATAACGTAGAGGGCTGCTCATGTTTCAAAAGGCGTGGATTCTGGAAGTGAATTACCGACCTATGGAGGGCCACTCACGTGGGTATGTGGCGTTTCACTCCCACTTAAAGGACGGAGCTTTGGTATAGAGCTTGATGAACATGGTAAAACATATGTCAGTGATTCCTTAAAAATTAAATGAAAAATCAATTCGAGGACCACCGATTATCAAAGCCCGTGCAATCAAAGTCATATTTTCAAGAAAGCATCAACCTCGTTAAATCAATTAAAATTCCAACAATTTTCCATCATTAAAAACAAGAAATATTTTCTTGGCCTAACCCTCCTTTTGTTTTGTAAAACCAAAATTTGGTCTCCAGCGGAGTCGCCAAGCTGTAACGACCTTTTTTGGAATCTTTTAAAATATTATAGGGTATCCCCATATCATTTTCTGAAATTTTGGTTCTTAAGGGGATTTCTTTTGAATCATTCGTATTTTTGAAAACAATGAAGACCTAGAGTCGTCACCGACCACTTGGATAAGGTGGCCGTCATACCAAAAAAGCCACATTTTGAAACCTTTTCTTCTTCTAAAGCCATATTTGACCTTTCTTTTACTTGGATAAGGTGGCCGACATACCAAAAACCCTTCATTTTAATAACAAGTGAACTGAAACCCTTTAGAGAAACCCCGTTTTCGACGTCCTCCTCTTTGTTGATTCGCCATACAAGGCCATGGATGGGCCAAGAGGCTTCTCAATGGCAAGAAGAGCGATGGACACAAAGGAGAAACACCAACAGTAAAGATAACCGAACCCTAGTCTTTTTTTCTTTTTACTTTCTATATGATTTGAAATAAAAATGGGAGAAAACGAGATACCTCTGGAAATTTGAGGCATTTTCTTTGCTTGTGTTGCTTTCCTTTGAAATTCTCTCTACTCAGTCGTTAGGGTTTACAATGCTTTTGGGTTCTTTCTTATATAGCCTCCTGATTATTATAATTCTTTTAGAAAAAGAAAATGCTAGAGATTAAACTATTCGTAGCTGATTTCCTTTGTTTGCATTTATATATGTAGCTCTGAAATGTTGGTTTGTATCCTAAAATAGCCGGTTCTGATTTTGTATTTTTTGTTGTATATGGTTGGCCATTTGAGAGGGGACCGGAGGAGACAACGCGGCTTGGAAGCTAGGAGCCGGCACGGCCTGGAAGTTGAGAGAAACAGACAACCGCGCGTGCGGCGCGTGTGGGAGCTGAACGGTTGGCTCTCGGTTGCATCTGGAACGTCGATTGCTTCCCAATATGATGGCTCGAGTTTGGCTGCACAAGAAAGTAAGGGATGATTAGGGTTTTCAGATTAGGGCTAAGCTAGTGGGGCCTTATTGTGCCGGATAATGTATTTAATTAAATTTTTTATTTTTGGGCTTATGTAAATATGTAAATGAACTGTTTATAAATAAACTTTGGCTTTTATTCTAAATTGATTAGTCTATATATATACTATATTTTTTGGTTTAATTATAATAATATAATATAAGATAATATAATAACTGTAATGATAAATATGATAATAATAATAATAAGATAGCAAAAAGGAAATAATATAATATACTAATAATATTTAGGGTTTTTCAATTGAATAATTAGCATAATAAATTATAACAATAATATGATAACAACACATAAATATATACCACTTAGTAATTTTTTGGGGTTTTAATAAAATTCACATACATATAGTATAAACTAGTTAACGTTAAACAAAGCCCATAACACATTTTTTTAGATAGTAGTAACATATATATATATAAAGCCCATTACTATAAAAATAAAAAATAAAAACGGGTTCACCCGGATAAAATTAGTGATTACACTATTCATTGTTAATGCTTTCCGACCCGGTTCTCTACTAGACCGGAAGGGGGTGTTATAGGAAGTATCCTTTTATAAGGAAATACATTCTTAAACGAATATGAGTTTGGAAATATCCAGTTGCTTTAGGATACTTTGATTCATATTCAAAAATATATCCCAACATAAAAGGTTTTTTTCATGCATGTCCAATTATTTTCTTGTTAATTTTGAGCTCTAACTTAATAGGGGCTTTAATTAATTTAACTCATTTAAAAATCTATGAATATTGCTAAACTTAGGATGTTTATGAAATAACACCCAATTGCTTGAGTATTATCCATATTTAACTTTAATTTAACAATATTCCTATTTATTTAATGATTCTAATTATTTAAACCTAATCTTAATTAAACTTTAACTATATGTAATTATCATGTTCTAGGTTCAAATGAATACCAAATTTCAATTAAAAAGCCTCATTGGATAACATCTCATTACAATGAGACACTATCCAACATAGAACTTTAAAATTCCATTTTTGATATCCAATTATTTGCTACAATTATCTCTCTATTTAATTATTGAATTTAATTAAAGAACCTAGTATCTAAGGCTCTAAACGATTAATAATCTAAATGATTTAATTATCTAAACAATTATACTATATTTTTTCTCTAAATCATGCAACACTCATATAAATTAAACAATTAAATTAAACTAAAACAATTAACAACAGGGCTAAGTTGAATTAAATTGTAAGCTAGATAGCCAAATTACAAAGGTTTGGTGACTAAATTGAAAGAATTGAGAACGTGCAGCCCAAAGCATAAAAGAGAGCAAAGAAGGGCGCGGATCCTAGGTCCGACCCGAATGAAAACACGCAGATCCTAGGACCCGCCCGCACTAAATCGACGCACTTAAGCACCCATATATAAACCCCCTTTCTGATTACATTTTTTCTTTTTTTAGATTTTCCTCTCTCTCTTTCGGTTTCTCTCTCTCAATTCTCTCCCAACTCAAACACAATAAACCCAGATTTCGGCCCAAAAAATGGATCAAAACGCTTGTTCATCCCAAGTTCATCACCTGTTATCCATTTTTTACTTATTTGATCCACAGAAACACTGAATCATCACTCATTTTCTATTTTTCAAGATCTAAGCCCTTATTTCCCTAAGAACATGAACCGCGTTTTTCATCTCATTCTCCTTCAATCCAACACCACCGTCCTTTTTTTACTTTGGTCTGTTCGCCGGTTACTGGAGGTGACGCCGGCCATCACCGGCCGTCATCTCTGGTCATCTCTTTCCCCTCTCCGGTCATCGCTGCAACTTCGGTCACCCCCTAACTTAACTCCGACCGCCGTCTTCCACCGTAATACGATTTTCGTCCACTGTACTAAAACCCTAAAAATTCTAAAATTCCTCTCCTTTTTTATCCTAAACCCTAATCTATTACCCGATTCAACAGAATCACCCATCTTCCCCACTTAAACTAATTACTCGAACTCAAGCTATCTCATTTTTGACTTCAACGATCGTTGCTAAAACTCTTCAGCCACCACAAACAAATTTCGACAGCTTCCGAACATTAATCAACCAAGATAAGGCCTTTCGACTTTAATTGCTCCTTGAGATCTGAACTTTTCTTAAGTTTTGACACATTTTGCTACTGTTTTCTAGCTTTAGAACTTAAATCTAAATTTATTTCATGTTTATTTGCAGTAAATGAATAGAGAAAAAGATGTTTACCTTCTTAGCGTGCAAACGGAGTTTCGGTGAAGGTCCGGTTATCTTTTCCGACGAGCTCTTCGTGTTCTGGTAAGACTCTTCTCTTCTTTCTCTCTCTTTCCACTAATTGTTGTAATAATTGCTCAACTATTGTCTGTCCCCCACTAACTCTCTCTTCTCTTTATATAGGCAGCTACAGGATGAAATCGACGAATGGCTTGATCCATGTGAAGGTGAATTCAGCCACTACTGGGTTGACACATGTACTATTTTTGGCAGGCTGAGGAAACATACTTGTGTTTCTTTGTGCCCTTGTTACCATATTTGAGTAGAAAACTTGTATAATGTGTTTTGAGCTATATTTTGGGGTTTTGGTTGTAAAGTGGACACTAAAATTGTATTTAGACATTATTTGAGACAATATTTATATTTATATAGCTTATTTGGGTATTTTATTTATTTAAGAAATAATATTTATAGAACCTCAGGTAAAAATTGAGTATTACATCTGCCCCTCTTTGCTCATTGTTGTAGAAGAGGAATAAGGTAAAGACCGAAAAGACACGAATTTTACACGAACCATCTGACCACCGAAGGTTAAAGCCGCTCTTCTAATTATGAAATTCTTCAATCTTTTGCCAAACTGTAGATTCTGAAGTTGTTCTTCTCATTATGAAATTCTTCATCTTCCAAGGTTTGGAATTGCTTTTTGAAATTCTTTATTTTCTGATGTTTGAAGTTGTTCTTCTTATTATGAAATTCTTCATTCCTCAAACTTTTACTAATCCATCCTTCTGTAAAAGCGTCGAATGGGCAAGCTCTTCTCATTAGGAATTTCCTCATTCTTCAAAAGGTGAACTCTTCTTATTAAGAGCTCTTTTTTCTTCATTGGACGAGTTCTTCTCATTAGGAACTCTGAGGCGAACTCTTCTCATTAGGAGTTCTTCATTCTTTGCTGGGTGAATTCTTCTCATTAGAAACTCTGGATTTTTTGCTAGGCAAGAACTCTGAATTCTTTGTTGAATTCCTGTCAAAATAGATTAAGAATACTTTGATGAGAGTTAGTTATGATCCTAGTTTGCTATATGATGCATGAACCATGATCCTACTTCAAACAAAATTGGGAGGGATATAATTTCAACATCTATAGGAAGTACTGCTTCTGTCCTATAGACCAAAGAGTAAGGTGTTGCCCAATTGAGGTTCGTACCGAAGTTCGATGCATACAGTGCAATGGGTAGCTTCTCATTCCAGCCCTTGTAAGTCTTTGTCATCTTTGATATAATTTTCTTGATGTTTTTGTTTGCTGCCTCCACTGTCCCATTCATCTTAGGGCGGTAAGTCACAGAATTGTGGTGCATAATTTTGAACTGCTCACACACTTCCACTATCACCTTGTTGTTGAAATTGGTGGCATTATTAGTAATAATTCTTTTTGGTAATCCTTATCGATAGATAATCTCCTTCAAAAACTTGTAGACTATTGATCTTGTGATGTTGGTGTAAGAAGCTGCTTCCACCCATTTAGTGAATTAATCAATGACTACGAGAATGAAACGATGTCCATTAGAAGCCTTGGTGTGAATCTGCCCAATAACATCTATGCCCCATACAGCAAAAGGCCAAGGTGAATTCATCGTATGAAGGGGTACTGGCAGAGAATTAATCTTGTCAGTATATATTTTGCATTTGCGACATTTCTTAGCATACTCAATGCTATCTCCTTCCATAGTTGACCAGCAATAGCCATATCTTATAATCTTCCTGGCCATTGCAAAACCATTTGCATGTGTTCCACATATTCTACCACGTATTTCCGCCAAAATATTTCTAGCTTCACTAGCATTAACACATCTTAGCAAGACCCGATATTTGCCCCTTTCGTACAAGAACTCTCCGTCAAGAACATACCCAGAAGCCATCCTTCTAATGGTTCTCTTGTCATTGTCATTTTCCTTCATGAGATAAATCTGGAATTTAATGTATTGCAAGATATCAAAGTACCAAGGGTTTCCATCTGCCTCCTCTTCTATACTGTAGCAATGAGCATAAGTTTCATAAATTTGCATTTGGATTGGCATCATATCCTCTAGTTTATTTGCTAGAAATACCGAAGCCAATGTAGCTAATGCATCATCCATTTGCTTATCTTCCCTGAGGATGTATGTAAAAGTAATTTCTTCAAACTCTTTCATTAGTTCAAGGATCAATTTTCAATACTCGACCAAATTTACATCCTTTGTTTCTCATTCTCCACGGAGCTGGTAAATAACCAATGTTGAGTCCACGTATACTTTCAAAGTTTCTATCTTTCTTTCAATAGTAGCTCGTAAACCCATGACACAAGCTTCATATTCTGCCATGTTGTTAGTGCAAAGGAACTCCAATTTGCTCGTAAAAGGATAGTGTATATTGTTTGGAGAAATCAAGATTGCACCAATTTCACGTCCCAGGGCATTGGCTGTCCCATCAAAATATAATTTCCAGGTTTCATTCTCTGGAATCTCATTTCCTTCTGTGGAGATATTCATCACATCCTCATCTAGGAAATCAAAGTTCAAAGGCTCCTAATCTTCTGAAGCACAGCTAGCCAGGAAATATGCTATAGCGCTTCCTTTTATTGCTTTCTGACTTACATATACAATATCAAACTCTGACAATAACATTTTCCAACAAGCCAATCTTCTGGTTAACACCAAAGCTTCAATCATTAACTTTAATGGATCGAGGCGAGATATTAACCAAGTAGTGTGGTATAGCATATATTGTCTGAGTCTACGAGTTACCCAAACCAAGGCACAACATAATTTTTGAATTGGCGGGTACCGTACTTCACATTCTGTGAACTTTTTGCTCAAGTAATAAATGGCTTGTTCTTTCTTCCCTGTGTCATCATGTTGCCCCAACACACATCCTATCGAGTTTTCATAGACCGTCAAGTAAAGGATGAATGGTCTATTAGGAACTGGTGCCACTAGAATTGACACTTTTTAACAAATATTCTTTGATCTTGTCGAGTGCCTCTTGGCATTCTTTATCCCATTCTCCCGGAGTATTCTTTCGCAGCAATCTGAAGACTAGATCACATTTATCGATCAACTATAAAATGAACTGAGAAATATAATTTAATCTCTCGAGGAAACCTCGTACTTCTTTTTACGAATGAGGTGGTGGGAGACTCTGGATTGCTTTCACCTTGTCTGGATCAATCTCAATTCCCCTTCTACTTACCACGAAACCTAGGAGTTTCCCAAACGTAACCCCAAAAGTGCACTTGTTTGGGTTGAGCTTCAACTGATGCTTTCACAACCTCTAGAATAATTTTTGCAAAGTTTGAATGTGCTTTTCCTCAGTCTGAGACTTGGCGGTCATATCATCCACGTACACCTTGATATTTTTTTGCATCATGTCATGGAAAGAGTCACCATAGCTTGTTAGTACGTTGCACCCACGTTTTTCAATCCAAAAGGTATCACTTTGTAACAATATGTGCCACACAAGGTTATGAATGTCTTTTCCATATCCCTTAAATTCATCTTTATTTGATTGTATCCCGAGAAGCCATCTATAAAGGAGAACCATGAATGTCCTGACGTATTGTCAACCAAAATGTCAATATGGGGCAAAAGAAAGTTATCCTTTGGGCTTGCTCTATTCAAATATCTGTAGTCCACACACATGCGCACTTTTCCATCTTTCTTTAGCACTGGGACTATATTGGCTACCCACTCTGGATATCTTGCCTCTTGCAAGAAACCTACATCAATCTGCTTTGGTACTTCCTCTTTGGTCTTTAATACCATCTCTGGTCTCAACCTTCTAAGCTTCTGTTGAACTGGTTTGCATTCTATCCTTATAGGCAAATTATGTACCACTATATATGTATCCAATCTCGGTATATCTTGATAAGACCAGGTGAAGACGTATTTAAACTCTCCCAACAAATCAACTAACTCTTGTTTATGAGGCAAGATCTGCTTGTCTTTTTTTCTACCAACCTCAGTAGTTCATCAGTGATTTCATATTTTGTCTCATCTTCACACTCATTGACTTCCGTGTAACACGTTGGCCGCTCAGAATCTAATTCATGATTAGGTTCAGGATCATTCATGCTATTAATAGTTGAAGACCTGCAAAGAAAATAATAATATATTTGGAATAGGTGCGAAAAAACATGTTTTCCATTTGAGAATCACAATGAAAGTATCTTTAATGAAGCAAACTTGCATAATAGCCCTTTACAGACAATCCTTTGTACTTGCGGGCACAAGTACAAGGTGGTTCTTGGCATTACTCTATTTTATTCTTAAAAACTAGAGGAAGATCTTCTAACATCTAATTGTTGAGTGCTTCACCATGGAAGCATGGGCGAATCCCCTCTAGAAATCTGCCAGCCTAGGATCCCTCAGATATGCCTTTGAAATACAACTCCTCCATGACATTACCAAAAAACTTTTCTTCCTAAAGCCTAGCAGTCTCTTGATTGACCTTTTCAAGTTGCTCTTCCACATTCTCAAGCCGACGTGACTTGAAGATGTTGGTCAAGTCATTGAGCCCTCCTTTGGTCCCTCATCTTTTCAAATCCTTCTACCTCTACCAAATGTTGGGCTTAAATCCAAGTTCGAAGCAATCCTTCTTCATGATAACAAGCTCTAGACGTAGACTTTCCTAAACGTGTTTTCCGAGTCCCCTTCCTATTTTTTCACCTCTACAAAGTGTTTCATGGACATACATCTTGGTGTAGTTGGATGGCCTCGGTCGAGGTATTGGTTTCCCCTCTGCAATAAAGGTCGCATTTATGAACTCCAAGGCCTTGAATGAACACTCAAGAGTATTTTCATTGCTTCAGTGTACGGGGCATCCGTTGTTACATAAGCAATAATATCTTCCTCAGCTCCGATACTAACTAGCTTTCCATCTATCACATATTTCAATTTCTGATGTAGTGATGAAGGTACTGCACCCCCAGAATGAATCCATGGCCTTCCAAGCAAGCAATTGTATGTTGCCTTAATGTCCATTACCACAAAATCCACATTGCAAATTACAGGCTCAATTAATAGTGGTACCTCAATCCTTCCCAGAACTTCTCGAGTCGTACCATCAAAAGCTCTCATAGTATTCTTATATGCCTTCATATATGAATCATCAATTGGCAACCTTTGCAAGGTAACCATTGGTAAGACATTTAGTGCTGGGCCATTGTCTATCATAACTCCGGGAAGAACATGACCCTTACAATAAGTTGTAATGTTAAAGCCTTGACAGATCCCATTCCTCCTTCTGAGATCTCATCATCAGTGAAAGTAATGTAGTTGTCTGCAGTAATATGATTCACGATTTTCTCCACCTTATGTACTGATATATCATTTGCCACAATTGTTTGATTAAGCACCTTTATCAAAGCATTATGGTGCCCATCCGAACTCATCAATTTTTAAAGACAGAAATCCTTGCATGTTGCCTCTTCAGCTGTTCAACTATATTGTATTCACTATGCTTCAAGAACTTCAAGAACTCTTGGGCATGTTCTTCTGTAACAGGCTCATTTATTTTATGAGTGGGCTCATCCCTAAAAATCCTCTCTGGTACTGCAACAACCTTCCATTTTATTTTCTCACCTTTTTTAGATGTTTCGGGCGAATAATATCCGCCGCTTCTGGTAAAATGCCCCGCCTCATTTATCGGCTCTGAATCAGGACTTTTCATCTTTCTTTTCTTTTGAAATCACTTTTGTTTCATCAGTGGCTTTACTTCCTCTTGGGCCTTTTTATTCTCCTGTAAAGACACAATAGTTGTATAATTCCAAGGAACCTTGTGGGAATTCTTGAAAACAAACGGGGTTGATGGAGTAATCATAATCTTGAGAGTCACAACCGGCTTCACATTGGCTGAAGATCCTTCCATCTTTGATTTAGCAGAGATTACCAACGGCCTATTGACCTCATACTTAACCCCCGAGGATTCAGAGGTGTATACTTCAACTTTCTTTCTTCCACCTGTCTTTTCAAAAAACTAAATTTCCTTGTTGTCCATTATTCCCTAAATTAGGCACCTAAACTTAGAGCAATGCTGAATTTCTTGGCCTTCTTCTTAGTGCTATTCACAGTATACGCTTGACTCTACTTCTTTTTCAATTTTCATCCATATTTGTATCATTCGAGCATTATACAGTTGTTCAAACACCCACTTCAAAAGAGATTTGATCTCAGACACATTGGTTTTTAGTCGCTTAGCCTCATCATCTTCTTTTATTACATTCACCCCCGCCCTCAGGGTTTGGCAACAGGTTAGCTGCAATATTGGGTTCATCAAATTTTAACACCCCAGTATTGACCAAGTTCTGAACTACTTTTTTGAATGAGATGCAATTCTCAATTGTATGCCTAGGGATTCCAGCATGATACTCACAATGGGCTTTCGGATCATACCACGGAGGATTTAGAGGCTGAAGAGGGGTAAGATAATAAGGCCTCACCAAATCTGCATCAAGCAACCGCGGGTATAGCACAGAGTATGACACCGGTAAAGGTATGAAATTCACCATATCATTTCTCGGCCCCCGAGAATCCTTTCTATTTGAATTCTATGAAATTCCTGATGTAGCCCTAGGTGGCGTGATCTTAACATTCTTCGGAGCCTCATAAGCTCTTTTATTATTCACTTCATTATCTTTCTTTTTAAAATTCTTATGAGAACTTTCTCCGCTTTCTATCCTTTCACTCTTAATTGCTGCTTCGATCAATTTGCCAGTCATCACCATGTCAGCAAAGTTATAGGTGGCATTACCAATCAGTCGTTCAAACAATAGCCCTCTCAGAGTGTTTACAAACATATATGTAATTTCGTTCTCCATTAACGCTGGTTGTACCTGTGTTGCCACCTCTCTCCACCTCTATGCATATTATCATAGGTTCTCGGTCAGTTTTTGCTCTATAGCTTGTAGGATAACCCGACTAGGAACTATTTCGGTTACATGCTTGTAGTGTTCTTCAAAAGCTCCAGAAAGGTCCCTCCATGATATGTTGTTCACTCGACTTAGTTGAGTATACCAGTGTGCCATCGAGCCTAACAAATTGTCTTGGAAACAACGAATCAGTAATTTCTCATCCTTTAGATAAAGGGCCATCTTACGACAATACATGGTAAGATGTGGCTTTGGGCAAGTTGACCCCTCACACTTCTCAAAATTTAGTACCTTGAACTTGGGTGGCTGGACTAGGTAAGCAACCAAACTCAAGTCAGCAGCACTAGATCCTTGCTCATTCGCCCTTTGCATTTCTAACAAGCGGTCCTCTAGAGCCTTACAACGCTCTTCATATTTCCTCTCAATTTTAGCATAAATCTTTTCAATTTCATTGACAGTGTTCAAGTTTGGAACTTTATCACCACTCCCAAAATTCACTCCAATATTGACCAGATGATTGGTAGTAGCCCCAACAAGATTGATATGGACCTTCTTCACAAGAGGAGGTCCCTCAGGCTGTTCCCTTATGTGAGATGTAGTATCACCTTCTCATTTATTTCATTCGTTCAATCATGTGCCTTGCCCTTTTTAGATTCTTTTGGTCCCAGCAAAGCAGTTAGTTGGTTGATTATCTCCTATGTGCTTGGGCTAATTGGTCCTTCATGGACTGTTCAATTCTAACAAATCTATTCTGCACTTCAACATGGTCATTTTCAAGAATAGTAATCTTGTTGGTGAGAAAGCTTTCTTTAAGTCTCCGTGGAAGAAAGTTCTGAGGTTCGGAAGAAAAGGGAAGCTGAGTCCCCGATCATTGGACCTTTCGAGGTTATTGAGAAAGTTTTCCAAACGTAATCCCAAAAGTGCACTTGTTTCGGTTGAGTATCAACTGATGCTTTCCCAACCTCTAGAATAATTTTCATAAATTTTGAATGTGCTCTTCCTCAGTCTGAGACTTGGCGGTCATATCATCCACGCACACCTCGATCTTTTTGTGCATCACATCATGGAAAAGAGTCACCATAGCTCGCTAGTACGTCGCCCCCGCATTTTTCAGTCAAAAAGGTATCACTTTGTAACAATATGTGCCCCACAAGGTTATGAATATTGTCTTTTCCATATACCCTAAATTCATCTTTATTTGATTGTATCCCGAGAAGCCATCTATAAAAGAGAACCATGAATGTCCTGATGTATTGTCAACCAAAATGTCAATATGGGGCAAAGGAAAGTTATCCTTCAGGCTTGCTCTATTCAAATATCTGTAGTCCACACACATGCATACTTTTCCATATTTATTTGGCACTAGGACTATATTGGCTACCCACTCTGGGTATCTTGCCACCTGTAGGAAACTGCATCAATCTACTTTTGTACTTCCTCTTTGGTCTTTAATACCATCTTTGGTCTCAACCTTCTAAGCTTATGTTGAACTGGTTTGCATTCTGGCCTTATAGGCAAATTATGTACCACTATATCTGTATCCAATCTCGGTATATCTTGATAAGACCAGGCAATGACGTCTTTAAACTCTCGCAACAAATCAACTAACTCTTGTCTGATTTTTGGCGAGAAAGTAGTACCGACCTTCACCTTTCTTCTGACTTCATCTGTTTCGAGATTCAGAGTTTCTATCTCTTCTTTATGAGGCAAGATCTGCTTGTCTTTTTTTTCTACCTTCCCGAGTAGTTCATCAAGGATTTCATATTTTGTCTCATCTTCACACTCATTGACTTCCGTGTGACACGTTGGCTGTTCAGAATCTAATTCATGATTAGGTTCAGGATCATTCATGCTATTAATAGTTGAAGACCTGCAAAGAAAATAATAATATATTTGGAATAGATGCGAAAAAAAGCATGTTTGCCATTTGAGAATCACAATGAAAACATCTTTATTGAAGCAAACTTGCATAATAGCCCTTTACAGATAATCCCTTGTACTTGCGGGCACAAGTACAAGGTGGTTCTTGGAATGACTCAATTCTATTCTTAAAAACTAGAGGAAGATCTTCTAACGTCCAATTGTTGAGTGCTTCACCAGAGAAGCATGGGCGAATCCCCTCTAGAAATCTTCTAGGCCGGGATCCCTCAGATATGCCGTTGAAATACAACCCCTCCATGACATTACCAAAAATCTCTTCTTCCTAAAGCCTAGCAGTCTCTTGATTGACCTTTTAAAGTTGCTCTTCCACATTCTCAAACCCACGTGACTTGAAGATGTTGGTCAAGTCAAATAAAGTCATAGGTTTAGAAGAAGCCACAGTGCCCAAAAATCATGCCCTCCTTTAGGCCCCTCTTCTTTTCAAATCCTTCTACCTCTACCGAATGTTGGGCTTAAATCCAAGTTCGAAGCAATCCTTCTTCATGATAACAGGCTTTGGACGCAGACTTCCCTAAAGGTACTTTTCGAGTCCCCTTCCTGTTTTTGCACCTCAACCAAGTGTTTTACGGACATACATCTTGGTGCAGTTAGATAGCCTCGGTCGAGGTATTGGTTTCCCCTCACCAATAAAGGTCGCATTTATAAACTCCAAGGCCTTGAATGAACACTCAAGAGCATTTTCATTGCTTCAATGTACGGGGCATCAGTTGTTACAGAAGCAATAATATCTTCTCTAGCTCTGATACTAACTAGCTTTCCATCTATCACATATTTCAATTTCTGATGTAGTGATGAAGGTACTGCGCTCGCAGAATGAATCCATGGCCTTCCAAGCAAACAATTGTATGTTGGCCTAATGTCCATTACCCAAAAATCCATATTGTAAATTGCAGGCCCAATTAATAGCGGTACCTCAATCCTTCCCAAAACTTCTCGACTCGTACCATCAAAAGCTCTCACAGTATTCTTATATGCCTTCATATGTGAATCATCAATTGACAACCTTTGCAAGGTAACCATTGGTAAGAAATTTAGTGTTGGGTCATTGTCTATCAGAACTTCGGGAGGAACATGACCCTTACAATAAGTTGTAATGTTAAAGCCTTGACAGATCCCATTCCTCCTTCTGAGATTTCATCATTAGTGAAAGTAATGTAGTTGTCTGCATTAATATGATTCACGATTTTCTCTACCTTATGTACTGATATATCATTTGGCACAAACGTTTGATTAAGCACCTTTATCAAAGCATTATGGTACCCTTCCGAACTCAGCAATAGTTCGAGGACAGAAATCCTTGCATGTTGCCTCTTCAGCTGTTCAACTATATTGTATTCACTATGCTTCAAGAACTTCAAGAACTCTTGGGCATGTTCTTCTGTAACGGGCTCATTTATTTTAGGAGCGGGCTCCTCTCCAAAAATCCTCTCTGGTACTACAACAACCTTCCCTTTTATTTTCTCACCTTTTTTAGATGTTTCGGGTGAATAATATCCGCCGCTTCTGGTAAAATGCCCCACCTCATTTATCGGCTCTGAATCAGGCTTTTCATCTTTCTTTTCTTCTGAAATTACTTTTGTTTCATCAGTGGCTTTACTTCCTCTTGGGCCTTTTTATTCTCTGGTAAAGACACAGTAGTTGTATAATTCCAAGGAACCTTGTAGGAATTCTTGAAAACAAACGGGGTTGGTGGAGTAATTATAATCTTGAGAGTCACAACCGGCTTTACATTGGCTGAAGAGCCTTCTGTCTTTGATTTAGCAGAGATTACCAACGGCCTATTGACCCCATACTTAACCCCCAAGGATTCAGAGGTGCATACTTCAACTTCCTTTCTTCCACCTGTCTTTTCAAAGAACTAAATTTCCTTGTTGTCCATTATTCCCTAAATTAGGCACCTAAACTTAGAGCAGTGCTGAATTTCTTGGCCTTCTTCTTAGTACTATTCACAGTATACGCCCGACTCCACTTATTTTTCAATTTTCATCCCTATTTGTATCATTCCAGCATTATACCGTTGTTCAAACACCCACTTCAAAGGAGATCTGATCATAGACACATTATTTTTAGCCGCTTAGCCTCATCATCCTCTTCTATTACATTCACCCCTCGCCCCCATGGTTTGGCAACGGGTTAGCTGCAATATTGGGTTCATCAAATTTTAACACCCCAGTATTGACCAAATTCTAAACTGCTTTCTTGAATGCGATGCAATTGTCAATTGTATGTCCAGGGATCCCAACATGATACTCATAATGGGCTTTTAGATTATACCACGGAGGATATAGAGGCTGAAGAGGGGTAAGATAATAGGACCTCACCAAATCTGCATCAAACAACTGTGGGTGTAGCTCAGAGTATGACACCGGTAAAGGTGTGAAATTCACCCTATCATTTCTCGGGCCTCGAGAATCCTTTCTATTTGAATTCTTTGAATTTCCTAATGTAGCCGTAGGTGGCGTGATATTAACATTCTTCAGAGCCTCATAAGCTCTTTTATTATTCACTTCTTCATCATTCTTTTTGAAATTCTTACGAGAACTTTCTCCGCTTTCTATTCTTCCACTCCTAATTGTTGTTTCGATCAATTCGCCAGTCATCACCATGTCAGCAAAGTTATGGGTGGCATTACCAATCAATCGCTCAAAAAATGGCCCTCTCAGAGTGTTTACAAACATATGTGTAATTTCGTTCTCCATTAACGCTGGTTGTACCTGTGTTGCCACTTCTTTCCACCTCTATGCATATTGTCGCAAGCTTTCAGTCAGTTTTTGCTCTATAGCTTGTAGCATAACCCGACTAGGAACCATTTTAGTTACATGCTTGTAGTGTTCTTCAAAAGCTCCAAAAAGTTCCCCCCATGATCTGATGTTCACCCGACTTAGTTGAGTATATCAGTGTGCCAACGAGCCTAACTAATTGTCTTGGAAACAATGAATCAGTAATTTCTCATCCTTTAGATAAGGGGCCATCTTGCGACAATACATGGTAAGATGTGGCTTTGGGCAAGTTGACCCCTCTCACTTCTCAAAATCTAGTATCTTGAACTTGGGTGGCAGAACTAAGTTAGCAACCAAACTCAAGTCAGCAGCATTAGATCCTAGCTCATTCGCCCTTTACATTTCTAACAAGCGGTCCTCTAGACCCTTACAACGCTCTTCGTATTTCCTCTCAATTTTAGCATGAATATTTTCAATTTCATTGACAGTGTTAAGTCCGAGACTTCATCACCACTCCCAAAATTCGTTCTAATATTAACCAGATGATTAGCAGTAGCCCCAGCTAGATTGATAAGGACCTTTTTCACAAGAGAAGGTCCCTCAGATTGTTCCCTTATGTGAGATGTAGTATCACCTTGCTTATTCATTTCATTTGATCCATCATGTGACTTGCCCTTTTTAGATTATTTTGGTCCTAGCAAAGCAGTTAGCTGGTTGATTATCTCCCTCTATGCTTGGGCTAATTGGTCCTTCATGGACTGTTCAATTCTGTCAAATCTGTTCTGCACTTCAACACGGTCATTTTCAAGACTAGTAATCTTGTTGGTGAGAAAGCTTTCTTTAAGTCTCACCGTGGAAGAAAGTTTTGAGGTTTGGAAGAAAAAGGAAGCTGAGTCCCCGATTCATTAGACCTTTTGAGGTTATTGAGAAAGTTTTCCTTGTGGCTTATCGTTTATCATTGCCCTTAGAACTTAGTAGGATCCATGACTTGTTTCACGTATCCATGCTTCAGAAATATCGTTTTGACTCTTTGCATATCATTGAACCTAAATCTGTGGAAATCCAACCGGATATTTCCTATAAAGAAGAATTGGTTCAGATTCTGGCAAAAGAAGTTAAAAGACTTCGCAACAAGTCCGTTCCTTTGGTTAAAGTGCTCTAGATGAGCCACTCTGCTGAGGAAGCAACTTGGGAACCAGAGGAATTGATGAAAAAACAATATCCTCATTTCTTCGATTCAGATAAAAATTCAAGGATGAATTTTTCTTAAAGATGGAGAGTTGTAACATCCTGAAGTCCGGCTTAGTCAAAAATGGGTTTCGGTGATCGAAAACCCTACATCGAAAAGGTCCAAATATCGTATTGACTTTGACTGCAAAGTCAATTGCATTTATAATGGACTCCAATTGAGTCAAATTATTGATTTGGGACCTTATTGGATGTATTGTAAACCTTTTTGTGACTAAATTGTAGAAATTGAAAGTTTGAGGGTACACGTATAGAGAATTGAGAGTTGAGGAACTAATCTTGCGATTAGCCCCTCCTCATGACTAATTACCCCTAAGTGGAGTGTACAAATACAATTCCTTCATTGTAAGGAAAGCCTTTCGGCCGTCAAAAAGATTGGGAAGTAAAACAAAACACAAATTCTACCCGATTAAAGAATTAAGCAAGCACCTCCCTTCATCTTCATCTTCCTTCAAGCAAGCACCTCCATTGTTGAGGGTAGAAAAGCTTGAGTTTTCTTCGGTTCATTGATATCGAATCATTGCTATTGACCGGGTAAGCTATAATCCCTATACAATCATTGAAATCTATGGATAAAACAAGCTTAATCTTAAACTAGGGTTTTAGTCATCCATGGAATTTTATAGCTAATAGCTATTTTAAGCTTCAATATTGATTTTGATATCGTTATATTGATTTCGATATTGTATTAGTGATTCTAACAATTTTCTATTGTTAACCTAGCTAAAGAAGTGGAGAAAGACCATCCACCATCACTGACAAAATCTAGGAACAAGGAAATTGCTATCTAAAAGCTATAGGAGCATCGGATTATTGAGGTGAGTGTAGTCGGAGTCTCGGGATTAGGCTTGGTGGCTTTCCCGATTTCATTACCATTGATTATAGTATGTCTAACATTATTGTCAAGGTATATTGCATTGAACCACTTAGTGGATTCCATTGGTAAGTTAAGGTAAGTTATTGCATTGCATATCGATCATTGATATTGCCATTGAAATATGAAAGCATGGATCATAGGACAAAGAGCATAGTTATTGCTATTGTTATCATTATTGTCATTGTCATTGTCAGTGAACATTGATATCGATATAGCTGTTGTCATCGAAACATCGAATATGAAGCATCGATCATTGTCATTGTCATTGAGATTATTTAACATTGTCACTATCATTGATATTTCCATTGAACATTGGCACCAGAACATTGCTTATTAATAAGAACATTGGATACTGTTATTGTTATTGAACATGGATTATTGATATTGTCACCGGATCTTGGATTTGAAAGGACTTTGGATACAATTGGCATACCATAGAATTTATGAGCTCAATGTATGGGTGGACTACGGTCCTTGGGCTACGGCCTTTATTGTGGCGAGGCAGAGGAATGTATGTGTTATTGGTCATATTGGCAAGGCGGAAGGACTAGACCATTCATTGATTTGGCGAGGCGTAGGAATTCGCGTATCCACTATCCCAAATCGATCCAAGGATTAATATTGAAATATGAACTTATTTGCTATTGATCATGATCATTGCATCGCTACTATTGATTCATTGCATTGTTATTGTCAATATATGATTTGGAATGCATTTCATTGACAAAGTGTTTAGTTGTGACTACCTCACTAGGCAAAGTATGCCTAATGCATTTCATTTCATACATTTCAAGTTAAGAGATTCACAATTGAAGATCGGAGTAGTTGAAGAGTTTAACAAGTCACAATCAAGGCCAAAGTAATGTATTTTGTCTGTATGAACTCCTAGGATGGTGGCAAAGTAGCTAGACTAGTCATATATGGCCCTTTTAATGTGTATAAATCATGCTTGCATTGTACTAGTGTTTGAGGCTCAAAAAGGCTTTTTAGTATAGCTTAAAAATGGCTAAACATGTATATTTGGCACTAAAAGGTGATAACCTAGTAAATGGATTCAAATGACCCTAAAATTTGACATACTAGTAGGTTATAGTGATTAAATATTGCTGGTAAAGTTTCATTGCATTTGGATATCGTTCAACATGTTAAATTGGCTAAAAACCAGATAAAATTTGTCATTACAGTGAAGGGCGTACTAATACGGATTCACCTGTTTTGGTACGGCTGTGCATATTTGGTCAGTCAAAGCTCAGGTCAACCTAGGCGTATCGAAACGGCCTAAAGGTGTTTTGATACGGAAACTCACAAAAGCATTTAAGATTTTAATTGTATCGATACGAGCTTAAGGGCGTATCGAAACAAGTCAATGAAGGTTAACGAGTACCGGTACATCTTGAGCTGTACCAATACGAGTTCTTGAGTTGCTAGGAATTGGGTTATCACTCTTGCATGTCGTGCTGATACGAACCTCGATCGTATCGAAACGAGTTTGGACAATGAAGTTTGGATTATATATTCCAATTGTGCCATATTGATACGGCCTATAGTGTTTCGGTACAAGAGCAGTTAAATCTGTTATAAAACATTGTTCATAGTATTGAAACATTGCAAATTGGTCACTGAATCTTGGTAAGTCTAATTGGATGGGTAAATGACATCAGATTAACATGAATATTTGTAGACTTACTGTTTACTGATTAAATTACATATTCGTGTGGTTAATTTTAGATAAAGGCTCCTAATTCCTAAAATTTATAGTTTAGTCCCTAAAAGTTGTAAAGTTTAAAATTGGCCCAAGTTGATTATCGTAGTTCCGTATCGATCCGTTGCCTCATTGTATTGATATCACATTGCATTGTATTGTCTCGCATTGAATTCTTGTTGAAAGACATCGCACCATTCATCGTACTATTCATCGTTAATGCTTTCTGACCCGGTTCTCTACTAGACCGAGAATGAGGTGTTAGATTTATGGTATCAGAGCTAGAGTTTAGTCGATTCTAGGACTAAACCAAAGGCTATTGCATTGTTATCGAGTTGCTTTACCACCTAGGAGTTATATATTGTGACATGTCGACTAATCCAACCTCTCTTTATCCTATAGTTATGTCTAAAACTAATGAAGCTCACATTAATGAGCCTACCACTGGTTCCTCGACACATGGCGAGGAAATTAGGGGGAGATCCTCTTAATCCACAAGAAGTCCCTGCACAGAGCTCCGAACTTGAGGTGCCTACTACTCAGGTCGAGTGTTATCGAAATTTGGCTGATATGTTTAAGTAGTTTATGACTACGATGAGAGCAAAGCCGGTAGTGCAGCCTACTGCACCAGTTGTCCAGCATGCTCGAGCCCTTATTGATAAGCTTTCACAGTACCGGGCTTATACTTTCACTGGTCAGGATGATGACAATCCTAAAATTGTTGAATATTGGCTAGACAACACCCTACGAATATTGAATAAGCAATTGCAGTGTTCGGATGAGCACAAGCTAGAATGCGCCCTTGCATTACTAGCCGATGAAGCTTTGCATTGGTGGGAGACTACTACCTTTATGGTCTCCAAAGACATTGTGACCTGGGAAATCTTTCTTTGAGAATTCTGCAAGTACATTAGCGAGTTTTATCTCGCAGAAAGACGTAACATCTTCCTCCACCTCAAGCAAGATGGGTAGCCAGTCGAGCAATACATCCATGATTTCTGGAAGTACTACCGATATGGTGTTGAATATATCAAGAAAGAGAAAGAAAAGTGTCGTATATTTATTGTCGGGCTAAATGATGACCTTTTCCCTATGTTTACTGCACTAGGCATCACCGACTTCCAAGACTTGATGACCCGATTCAAAGCTACTGAAGCATCGTTGAAAGCCCAAAGGACCACTGTGTCGGGAAAAGCTGAGAAAAGGTTCAGAGATGATTCTCGACCTCCTAGATGGAACAAGAAGGGGAAGTATTAAGGCCCTAAGCAACATGTCTATTCGCAACTATCTCGTTTCAAGAACATTGAGAAGCCTCAGACTATGACTCAGTCTCCTTAAAAGGCGGCCTCGGTTAAGAGCACTAGAGGATCTAATAGAGGTTCACAACACCCTGTTTGTAACTACTGTCAGAACAAGCATCCAGAAGGTCCATGCCGTAAGTAGACTGGAGCTTGTTTTTTTGTGGTGAGCAATGCCACTTCATCCATGATTGTCCGCTGAATGAAACCAATTTTACTGCTACATTGGCTAACGTTGCAACCCCTACTCAGTCCTTTTGAGGTACGGGGTCAAGGTAAGGTTCATCGAGAGCTGTGGGGAGACCTAGTGGCTCTAGGAAGGCATTGAGCAAGCAAGAATCAAAGGCACCTGCCCAAATGTATCATGTGTGGAGCAGGGGAGAAGGGGATGAACCTAATGTCATTGCAGGTACCATTGAATTGTATTCATATCCTTTATATGCATTGATTGATCCTGGTTCTACCCACTCTTCTATAAGCACCCTGTTGGTTAAAAGGCATAGATTATCGTCTGAACCTATAGCACCGAGGGTTTTCATAACAAATCCTGTTGGGTGATTGTGTCACCGTAAATCTTATGTGCAAGAATTGTCCCTTAGTGATTCAATGGATTCCTTTTGTGGTCAATCTATTAGCCCTACTGATCCATGAGTTTGATGTTATAATGGGTCTAGACTGCTTAGTGAGTATCAAGCGTGGGTAGATTGTAGCAAGTGGAAGTTGTATCTCCGAGGTTTTGGCAAGAAGAGTGTCGTGTTGATGAGTTCAAAAAACCCTTAATTGCAATCTTTAGCATTGGAAGCCAAGGATAAACTCTGATTGATGGATGTTGACATTGTATGTGAATTTTTTGATGTCTTTCCTGATGAACTTCCGGGATTGCCTCCAATCTGTGAAGTCAAATTTGGCATCAAAGTGTAACCTGGTACTGCCCCAGTTTCTATTTTGCACCTTACCGCATAGCAGCCGTTGAGCTTAAGGAGCTAAAGGCTCAGATTCAAGACCTTTTGAATAAAGGTTTCATTTGACCGAGTTCCTCTCTTTGGTGAGCACCGGTTCTTTTTTTAAGAAGAAGAGTGGTTCTATGAGATTGTTATCGATTACCGATAGTTGAATAAGGTAACCATCAAGAATAAGTAACCATTGCCAAGGATAAATGACCATCAAGAATGCAATGATGCATGAATTTATCTTGTTTTTCATTTTCTAGAGTCGGTGATCGTCATCTTGAGACTACAACCACTCATAAATCCCATGTCCTGACAAAACTTGCCCCTAAACTTGTGTTGCTTGTTCTTCGATTCAGGTGACCTTAGTCGTAATCAGAATCATTAACCAAGTACTTTCAAGCCTTACGCCATCTCTTATCTGTTTGAATTCTTAGGTAAAAAGGCCCTTGTTGCCCCTCAGACAATGATGCCCCATCACTGTAAATTAAACTCGAAGATTCTTCATCATCCCTGAAATCACTCATTTTTATCCGGTGTATAAGTATTGTGTTAATCTACTTTAGTTTATTGATTAATATATTATCATTGCATGTATACGTATTATCTTATATGTTCATTACTATACGTGTGATTAATGCGTATGTAAACCATGTGTATGAGTATATATGCATGTATGTTTGTATAGTATATTAATGTGTTACATATATTAACGTTTGCATGTATATATTAATTAATATGCGGGTATGTATGCCTACATGTGGGTGTTTGCATATGTATATTAATGTACATATATTATATGTATGTGTACGCATATATTATTATTGTTACTATTGTTATTATTACTATTATTATTAATGCTATTGGGGTAAAATAAAAATAAGATAAAAAAGTATATTAAAATCCAAATTAGATATCCAGTCCAAATTACATGAAACCCAAAAGTAATGTTTACATTGGGCCCAATCCGGCCCCAAACCCTAACCCACATCCTAAAAACCCTAATCCACATCAGATAATGGAGCCATAATACCCTCTCTTTATTTTGCGCAGCTGAAGGAGGGTCGTTGGATCATATCTAGATCCAACAGCCACGGGTAAAGCATGAAGACCTCTCATCTGCCGCGCATAAGCCCACTCGTTATCCAGCTAACTTCCACGCACGCGTGTGGAGCACGCACTGGGCTTTCAGATCACCGTACGCCATGTGTCACGATTTGGTGCAATCATGCTTATTCCAGATCACATCAAGACCGTCCATGCATCGCGTCATCTCAGCCGTTGGATCTGATCTCATCCAACAGCCAAGATTCCTTTTGGCCGAACGGATCCCTCAGCCATTTCGTCGTACTAACCACGGAGTATGGCCGGACATGCCAAAATCACCAAAAAACACAGATCATGTCAGTGACCAAATCGCAGAAAAATATGTATTACACATCTTATTTTCTACCAAAAAACAATCAGAGATCAGGCATATATGTAAACCAACAAAAATTGTAATATCGGCAGTCTTTCTAGAAATACAAAAA
The DNA here is from genome assembly GCA_019671005.1 of Hibiscus mutabilis. Lineage (NCBI taxonomy): Eukaryota > Viridiplantae > Streptophyta > Magnoliopsida > Malvales > Malvaceae > Hibiscus > Hibiscus mutabilis. Next base: position 15,668,247 of record CM033715.1, read on the forward strand.
AAAATAGAGCTTCCATTGGTAATTTTTTCTCCCTCATTTTATGCATGCATGTAAGTAATAAGCCAAAAAGAAAAACGATAGATTTTACCAAAAGAAAACCCTTACCTGCCGGCGATAAACTCCGAGGAGTGAGTCTCAAAAAGAGGATTTTTCTTTGTTTTTGTCTCGAAACGTTTGGGATCTAGGCTTCGCAGTCTCAAAATCGAAGGATTTTGGTCCGGTCTTTTCAAAAGTAGAGGGTTTTTTTTTTGTTTTTGAGAGGTGTCTAGGTTGGGTTTTGGAACATTTTGAGTGTTGAGGGCGGTGGCTGGAGTAGCCGGACCACCGCCGGCCTCTATAACCGTGGCGGCTGAAGGGTTTGGGGTTGCATTTTCTGGGAAAGGAGAGCTCTCTCTCCTTAGGCCAAAAAATGAAGGAAAAATGAAATAGGGATCGGTTGGGGAGTTTTATAGAATTAAAATAAAATGAAAATGGGTAAATTGCTTCATAAATCCTCCATTACACTTGAAATTTTCAGTTCTGTCTCGCCCCTTGGGTAATTTACAATCCCGATCCTTATAGCTTTTCAAAACATTTCAATTTAGCCCTCAAATAAACCGAATTCAGATTTTAAATGGTGAAATTACCTCCCCAGTCCCACCGTGTTTTTGAAATTTTCACTCCGAGCTCGCCTCTTGGTTCAATTACATGTGTAGTCCTTTTTAAGTTTCGTTTGATTTGTAATTTCGTCCCTAAATCATGTATTTACTGCTCCAATTTCTTTCATTTCAGTTTCGTTTTATTTTATTTTAGTCTTCTGTTGTAATCATTTATGTCTCTTGTTTTTGTTATTTTATTGTTTTATGTCCTTCTTGATATATTTATTTTGTTCATCACCTTAATATAGGTTTTTATATCATATTTGTTTTTGTTTTTGTAGGTGTTGTTTTTTATGTTTTAATTTGTTCATCCATATGATACATATATGGTCGTTTAAATATTTTGTTTTAGTTTGGTTATCATGTTATATCTATGCCGTGTTTTTATGTATATAAGTATGTTATTTATGTGTTTGTTTGATCTTGAAGCATGATAGGAAATTAAGTACCTTATTACATGTTTGATTTAGTTTCGTGTAAAATTGTGGTGTCTAGGTTTTAGTTTTTATTTGATGTTTTTTATTCTAGTATCATGTTTAGGTTTGTTGCCTTATTCCGTTAGTTTAACATCGTATCTTATCCATGTCATGTATGTGATATAGTTGTGAATCACTTTTATATGTTTAAGTATGATAGGGTTTTTTTTATTTAAAAGCTTTATTTCTTTTTTCCTTGTTCACATATTTTATTAGTATTGTTTAATTTTGTGATGTTCCTTGTATGTTTTAAAATCATGTTGATGTATACGTATGTTTTAAAATTATTTGTTAAGTTGCATTTTGGATATATTATTGTCAATGCGGTGCCCTTTTATCAGAGCATAAACGGTGCCAGTATCAGGCATAGTGATAGTGGTTGGGTGTATACTTTCGGATAACGGGGCCTTTAAAATCTACTCGCACTTATAACCAAATGTTAATTAAATCGTCACTTTAATCCGGAAAGTCTAATATTAATAAAGCGTTAATTATTAAAGTACCAATTTTTGGCGGTGTGGGGGTGCTAATCATTCCCCATCCGTAAGTGACTCCCGAACCTAACATTTTTAAAATCTCTGGTTTTATGGTGTCCGACCTACCTAAGTGGCCGGTGGCGACTCTATTTTCTTAAATGAAATACTGTTTTTCTAAAAACCCCACAGAAGACATTTTATAAAAAACAAAACAATAGATAAAACTTGTTTTTTAGCGAAAGGGACATCGATACAGATGGCGACTCCGCTGGGGACATTTTTGTTTTTCAAAACAAAATAAAGTGAGTCGAGCTTTTTAAATAATTACCGCTTTATTAATATTAGACTTTTCGTATTAAAGTGACTATTAAACTAACATTCTGTTATAATTGTGCGTTTATTTTGACGCATTAAAAATATGACATATAAACCCGTTTTTTAAGTGGGGGGAAACGCTAATGCTTTCGTGGAGATATTGTTCTCCCGTGTAGGCCTAGCAAGTACCTTTGGGGCTCGCGTACCTTATGCTTTCGTAAGGATATCGTTCCTTCGTGCAGGTATAAGCGAATGGGTCCCCCTGAATTGAACCCGTTTGAGAGGAGCCTATAGTGGGTGATGATCGGGGGCCTTGCTACTCTTAATAGAGGACAGGAAGGACAATTCAGGTACCTCCTAGAACCAAAACTACATGTAGAGAACACATAGAAACCCACCCCTTTAGAGCCATGCGGATAACCAAGGTGTTTTAGATGGGATGTAAATAGGGTTGTTTTGTGTGTTTATCCTATTTAATTCGTCCATTTATTTATATATTTATTAATTTTATCCGGTACTGACTTGTTTTCTTTTTTGTTTTTCTTTTTTGCATACATTATTTCATTTGCATTACATAAAGGTACTAGATCAAGTGGTATACCCGATCAGAAAGTCTTTCACCATGGAAAAAAGGTATCTTAGGAAAGAAAAGCTTAACTTGTCAGTCAGGCATTGGTCAGAGGTCAATCAGAAGGCCCAAGGGGACAGTATGTCGAGCGAGTGCATAGTAGCAGGGTACACCTACGTGAGTCTTCAACAGAACAACTTATGGGATCTTCAAAGCATTTAGGAAGGATGGGACCGAAGACTACAAGACATGTTTTGTGATAGTTATGGCGACATTGCACAGCTGTTATACGTTCGAGTCAACCAACCCTTACTCCAAGCTATTTTTCAGTTCTGGAATCCTGTTTTTTGCTGCTTCACCTTTAATGGACAGGACATGATGTCTACAGTAGAATAGTACACTGCCTTACTTAATCAGAAGAACGTTCAGGAAGATTGGATCTATGCAAAATCGTCGAGGAATCAGAATTACACTTTGAAACTCAAAACCTTTGCCGGGATGAGTGACGATTGGGTTAATGGCCCGATTCGACTTCGAGGAGACAGTACAGTCTTTGCATGGTAGAGTATTCGAGACATCATACCCGCACATCCAGATGAGAGGAAGAAGATAGACCTATTTGCCTTGGGAATATATGGTTTGGTAATCTTTCTGAGAACTTTTAGAAACATTGATGTAGCCATTCTAGATCTGTTTGAGCATATAAAACGGAGGGTGAACCCAGTACCAACAATCTTGACTGAGACCTTCATTTCTTTAAATGCCAGTCGAAAGCACGAAGAAGGACGTTTTCGAGGATGTGCACAGCTATTATAGGTATGGATTCAGAGCCACATGTGGAAGACACCGATAAGGGTCCTACCGGGGATATCATTTCAAGGCTTTTCGCCCTTACAGGAATACTTAGCAAAAGTGTGGCGAGAAAACTTGAAGATGAAGAAATGGTCCAGTTTCTTCAGGAACATTCAAGATGAAGACATAGTATGTGGGTTCCGTGGCTCGGTAGAGTTAATTACTTCTTGTACAGTTGCGGTGATTATGATTGGTTAATGATGTTGGGGTTGCATGGTGGGATTGGTTGTGCTCCGCTTCTAGTGTCCCGACAGTTTGGATCACGACAATTTGTTCCCAATACCGCCAGATTGAGCCAAAGTGAATTTCCTTTCAAAGGTGAGTTCAAGGAAAAAGTTTAGACTGTCACGAGGGCTTGGGACCATTGTTACCAGATCAGAGTGGAAGGAGACACCGAGCGTATGATCACCCCGGACTATGATCTTTGGAGACGTTTGAGGATTAATGATAAGATTCCAGAACTCAATCAGGAACCAGCTGTGTCACTTAAGGAGCTTATAAGAGTAGTACCGTCTGAAGCTGATATTTGACGAAATGAACTCAAAGAAATCAAGAGGAAGATGGAAACCCAACAGACTCAGCATGCGAGTGAGCTTTATAAAGCGAGTTTAGAGGTCGACGAGCGGGATAGGATCATTAGGTAATTGAAGAAACTGAATGCGAATTTGAGGGAGAAGAACGCCCTTCACTAGAAGGATACCCTCCTACTCCAAGCGAAAGTAAAGAAGGCCAGCCGAAGTCAGTTCATAGTCGTTGAAAAGGAAATGATGAATGGTATCCGTTTGGTGGAAGAAGAACGAGAGATCGGCAAGCGAGCGATCGAGAAAAAGATAGAAAGCTGCAGGTTAGCTACCAAGGAGGAAATGCGGTCTTTCAAGGAGGCCATCGATCAAGAGAAGGAAAGAACTAGGCAAGAGACCAGCAAAGGGAAACAAGCAGTCAGCTACGAAAGAGAGAATACCACCGCTTGGAAAAGAAGGTCCATGGGCAACAGGAATAGACTGTTAGAGATACAAAGATTGTACAACGACACCATCCAAAGCCTGAATCAGAGCCAAAGTCAGAATGTCGAGTTAGAGGGAAGGTTGGCAGAATTAGAACACTCCTTTCAGACTTACCGTCAGAGGAATGGCTTCATCGAACTACAAGAAAGGGAGCGTGAAGTTGACACGTTGCGAGCCCGGATTGAGTCACTAGAAACAACTGTTCAGGATTATAACGAAAGAATCAGAGTATTCGAAGAAGCTGCATCCGGAGGAGACAATTATTGGCAAAGAAGACTGCGTGATGCTGCCCAGATGGTGCAGGATAGAGACCAGTATTACGCGAACCTAATGGTGGACATACAACGAGTTGCAAGGCATGTGAGTGACTTAGTTACCGAAGCCGAAACTCTCCGACCCTTCATAGTCACAGGCATGGAAGACGCACCCAGGTTCATCAAGCTGCTCAGGGCTATTGGAAAGTTAGGGGATAGAGCTATGGCTTATCTGTAGGACTCTGTGTTGTAATTAGGACTCTTTTGTATTAGGAACCCTCCTTTTGTAATGTGGACTCTATTGTAATCTAAATCATTTAATTCCCGTGAAAGTAGTTCAAAAGGTGATTACCAGCGGAATCAGTACCTTTATTTGCATACATTCCTGCATTGCATCATGACATTTGCGTCATTATACATGCATTTATTTTCTTTGCAATCATATTAGTATTGTAAATATTGTGGCAGTGTGAAATTAAAGTTAAGCCGCAATCATTCATCATTCATACCTTACCCGACTACAAAGCAAGCTCATGGAAGATAGGATAATCAGTCTAGAGAAAGGATAGAGAGATCTGGAAGTAGGATTTAATGAGGCCCATAGAAGCCTCAGTGACCAGATTGCTCAGTCACAAGCGTCCATAATGTCCGACATAACTGTGTTGTTGGCTAAGAGCCTCGGAAAGAGTGTCGAAGGTGAAGTCGCTCAAGAGCCAAAAGGTACCCCAGCTCACAGTAAGGTTCAACCGGCTACGCCAAATCTAGCCAGAAGGGTATTTATTGACCCTGCTGGGATGTCTATTAATCTTCAGGCAGGGGCATCTGAGAATCAACCCATTGACACATAAGCACTCTACGAGGAGGAAGTGCCAGATCTGAACTTGGTCGAAAAAATCAGGACAGAGGTAGAAAATAAATGGGAGGAGAGGTTTCGCCTCATGGAAGAAAGATTTAAAGCCCTGCAAACTACAGAAGAATCGGGAAGCGATGCTAGTGACTTAAGTCGGGTATCCAACCTTGTCCTGCCACCAAAATTTAAAATACCAGAGTTCGACAAATACGATGGAACCACATGTCCCTCCGCACACGTAACAATGTATTGCCGGAAGATGGCAGCCTACTTCAAGGATGAGAAACTTTTAATTCATTGTTTCCAGGACAACCTGACTAGGGCGGCGCTGCGGTGGTATACCCAGTTGAGCCGAGTAAACATTAAAACCTGGAAAGATCTTTCAAGAACATTTATCGAGCAATACAAGAACGTGATGGACATGACGCCTAGCAGAATTATGCTAGAAAATATGGGGCAGAAATCCAATGAAAGTCTACGACAGTATGCCTAGAGGTGGCAAGAAGTGGCCGCCCAGATTCAGCCACCCATCCCCGAACATGAAATTACACCTTTATTTCTTAATACTCTGAATGAGACACTGTTTGATCACCTCATTAATAACACAACTCAGAGTTTTGCTGATTTAATTAGGACCGGGGAGTCCCTTGAATTTTGGCAATCAAGAGCGGTAGGGTTGATAGCGGAGAAAGTTCTCAGAAGTACAACAATAAGAATGATGTGAACATTGCCAGTACTTACACCGCCCCAAAGAATTTCATAGTCTCGCAGCCACAAGCGTCTATTGGGAAAGCACAAAACTCAAACCAAAGAGAGGAGAAAACCCCGAGAAAGGAGAAAGAGAGGCAAACTTTTACTGCATTACCCGTTTTGTACTCGGAGCTTTACTCTCAGTTGCACAAAGAGGATTTGGTCCGTCCATACTACGTTACTCCGTTCAAATTGCCATTCCCGTCCTGGTATAACCCGAACGCGTATTGCGATTATCACGATGGTGCCGCTGGTCATCCTACAGAGAACTGCCTTGCTTTCAAGAAACTTGTGCAGAGTCTAATCGATTCTGGGATACTGAAGTTTGAAGAACCAAGTGTAGTTGCTAACCCATTGCCTAATCACGGGAACAGGGGAGTGAATGCTATTGAGGAGTACTCTACCAGGAAGGTTAAAGAGAATGTGTCAAAAATCAAGTCTCCTTTGCGGTGGATATTTCAGCAATTGTGCATGGCCCACTTGATCGACAAGGGCGTGGTAGTAGCACAGAAGGGATGTGAAATGTATAGTGAATTCCAACAGTGCGACGAGTTTAAGAGATTGGTGTAGCAATTGATGAACGACAAGCAAATAGAGTTCTTTGAAGAGCCTACAGGAAGAAAGGAGTCAGACGTACATATGACGGACATCCCTAAAATTAAGTACGGGAGAGACAGACCTTTTATCATCTCCTCCAGGCCAGAGGGTGCAAGTTCCTCCCGAGGAGAGGCTACTAAAGTGACTCCCTAGATCATCATCTCATCACCATCCCCGTTCCCATTCAAGGATATGCGGCAAACTTCATGGAACTATGCTGTGAATGTGACCCTACTAGAAAAGCCAGAATCTAGTGAGGTAAAAGAATAGAAATATGAAAAAAAGCCTACACCGAAAGACGAGCAAGCCAAGAGTGACGAGAATGTCAGTGAGGTGGGCCACTTCACGAGGAGCGGCAGATGTTACTCCTCAGAAACCTTGAAGGCTGCTGAAGTTGCCAAGGATAAAGGAAAGGATATATCGGTTACCCTGTGCAGATATTCGGTGAGGAAACTCCTTCAAAGATAAATTTACCAGTAATTGAGTCTCAAGCAAAATAATTTCTGAAATTCCTGAGACATAGTGAATACAACGCAGTGGAACAACTACGAAAGCAACCGGTAAGGATTATAGTGCTAGAGTTGTTCTTGAGTTCAGAAAAGCACCGTGAGGCACTCTTAAAAGTGCTAAACCAGACTTCTGTTCCCCAGGACATTTCTGTATCGAAGTTAGACAGGATAGTGGGGCATATCACCGCCTATAACCATATAACATTCAGTGATGACGAGATCCGTAAAGGACGAATGAGGTCCTTCAAGGCTCTTAACATCACAACCCACTGCAAGGGGTATGTGTTACCAGTGTTATTTATTGACAACGGGTCAGCACTGAACGTAATACCTATGGTGACTCTACAAAAGCTACCAATTGATGATTCTCACCAAAAGCCCTGTCATAACTCTGCGAGAGCCTTCGACGGCACCCAAAGAGGAAAACTTGGAAAGATTGAGGTGTCTCTATTGATCGGGCCGACTGAGTATGTGATCGACTTTATGGTGATGGACATAAAACCATCCTAACACTGCTTATTGGGAAGGCCATGGATCCACTCTGCAGGAGCCGTCCCCTCATCACTGCGTCAAAAATTAAAATTTGTGATCGAAGGCAAGTTGGTCACAGTGGAGGCTGAGCAAGAGATCATTGCTTCGGTGACATCAGATGCCCCTACATTCAAATTGATGAGGATGCTGCAGAATGTTCTTTTCGAGTATTAGAGCTGGTGAATGCCACATTTGTCACGGAAGGTAATCGGATCCGTTTCCCCAGATTATCTAATTGCACCAAGATGATCGTTGCTGAAACTTTGGGCCGAGGAGCCAAAGCAGGAAGAGGGCTAGGGAGAAGGTTGCAAGGGAGCCTACGAGCTAGGAGTGTAATAACCAAGAAGGATCGTTTTGGGCTGGGTTACAAACCAAGTGTCCAGTAGAGAAAGGAATAGTACAAGAGAAAAGAAAAACATAGAAGAGCCAGATTTAAGGGAGATGACGTTCTATGGAGACCAATGTCTTTCCCTCATTTGAGAAATACTTTTTTCTCCGGAGGATTCAACCGACCAGGACAGGAGGTCGAAGAAGCAATTAAGGAAAATGACATACTCAATGAGAAAGAAATGTTTAGTGAATCGCTCGAGAGGATGTCCATCAACATGATAGTTGGAAATGACCATGACAGCAACGTGTTGACCAGCATTCGCCCCTGCCACCCCGGGGAGACTCTTGATAATTGGAGCTACGTTGATCTACCTGTGGTTTCTAGGGCTAGATCAGAGTAATGCTCTGAATCAACCTTTTTGTTTTTGCCCATAAGCAATGAGGATCTTTTGTATAAGGCACCTATGTTAACTTTTTGTTTGAAATGAAAAGATATCTTCCCCGTTTTCTCAAATGGCAAACATCTCATTTATTTCATTCATTCATTCTTTATTCATATTCATTCACTTCATATAAAATCATTCTCTTCCTAATGCATTCGTTCTCATTTAATGCAGGGTTCCCATAATTAACTGTATGAATGATGCTGAGCCCAATCTCGAGGTAGATTTTGAATGCCCCGAGATCTTAGCAGGAATTGAAGAAGGGGATGATGAGATAGAATGCGAGGTCCCTGCAGAGCTGATGAGGATGATGGCCAACGAAGAGAGGCAAATCGTGCCCCACCAAGAAGAAACAGAAGTTCTAAACTTGGGGACTGAAGAAGAGAGAAAAAAAAGTAAAGATCGGGACTACATTTTCCTCGAAAACCAGGCGCGAACTGATAGCCTTACTCCAGGAATTCAAGGATGTTTTCGCTTGGACTTATCAAGATATGTCGGGTTTAAATACTGACATAGTGGTACACAAACTGCCAACGAAGCCAGAATGCAAACCAATACAACAAAAACTTAGGAGAATGAGACCGGACATGTTGTTAAAGATCAGAGAGGAGGTGAAAAAACAGTTTGATGTTGGCTTCTTAGAAGTGGCCAAGTACCCTGAATGGGTTGCAAACATTGTACCAGTACCGAAGACGGATGCGAATGTCCGTATGAGTGTAGATTATAGGGATCTCAACCGAGCTAGCCCTAAAGACAACTTCCCTCTGCCACATATTGACACGCTGGTTGACAACACCATGGGACACTCATGGTTCTTATTCATGGACGGCTTCTCGGGGTACAACCAGATAAAGATGGACTCGGACGACATAGAGAAAACCACATTCATGACCATGTGGGGCACTTTTTGTTACAAGGTGATGCCTTTCGGACTCAAGAACGCGGGAGCGACTTATCAAAGAACGATAGTGACTCTTTTCCACGATATGATGCACAAAGAAATAGAGGTATACGTGGATGATATGATCACTAAGTCCCGAACAGAAGAAGAGCACCTGCAGAACTTGAGAAAACTATTCCAAAGACTGTAGAAATACTAGTTGAAGCTTAACCCGACCAAATGCACCTTTGTTGTTACCTCTAGAAAACTCTTGGGGTTTGTAGTGAGCAGAAGAGGGATTGAGATCGATCCAGATAAGGTGAAAGCCATCCAGGATCTCCCACCGCCCTATACTCAGAAGGAAGTTCGAGGTTTCCTGGGGAGGCTAAATTACATCTCCTGTTTCATCTCCCAATTAATAGATAGGTGTGACCCAGTTTCAGGCTACTTAGAAAGAATAATCCTGGTGTCTAGGATGAGGAATGTCAAGAAGCCCTGGAGAAAATCAAAAGGTACTTGACGAATGCTCCGATTTTAGTCGCGCCGGTACCAGGCAGACCTTTAATCCCCTATCTAACAGTCTTTAAGAATTCAATGGGTTGTGTATTAGGGCAACACGATGAGTCTGGGAAAAAAGAAAGAGCCATCTACTACCTAAGCAAAAAGTTCAATGATTGCGAAACACGGTACCCGCCAATTCAGAAGCTATGTTGTGCTTTGGTTTGGGCTACCAAAAGGCTTAGGCAGTACAGGCTATACCATACCACATGGTTGATATCCAAGCTAGACCCCTTGAAGTTCCTAATGGAAGCGCCGGCATTAACAGGGAGGATGGCCCGCTGGCAGATGCTCTTATCCGAGTTTGACATTGTGTATGTAAGTCAGAAAGCCGTGAAGGGAAGTGCCATAGCGGATTTCTTAGCTAGTCGTGCTTTGGATGATTATGAATCGTTGAACTTTAATTTCCTGGATGAGGACTTGATGTGTATTACAATTGACGAAAATGTTTCAGAAGATAATTCATGGAAGCTTTACTTCGATGGAGCCTCCAACGCCCTCAGACACGGGATAGGGGCCGTGTTAATTTCTTCGAAGAATGTCTACTATCCCTTCACCAGCAGACTAGAATTCTTCTCCACCAACAATATAGCCGAATACGAAGCCTATGTTATGAGACTGAACGCAACTATTGAAAGAAAGATTAAGGAACTTTGAGTATTCGGAGACTCATCCTTAGTAATTTACCAGTTGCGTGGAGAATGGGAAACCAGGGATTCGAAGCTGGTCAAATATTATGAATTGATCCATGAGCTCACCAAGGAGTTTGAAAAGATCAGTTTCACTTACCTTCCCAGAGAAGAAAATCAGCTGGCAGATGCCTTGGCTTCCATGTTCAAAGCGAACACGGAGGCAGAAATAAAGCCCATTGAGATGCAGACTTTTGAAAGGCCGACTCATTGTTGTAATGTGCAAGAAGAGATAGATGGCAACCCTTGGTATTATGACATCTTGCAATATGTCAAGTTTCAAAAGTATCCCGAAGGGGCAAATGACAATGACAGAAAAACACTCAGAAAAATGGCAACATGATATGTTCTGGATGGGGAGATTCTATATAAAAGAAGGCATGATCAGACATTATTGAGATGTGTGGATGCTCGGGAGGCGAAGGAGATTTTGGCAGAGGTACACGATGGTCTATGTAGGACGCACGCCAATGAGCTGTCTATAGCCCGAAAAATTATGAGATATGGCTATTTATGGTCAACCATGGAGGGAGATTGCGTCGATTACGCCAGGAAATGCCACAAATGCGAAATTTATGCTGACAAGATTCACGTTCCTCTGTTACCTTTACACACCATGAATTCTCCGTGGCCTTTTGCAGCGTGGGGCGTGGACGTCATTGGGTAAATTCACCCGAAGGCTTTCAACGGGCACCGCTTTATTTTGGTCGCCATAGACTACTTCACTAAATGGGTGGAGGCAGTATCTTATGCCAACGTCACAAGGACGAAGGTATGCAAATTCCTAAAGAAGGAGATCATTTGTCGATACGATTTGCCGGAAAGGATTATCACCGATAACGCTTCCAATCTGAATAACAAATTGATGACGGAGGTGTGCAACCAGTTCAGGATAACGCACCAAAACTCCACAGCCTATCGCCCTAAGATGAATGGGACAGTGGAAGCAGCAAACAAGAACATAAAGAAGATTATCGCGAAGACGACGGATACCTACAAGGATTGGCATGAGAAGCTTCCATTTGCTCTTTTCGCCTATAGGACATCTGTTCGCACATCGACGGGGGCAATGCCCTATTCTTTAGTGTATGGCACATAAGCAGTACTCCTCATTGAAGTTAAGATTCAGTCGCTCCAGGTCCTAAATGAAGTAAAGTTGGAAGAGTCCGAATGGGTGCAAGCCAAATTCGACCAGTTGAATCTCATCGAAGAAAAGAGGCTAAAGGCCATCTTCCATGGTCAAATGTACCAAAAAAGGATGATGCAGGAATACGACAAGAAGGTGCGCCCGAGAGAATTCAGAGAGGGAGATCTGGTACTTAAGAGGATCCTCCCAATTTAGAAAGATTTTCGGGGAAAGTGGATGCCCAATTGGGAAAGGCCATACGTTGTCAAGAAGGCCTTTTCAGGAGGAGCATTAATCTTAACCAAAATGGATGGAGATGAGTTAAGAAATCCTGTGAATTCTGATACAATTAAGAAATACTATGTTTGAAAAAAAAAAGAAAAAAGAAGAGAGGTCGCGCGAAAACCCGAGAGGGCGTTCCACCAAAAAAACAAAAAAAAGGTGGATAGCTCAAGGCGAAAACCTGAAAAGGGCGTCTTGAAGCAAAGAAAGGATCCGAGTCGAAAACCCGTAAAGGGCGACTCCGGTTGACGGGAAGAGTCGTCCCCACAAGTACTAGAAGAAGAAGCTCCAGACAAAGATTCTACTCCGGTTGACGGGATCACGCATCATTCATACTGTGGATACTTTGAGGTTTTGCTTTTCCTTTTCCTCATGTTTGCCATGACCATCTCAAAATTGTTCCAAATCCTTAATCGTAATGAAATCACATTTTTGAGCTCTCGTTCCTTGTCTTCTTGTTAGTTGCCATAAACATCATGCAGATAAGTTAACATAGGCTTATGATAAACAAGAGATTTCTGAGCATTACTGTGATCTAACCCTGAAGATGCAGGTGATTAGAAAACAATATTAACCTTCCCCTCTAGGGCAAGATAACCAATGTCGCATACCTCGCTTTTTTAAAGAAAGCATTCGAGACAACAAGAGAGATTTCCTAGGTTAAAACCCAGAAGGGCACCTCAAAAAAAGAAAAAAAATAAAAAAACTCTAAATTGAAAACCCGAAAGGGCTCTTTAGAACTTCGAACCGGAAATTCAAAAAAGAAAGGTTGAAATGGTTGAACCCGACAGTGAAATGGGGTATTGTCACCAGAAGAAGAAAAGGAAGAGAAAGTAAAGCAGAGAGTCGAGATTGACAGATTACAGAAGTAGGCACATCGAGATATAACACCCATGCATCATGTATAGTTAGACATCCCTAGGATTAGGAGCATCCTAACTCATTTGTCATAGCATTTTGTCTATTCTAGACAGGTATCTGCAGATTTAGAGAAGCATGAGCAGCCTTAGTAGCGTGAGTCTAGAAATAATGGCAGCCTAGGTAGCGTAAGGCCAGATCGGTAGCCATTTTGGTGTGAATCCCAAATATGAAGATAAAGGTTCTATATAAGAAGGGCCTACATTTTCAAGTGACCGCATCGAGGGGTTCTATATAGGAAGAATCCACCGCTCCGAGGCTTCAGGAGCTGAAAGTTCTATATAGGAAGGGCTTGCGGCTCCAGGGTGAAGACTAACAGGAAAAACTCCCAGTCGAAGGAATTCACCCATGACACAGAAGATTTTATATAGGGAAAACCCGCTGTGTAAGAGGTGACGAGTCCTATATAGGAAGGGCCCCGAGCTTTATTGTCTTAGAGTGAAAGGTTCTATATAGGAAGAACCTGTAACTCTGAGATTTCAGAAGCTAAGAGTTCTATATAGGAAGGACTTGCGGCTCCAGGGTTTGAAGACTAACAGTTCTATATAGGAAGAACTCCCAGTCAAAAGAATCCATCTGTGACGCAGAAGGTTTTATATAGGAGAAACCAACGTTGAAGGTGAAAAGTTCTATATAGGAAGTACTCCAAGCTTTACTGCCTCAGAGTGAAAAGTTCTATATAGGAGGGACTTGTAACTCAGGACTTCAGAATGAAAGGTTCTATATAGGGAGGACCTATTGTTCCAAGATCAGAAGGTGAAGAAGTTCTATATAGGAAGAACTTATGAGCCTGAAAATTTAGCCATGGGAAAGCGGAGAGTTCCAGAAGAACACGTGATTCCAAAGCCACAAACAGGGAAGTCAGATAAAAATGAGTGCTTATAATCTTTGCTTTGTTCTCGTTTCACAAGAACAAGCAAAGAGGGGCAACTGTAATCACTCGTTTTTATCCAGTGTATAAGTATTGTGTTAATCTACTTTAGTTTATTAATTAATATATTATCATTGCATGTATACGTATTATATTATATGTTCATTACTACACGTGTGATTAATGCGTACGTAAACCATGTATATGAGTATATTCGCATATATTATTATTGTTACTATTGTTATTATTACTATTATTATTAATGCTATTAGGATAAAATTAAAATAAGATAAAAAAGTATATTAAAATCCAAATTAGATATCCAGTCCAAATTACATGAAACCCAAAATTAATGTTTACATTGGGCCCAATCCGGCCCCAAACCCTAACCCACATCTTAAAAACCCTAATCCACATCAGATAATGGAGCCCTAATACCCTCCCTTTATTATGCGCAACTGAAGGATGGCTGTTGGATCAGATCTAGATCCAACGGCCACGGGTGAAGCATGAAGACCTCTCATCTGCCGCGCGTAAGCCCACTCGCCATCCATCTAACTTCCACGCGTGCGTGTGGAGCACGCACTGGCCTTTCAGATCAACGTACGCCACGTGTCGTGATATGGTGCAATCATGCTTATTCCAGATCACATCAAAATCATCCATGCATCGCGTCATCTCAGCCGTTGGATCAGATCTGATCCAACGGTCGAGAGTCATTTTGGCCGAACGGATCCCTCAGCCATGCCGCCGTACCAACCACCGAATATGGCCGGACATGCCAAAATCACCAAAAAATAGAGATCATGTCAGTGACCAAATCACAGAAAAATATGTATTACACGTCTTATTTTCTACCAAAAAACAATTAGATATAAAGCATATATGTAAACCAACAAAAATTGTAATATCGCCAGTCTTTCCAGAAATATAAAAAAAAAACAGAGCTTTCATTGGTAATTTTTTTCTCCCTCAATTAGATAGAAAGAAAACCTTTCCTTGTCGGTGATAAACTCCGAGGAGTGAGCCACAAAAAGGGGATTTTTCTTTGTTTTTGTCTCGAAACGTTAGGGATCTAGGCTTCGTGGTCTCAAAATTGAAGGATTTTGGTTCAGTCTTTTCAAAAGTAAATAAAACAAAAATTGGTAAATTGCTTCATAAATCCTCCCTTACACTTGAAATTTTTAGTTCTATCTCGCCCCTTGGGTAATTTACAATCCCGGTCCTTATAGCTTTTCAAAACATTTCAATTTAGCCCTCAAATAAACTGAATTCAGATTTTAAATTGTGAAATTACCTCCTCAGTCCCACCACGTTTTTGAAATTTTCACTCCGAGCTCGACCCTTGGTTCAATTACATGTTTAGTCATTTTAAGTTTCGTCTGATATGTAATTTTGTCCCTAAATCATGTCTTACTGCTCCAATTTATGTCATTTCGGTTTCATTTTATTTCATTTTAGTCCTCTGTTGTAATCATTTATGTCTCTTGTTTTTGTTATTTTATTATTTTATGTCCTTCTTGATATATTTATTTTGTTCATCACCTTAATATAGGTTTTTATATCATCTTTGTTTTTGTTTTTGGAGGTGTTGTTTTTTATGTTTTAATTTATTCATCCATATGATACATATATGTTCGTTTAAATATTTTGTTTTAGTTTGGTTATCATGTTATATATATGCCATGTTTTTATGTATATAAGTATGTTATTTATGTGTTTGTTTGATCTTGAAGCATGATAGGAAATTAAGTACCTTATTACATGTTTGATTTAGTTTCATGTAAAATTGTGGTGTCTAGGTTTTAGTTTTTATTTGATGTTTTTTTATTCTAGTATCATGTCTAGGTTTGTTGCCTTATTCCGTTAGTTTAACATCGTATCTTATCCATGTCATGTATGTGATATAGTTGTGAATCACTTTTATATGTTTAAGTATGATAGGGTTTTTTATTTAAAAGCTTTATTTCTTTTTTCCTTGTTCACATATTTTATTAGTATTGTTTAATTTTTTGATGTTCCTTGTATGTTTTAAAATCATGTTGATGTATACGTATGTTTTAAAAGTATTTGTTAAGTTGCATTTTGGATATATTATTGTCAATGCGGTGCCCTTTTATCCGAGTGTAAACGGGGCCAGTATCAGGCGTAGTGATAGTGGTTGGGCGTTTACTCTCGGATAACGAGGCCTTTAAAATCTACTCACACTTATAACTAAATGTTAATTAAATCGTCACTTTAATCTGGAAAGTCTAATATTAATAAAGCAGTAATTATTAAAGTACCAATTTTGGGCGGTGTGGGGGTGCTAATCCTTCCCCATCCGTAACCGACTCCCGAACCCAACATTTTTAAAATCTCTGGTTTTATGGTGTCCGACCTACATAAGTGGCCGGTGGCGACTCCATTTTCTTAAATGAAATACGGTTTTTCTAAAAACTCCACGGAAGACATTTTTAGAAAAAAAACAAAATAATAGATAAAACTCGTTTTTTAGCGAAAGGGACATCGCTACAATCCCACGTCACGTAGTGCCTCTTAACTTCGGGCCTCACTAATGCATCTATCTTTGAAGTAATATGGATAAATCTCTTTGTCTAAAATATCAATTTGCTGGTTGTCAATCTAATGAAGAATGCCTTTTTAGATTGACATACAGAACCTTGAAACCAAAATCTTAATTGAAAGAAAAAAATAGAATAGGTTGTCTAGGATATCAAATGCAGGAGCGTCTTAGATTTAACTTTTGAATGTTGTGGTGATATTTGAAGCTGTGAAACTCCTCCCAAATCGCTCGGTTCATCCTCATGTTTATAGTATTTGCTTGATCTATTCGAATACTATTCCTTCTAGTTCTCAACATCTTTCTCCATTCATAAGTATGTTCAAGCTTTTTGACTTTGTTTAGCCTATAGAGCGCAGAAAACGTCCCTTTAAGAACTCTAAGTGTAGGTGTGTGCTTCTAATTATAATCAATACTACGGCAATGTCCTCAAGGATTCATCTCTGACGCTAGGGTATTGAACAAGTGAAGCATAGCTCCTTATTAGGTTTGTTCTCCTCTCATAGCTCCATAAGGATACCCCAGACTTATTCAACTCGTTCATTCATTTCTTTTTCTTTTTTTGGGAATTCAACTCACCACAGTCCTTTGTCTCGAGGATAATGATGAAGCATACAATAATACCCCGAGTTACTCGGCATTATCATGATTTGAAAATTTACTCATATGGCCAGGGTTTTTGACTTAATTAGAGTAAATGGAGCAAAGCATCCTTATTTAGCCTTTTTGCTATAGTGGAGTACCCTCTTTTTTGTTCTTGTTTTGTTTTAGAACACTATATTTCCCTTTTGAAGCATATTCAAGCAACACTATTGGGCTCTTCTAGGAGATTTTCTTATCATCGAACATCATCGAAGGATTAGTAATCTTGCTTTTCGTGCTTGACCGACCAAAGCAAATAGAAGGGAAATCATTTTTCGTCGTTATCACAACATTTGATTGATCTCCTTCATTTGAATCAATGCTACATCATGCATGTGATATCCGAGGACCTACGAGGGTAAGAAGGGATATACATATATATGATTTCAAGGTCATTGTATGTTAAGCAAAATGCATTTTCATTAGAAAGAAAACATGTGCCCTTACAAAAAGATCATTGCTATCTTCGGGCAAATGATAGCAACGTTGGTTCCATGCATTACTTCAAGAGAAAATGCAACGTGAAAAGAAACTTAAACACATAAACTCCTGAAAAGGAAAACTGAGGAGCAGTGCCTCCCCGAAAGTCATGTTTAGAACTTCAAAATACCATTCTCAATCAAATTCTGAACCTTGTTCTTCAAATCCCCACAATTCTCTATGGTGTGGCTTGTACTTCCCACATAGTAGTCACATACGGCATTGACGTTATAACCTTCGGGATAGGGAGGATCCTTTGGTTTAGACTGAACCAGAGTCAGAAGCTTCTTCTCAATAAGCATTGAGAGCAAATTGGTGTATGACATAGGAACTGGATGAAGAACGCTTGGAGACTTTGCAGACCAAGATTATTGATTATGGGAGCAGCCACGGGGATGGTTGTTTGGGCGAGACCCCACCATATGAACCTGAGAATCATGCCCCTTGTAGGCGGTTATGTTGTAGGGGTCTATTAACTTCCCCTTCATAATGGCTTTTTCAATGCGCTCTCCCGTCATAACCATATCCGCAAAGCTGCTGATAGGGCTGTTGATCAAACGATAGTACAAGAATCCTCTTAGAGTGTCCACAAACGTAAGGATAATTTCATTTTCTTGAATTAGGGGCTAAACTTGAGCCGCCACGTCTCGCCAACGCTGAGTATACTCAAGGAAGCTCTTATTGTGCTTTTGTTTCAAACCTTGTAGTAAGAGCCGATTGAGGACCATATCCGTTATGTGCTTATATTGATCCGTGAAAGCTTTGGCCAAATCCTTCCAAGATTGGATTTGGGCATGAGTTAACTGATTGTACCACCTCATAGCGGGCCCCGCTAGGCTTTCCTGAAAGAAATGAATTAAAAGCTTCTCGTTGGTGATGAACCTGACCATATTACGGCAAAACATAGTTATATGTGTAGTGGGGCAAGTCCTCCCATCAAACTTCTCGAATTCTGGAGCCTTGAACTTGTACGGGATTTCCACATCCGGGACTAAACTGAGCTCTCTAGCGTTCAATCCGTATGAATCTTCTTCCTCTTCCACTCCCAAAATTTATCCTCGAGATCCTTCCGGGTGTCTTCCAATTGTTTTGAGAATTCTTCCTTTACTTGGTTCAATTTTTCCAACTCATCAAGATCTGGGATACTATCCCTGACATTGTCGATGTTTCCAAAGGTCATGCCCGGTTGAGCTTGGGTAGAGACACGGGCTTGATGAGTTGAAGATACCCCTTGCGGAGGGTTTGGTGAAGGGTTTGAGGCACCCAAACGGTCTCCCGAATCTTGAGGATGATGCTTGACAACACCCTTTACTCTTAGAGTGGACTGCATTATCTGAGATATCTCTTTTATCATGTCTTGTTGGGACTTGATGATGGTGTCCCTTAATTCTTGCTGATTTCGCTCTAACTGACCTCTCAAATCAGCTTCTAACTTAGCAAAACTTTCCTCTATTTTCTTCTTTTGGTGTCAGGTAAAGTGTGGATGTAGAATCTTTGATTACTAAGAATACTGCCATGAACCCCCTAACGGTTAATTTTAGTTGTTTTATGAATGAATGTATGTAATATGTCGTATGCACAACAGAGATAGATGATTAAAGGTAATTAATCAAAAATGTACAATTAAAATGCAAAGAAGCATTGATTCGTCGAACATTCTCATTGAACAACTTTTCATAACGAAGGTCAAATCCCGTTACAACGAGTAAAGAACATAACCACCACATAGGGCACCACTGAAACCTGAGTTCCTTCTCCGCCAATAATTGGGTTGGCCTTTGTTCATCTTGTGATCAATCTTAAACTTTGAGATTCTTTAACTCGTTATCACAGACTCTTTCTTCTGTTACGAAAGACTTAAATTTAAATTGTTCTCGAATCAACATTTCATGTGAAAAGTGCTATGAATATGCACATAAAGGTAAACAGAAAAAGGCAAGGGAATAAATGGGTTAGCAACAGATATAATGAATAATGAATATAAGGCAAATAAAAACAAACCAAAGTAGATTCCTAATAACATGGGTTCTAGTTCGATATGGTCATCCACATGGCTCTAATCAGGGTGGGCTTCCTAAATTCTCACACATGGGTTCGGTTCTATACAAGGGTACCCAAACCTATCTTATTACCTACTAAGGCAATAAGAACCCCAATTTTGGCCCATTACAAGCTTGGGAATTGGATTCAGTTCGAGGGAAAGCATGACCTAATAACGTGGAGGGCTGTTCATGTGTCAAAAGGTGTGGATTCTAGAAGTGAATTACCGACCTGTGGAGGGCCACTCACGTGGGTATGTGGCGTTTCACTCCCACTTAAGGGACGGAGCTTTGGTATAGAGCTTGATGAACATGGTGCAGCACATGTCAGTGATTCCTTAGATATTAAATGAAAAATCAATTCGAAGACCACCGATTATCAAAGCCCGTGCAATCAAAGTCATATTTTCAAGAAAGCATCAACCTCGTTAAATCAATTAAAATTCCAAAAATTTTCCATCATTAAAAACAACAAATATTTTCTTGGCCTAACTCTCTTTTTGTTTTGTAAAAATAAAATTCGGTCTCCAGCGGAGTCGCCAACCTGCAGCGACCTTTCTTGGAATCTTTTTAAAATATTATAGGGTATCCCCATATCATTTTCTGAAATTTTGGTTCTTAAGGGGATTTCTTTTGAATCATTCATATTTTTGAAAACAATGAAGACCTAGAGTCACCACCGACAACTTGGATAAGGCGGCCGGCGAACCAAAAAAGCCACCTTTCGAAACCTTTTCTTCTTCTAAAGCCAGATCTGACCTTTCTTTTACTTAAAACATATAAAAACCCTTCCTTTTAACATAAACCAAACCGAAACCCTTTAGAGAAACCCCATTTTTGAAGCCCTCCCCTTTGTTGATTCACCATTCAAGGCCATGGATGGGCCAAGAGGCTCCTTAACGGCAAGAAGAGCGATGGACTCGAAGGAGAAACACCGACGGTAAAGATAACAGAACCCTAGTTCTTTTTCTTTTTACTTTCTATATGCTTCGAAATAAAAATGGGAGAAAACGAGATACCTCTGGAAATTCGAGGCCTTTTCTTTGCTTGTATTGCTTTCCTTTGAAATTCTCCCTACACAGTTGTTAGGGTTTACAATGCTTTTGGGTTCTTTCTTATATAGCCCCCTGATTATTACCATTTTTTTAGAAAAAGAAAATGCAATAGATTAAACTATTCGTTGCTGATTTCCTTTGTTTGCATTCATATATGCAGCTCTGAAATGTTGGTTTGTATCCTAAAATAGCTGGCTCTGATTTTGTATTTTTTTTGTTGTATATGCTTGGCCATTCGAGAGGGGACCAGAGGAGATAGCGCGGCTTGGAAGCTGAGGAGCCGGCGCGGCCTAGAAGCTGGGGGAAATAGAGAGCCGCGCATGTGGCGCGTGTGGGAGCTGAACGGTTGGCTCTCGGTTGCATGTGGACCGTCGATTGCTTCCCAATCTGATGGCTCGAGTTTGGCTGTACAAGAAAGCAAGGGATGATTAGGGTTTTCAGATTAGGGCTAAGCTAGTTGGGCCCTATTGGGCCGGATAATGTATTTAATTAAAAAATTTATTTTTGGGCTTATGTAAATATGTAAATAAACTGTTTATAAATAAACTTTGGCTTTTATTCTAAATTGATTAGTCTATATATATATATTGTATTTTTTGGTTTAATTATAATAATATAATATAAGATAATATAATAACTGTAATGATAAATATGATACTAATAAGATAGCAAAAAGGAAATAATATAATATACTAATAATATTTAGGGTTTTTCAATTGAATAATTAGCATAATAAATTATAACAATAATATGATAACAACACATAGATATATACCACTTAGTAATTTTTTTGGGTTTTAATAAAAATCACATACATATTGTATAAACTAGTTAACGTTAAACAAGGCCCATAACACACGTTTTTTTAGATAGTAGTAACATATATATAAAAGCTCATTACCATAAAAATAAAAAATAAAAACGGGTCCACCCCGGACAAAATTAGTGATTACACTGTTCATTGTTAACGCTTTCCGACCCGGTTCTCTACTAGACCGGGAATGGGGTGTTACAGGAAGTATCCTTTTATAAGGAAATACATTTTTAAACGAATATGAGTTTGGAAACATCCAGTTGCTTTAGGATACTTCGATTCATATTCAAAAATATATCCCAACATAAAAGGTTTTTTTCATGCATGTCCAATTATTTTCTTGTTAATTTTGAGTTCTAACTTAATAGTGGCTTTAATTAATTGAACTCATTTAAAAATCTATGAATATTGCTAAACTTGGGGTGTTTATGAAATAACACCCAATTGGGTGAGTATTATCCATATTTAACTTTAATTTAACAATATTTCTATTTATTTAATGATTCTAATTATTTAAACCTAATCTTACTTAAACTTTAACTATATGTAATTATCATGTTCTAGGTTCAAATGAATACCAAATTTCAATTAAAAAGCCTCTTTGGATAACATCTTATTACAATGAGACACTATCCAACTTAGGACTTTAAAATTCCATTTTTGATATCCATTTATTTGCTACAATTATCTCTCTATTTAATTATTGAATTTAATTAAAGAACCTAGTATCTAAGGCTCTAAACGATTAATAATATAAATGATTTAATTATCTAAAAAATTATACTATATGATTTTCTTTAAATCATGCAATACTCATATAAATTAAACAATTAAATTAAACTAAAACAATTAACAACATGGCTAAGTTGAATTAAATTGTAAGCTAGATAGCCAAATTACAAAGGTTTGGTGACTAAATTGAAAGAATTGAGAACTTGCAGCCCAAAGCATAAAAGAGAGAAAAGAAGGGCGCAGATCCTAGGTCCGACCCGAATGAAAACACGTGGATCCTAGGACCCGCCCGCACTAAAAACGGCGCGTTTAAGCACCCATATATAAACCCACTTTCTGATTACATTTTTTCTTTTTTCATGTTTTTAGATTTGCTTTTCTCTCTTCCGGTTCCTCTCTCTGTATTCTCTCCCAATTCAAACACAATAAACCCAGATTTCGGCCCTAAAATGGATCAAAACGCTTGTTCATCCCAAGCTCATCACATGTTCTTCGTTTTTTTTACTCATTTGATCCACATAAACACTGAATCATCACTCATTTTCTGTTTTTCAAGATCTAAGCCCTTATTTCCCGAAAAACATGGACAACGTTCTTCATCTCCTTCTCCTTCAATCCAACACCACAGTCCCCTTTTTACTTCGGCCTGTTCGTCGGTTACCGGAGGTGACGTCGGCCATCACCGGCTGTCATATTTGGTCATCTCCTTCCCCACTCCGGTCATCGCTGCAACTCTGGTCACCCCCTAACTTAACTCTGACCGACGTCTTCTGTCGTAATACGATTTTTTACCACTGTACTAAAGCCCCAAAAATTCTAAAATTCCTCATTTTTTATCCTAAACCCTAATCTATTGCCTGATTCAACAGAATCACCCATCTTCCCTACTTAAACTAACTACTCAAACCCAAGCTATATCATTTTCGACTTCAAGGATCGTTGCAAAAACTCTCCAGCCACCACAAACAAATTCTGACAGCTTCCGAACATTAATCAACCAAGATAAGGTCTTTCGACTTTCATTGCCCCTTGAGATATGATCTTTTCTTAAGTTTTGACACATTTTGCTACTGTTTTCTAGCTTTAGAACTTAAATCTAACTTTATTTCATGTTTATTTGCAGTAAATGAATAGAGAAGAAGAAGTTTACCTTCTCAGCGTGCATACGGAGTTCCGGTGAAGGTTTGGTTATTTTCTCCGATGAGCTCTTTGTGTTCTGGTAAGACTCTTCTTCTTTTTTCTCTCTCTTTCCACTAATGTTTGTAATAATTGGTCAATTATTGTCTGTCCCCCACTAACTCTCTCTCCTCTTTATATAGGTTGATGCAGGATGACATCAGCGAAGGGCTTGATCCATGTGAAGGTGAATTTAGTCACTCCCGGGTTGACACGTGTACTATTTTTGGCGGGCTGAGGAAGCACACTTGTGTTTCTTTGGACCCTTGTTACCAAATTTGAGTAGAAAACTTGTATAATAGGCTTTGAGCTGTATTTTGAGCTTTTGGTTGTAAAGTGGACACTAAAATTGTATTTAGACATTATTTGAGACAATATTTATATTTATACGGCTTATTTGTGTATTTTATTTATTTAAGAAATAATATATATAGAACCTGTAATATCCTCAAAACTAGTATAAAGGTACTACAATGCCTTCATTAAATCCCTAATTAATTGAAAGCAAGGTACTAGGTCTAGTTAATAAGGACTAGAATGCTATAAATGAAAAAGTGGTAACCTAAATTATAAGTGACAAAATCGAAACAAATAACAAAATGAAGGAATGCATGCTAAATTCCTATATTCCTAAATTCCCCTACACATGTCATTAATTAGTAGATAATCAAGGGCAAATTAGTCATTTTGGGAGGTGTTAATTGATGATCCATTATCATCTTCTTCCTTAGTTGCCGAATAGATGAACAAAATTATAGAAAAAGGAAATGAGTGAGAAAACTCCATGTTGATAGATTCAAGCTTGAAATTTGGAAGAATTGGAGTTGCTAGCATCCATATTATCTTGAAAGGAAGGTAAAATCTCTTCCTTAATGCATTATAGATTCGAATGATGCATGTAGATTTTAAGTTCTTGCTTGAATTACATTAATTGGAGGATTAGTTAGTGAATTGATGCCATGAATTAGTTAAGAAGTTCAATTGATTGATCAATCCATGAAATGGTAGATTGTTTAGAATGATTCGAATGCTATGAAATTAGGAATTGGATTGAGTTAATTGAAATTATAATGCAAGTTGTTGAATTCATGAAATTGGTAGTGCCATTGGAATGAGTAGGAGAAATTGATGCTAATGACATTCCTTTAAGCCATGAAACAAGATAGAAGAGTAATTGATGATTGTAAGACTTGAAATATGTGATAAGCATTAGAATGGAGCTATTGGAAATCAAAATCGAATGAATGAACACATGTATATAGTTAGAAATTACATAACGTGTTGTTAATGCACTGCCATGTTCGAACAAGAGCTGTCACGTTCGAATGCAAGGGGTTAAGGACTGTTTCGTATATAATTAAAATGTATAGGGACTGTCTTGTATAAAAAATGAGTAAACACTCAATGCTGCCCTGTTTTCGAACATATTAATGATAGGGGCTGCTTCGATTGAGTGAATTGGGTACTAGTATATATATGCATGAAACTAGTAAACACTTATATACTTAATTTCAAGGTTTAGCAACCTCATTGATATAATGATCTTAACCATTGAAATAACTAAATTGAAAACGCCTTACCTTATAAGGGATAATTCGAATAGATTGATTAATGGGATATACACACACATTGTGATAAGTTAAGCATGAATTACACTTGAATCAAAGCATTGAAAATTTAAAAGATTGTGAGATGAATTACCATAGATGTGCCTAATAAGTCATACATTGTATGAATGCTAGATCAATAGAAAATTGAGGATAAAGGGGCTCAAATAGATCAACAAGCTAGTAGATTGAAAGGAGTGGTAATACGGGATCGACACTAGCTCAGAAAATTCATGTGAGTGTAGTTTAAAGTTTTGGAAAAGGCGGTAACCTTTCCAAGTATTTCTTGATTTAAATTCCTTATTGATTTCTAGTTTGAATGGTATAATGCGCATGCTCTTAAGCATTTGTAAGGTTAAGTGTTCATTTGAGGAACATTGGTGTTTACTTGATTGAAGAAATTGAATGATTACTTGATTGATAAGCATGCTTCCTTGATTAAATTGGTTGTTGTAGCATAATCATTGCTAACTTGATTTCCATTGTATTAAAGCATGCTAGTTGTTAACTTAAAGATAACTCAATCTATTGATCTAATGACTTATTGATAGATATGCATTCAGTGATTGTAAAACATTGATCATTGAGCTATTGGTATTGTGATTGGCATTGAACCCTATTCGATTGAAATGGGATATTGGCACTAAATATGCACATTGAATCGAATCATGCTTGAAATTGAATGAAAGTGATAACTATTGTAAGCCTTGGTCTCGAGTCGGTCATAGATATAGTTGGCATGCCATATAGTCCATAAAGCTCATTATCGGGGTGGACTACGGTCCAGGACATTGGTCCCTAATTGGCGACAGTATGAGGGAAGTATTGTTATTGGTCATTGGCGACAATAGAGGGATTTGACTGATACTTTGTACCATATTGATTATTGTTATTGGCGACGGTTTGGTTAGGGACTCGAGTATCTAAACTGAGTAATCGGTTCTCAAGGCTATACTTAAAATGAACTCATACCTCATGTACATTGAATCTATTGCTCCATTGAATTGCATTGATTGATAGTAAAGGAAAATTGAATGCCATGAGCTATTGATATTGAGACATTGCTTGAACATTGCTTATATGAGATTGCTTGAGTTTGAGACATTGATTGTGTTCAAATGACATGTTATGCCTATTGTTATTCGAATTGGATGAATGAGCATGTCTAAATTTCAAGCCTTGTATTGATATTGGATTGAAAATTAAGCAAATGCATCTAGTATTGTTTACATAGTTATTCGAATGGTTCCTTATTGATGGGGGAACCATACCATCTATTAGATAGTTCGTAGTTGAGACTTATTGTATTGATTGCCTTGTAACTTGAACTCTCTCACTAAGCTTTTCTTAATCAAGTCTCTTTACTACGATTCAGGTTGATATTGGATCCTATCCCGAAGTCTAGGCTCGTACAAGTCACATTTTGCTTGAAAAAGTATGTTTCCATCTTGTTATAGTTCTCCTAGGATGGTGGCGCCTAAGGCATGTATATTCATGATCACTTAGTAATGGTTTGTATAAATTAACTTCATCTATGATCTATAAAGAGTATTGTATGTAAATATGGGTATGTATACACTTAATTGAGCTTGAATGCTTATTAGCCTAATGTTAGATTCCCATGGTTGGATTATGCATGTAATGGTTCGAATAAACCTATTGAAGTTGGCTAGTTAACAATAAGTAAATGTAGTAACCTACATGTTTAAACATGAACCACTTTGGTCACTTATTGTCCTAGTCGAATGATGTACATAAGATTGAAAGCATGTATGTTTGATTATGGTCACATAGGTAAATGATGTAAATCACCTATTGGAATGCATAATAGCTTCATTGAACGTTGAAATTTTCTATTGTGTTCTCCAACCATTCGAATGGTTGCTTGAAGAACAAGTAAGTCCTAAATGGTATTGATCATGATAACTAATTGTATTATGGGTCCTAATATATCTAGTAGGTGCATCATGCATTGTCTATTGAATCCTCACCTATTCGAATAGTTGCTTAATGAGCAAGAAAGGCTTAAAACGAATTGAACTCACTAGCTTTAATTGAATGGATCATCGATTGTAATTGTGGTAACTTACCTAATCCTACTAAGGTGGTTAGAGTACGTTACAGAACACCAAGTAAAAATCGGGTATTACAGTTATGTATTGTTATAATTGTATATTTTGTTATAATTATGTATTGTTACACTAGTTTGTTATACCTTGCAGACAGGTCTAATTATCCTATTTTTCACTTGGACCACTCGTTAGGTTCACATTGTTACACTTTACTAAATTCAATAATTTTTTAATCGGTATATAAGTTATTAACGAATCTTATATATAGTGGCATAACTTGGGGTAAAAGTTTGAAGGGGCCAACTTAAATTTTTTTAAAATTGGAGGCTTAAACGAAAGATTTCAAAAATTTTGAGGGTTTAACTAAAATATTTAATAATTTTTAAAGATTTAGAAAAAATATTTAATAAAAATTAAGTGGGAATTTGATTAAAAATATTTAAAATTTTGAAACTTAGTATGAATTTTTAAAAATTCTAAGGGGGTCAAATTAAAATTTTCAAAAATTTTAAGGGTAAAATTTGAATTTCTCAAAATTTGAAGGCGAGGGGGCATGGGACTAACGGATTACACTAGAAAAATAACATATAAAATGGCTGGCTATGAAATACACTCCATTCCCACAAATGCATGAATGCAAGCGAAGGGCCGTTAATTCTATGAAATATCTGCTCAAGAAACAACTCTTTATTGAATATGAAAGGTACTTATTACATCAAATTTCATATTTTCTACAAATAATTTTCTGCACAAATTCCTAATTCCTTGACTTCTTCAATGAGCCGCATAAGTCTTGGTCCCACTTCTCCTACTGGCTTGATGTACTGTCGAAGAGCTGAAGCTTCAGTGGTTAATATCATTACATGTCGAGCCACATCCTGAACCTGGGTCATGACGGTCCTATCGAACTCATCCCGCTCTTGAAATCTTCTAGCATTGTCTCTGAGGCGAGTGAACCATTAGTCATTACCTCCATCTATTATATCTTCAAGGACCAAGATCTTCGTCCTATATTCTTGGACGATGTTGTCCATTCCTTCAACCTGTTTCTTCAAGGTATCATTTTCACTTAAACAGGCATGAAGTTCAATGCAGGTGTGATGGTTCTGAAATTCATGCAGCAAACGGTTTAAGTCATCTACCTTGACATGCAACTCAGCAACATAAGTCTGGCTTTGCTTCAGCTTCTCACTAGTCTTATCATATGTTGTCTGTAACTCAAATAAACGGATCTTGTTGTCGAGGGTCCTCTTTTTCCACGCATCCACACTTTTTTTTTCTCTTTTTCAAGAACCCGTTTGCCATTTTCATTTTCAATTACCAACTTACCCTTCTTCTTTTCTTCAGCAAGGGCCCGTCTGTACTTTCCACGCTCTTTCTCCTTTCCAACATCATGCTCGATTTCTTGTTTCTACTGTTCCAGGGTTTTTCTCAAATCAGCATTTTGAACAGTAGTCTGAAACTTGAGGAAATTAACCCTTTGAATTTCAAACTTCCTTTCTAAGTCTTCATACAGTTTTATCACTCGCTTCGTCTCCCCTTTTATACTTTTCCACGTCAAGGCTTAAGTCAAACTTGTCCCGTTCGTTTTGCTCCCGTAGGGCTTCTATCTCCAACTTGGCCCTTCTCAGCTCTTCTCTTAGGATGTCAGCTTCTGTAGGGACTACCTTCAAGTGGTCCTTTAAAGACTTAGCTTGCCCGGGTGTAGGTGCTATGACTCTGTCATTCACTCTTACGTGCCTCCAGATATCGTAATCAGGGGTGTACATGCAATGCTTATCATACTCTAACTCTATATGATAACAATGATTCCATGCATCACTGATTGTCTGAACCTTCTGTCTGAACTCTCATTGGAACTCGAATTTTGATGAGCCAAAACCAATAGTGAATGGGATGAACTGTCGAGACCCAAACTAACGAGATACCAGCAAAGGAGCACATCTAATTCCTCCCCATAGACCTAGCAGCATCAAGAAGTTGAAATCCCCACACTTGTACAAAAGCTTAGTATGACCCATCCAAGGAACCCTCCATCTAATGTCTTCATCACGACGGTCCTTGAAAATTTCAATCCACTTACTTTTCTTAACAATGGGCCATTCTTTCGCCAAAAACTCTCGGAGAGGAGAAAAGTTCAGAGAAAATACATTTGATAGAGCCAATGTTGGACACTTCCAGAAGTGACTAAGGGCCCAAACCTGGAGTAAATGAGCACATCCACCAAAGCGCACACCTTACACTTTTCGAAAAGCATTAAGAGAAATGAAGGTTTCAACAAGTACAGCTGATACTTGGTTGACTTCCCTCTTTAGTTGTTCAAAGAAATCTAACAATGCCACATCAATATTCCCCAAGACCTTTGGAAAGATAACTAAGCCGTAAATTGCAATTGACAAGAAATCCACTCTCTTTTCTTTACCTGGATGAACTGAATTATGTTTCGGATACTTGACCAAGGAAAATTGAAACTGCCCCCTCTCTTCTATATCAGTCCTTTGACTCATCCATCACTCATACCAGCGAGAGCTTGAAGTCTTGCATGTGGGTTTTTATTTTTAGGAGGTTTGGCATAGACTCAGTTCTTCTTTACCTTGCATATATTGAAAAGAGCCAAGTATTCTTCAAACGTAGGCAACATATCCCCTCCATTAAAAGTGAAGCAACAGTACCCGGGATTCCAGAATTGGACCAGGGAGTTCAGAAACGACTCGTCCACCTATACATAAAGGAGATATACTATATCATCGTAGACTTCATGGAACAATTGCTTGGTTTCATAATCAAAACGATCTCAGATTTCTCGCAGCTCTTGTATGTTATTTTGTTTGACACTAATGTAGGCATATTCTGAAGTCTCCGTCTCATGACCGGCTGCCAGGTTGTCCCCAAATGTTTGATGGTTAACCTCAGACCAATGTCGCACTTTTGCATTCTCATCCTCACTTTTCAGGATTCTTCCATCCATGACTAGAGCTTTTCAAAGTTGAGCAAATATTTTTGAGAATCAACCCCTTCTAGATATGGAATGATGTTGCATGAATGAATATGCAAAACAACAAGACAAGGGGAAAAAGATCAGAGATAAGAAGACACAGAGGGTTCAAAATAATTTCATACATGAATAATTTTGGGCAGCAAATTCCAACACTCTAGGAAATGTCTCCAATGATTATCCTTACGAAATGATTTTGACTTAAAACTAAAAACCCTAGGTTTTCCGTATGGCTCTATTGGGGTAGGCTCTAGATTCTCAAACTTGGTTAGGTTCTAAAAGGGTACCTGAGCTGTCCTTGTTGTCCCCTATTAAGGGTAGCAAAGCCTCTGGTTCTCACCCATTATAGGCTTCAAACGAACCAAGTTCAAGACATGAGGCATATGAGTCCTGAAGGTACTTGCTAGGCTCATACGGAGAATCAATATTCTGACATGAGTAAAGCGTATTCCCCTCACTTAACAATTGGGTGGAGCTCGGGTATAGAGCTTTTTGCAACAATTTTAAAATGCGTAAAATAGAATTACATTTATTAAGCGGATGAATAGATTGAAACCTTTGTGAACTTGCAAATTCCTTTTCTAAAACATTTTTTGAAAAAAATTTATGGCCTGAACCTCTTTTGTTTTTTTAAAAAAACAAGTCCCCACTAGAGTTGACAAGCTGTCGCAACATCCTTTTTAGGAGGTTTCAATGTTATTTGGAAAACTTAAGAAAACACGGAGTCGCCACCAATCTTTTTTGAAAAAAAAAAGAGTAATTGGATCACTCTTAAAACAAGAGATATTTTAATAAAACGTTTTATTTATTAAAACAACAATTTTGGTCCACGAAAATAAGCGAAAACAGGTTCGGGGGTCGGTTACGTGTGGGGAAGGGTTAGCACCCCTACAACGTCCAAAAATTGGTACCTAATTGATTTCAAAAAGTGTTTTGAAAACTGGAATTTGCAAGTTCACAAGATTTCAATTTATTCGTCCGCTTAGTGAATATAAATCTATTTTAACGGCCTTATCGCCCGGGAAATGAACTTCAATCACCGCCAACACTCATGGTGCTAACCCGTCATTCCCATTTGATAAGACACCGCATTAATTAAGTTTTCACTTTTTAAACAAACCAACAAAGAAATTTAAGTGTGTTAAAGTTTTTTATTGAAATTTAATCAGTGATTTAACCCTAGAAGAAATGTCTACTTTCATTTTAACTATTAAGATTTAAATGTATTTAAGTGTATTTTATTTTAAGATATGAAGGAAATTTTATTGCACATATGTCTCTTTACTAAGTTTTAAAGATCCTATTCCTAAGGTTTTACACACACATATATTTACATAAAAAGACATAAAAAAAACAACTAATTACTTAAGTTAAAATAAATAACTAAATAATTGCTAAATTTTAAAATAAAAAAGGGTATTTAGCTTTTATTTTAAAATAGAAAATCTGAATTAGGGATTACATTGAAAGAAAGCAAAATGTGAAGGTTAAAATTGAATAATGAGTGAAATTCGGTGGTCAATTTATAAGAAAAATGACGAAATTGAAAAGATTAAGAACTGAAGAGCTGTGGTATAAGACCCGGAAAAGAAGGGCACGGGTTGACAAGCGAGTTCGGTTTGGATTTCGGGTTAGTATAAAAAGCCAAAGTTATAACATAAATCATTTTATCCTTCCCTTCCCCTCCCAAATATATCAAACTGGCGTTTTAAAAAAAAACTCTGAACCTGTTCTTTGTGTTCTTCATAGATTGAAGAACACGATGAACATCTGTCGTGTCGGCCGCCATCCAATGGCGCCGGTCACCGCTGCCGACGGCAAAATTTTCCAGAAAAACCCCATTTCCCAAATTTTGACGACCCCAAATCACATTTTATCATGTCGGAGCTACATCGAAACCAAATTCACGGCGGTGCTATTCAAAAACATAGATCAAAAGCTATCCTTTTATTATTTAAATTCAAAATAATAACAATTGAAGAAGAAAATTACTAGCAAAAACGAGCTTTATTTTGTCTAATGAATCTTTCGATTACAACTGCTTGCTTGCTTACAACTTCTGGGAAATCCGAATGCCTATTTGTGTATTGTGTATGAATCGTGTATGTTTCGTATGAATCTCCTCTATCTAGTGTCTTGTTACATGAAATTTATAGTGCTTTTTATAGGTACAAAAATGCTTGAATTTCAAGCTTGAATCCTCGATTTCTTCCCCTTTGATTGCTTGATATTTGCCATGGCATCAATTTAGGGATTGGTCCTTCTCGTTTTGCTTTTGATTTGATCCTGATTTTCTAGATAGGGTTTCGAATTAGGGATTTTGGTCTTATGTTATTTTAACTATGCTTTATTTAGGATTTTAATCCCCTTTTGTTTCCTTTTGTATGAATCTGGTGATTACAACTGGCGCCGACGAGGAGAGGTTCAAGGTAGAAACGACACGGCTGCCGTCGAGGAAGACGATATTGTCGGAGGAAGCTAGAAGGTCGGGCGTGTAGCTGCCACGCATGAGTGGTGATCCATGTGTTTTACTGGTGATCGATCTAGTTCGTTCGATTGCTCATGGATCCAACTGTGATGGGGATGCGGCGCTTAATCATCTCCATTTGGCGTGATTTAAGCCATTGGATCAATCCCTTGATCTGACAACTGTCCTTCAGCTGTGCATAATAAAAAAAGTATTAGGGTTTTGTTTAGTTGGGCCGATCGGGCCTTATTATGTATGGATCTATAAAAAAAAAACTATGGACATGTAATTTTTATGGACTCTTTTGTAATGGGTTTATTTTAACTAAATGGGTTTTATACAATAAACTCTTTTTATATTTTGGGTTTTATACTATTTATTAACTATTATACTAACTACTATAACATAATGCTAACATTAACAATGTACTAATACTACTACAATACTACTAAACCGAAAATGACATATATATAATATAACAATAAAATGAAAGCAGAAACAAAGAGTTAGGTGAAAATTTAGTGACAATAGTCCCTATTGTCCATTTCACAGATAGATTAACATAGAATAAAAAAGCAAAAGATTTCTTGTCATTACTATGATTTAACCTATTAAGTGCATGTTTATTCCCAAATAAGAAAGGAGTTCACCAAAATTGCGACAAGAGGACATCAGGAAAGAAAAGAGAAAAGAAAAAGAAAAAAGAGAAAAAAAAGGGAGAAAAAAAGAAAGAAAACAAAAAAAGAAAAATAATCTCTAAAGTGAAAACCTGAAAGGGCGCTTTAGAGTAAAAGGTTCAAAGAGCTCAAAAATGGGGGCATAAAGAGTGAACCCGAGTGAGGGAGAAGACGCTACCGTAGTAAAGAAGGGAAGCGAAAAGCACACGAAGGCCTAAGCCAAGGGGGAAAGAAGGGAAAGTGCACGAGAAAGTTTAAAAATTGCTAACATTCATGCATCATTTCTAGTTAAGCACTCCTAGGTTAGAAGCATGCTAACCTGCATTATTATAGCTTTTACATTTCTTTTCACAGATAATCAAAGGATAGACCAAATACCTCCTAAGAAGAGGAGCAAAAGACAAAGCAAAAAACCTAACAAGGATATCATGTAAAGGATTTCAGACTCACTACACCAAAACCTCAGAGTAAAAGAGGAAAATGCCCACAGTTCAAGAATGTTCGAACAGAAAGGTTGAAAGGCTTATCCATATAGGTCCAAGAAGAATGGAATTTTCATGGCAAGAGCGGTCATTTGTTTCCTACCATTTTGGAGGAACACAGTGATGCATTCGTCTTTGCCACTCTAGGGAATGAGTTCGCCTACCATTTGAGGACATCTTGACTTGCTCGTTGCCATTTTAGACAAACATGTCGTCTTTGTCGGTTTTGTCTTCTGTCATTTCAAGAAAATGAGTTATTTGGATTCATTCGTTACTGCTTCGGGCGAGTGAATGGCTTACCATCTAGTCTGTCCATTGCCGCTCTAGAATGATGTACCAACGTTAACCAGTTTGTTTTTGTCATTTCAGGAAAACAAGTTATGTAAATTCGTTCGTTGCCGCTTCGGAGGAATGAATCATTTGCTATTCTGGTTTGTCCATTGCCGATTCGGAAGGACATGTCAGCACCACCCAGTTTTTTTCGTTTTGGGAAAGCAAGTTATGTAAATTCGTTCACTGCCATTTCAGAAGAATGAGTCATTTGAAGGTTAGTTGGCTCGTCTGTTGCCGTTTCAGAAGGACATGCCAATGGTACCCGAATTGTTTTCTGCCTTTTCAGGAAAATAAGTTATTTGGATTCGTTCGCTGCTGCTCCAGAGGAATGAGTCGTTTGCTAACTCGTCTTTTCATTGCCGCTTCGGAAGGACATGCCAGTGCTACCCAGTTGTCTATGCCACTTCGGGAAAACCAGTTATTTGGATTCGCTCGTTGTCACTCCGAAAGAGCAAATCATCCGACAGAGAAGTATGACAAAATTAGTGCTTATGGTCTTTGCTCTATTCTTGTTCTACAAGTATAAGCAAAGAGGGGCAGCTGTAATCACTAATTTTGCCCGTGGTGGACCTGTTTTATTTTTGTTTTTTTTTTACAATAATGGGCTAATATATGTTACTACTATTTAAAAAAATATGGGCTTTGGTTACTTTATCCTTCTATTAAAGCCTAATAAAATCAAAAAATTTATTGATTAATTACTAGTTCTATTTTAGTTAAGCATTTATATATATCTAGGTTTTGTTATTTGCCATCATATTATACTATTTAATATCATATCATATTATATGTTATGTTTTAAAAACCAAAAACACCAAAATATTACTAGTTAAGTATCGACAATCTTATATTATACTAGTCTTATATAGATATGATATGTTGCTATTTATTATCATAATTTGCCATATTGTTATGCAATTATTAAAAAATTACTATCATATTAGATGTTCTGTTATTACTATAGAAACCAGAATATATATGTATATAAATTAAATAAAACCCAATATATATATATAAATGAAAGCCCAAGTTTTAAATGCCCATCTACAACTTAAAAGCCCCAAGAGATTACATCATACATTGGGCTCGATAAAGCCCAGCAAGCTTAAACAAAGAAAACCCTAATGTTTCCTTGGGTTTCATGCGCAGCCGACTGATGGCCATTGGATCGGGCATAATTAAACGACCCAAATGAGGGATCGAGCGGCTTTCCAATTTCCACGTACATGACACGCACGGGCTCTTCAATTCAACAAGCGCCACATGCGCGGCTTGTCAAGTTTCCCACACACGCGTGCAAGTCACACTCCGTGACTCTTCACCTCCCGTATGCATCCAAAGCCCATTCGACTTCCATGTTGACGCGCGCTCTTCCAGCTTTGCCTCTACATCGACTAAGAAAACCGGTGGTCCAACGCCACCTCACCATCGCTTCGCCACGTCAATTGTCACGCCAGCAACTCCTAGTTCCTTCCCCTCCTCGTGTTTGGCCGCCATGCACAAGAAAACAAAATACTCAGAAGACAAATTGCACGGCAAAATATCTCATCGGCAATGTCAGAATTTAGGGAGGGCAAACAAACATTTCAGAATTGGCAGATGAATGTAAACAAAAATTGAAGATGGCAACGAATAGGAATTTTAGGGATTTTCCTTCTTTAAAAATAAAAACCAATATTCAATGGTATATAAACACAATACCCTAGAAACAATGTAAGCATTTTTTCTAGAATTCAAAAAAGTTGAGGGCAACATAAGCAAAGAAAGAGCATCGTGTTTACAGAGGCATTCTCATTTCTTTTCTAATTCAAAGGCATGCATATAGAAAACTAGGTTTTTGGTGGTGTTACCTGTCTGGTAGTTCGTCGGCCTTCTTGGCGTTCGGCCTTCCCTCCTCCGATGATAAGCCTTGCGCCTCCTGTCAGCTTCTAATGAGGTTAATCGATAAAGGAAAATAGTGGCTTTTGTTTGTTTTAAAAAAATGGGTTTGGGGTTTTGGCTTTTTACAAAAATGAAAGTAGAGAGTGGTTCTTAAGGTTTTTTTGTGCTGATTCGGGTTTTGGGATAATAAAGGGGATGTTTTTTTCTAGGGTTTTTAAGTTCATCGACCACCATTGAACGACGACCGGTAAGGCATTTTTTGTTTGTTTTCTAGGTTTTTATTCTCCAGTGAGCGGCGGTGCTCACCAGAGGAGAGAAATAGGGAGAGCATCTCGTTCTCCAGCAAAGAAAGGGTGTCAAAAACCTTTCTGTTATAACCAAGAGTTGGCTTTTATAGTCATTTTAAAACAAACATTTGGTCTAATGCCTCTATAAGGACCTCCGTGTCTGATTATTTACATCAGGGGCCCTTCCGCCTTTGAAAATCTCGGTCGCAACCCCTGAGTTTTCATGTTTCTTTTGTAAAATCCCGTTTGTTTTTCCTTTACTTCGTTTATCTCTTTAGTTTTCCAATTTTGCTCATTTCAGTCCCCATTTCAGTGTTAAATTCTTGTTGCCCATATGCCATGCATGTTTAGCTTCTGTTTTAAGTTTTCAGTGTTAATATCTTAGTTTCCTAATGCTTGGTTGTGTTATATGTTTGTTTCCCTTATGTGTGTAATATGAGGTTTGATCTAGTATGTGATGTGGTTTACGATATGTATGTAACATGTGGCTATATGATGTAAAGTTTCTCATGCAATGCATAGTTTTCTTATGTAGTATGTGTTTTCTATGTAATATATGCTTTTAATACACATAATATATAACATATATAACATAGCTTTCACATAAAATATTGGATATAACTTTCTTTTATATGTAATATATATGTTTTTGTAATATATACATATTATAAGGTCTTTAACATACATAATATAAAGTTTTATTTTTCTAAATACATAATATAAGTTTTCTTATAATGAGTATAATACAGAGATGTTATAATATATATATAGTTTTTTAAGTATAATATGTTTTTTAAAATATATAATATAATTTTGTAAAGTTTATAATATTTTTGATAATATATGATATATATATATAGTTTTCGGGAGTTATATACAATATAGTTTTTAAGGTATTTAACAAAAATTCATAAAGTTTGTGATTTCATAATAGTCAATATTCGGTTTTACATGTTTTATAGTCATTTGCTTGATTCAGTTAGTGTGGGCCTTGTTGTTTTGGGCTTAGGTTGCTTGGTTAGTTGGGTTTTGGGCTTGATAAGGCTTTTAGATTAAGATTAGGCAAATTAATTTAGTTAATTTAAATCGTGTGCTCGTCTCATAGGGGCGCGATTTATAAATTAATTAAGTTAATTTAGGATTAGCCTTTTATAGCCTTAGTTAGATTAGGGTTCAAATTGATTTAGTAAATTGAAATTTACCCTTGGCTCATTGGGATAAATGTTAAGTTCATTAAACTAGTTGGACATTTCTTAATTACTTTTAAGATAAAATTAACATGAAGATTAGATTGACATTTAAATTAAAACCATGATTAATTAATTCGATTTACTTTAAATAGTATTCTCGGCTTATTGGAATACTAGTTTAAAATCAATCGAATTAATTATCACGTTACAAGATAAATCATAATTTGTTAGGTTTTTTTAGTCTTTTAGGGCTAATTAATTTAGGGTTAATATTAGACTCGTCTAATTAATAATTAGATCATTAATTGGTTCTTCTATAATTTGGGCCTTTTAAGTTAGAACTTTGGTAGGCCTTTTGTGTGTTTGCCTTTAAGTTTTTTGTTTGTCATCCCTTCTTTGTCATTCATGTGACCCTTTATTTATTTGGCATTAGTCAATTTAAATCATGAAAAATGAGGTATCTATTAGTTCCGATATTTGTGTCGTAACAGTCCGAGCTCAAAGGATGTTGACTAAATATTTGAATTAATTCTTACCAACTCAAGGTAAAATTAAAACTTGACAAAATCATTACATCATACTTTAATTGCTTGCACCATGCATAAAGGTGACTTGCGAGATTTGAACCATAAACTAACACGGCAGTTAGACTTATATGATATCGGTTTAATCTATGGTTCGGTGTATCATCAACCTTATTAATTAAATTTCCAATTAATTCAAACCCACCAACTTGATAAATCCCGTGTAATTAAGGTCAAATTTTTAATTAAGTACGCCGAGTTAAATTCAATTCGAATTCCAACAAATTCCATCAATTTGAAAGAAACAAATATTCAAGTACCGATTTTCGGGTGTGATAGGGGTGCTAATCCTTCCCCACGCATAACCAACTCCCGGACCCTTTCATAATGGATCTCTAGTTTTCTACGGTGTCCGGCCCACCTTATCCAAGTGGTCGGTGGCGACTTTAAGTTTTTATCGATTTGCAAAAGAAAAAGAATTTTCAAAAGAAATCCCTTTAAGCCAAGATTTTAAAGAAATGATTTTGGGGATAACTCGTAGCACCGAACCTATGAAACTTGTATTTGTTTTAAGAAAGGAAAAATAAGTCGCTAAACTTGGCACTCTCACAAAAAAAAGACTTTGGCATACTCTTCCGGTCCGAGCAAAACCTTCGAGTTTAGCTTCATCATCTTCTTGTTATTTGCATTCCATTCCACTTTGCTTCTTCGAGGTGCGAATGGTCCATCTTCAACAAGATCCCAAAGACGGTAGTCTTTGGATGAAATACACCATCCTATTCTTCCAATAGGCATAATGTTTACCATTGAATAATGGTGTCTTGTCTATTGATTGCGCCATGAAAATTGGTTGATTGTTTGTTGATCGAGCTTGCCGTGATCGCCTCAATAGGATGTTAATCCTTCACGATTGAGCCTCGCTTTGATACCAATTGTAGTACCCGATATCCTCAACTGATTTGCTTGCCAAGTGGTGGAGAAGAGTTAATTTGAGTGTTGGTGGTGGAAGCAATGAAAGAAAAATAAGACACAAGAATTTTAGAGTGGTTCGAGCTTCTAACTAAGCTCTACATCCACTACCTTAGCTTCCCCACTAAGGATTTCCAAATTCACTAGAATTTCTTCCCTTTTTTAAAGGCTTAGGAGGCAACCCTTACAACCTAAACTTAAGCCACTAAGTCTAGCATCCAAAGCTTTCTACCCAAAGCCTTGGGAACCTCTCTTTATAAGAGAAATTGAAGCAAACTGAAACCCTCTCACAAGGTATGTGTTTGCACTCTAAAGCTCTCACTCAATCCTAATACACATGAGCATAAATTGACAATTTAGCTCACAAGTGTTTGTCTATAGAAAAATTGGAAATATGAGCACTAAGACATTTTTACAATCAAAGAAGTGTTGGGTTGTAGTTTCTTGGTCTTCCATAGATGCTTGGAGATGTCTTTTAAACAAAAATCTTCTTTTGGGCCGATTTAATTCTCACATGTTTATTACCACAATTGCACATGTAATAATGCTAATTATTAACCTTGCTTTGGGCCGATTAACACTAAAATAATCTGACTTACATGCACAAAACCTTTTATATTTTAAAATAAAATAATTTCTACAATAGAGGTCACTTGGTGACTTAATGCATCAATTAATTTATCTCAAAATATATAACATAAATATACCGGTATTTAAATTTAAAATTTTGTAACAGTCAAAGATGAAATTTTCTGATAACACTTAAGCTTCCGAAATAACCTATAATAAGGTTGTCTAAATAGGGCTATCAGAAATCGAAAAACCGAAATCTTTGATTGTTTCTTTAAAAAAAATCTTAAACCTTAAACATGCATTTACCAAAATCAAAGTCGAATTAAAAACATTCAATCTTTAACTTACTGCCAAAATCAAAAGTATTATATTAATGATTCAAATAATGATCACACAAAAACTTCAATATTACTATATGTTTTGCCAAAGATCAAGAATAAATACATAATCAAAAGTCTTATTATAACTTTATGTCATCATACCAATATATATCAATCCAATCCATAGAATTAAAGTCTTATGGCATAACGACTAATCGACTTTGGAACTAAATTATATAAACTCAGCCAAAAACATAATTAATGAAAGAGTATAAAGACTAATTTAAATGAAATTAGAACATGAAACCAAAGACAATTATTGTCCCAGTTTTCTAGTTGTTTGACCAAAGCTATAGCTTTGCATGAAATCAAGCCTTCCACTGTGTTGAAAACAAAATATTCCGCATGCCAGTCAAACTCCCAAAAGGGTCAAACATGGACATATATATATATATATATATATCAATCAAATTAATCCATATGCAAAATTGTAATAGTTAATCAATCGATCAAGGAAAATTCAAATCCTTAAATACATAATGGCCAAAGGAAAGAATACAAAGTAGTTGCGGAAATTGAACCCAGAACACATAAAACTTGAACCTTAATAATTAATCCAAACATCAAATACCAAGAAAAAAAGGATAAATCAAAACCAAATAATTACAACGAAATCGGAATTTTCGTACATTTATTGTTAATGATCACAACAGCAATGGAAAATTCATTGTCGCGTGGAATTCTATAATTACTTAAAAACCCTAAAACTGTACCCAAAAAGAAATCAAAACCTAAAAATTCAATATGAATTCATGAAGCCTTAAGAAGGAATCAGTAAAAAAAATAATTTATTCTCAATGATTTAACATGATGAGGCTTTGATACCACTTGTTAGAACCAAATCATAATAGATATGAAATCTAAAAATAAGATCTATCATGTCAAATCATCAAGAACAATGAAATACTAGATACAAAAGCGTACCTAAATTGATCGATAGAAAAATCCCTGAATACTTTAATGAAGATCGCTTAAAATGTGGTTGTGATCTTCCAAGAAGATAGGTTATCTTTTGACGTAAAACTCTCTGACAGGGAAAGAGAGAAAAATAAGTTAACATATTTCTTGGGGATCATTACCTCTTTATATAGTTAGTTATTAAATCAACTATTAAATATTTATAATTTTGCCCCTCATTGAATTATAAATATATCTTATGGTATCTACACTTTTATTTCTATGACACTTTAATATCTATGACACGTCTAACATAATTAGTCACTTAATTTGTGTCATACTTTATAATAGCATCATACATTTTACATATGTGTTCACAATTGCGGATTTTAATCCAACACATAGTTCCAGACTCTTTGATCTGTTAAAGATTTTTTCCACCAATAATTGTCCGAAGTTCATAATCTAATAGGATCAAAACGATAAAAGATTAATGATAAGAGAGGTCATAATTAAAAAGAGAAAAAGACAACAAATAGTAAACAATAATCGTATACAATGGTTTTGGATTGATGCACATAGTTTCTTTCGTGACTTGGGTGTCAACTGACATTTTAAATTTTTATTATAAATTTATTAAAAGATACTAAAATAAAATTAACATCACTTTAAATATAATTAATAGTTTTTTAAAAAAACCGACACTCATTGTTTTTTTTATTCACTTTAAATTCTCACATTTTAATTTTAATTTTTTGATTTCAAAATGAAATTAGGTCACATCTTGTTCACGTTGGCCATATCCATGTTACTCTCGTAATTGGAAAGTTTGGTTTGTCAAATTTGGACTGTACTTGTTGATTGGGAAAATTTAAATCTCTCAAGTTGCCCCCTTGATGGCCAAAAAAAAAAGTTGCCACCTTAAGGTACAAGTACTATTATGATTGGGCACCTACAAAATTTAATTTTGTTAGTCCTATAGCTGAGTTGGTTAGAGCGTTAGTCTTATGAGCTGAATGTCACAGATTTAAGCCTTGCGGGGACCAACTAAAATTATAATTTATTTTTCACAATTCCACGGACATGATAGTTGCGGCTACATCCAGCTTAGCACCATCAAGCGCCGGCCTTCATTGTCTCGGCTATTTTAGTAAAGACTTAATAGTAAAAAATGTGTCTAACTTATACTTTTTTTTAGTTTGGTGCCTAACGTTTTTTTGTGCCACTTTAGTGCCTAACGTTTCATTCCGTAACTCAAATTGAATTTTTCCGTGATGGACGTTAAAAATTTTCCGTTATCCAATAAAAACACGACATGTGGCATATTCTGATGTTTTCTTTAATTTTTATTTTTCTAAAAATTAGAAAATATTTAATTTTATAAAAAAAAACCCAAATCTTTAATTTCTTTAAAACCCCAAACCCTAGATCCCTAAATTCCTCCCCTCCCACCACCGATTCAACCGCCATCGACCACCCTTGCCTTCTCGGCCCCCACGACTGAAAGCCCCATTATCCCGTCATCGAAAACCAGCGAATGAACCATCGATTGTTCCGTCGAAAAACATCTAAAAATAGAACTGAGGGCTAGAGGGTGGGAGATGTTCAACGATGAAGTACCCGACGCTTGGGTGGTGAACGGTAAACCACCGATGTGAGGGGGATGCCAGACGGTGAGGGAGATGTGATTTGAGAGTTTATTTGAAATAAATTAAAATTTTATGGTTTTTTAAGAAGTACCTAATTTTAAAGTAATTTAGAAAATAAATAAATAAAATAGGCCATGTGTCATGTTATAATTGGTTATCGAAAAATTTTTAACAGTTGTTGACGGAAAAACTCAATTTGAGTTAGGAATAAAACGTTAGACACTAAAATGACCCAAAACGTTAGACATCAAACTAGAAAATAAGTATAAGTTAGACACCATTTTAACTATTAAGCTTTTAGTAAAAGCAGGTATCCCTCCAACAACAAAGCCTCCAATGCTAGTGTTGGTTTCATGAGCATATTTTGTCGAAGGATCTGTAATTTTTCCAACATTACAAAAAATAAATCATGTTCATTCTCATTCGAACAAGAATATACATAAAAAAATGTTAATAAATCCAATAAGCCTAACCCGTAAAATTTGGCATCAAATTAAAAATAGCCCCAACGTGTGATCTTTTGGTCACTTTAGCTTTTATTCTTTTTTTTTTTTTTGCAAACAGTCTTCTAATATTTTATTTTCGTGCAATTTTCACCTTTATTGGATGGAAACTGTCAGTCTACAGACGTTGACCATCTATTGCTGACATGGCAAGGGGAGATGACATAGCAGTGCCACGTGTACAGTAACATAACATTGGTGCCACATAAGAAAAATAATAATAATTTATTTTTAAAGAAGAGACAACCAATAGAAAGTTGACATGCGGCACTTTCCTATTTGAAGAATTTTGATTAAACTAAATTTTTGCTATTGTGGAGACCCAAACCTAAGATGTTGGGTTGGAAAGCTTTCCTCTAAACCATCAAGCCAAGTCCCTCAATTGGCATATGTCTTCACATAAATAATTTTAAGGAGAAGTTGGAATTAAAACTTTCTCAAAAATTCACTTCGTTTATGCGTTAGGGTTTATTTGCACTGTCTTCGCCACCGTCATATACGGCCTACTGCTCTCTTCTCAACAGCTTATCTTTTGAAGAGTTTTCAACAACAAAGTCTTGCTCAAACTCGTAATGGATCTCACCATCTATCCATTGTTTTATTTGACATGTCATTTTCTCATTTTCTCTGTTTACTTTTTTTTCTTTCTTCAAATATTTGAATCGAATTGCATTGTTTTATATTAGATCAACAAAACAACGATACCAATCCAATCAATTGGAATATTAATCGAACTCAAACTTGTATACAATTTTGATGTGAAGTTATCGTTTTTGTTCCGAAGCTGGTGATAAAGAAAGAAGGAGAGGCAGGGACGGAATCTCCGCCCCGAATTTTTTTTTTTTACCTTTGTCACCTTATTTAAATTTTTTAAAAATTTATTTATTTATTAATTTTTACGA
This sequence comes from Hibiscus mutabilis, assembly GCA_019671005.1. Lineage (NCBI taxonomy): Eukaryota > Viridiplantae > Streptophyta > Magnoliopsida > Malvales > Malvaceae > Hibiscus > Hibiscus mutabilis. The sequence continues at coordinate 15,712,053 of CM033715.1, forward strand.
AAGTGAAACATCAAGAGGTTGTTTACATAAAAAAAAAGAATAAGAACTAAAATGATTAAAGGGTCAAACATTGAGAGCTATTTTTAACTTTATGCCGTAAAATTTTGATGCTCGCTACCTATAGAAAATGTCACAAAAACTGCTATGCAGATTCTAAACTTTTTCTTTTGAACAAGAAGCAGATACTAAACTTGAATAACAATGATTATTGAGACAAAATAAGCCATACGACTGAAATATAATCTGCCAGATTGTTGAACTTGATGAAGATCAAGAATACATAGTAAGGTTAACGACTATTTTGTAACTTTCTGAACTTCATTGATTATAAGAATAATTAACTCAAACTTGATTTAGTAGTTCTAATAGACTAGGATTCAATTCCTTCTATCCCATTTTAATTTCTTTAATTTTCACATTAATTCAACATTTAATAAAACATGTTATCAATCTTTAACTAATTGGTGAACTTGCTCAATGGTTGGTTCTCCCTTTCCCACGTTTAAGGTTTGATCAATGGGAAATTTTATTTTATTTTTTTCTCTACATTTAATTTAATGATTAAATTTATTAAACTAAAATTAAGATTAAATTGATAAAATATATAATTAATAAAGATTAAATATATAATTACACAAAGTCACGCCAACATTTCTTTTAACATTTAACACTTAACAATGTGGTCAAATAGAATGATCAAAAGAAAGCTTGCTTGCTTTGCTCTGTTCATAGTTGTTTACTTCTTTTTCTTTCTTTTTGATTAATCGACGATGACATTAATTTTGGCGTTAGTTGCCGACAGCCGGTAATTCATATTTTCATTCGTTTTTTGTATTTGAATATATTTGGTTTGTTTTTTCTTCACACATCTTGTTGTGTTTTATTCTGCCTCTGTGACGCGTTTTTTCGCTTTTATGACATGTTTATGCCTTTATGACACGTCTTTGTTTTATGACACGTTTTCTGACTATTTGCAGGCGTTTAGAGTTCGCCCAGATACCCTTACAACTTTATTTCTAATTTGTGTTTGTCGGTGATCTTGGATAGTTTGATCTCCTTTTGAGTTGTTGGCCGATATAACCAGAGTTGTATAACGGATCGTCGTTTTTGGGAATATTCATGAAAGTTGATTGCTAATTTTGAAGATTTCATCTGGTTCGTGTTTTGAAACTCATTAGTGGCCTTTCTTACAATAGACTACAAAAATTTTCTTTAGTGCAAAAAGGAAGAAAGTGTTTAATCTGGCCGTTACAATATTTATCTTTTTTTAAATATATAGTTTTCTTTTTTATTATTTTTGGTTGTTTTAAAACTTTTGATATATTATGTTATTGTTTTATTTTTGTTTATGACTGATTGATGTGTAAAGTAATAATCAAAAAATATTTATATAATTTTAAATCAGACACAAATACTACCTTATATCGGAATAGATCAATAGAATAATCAAAAGAAATAATATGTAATTTGATTGTTATAAATTAATGGTCAAATTAGAACATACTCATAATTAAGTGACTATTCAATGAATTTAACCATATTATATTTATATCACCATTGTATTACTTTCCATAATGTGTTTTTTACTCGGGTTTTATTTTGATACACAGTTCGTGTAAAATATTTTTACATAATTCTTCTATAAAATTCAAAATCTAAAACCCTAACCCTAACACCCTAAATTTTAAATCCTAAACCCTAAATCTTAAACCCTAAACCTTAAATTCTAAACCTTACAACCAAAACTACTAAACTTTAAACCTTAAACTAAACTAAACTCTTAACCTTTAAATAAAAAAAGGTCAAATTTTAATTTACTGTGTATTAAATTTTTTCTTTTTTACTCCTACTAAAAGAAAGCAACTTTAGAATTCCAAGGGGACGCGAAGAGAATTTTCTCCTAGGGTTTTTCTGCCACTCTTATTCTTGGTATCCTCTTCTTTATCTCCCGCAATTAATTTTCGTTTTCATTTCCGTTTTAAGTTTTGGTTTCATTTCTGTTCTCGATTAACTTCGATTATTAGTTTTGTTGATTTATTTCATTGTTTAGAGGGGGAAATGGGATTGTCAGAGGATGAAATCAAGAGGTTGTTTCGAATCCGAAAGACGGTAATGCAGATGTTGAAAGACAGGGGCTATTTCGTCGGAGATTTTGAGATTAATCTGTCGAAACAGCAGTTCATTTCCAAATACGGCGAAAACATGAAAAGAGAGGATCTTGTTATCAATAAATCCAAGCGAAATGATAACTCTGATCAGGTATCCGCTAATTATTTCCCGACTTCAATTCATTTTAACAAGTGGGTTTCAATCCATTTCTAAGTTATTTTTGAATGTATGGTAATCCGTCATGTTGAGTGTTTGAAAAACTTGTTGTTGCTCTTGGATTTTGATCTATTTTCATCTTTGGTTGTCATCTATGTATTGAAATATGGCGTCTTGAATGTTTAAAATCTCATATTTGTTATTGGATTTTGATCTATATTCATCTGTTCTTCTTGTCTTATTAATTTACTTGTTATAATTTGGAGTGATATACTTTTGGAGTATAAGTTCTCTGTGTCAGAGTATGGCGTGCTGAATGTTTAAAACTTGGATTTTGGTCTACATCCATCTTTGTTTTTCTTCTTATTAATTTAGAAGTTATATAATTTGTGCGTGCAAGATCTATGTTTTCTTTCCCGAAGAAGCCAAGGTTGGTGTCAAGACAATGAAGACGTATACCAACCGCATGAAATCAGAGAATGTATTCAGGGCTGTACTGGTTGTGCAACAGAATTTGACTCCCTTTGCTCGGACTTGTATTAACGAAATTTCTTCAAAGTTCCACTTGGAGGTTTTCCAGGTAAAACTTATTGCTTTTATGATCTTCAGATTCCGCTTAAATCATCACCATGTTTATTGATAATATTCCTATGTGATGACTTGCATCATCCAATCTCTGTCAATCTGATGCTTGGCGTATCTTCTTCCATATGGAAAGCTTTGAGGTGAATGATTTATCTTGTTAAGTGTATATTCTTGAGCTTATTAACGTGATAGACAAACACTATACAACAAGTTTGTCAAATGGGTAGACTGAACGCCTCAGTTCATCTGATGTATACCATTTTTCGTAGAAAATTTTGGCTGACGTCAGTATAAAATATTAAGATATATATATATCAGTCATATAATCATATTATATCAATGTGATATTGTAGCATTGATGTTTAGTATGCCTCAGCTGTGGGTGTGTACATATATCAGTTGTATAGTCATGTAATATTATACACTCCTGTTCTTGAAATCTTCTTCTCCAAATAACATACAAGCTTCTTCTTTTTCTTTAATTTCTCTTCCCATGATTCTTATTTTTAACTTTATTGGTGCAGGAAGCGGAGCTCATGGTCAATGTAAAAGAACATGCTCTTGTGCCTGAGCATCAGGTGCTTACTAACGAGGAGAAAAAGACTTTGCTTCATAGATATACTGTAAAGGAAACACAGGTCGGTATTTAGTAAGTGTAATTACTATGTAGAATCTAGCATTGTATATTGATTTGCTCAAATCTTTCTTTGCCTATATGATTTTAGCTGTTTTACCAGTTTTTCATATTAATATATTCTGCAAGCTGTTCTGTTAATTAGGTATAGAACAAGAGCTCTACATGGATCATGTTTTGTAGAATTATTAACTTCAACTTGGAACATTAGCTCCCCCACTAGGAATGCCTGATTATTTTGCATCTGTATCGGTTAGTGGCCAAGTGCCTGAATGAACTGATGTAAAGCTAGATAAATTGCCTTTGAAGCTTTCCATGATAAATGACTGGAGGTTTATAAAATTGAACCAGTGATCTAGACAAATTCTGAAGTGTTTTGAGCATACATTTGCATGTTAAAGTTGTACTTGTGTGTGTATTTGTTAATTGATATCACAGACCTACCTGCTGGTATGGTTTCCCCAGATGCAGTACTACATTTAGACTAGAATTTGTCTTCTTGCCTCATTAGCTCAGGCAATCTCCGTTTCTGGTGTCTTGGTCACCTTCCAATGGCTCCCTTAGTCATGTGCAAGGAATTTCGCTCTTGAGTAATGGGAATTGGGCTAGTCCCTGAAAATGCCCATTTCTCTGTGGGTTTAAAAATATTCCTTGTTCATTCCTAATAACTCGGTAAAGTTACTGTAAGTCATCGGGCATTGCGGTAGTCAGTACATGCAATACAATTGGGGGCTCTTTTTGAAAACATATGGCCCCAAACGTCGTTAGGAGAAAGTCTAGATTTGAAAGCATTCTGCGTTCTGCCCCATTCATTATCTCATCCCGTAGGGGAAAAAAAGGAAAATATTTAATTGATTGATGAAGACATTGGATAAAACATTATACTAGTTCATACGAAGGTGGCTCAACTTGTTTTGTTGTGTTGCAATGCACTTGCTTAATGCATAAAGGAAAATAAAAATCTGTCGCTTTGAAAAGACAGCCATCGTTCTCGTATGCAGCCTTGTAGTGTCATCTTCTGCAGACATTTCTTTCTTTCTTTTGCAAACCCCATCAGTTTCTAATTATGTTGCTTCAATTCTTCATTTTTCTTGAAATGCCGTTTGGCACACTTATAGGTATAGAGGATATGAACCCCCAAGGACCTTCCAATTACATTGGAAAAACTTAAAAAGTTGTTAAGCATACTCCTGTTGGACACATACCTGAAATTCAATACTCAACACTCTCAAGTTCAACTAAGAAAAGTTTCTGATCTTGTGATGATTTTGAAATGGATTGAATGCAGCTGCCCCGTATCCAGGTGAGTGATCCAATTGCAAGATACTATGGGCTGAAACGTGGGCAAGTGGTGAAGATAATTCGACCTAGTGAGACTGCTGGTCGTTATATCACATACCGATATGTTGTGTGACCATGTACCCTGTTAAATGGTATTGTTCCTCCTACATTTAGATGAAGCGTATTTTTATAAAACAAATCAGAACTCATTGCCCGGTCTCTTAAATTCGAGCAGTGTTGAAGTGTTCATGTTGTATTCGTGTATTGTCGAGTGTAATAATCGTGCTGAACGAATTATATATTTATATCTATTTTGATACATGAATAATTTGGTATTGATGGATTCATGTATTCCTGGCTTGCTTTAGTTCAGCTTCGTGTTGCTACATGGGTTTCTTAGTTTTCTGTTTTTTCTTTCTGGTTCATAGGGTTTCTTAGATTGTGGTTAGCTGTCAGGCGATTTAGATGGACGGTCCCCTTTATCTTCGCATCAGTACCAAAAGTCAAATTTTGTCACCAGTCCATGTATTATATATAAATTGTGTATTTAGTGTATGTATTTTTTAGATTTTGAAGTTCTAGTCTTGATATAAACAATAAAAGAGCCCGGTTTAAAGTGATTAATTTAGAGAAACAATAATTTTTTTGATAAACACGTAGTATGGGATTTTAATAGGTTATTGCTTGGGTCTAATACTAAAATTTAAAAAAATGTAGAACTAAATTTAATCAAATTAAAATACAAGACTTAAATCAACTATTTATGCATAGTCTAATACTATTTATGTATAGTGAATATAGAATTGAATTTGATCAAATTAGAATACAAAGAATTAAATCAACTATTTATGCATAGAGTATATGGTTAAAACTCTCAGTTGATTTTTTTCTTCTTTTAGTTTGTGGGTTCATGACCTAATAAGAACAAAAGGTAAAAATTGTTCAAAAAATTAACTATTTTAATAGGTTAGATTTGTTACTTTTAAATTACAATTTACAAACCAACCAAAGGTTAGATTTGTTACTTTTAAATTGCGGAGTAATAGTGGGGAGGTTAAACGGCACATGAGTACGGGATCTTACGGTGAAGGTACGAGACATGTTGTGCTTAGCTGTTTCGGTGCTGTAAAGCCGAATAAGCTCGAAGACATTAGGAGTTGGGTGTTGTTTACCTATATGGAGAAATGGGATGTGTTGTTTTGGAACAGACGAAACAAGTTAGTGTTTGTCACTGTGGGAAAACAAAAAGATGTGTTGGTATATGGTAATGGCATGAATTATAACATCTTAATGCTACAAGTGAGCAGATTTTGTTCATTAAATGGTCCCCTCCACCTCCAGGGTGGATTAAGGTGAATCCTAATGTGGTTTGATTCGAGCTATCCATCATCTGTTGCAGAAAGAATGGTTCATACCTACAACCAGTGGCGCATGTATGTGTATGGTTGGGTGGGTATGTGACTACCATGAACTTTTTAAAATTCACACATTTGATTTTAATTTTTATAAATTAGTCATTGTTTTTTTTTAATTTTTATGACTTTTGCTCACCCTAAAATTTTATGTATATCCACTTTAAAATATATTTTTAAATCCAACACTACCTACAGAGAAGCTAACTGCGTAGCTGATGCTATTGGCAAGGACTATATTTATGGCAAACCTCCGGTGGATATAATTCTTGTTCTTCCGGAAGATATTGCTGGTTTAACATTGCCTAGGAAAATACTGGTTTAGGCTCGTCTTTTTTTTTTCCCTCTCTATATAGAAATCTATTACATATTTATTTTTACATAGGGTTAGGATCAAGTCTAAAACTTTTGAGTGTTATATTTTTAGAGGGTTAGATGAGATTAAAATTTCAGTCGAATCTCTTCACCCTTTATTATTAATTTCAACATTTAAAGGATATGAATAATTATTTGATACATTGAGAGTTAATTTTTTAAGAGTTTTGTTATACGCAGTTTTAAGGGTTATGTTTAAAATCTACTGAATTTTTATATTTAATGTCTATTTTTTTAATGGAATCTACTAAGATATAATTAATTGTAGATATAATTAATACTTTGTAAAAACACATTATTCTATTAATTATCCTAAAGACAAACATAAAATTTATGACATTTGAATACAACCTCAACCCTAAACTCCAAACCCCAAACCCCACCTCATAAACCATAAACAACATCGTACACCCACCTAAATCATAAACAATAAACCCTAAACCATAAAATCCTAAATCCTAAAATTCTAAACATCTGAATCACAACAATTCATAAACACTAAACACTAAAACCTAATATAACAACCTGAATTTCTGAGTCAACGATTGGGTGTTGACACGGGTCATGGACCCTTGTGCTAAATAGAGTGTTTGGAACTGTTGGGCCAAGTTTGGGCCTTGTTGGTTGAGTTTTGAGTTATATGGGCTTGGGTATTGACCATTTTGTGACAAAGGTGAAAGTGGAGGATTTTATGTTAAAATTTAACCCATTTTTAAATAAAAGGCTGACTACCCTTTTATTATTCTGCCTTTCACATGGGAAAAGGGGGACATATCGATATCACCACCATTTCTTCTTCTTCCTTACTATAATCCCCTCTATGGAACCTTCATCTTCCAAAGCCTAAAAATCAAATCTTTACCTTCCAAACTTTCATTTCAAAATTCATGAGAGAAGAAAAAATTGATCACTATTTCAAGAGCTTCATGAAAGTGACATTCTTTTCTTAAAAAGATGAGTTCTCAATTTATGGATTTCTATAGAGGTTTCGCTTTTGGGGATTCTCCCATGTTTTCAAAGCTGATAATCTGTGGCTAGACCTTTTTTAGTGCTTTGTTTAAGTCTTGATTCGTTTCCTTGTTTGTGAGGTAAAAAAGAAGTGTTTTGGGATTCTTCAAGCTTTAGGCAAGGGAGAAAGTTGAGGGGGTTTTGTTGGAGAGCTTAAATTCGAGACTTGTTGTTAATGTCAATACATCTCTAACTCTCACTCTTCTTGAAGATCATAAAATGATTATCTTGCTTGATATTGTGGTTTATTGTTGCTAGTTAGGTGTTTTGGTAGCTTAAAGCCCTTTAATGGTGAATTTCGGATTAACTGTTAATAATATGTAAAAAGGGTAGCAAACTGCCCTAATTAACTCCTATAAGATATATGATTAAGTTAGAGGGTTGAAGGTTGCATTTTGGAGGCTTGGGAAGCCATTTCTAGGCTTTAGTATCGGTACACGGGAAGCCCGTACCGATACCTGGTGTTATTTTATGATGAATGCAAGCAAAATCAAAGGGGTGTATCGGTACGCTTAAGATGGGTATCCCCACTGTTCCATTGAAATTTTAGTAGCTTAAAATGGTATCGGTACGCTAGAAGCCGTATCGATACCTGAGGTGTATCGGTACGTGGGATTTGTGTACTGGTACGGGGTCAACGGTCAACCCCTTTATGTGAAGTTGAGTATCGGTACACATAGGGTGGGTATTGGTACCCAGAGAGGCGTATTAGTACTCGATGTTGGGTATCGGTACCCACTAAGCAATCTGCCCAAAAAATATGTTTTGAATTTATTGGGCCTATAATTTGAGGATTATGGCCCAATAGGTGTAACACCCCATTCCCGGTCTGCTAGAGAATCGGGTCGAAAAGTGTTATCGGGAACGGAATCGGAGATTGGATTCGGAATTGGGGTTAAATTTAAAACTTTTCAAACTAAAGGGGCTAAAATGTGAATGTTACAAATTAGTGATCCTAATCCGGATTCTTTCTTACCGACTTGTAATTAGACTTTCCAATTATTAACCTGTGAAGTTTCGTTGTTATCGAATATCTCTTACCTAACCATTTAAGCCATATAATCATTAGTGACCAAAATATAGTCTTTTAAAAACTATTTCTTAAGCCTTTTAACGAAATTAACAAACACCGTACTGATACACTATAGCCCGTATCGATACATTATGTTGAATTTCACAATTTCCAGGTTCAAGGTCAACGACCCCGTATCGATACGTTTGTGCCCATATCGATACGCTTTGACTTGGGTTGACTCGTTTCGGTACGCCTTAGGTCGTATCGATGCAATTAATTTTTAGGCCTTACTGTCCAAGTCTGTATCGGTACACTCCCTAGTGTATTGATACTCCTTACTTCACCAAAGACCAAATATGCAAGGACGTATCGGTACAGGCTTCCCTGTATCGATACGTCTGGCCTGTAATGACAAATTTTGTCTGGTTTTTACCTGATTTGACTCCCCAAATGTTGTCCATTTATTACCAAATTTTATCAACACACCTAAAATTCATTAATATACTCTCATGCCAAATTTTATAGCATTTCGAATCCGTTTACCTAGTTTTTACCTTAGGCTCGTTTTAGGTTCTTTTTGACAAACTTGACATTCTCAAAACATACCATTTCATGCATACAACACTTGGTCATTATAGGACTATTACACAAGTATCGGGATGCTCATACAAAACATGTTCGGACCATATGCCACTTCACTAGGAGTTTATAGCAAAGGATAATATACATATAAGGTGGAGCTGTGACTTGCAACCACAACAACACGATCGTAGCTTGGAATCGTTTAAGGTCCTGAAAAATGCATGAGACACACATGTTAGGCTTACATAGCCGAGTGAGGTAGTTATAACGAATACAATGATCAATTTCTATTATGCATGACATGATGATCAAGTAATTTACATAGGGATAGTTCCATGTACACAATTTCATGCTCATTTCACATACTCACATACTTTCATAATTTCATACAAAGTTCATAAACACATAGAATTTCCATTAGGTACCATTGGATATACGGATTCCCTTTTATGCCAACATATCAGAAGTAGGCAGTAGCCTTAAACCGTAGCTCTAGAAATATATCCCTTACTTATACGAGCTCAAAATAATCCTATGGCATGCCAATTGTATCCAATGCCCCTCATTTCACAAAGATCACATATTTCATATTTTCTTTCAATTCATATATATCAAAACGAGCCTTAGCTCCATAACACATATCATATTCATATCAAATCCACGAGTAACATGCTTGGCATATCATAACCATATTTTCACATATCAAAATAGTGCGAGGTACTTACCGGATTTGTCAATCGAATCCAACATAGTAGCTCTACGTGAGCCTTAGATCAAATGAAACATAATCACAAATAATACAAAGGTGATGGCACCATGCATATCCCTTGACACAACTACACTCACCTTAGGGAAAGAAGGCTTCTAAGATTCTCGAATCGTGATTCCTTTGTTCCTAGCTTCGATTGGGGTTGATGGATCGTTTTCCTCCTTGTTTTGAGCTAGGAAAGACAATATGAATCATTATAACCAAATTGAAAATATAACTTAGGCCTAGCTTAAGATTTTGAATCGAAATTAAACTCTCATCTTACATAGGATTCAATAATCGAAAGCGAGCTTTGCCTTACTCGATGGATAGCTTCACAACGGTATCTTCAATTTGAAGAAAAGATGATCTTAGTATGGGCAAGAGGAGATGTGTGTGTTTAAGGGCTCAAGGTTGAAGACAATGGTGGTGTTAGCTTATTTGGAAGACAAAGCTTGAGTTTAGCTTTCGGAAAGATTAATAAAAATAAAGGAAACTCTTTTCTTGACTTATTAAAAGGGATTTAACATCTTAATGGCAGCCCACCTCCCTTGTGACCAATAAGGAGATTTCTTCCTATTGAGGGTTTGCTTAGTCCAAAGCCCACTTGCTCTACAAGTAGGCTAAAGACTCAATTGCTTGTGAATTCTGATGAATTCACGTGGGTTTAGGCAAGCATAGAGGTGACTTACCACCTTATATCACTTCCTTACCAAAACGACATCAGATTTGTTCAAAACTGGGGACCCATATCGATACGCTTCTTTCCGTATCGGTACGCTCCCACTAAAATCAAAAAGTTAGTTATTGACAGTTAGGCCGTATCGATACTCATATGGGCGTATCGATATGTTTAACTCAGATTTACATACTGGGCTTCAAATTTTATACAAGGAGTCCATTTACACACACATAAGGCTAAATTGAAGTTTCATTTCAACAAGAGGGGTATAAAAGTCAATCTTTTACAAAAATTATTACGTCAATTTTGAAATTTCTGATCACCGGAGCCCTATTTCAACTGGCTAATTTTCAAGATGTGACAACTCTCCCCCTTTAAGAAAATTCGTCCTCGAATTTTTATTTCAAGCAAAAAGATGAGTATGTTGTTTCTGTATAGTCTCCTCGAGTTCTCATGTTGCCTCTTTAATGGAATGACTTCGCCACAAAACTTTCACTAAGGGCACAGTCTTGTTACGAAGCCTCTTGGTCTCTCGTGTGAGGATCTGAACAGGATCTTCCTCGTACGCCAGATTATATTGAATCTCTACAGATTTTGGTTCAATCACATGGGAATGATCTGATATGTACTTGCGTAGCATAGACACATGGAAGACATTGTGAATCTAGCTTAACTCTTCGGGGATGGCTAATCGGTAGGCAACAGGTCCAAACTTTTCAATCACCTCGAATGGACCAATGAAGCGGGAACTTAGTTTTCTTTTCTTTCTGAAACGAATGATCTTTTTCCACGGAGATACCTTGAGAAAGGCTTTTTCACCGAACTCGTACTGAATATCTATCATGTCCAGATCAGCATAGAACTTGTGTCGGTCGAAGACAGCTTTAAGTCGTTCACGAATAATGGTAGTCCTTTCTTCAGTTTCTCGAAGTAAGCCAGGACCTAGCATCTTGCCTTCACCGAGTTTAGTCCAACAAAAGGGGGTTCTACACCTCATTCTATAGAGATCTTCATACGAAACCATTTGGATCGAAGCCTGGTAACTATTGTTGTAAGCAAACTCGACCAAGGGCAGGGATTTCTCCCACGTATTCCCGAAGTCAATGACACAGGCTCGGAGCATAACTTCTAGAATCTACAAGGAAGAATCATGGTTGATATAAACACTTATTCACATAGCTTAGAGAAAGGTTTAGAGTTACCTAAATAACTCTTTCAGATTGGCCATCAGTTTGAGGATAGAAAGCAGTGCTAAACGAATAACTTCCATGTAAAGTCTGAGACATAAATCGTGGGTCATGATCAGAGATGATAGTTATGGGGATTCCGTGTAAACGAATAACTTTAGAGATGTACAACTTTGCGAGCTTAGGCAAGCTGAAATCTATTCTCACTGGAAGGAAGTGAGTAGACTTGGTGAATCGGTCCACAATGACCCAAATGGCATCATTTTTCTTTGGAGTCAAAGGTAGACCACTTGCGAAGTCCATCGTGATACGCTCTCATTTCCATTGCGGAAGTTCAATAGGTTGCAAAAGACTTGTAGGTACCTTGTGCTCGGCTTTGACCCGTTGGCAAGTCAAACACCTAGCTACGTAGTCTGTGATTTCATTCTTCATACCGGACCACCAATAAATCTCCTTCAGATCTTTGTACATTTTAATAACTCTAGGGAGAACAGAGAAAGGGATAGAATGAGCTTCACTTAGGATTTGGTTCTGAAGATCATCATCATCAGAAACACAAATGCGGCTGCAGAAACACAGTAATCCTTCAGAATTCAAAGCAAAGTCAGAATCTGAGCTATCCTTGACCTTAGCAATAAGGGGTTGCAACTCCCCATCAATTTCTTGGAGTGCCTTAATTTGAGATACAATGGTGGAGTGAACTCTCAGTTTAACTAACAATTTGCCATGCTTCTTGAGCCGTAAGTGAGCATTCAAGCATCTCGAAGAAGAAGTGGGCTTCTGGCTAAGAGTGTCAGCCACCATATTGGTTTTACCGGGATGGTAGTCAATGACTAAATCATAATCTTTCAACAATTCCATCCATCAGCGCTGATGAAGATTTAACTCTATTTTGAGTTAGGAGATATTTTAAGCTTTTGTGATCAGTGTAGAGATAACACTTCTCATTATAAAGATAATACCGCCAAATCTTCTAAGCAAACACAACTACAGCAAGTTCCAGATCATGAGTCGGGTAATTTAGCTCATGAGGCTTGAGTTGACGTGAGGCATAAGCTATGACTTTGTTTTCTTGCATCAGAACGCAACCTAATCCCAAGTGGGATGCATTACTGTACACGGTGAAGTCTTTGCCCGATTCGGGTTGCACTAATACATGGGAATGAGTAAGGACTTGCTTGAGTTGGTCGAAACTCCTTTGCTGATCAACAGTCCACACAAAAGGAGTATCCTTGTAGAGAAGCTTCGTTAAGGGTGCTGTAAGCAATGAGAATCCTTTAACAAATCTACGGTGATAGCCTGCAAGGCCCAGAAAGCTACGAACTTCCCTTACATTCTTTGAAGGAGACCAATCAAGGATTGCTTGGATCTTCTTTGGGTCTACTTGGATTCCCGTAGAAGAAATCACATGGCCAATAAATGATACTTCAGAAAGCCAAAATTCACATTTACTGAACTTAGAGTAAAGTTGTTTTTCCCGAATGGTCTGAAGCACGATCCGGAGATGTTCTTCATGAAAAGTTGAGTCTTTGGAATAGATCAAAATATCGTCTATAAAGACAACCACAAACTTATCAAGATAGGGTCAAAATACACGATTCATCAGGTCCACGAAGGCTACAGGTGCATTCATGTGCCCAAAAGGCATCACTAGGAATTCACAGTGACCATATCTAGTTCGAAAGGTAGTCTTTGGAATATCAGTCTCTTTCACCAACATTTGGTAGTATCCGGGCTGAAGATCTATCTTGGAAAAGACAGAAGCATCATTCAACTGGTCAAAGAGGTCATCTATCCTCGGAAGTGGGTACTTATTCTTGACCGTCACTTTATCTAACTGGCGATAGTCAATGCATAGACACATCGATCCATCATTCTTTTTGACGAACAAAACCGGTGCTCCCCAAGGTGAGGAACTCGGTCGGATGAATCTCTTATCTTAAAGGTCTTGAATTTGAGCTTTTAACTCTTTCAACTCCATCGGAGCTATTCTATACGGAGTAGTGGAGATCGGAGTAGATCCAGGTTGTACTTCTATCCCGAACTCAACTTCACGGGTGGGAGAGAGTCCCAGAAGTTCATCGGGAAACACATCGAGAAATTCTTTCACCACGGGTACATCTTCGATTTTCAAATATTTCTTAGACTCTATGGCATATATTAGACTCTTTTTAGGCTTGGGTTCAGAATTCATCATGGTTATGCTTTCCTTACCGAGTCCATGGAGATATAATTTCTTCTTCGAGCAATCCACCCAAGCTTGGTGTTTAGCTAACCAATCGAGGCCCAGAATGAGATCAAACTCATGGAAAGGCAAGGCCATCAAGTTGGCCTGAAATGGGATCCCTTGGATCCTTAGAGGGCAATCTTTACAAATCATTTGGATGGTCACACTATCTCCTAGTGGATTGGAGACAACTATCTCGAAGGTAACCGGTTCTGATTCTAAAGCATACTTTTCGATCAAATGTTCACTAATGAAAGAGTGCGTAGAGCTCGGATCTATCAATGTATAAAAATAATCGAAACATAGCTCTACCATACCTGTAATCATATCAGGTCATCTTCTTGTTCACGGCCTCAGACATGATACATCCGAGCCGAAGTTTGTGGGTTACAACCAACTATAGGTGCACTGTTGTTGCGGAGTCTACCTGCGGATCCGGTTGGCACTACTTTTACTTGTCTCCCTTTATTAGGATTATTTTGAAAAGCCACAGACGTATGAGCCTGGGGGTTCTGTGGGCACTACCGGATGAAGTGGCCAGACTCTCCACAAAGATAGCAAGAACTGGACTGCAGAAATTATATAAAAGAGTCTGAGAGCCCTTTACAGAGCCACATGTGTTATCCACTAATGCAGTACGGGCAACAACTGTTCTTGCAGACTGAAACTATGGTACGTAGCCTGATCAGGGTAGCTGCTGGTATGTAGTAGACTTCTGGTCCCACTATCTTCCCTTCTTTTGGGACGTAGGTGGCTTAGAGTCATCACAAAATTTCTTTTCCAGTCGAGCCTGGTTCTTTTTCTTTCATTCAGAAGCTTTTTTGTGAGGCTTTTATTGTGATGGCCCGGTTGATGATAGTCTGAAAGTCCTCAATCTCTAGTGCAACGAAGAGATGACGTAGTTCGTCACAAAGACCGTCTATGAACATTCGACACTTCTCCTTCTCAGTACGGATGATTTTGACAGCGTATCTTGCATACTTGCAGAAATTGTGGATATATTGCTCCACGGGTCGTCCTCCTTGCCTTAGATGGAGGAATTTCTTGCGTCTCTCTGCAATGTAATGCTCACTAATGTATTTCTTGGGAACTCCTGAAGAAAGAAGTCCCACGTGACACAGTGTTCAAGAACAGTAAGGGTCACCGTGTCCCACCAACTTTGGGCCCCTTCTGCTATCAAGGCCAGGGCACACTCGAGCTTATGCTTCTCATGGTACTTTATTTGCTTATTCAGCACTTTCAGGGTGTTCTTCAGCTAGTATTTTACGATCTCGAGGTTGTCCAAGTCTTGGCCGGTGAATGTGTAAATAGGGTACTGCTTGAGCCTATCAACAGGGGCTCTCAAAGCAGGCAAAGAAGCTTCAGCATGCGACGAATGTGATTCTTGTCGGAGTGACACCACTACTTGCTTGATCATATCCGCCATGGACATCAGGTACTCCTACTGAGCATGATGCATAGGTAGAGGATGAGGTGCGTAATTCTGCCGTACTTGTTCAGGCCCTAATCTTGGCCTCAGATTATCCCCTTGAGTAGAGGAGGAGTCGGGTTGGGCTCGTTTATAGCACGTCTATCGGTAGGTGCTGTCATTTTACGATCTATTCAGATAGAAGAATTGAATCGTGTAAGCTGCAAGTCACAGATAATATATACAAATAAACTCTTAAGTGGCATATGCAAAAGCAGACTCATAATGGATGCTTGTTTAGTCCTAGAATCGACTAAACCTAGGCTCTGATACCATAATTGTAACACCCCTCCCCGATCTGGTAGAGAACCAGGTCAAAAAGTATTATCGTTTGTGTCTGTATCGGTACACTCCCTAGTGTATCGATACTCTCTGCTTCACCAAAGACCAAATATGCAAGGCCGTATCGGTACAGGCTTCCCTGTATCGATACGTCTGGCCTGTAATGACAGATTTTGTCTGGTTTTTACCTAATTTGACTCCCCAAATGTTGTCCATTTATTACCAAATTTTACCAGCACGCTGAAAATTCATTAATCTACTGTCATGCCAAATTTTATAGCATTTCAAATTCGTTTACCTAGTTTTCACCTTAGGCTCGTTTTAGATTCTTTTTGACAAACTTGAATTCTCAAAACATACCATTTCATGCATACAACACTTGGTCATTATAGGACTATTACACAAGTATCGGGATGCTCATACAAAACATGTTCGGACCATATGACACTTCTCTAGGAGTTTATAGCAAAGGATAACATACGTATAAGGTGGAGATGTGACTTACAACTGCAACAACACGATCGTAGCTTGGAATCGTTTAAGGTCCTGAAAAATGCATGAGACACATATGTTAGGTTTATATAGCCTAGTGAGGTAGTTATAACGAATACAATGATCAATTCCTATTATGCATGACATAATGATCAAGTAATTTACATAGGCATAGTTCCATGTACACAATTTCATGCTCATTTCACATACTCACATACTTTCATAATTTTATATCGAAGTTCATAAACACATAGAATTTCTATTAGGTACCATTGGATACACAGATTCCCCTTTATGCCAACATATCAGAAGTAGGTTGTAGCCTTGAGCCGTATCTCCATAAACATATCCCTTACACGATCCATCCTTATTCCCCCCACATATAGGCCATAGACCCATACTGTAGTCTATCCCTTACTTATACGAGCTCAAAATAATCTTATGGCATGCCAATTGTATCCAATGCCCCTCATTTCACAAAGATCACATATTCCATATTTTCTTTCAATTCATATCATATCATATATCAAAACGAGCCTTAGCTCCATAACACATATCATATTCATATCAAATCCATGAATCACATGATTGGCATATCATAACCATATTTTCACATATCAAAATAGTGTGAGGTACTTACCAGATTTGTCAATCGAATCCAACATAGTATCTCTACGTGAGCCTTAGATCAAATGCAACCTAATCACAAATAATGCAAAAGGGATGACACCATGCCTATCTCTTGACACAACTACACTCACCTTAGGGTACAAAGGCTTTTAGGATTCTTGAATCATGATTCATTTGTTCCTAGCTTCAATTGGGGTTGATGGATCGTTTTCCTCCTTGTTTTGAGCTAGGAAAGATAATAGGAATCATTATAACCAAATTGACAATATAACTTAGGTCTAGCTTAAGATTTCGAATCAAAATTAAACTCTCATCTTACATAGGATTCAATAATCAAAAGAGGGCTTTGCCTTACCCGATGGATAGCTTCACAGCGGTATCTTCAATTTGAAGAAAATATGAGCTTAGGGTGGGCAAGAGGAGAGGTTTGTGCTTAAGGGCTCAAGGTTGAAGACAATTGTGGTGTTAGCTTATTTGGAAGACAAAGCTTGAGTTTAGCTTTCGAAAAGATTAAAACAATTGAAGGAAACTCTTTTCTTGACTTATTAAAAGGGATTTAACATCTTAATGGCAGCCCACCTCCCTTGTGACCAATAAGGAGATTTCCTCCTATTGAGGGTTTGCTTAGTCCAAAGCTCACTTGCTCCACAAGTAGGCTAAAAACTCAATTGCTTATGAATTTCAATGAATTCACGTGGGTTTAGGCAATCATAGAGGTGACTCACCACCTTACATCTCTTCCTTATCAAAATGACATCAGATTTGTTCAAAACTAAGGACCCATATCGATACATTTTTTTCTGTATCGGTACACTCACGCTAAATTCAGAAAATTAGTTATTGACAGTTAGGTCGTATCGATACTCATATGGGCGTATCGATACGTCTAACTCAGATTTACATATTGGGCTTCAAATTTCATACAAGGAGTCTATTTACGCACACATAAAGCCAAAATGAAGTTTTATTTCAATAAAAGGGGTGTAAAAGTCAATCTTTTACAAACATTATTACGTTAGTTTTAAAATTTCCGATCACCGGAGCCTTATTTCAACTGGGCCAGTTTTCAGGATGTGACAATAGGCGTCTAATATAGTAAAAGAAATAGTAAAACTGAGAAACTGAGTTTTAATCCTCATGAATGAGAGTAACGTGAAATGGCTTGGTAAATTATGACATGTTATAACTGTGATGGTTAATGTCATGCCATGGGGCATTTGTGATAGCTTGGCTTGATGCGACTTTCCTCTTGGTGAAGGGTATGAATGCTTGGGGAGCATGTGTTATCTTATGTTTGATGAAAATGAATCCAGATGTCCTAGAGTAAGTAATATGGTACTTATATAAGGGGATGCGTACTTCGGGTTGTGTGAACAAGTACATCTGACGTACCATAGGCTGAGTAATCTGGGTGCGGTTAAAAACTTATATGTGGCTATGGTGATCCAGATAAAGTACTTAACTCGATAGGCTGAGTGAGATCGAGTAACCTGATTGGCTAAGTGACCTCAGGTAAATACTACTTGTGGTTAATGTGATCCAAATATGTTTAGGACGTATCCGTGGCTATGGTGATCTAGATATGGTCCATTTAACCCGACGATTATGTGAACACGAGTAACCTTACGGCTATGTAAGCAAGGGTAAAATAGGACTTCGTTGGCGATTATGCAGATGATGTATGGATGTACTTGTGCATGTTGTGTGGTTGCTATAGATGATAGTTTGTATACCCGATGGCTAAGTGATCAAGACACGGTATGTATTAACTCGATGGCTGTGTGAGCTCGAGTATCTCGATAGGCTATGTGGCCTCGAGTATGGTAAAGCTTGTGGACCATGTAAGACTTGTTGTAGACTTAATGATTCCTTGAGATAGGTGATTTAAGAACTCTAGCTAGTGTAGGCTAGATGACAACTCATAGATAGAAAGACCTTATATATGCTCTCTAAGCTTTATTATCTTGCATGGTTATTTTATGATAATCACGAATTGTGGTAGAGTAGAAATGTACCATTGAGTTTTTTTAGCTCAACATGTGGATGTGTGGTTTTTCCATGCGTAGGTTGACATGTCATCTCTTAGAGGAGCATATCAACGAGGATTTACCAGCATCACGTTCGTTTCAGAGTACAATACTTGTTATTTTAGTTTGGGCTAATGTATTCATAGGACCTTACCACTGTTGAGTCTGTAACTCTATTTGAAATACTATTTTGGTTTACGATGTTTTAAACTCGGAGCTCATATTTTGTAAACTTATTTAAACGTTTATTTCGTTACATGAATCTATGGATGTTCAATGCTTTTAAATGATGGCTAAACTTATGATTTTAAATTGGAAATTTGATAGGTCGGTTTTTGGGTAACCTGAATGTAGTACTTCAGATCTGGATCCGGATTGAGGTGTTACACCTAACCCCATACAACAACTTAAATCTTAAATCATAAACCCTAAACCATTTTAGGTGAGTACTAGTTACATTAAACACCCTAAATTAATAAATTACAACTTTTTTGGAATGTAATTAATTTTATTTTAGTAGACCCCATTAAAAAGTAAAATAAACATTAATGATAGAAATCTTTTTGGTTCTTATATGCAGCCACCAGAGCTACGTATAGCAAAACCCTTTTTTAATTTCACATATAAAATTAAGAAGTTATTATGTGTTTGAGATCCTTTAATTAGCTGAGTGGTCAAAGATTTCCATTATTCTTTGTGTGTGTTTGAATCTTGACATTTACATAAAAGCCCCGTTTTTAATTAAAAAAGAAGTTAACATGTTTTCTATTTATTTATTATGAATAAAATATCAAAATTACTCATATTTCCATTAAACACACTCGAACCTACATCATAATAATGATAATACCAATCTAATTATGATTCAATCAACAAATATTTGTTTATTTTTTTACCAATGACATTTAAATTCAAAAAAAGAATCACAAATACAACGCATCCGAATAAAAGAGAAAAATAGGGACTAAGTCCACTAAAAAATATGTTCAAAAGTACATATTAGAACACAAAAGAAAAGAGAACTCTTCCCTTGAAAATAACGTCCATCGGCAAAGAACTCAAAAATATTTGTGAATCTCCTTTGTATCAATCCAGACGAGACACTTAACAAGGTGAAAAATGAGTGATGGACAAACCAAACTATCAGGCAGATTGCTCCGCTACCCAAATCTGGTTACATCGGCAAACAACCATTAAAGGAATCAAGATTTCTATGACCACCGACAAATTCAAATCAGAAAACAAGAATTGTGAGGATCTTTGTACGAGCACTAAACGACTACAAAGATATGAGAAACCGTGCCGAACGACAGAGGAAACGTATCACAAAACAAAAGAAAACGTGTCACAAAGGCAGAAAAAAGCATACCATAAGAGCAAAGACTCCTGTTTCAAACAAATAAAAACTTAAGAAAAAAAGGACTAGAAATATGATAAATAAAAGTGAAAAAAAAAGACGAGAAATGTGATAAATAAAAGTTCAACCCCTAAAATTTTATAAGTTTTTTTTCCTAATATAAAGTTATGTGTTTGTCTTTGATTATAATTAATATATTAAACTCAATTTAATTAATGCAATATTATTTTTTATTGGGTAAAATTAATGCAATATTATTGGCCATGGGTAGATAGATATTTTAGGAAATAGTCTTATGTATAACCTAAAATTTTGATACGTGAACAGTATGTTTTGTTGGCATGCCATCCATGCATATCTATAAATAGATAGTATCACCTTTAGACTATTCAAAAAATGTGACGATGTTGTGTTTTTGTTTTTACAAGTAATGTTACAAATTTATAATGACTATGGAGTAAAAATAATCAAATCAATTTAATTTAGTTATGGTCAATTTAATTAATATAATATTCATTACCACTCTTATAAATAGGTGGACTTTTAAAAGAAGGCATAATGTCAAAATATGCTCCCAACGTTTGACTGAATTGTCATTTTGGCCCTTATTCTTTTTTTAAGCAATTTAGCCCTCAACATTTTTTTTTGTCAAAATGGCTCATCTGCAGATGAAAACTGTTAGTCAACCAACGACAAATGGCTTGAAATGATATGAAAACCTACATGGCATCGCACGTCGCGATAACAATATTATATAGGCAAATATGTTGACTTTGCAGAATGACACATTAATCATAAAATAATTTTATAAAATTATATAAAATATAAAATATTTTTTTCTTCTGACGTGTCATTTTGCCAAGTCATTTCAAGTTGTTTATCGCTAGTTGACTAACAATTTTCATCCGCAGAGGGGTTATTTTAACAAAAAATAAAACATTGAGGGTTAAATTGCTTCAAAAAAGAATATGAGCTATAATGACAATTTAGTCAAACGTTAGGGGCATTGTTTAGCATTATGCCTTATAAAATAACATTTTCTTTGCGCACATTTAAGGTATACATAATTTTCATTTATTTTTTTTAGATAAGTTGTATTTGTATTTATCCAAGGAAGTGAGAAAACCACTACAAAAAAATAAAAAGAAAGGATACTTATAACACGTGACCTATGTAAGTTCCCAAGCTATACAAAGAGATGAGCAAATGTTTTTATATCTATGTAAATCTCTATCTGCAATTTTCATATGTACAATCCCTTTCGCTAAATGAATAATTTCGTTAGCCGTTCTGGTGTGGTTTGTGTATCTCCACTTGTTCCTTTCATCCCAAATGAAGTAAATGGCAGCGTTCCACGCGAGCTTTAGGATAAAAGCCAATAGCGTTTTACCCTTCATGTGCCGAATAGCCCAGATCACTTTTGTGTCCAAGCTCTAGTGTGTCTATAAATTTTCATTTAATTTTGTCATTTAAGTTTTTATTTTATGTTCAATACTATTAGCCATATTTGGAACACTGCTTTTTTTTTTTGGAAAAAGAGGTGCAATTTTATTGATCATATGAATCTTACACCAAAATATTAATACGTGTCACATTAAAAACCTTTCTAATCTAGATGAAGGAAAATAATACACGTATTATCCAAATAATAAAAACCAAACTATTAGTTTATCAATACATCATTATGAATCAAAGGAACCACCGAGTCCGGAGGGGTAGCTCAAACTTGTAAATCCATGCAATCCACATCAACCAATTTCGCTAATGCATCCGTCACTTTATTTCTTTCTCGCCCAACATGTTGAACATGGACCGTCCACTATCGGTTGCGTAACTCAAGGAAAAAATTAGCCCACGTACACCTCCCCAAAGATGTCGATCCGATTCGAAAAATCTCCACCGCTTTTGAACAATCCATCTCAAGGAAAATCTGGCGATATCCCGCCTATACTTGTACCAAACTAAAATACGCACCCCATAACTCAACATCAAAGCACGAGCAAATACCAATAAACTTAGCAAATACCAATAAACACTGTTTGTCAGTCCTAACTATGAATAAAATTGATTTGGGTCGTTTATATTCTATTTTAAAAAAAATTATGGTTTATGTAATTCAAATATTAACCGACTGTTTATATTTTTATGAATATTTTTTAATTAGAGTTTCGAATTATTACTCTCAAACTAGTGGGTATATGAAATGCACTCAAACCTAAGACTATGTGGAGAACCGATATTATTATTATTATTATTATTATTATTATTATTATTATTATTAACAATCAAAATAATCTGTAAACAATTTCTCAATAAACGCTATATTTTCGAAATAAAAAGTATAATTCATCTTATTAACATCCTATCGAATCCAACAAAAACATATGCGCTAGAAAAATACTGAGTATCCATCAACTTGAGGAGTGACGACAAAATAAACTTTGAAAGAAAAACAAATAAATTTAAAATTTTAGGAGTTATTTTTAAAATTAAAATCAAATTAAAATAATATATAAAATTTAAGCTTAACTTTTTATTATGTCTATCATATCATAAATTACTATTTTAACGAAGAATAGCATATTTACTATTTTTGTTAAACCAGTGATATTTTTATAACTTTTAATAATTAAAAGATTCAAATAAAATATTCTATAACGGAGAGAACTATTTACATATTTTAATCATTTTCTAAAGTAGTCACGCCACTAGAGGTGGTAAACGGGTCATTCGGTTTAGTTTTGGTTCGGATTATTTCGGTTTGGGTTATTTCGGTTCTGACTGCATTCGGTTCAGTTCGGTTCGGGTCTATGGTGATTTTGGTTCGGGTATCGGGTCAGGACATTGAGTTGGTTGATTTTCGGTTCGGTTGACTTTCGGTTCGGTTGATTTTGGGTAGGTTATTTTCGAATCGGTTGATTTCGGGTCGGGTCAATATCGGATTAATAGGAGATCGATCGGTTTTAGTCGAGTTTTTTAGGCCGAGTTAGGTTTTTCCACCCTATATATGACTTTATATAGCATGTATATTTGACTTTTTGATAAGTTGTACGACAGTTCACATCTCATTTTTATTTATTTTAATATATTTTCTTAATTTCGGGTTGCTTTCGGTTCGGTTGCTTTCGATTCAGGTGAAATCGGTTTGGTTCCATTCGTTTCGATTGAAAATCGGTTCGGGTCCATTCAATTCGGTTGAAAATCGGTTCGGGTCAATTTTCAGTTCAACTAAAATTCGATTCGGTTTATTTCGAGTTTCAGATCAAATTCGAATTATCGTGTTCAGATTAATTTCGGATATCAATTTAGATAAATCAGTTCGGTTCTCAGATCTCGGATTAAGTTTGCCAGATCTACAAGCTACCATTTCAGAAAGCGTTACATAGAAAGTCGAAACCCTATAAATAAATGCCCTCCGCCCCTTCCAGTGTTCACCAAACCCTCAAATATCTCCGATCTCAGATCAACTGCCTCACTAAACATATCCAATGGCTCCTATTGCTGTCGGCGACGTGCTTCCGGACGGTACTCTCTCCACTTTCGACGCCGAGGATAAGCTCCAGCAGGTTTCCGTTCACTCCCTTGCCGCCGGTAAAAAGGTCATCATTTTTGGCGTTCCCGGTGCCTTTACACCTACTTGCAGGTAACGATGCTGTCCTATCTGATGTTTTTTAACCCTCCGTTTCCGGTCAACGGTGTCTATTTTTTGTGGATATTTTTTTTCATGGAGGTTTTTTGATTTTGTGTATAACACAGCTTGAAGCATGTGCCTGGGTTCATCGAGAAAGCAGAGGAGCTTAAATCCAAGGGCGTTGATGAAATTATTTGCATCAGCGGTAAATGTCTATTTCTATTTTCAGTAATATTATTTTTTATTCTATTTTGCTTGAAAATTTAATTTCCAATCGGCGTCAAATTTGTCTGATTTTTTTTAGCATTTAGAAGATATTTCAATCTTAAAGTAGAATGTAAATTTGTCTTTGTATGTGAAATGATAAAAGTGAAGGAAATGTGCAAAATTTTCCATTAACAAACTGCTGAATCTAATTTGATTACTATTTACTTTTGATTGTAACTTTTACGGGGAAAAAGCTGACAATCTTAGTTTTAAAACGGACTGTCATCTGTTTTGCCATATGAAATGAATGATAACAACTGTTGTTTTGATTTTCTTTTTGTAGTTCCAATTCAAATTGTAAATTGGGTACTTTAATCCATGTATGTATGTTTGATATTGTTTGAAGTTTGACAATGCAGAACTGTGTATAGAACTAAAGCAAGAAAATAATTTCTTAACATATATTCTCATATTTCAATTCATACATAGATTAAATTATTTAGTTTTACAAAACAGGAATTAAATTGCACTTTTGAATCTATGATGCATACATTGTTTAGATACTTTAACCTGTTAATGCTCTATCTTTCTTCATATATGTAAACTGTGAAGTTCTTGATGGTTGATTACCTGATTTAAGTAGATTATGGTCAGAAATCCGATATTGTCCCATTTCTTGCTTTGTAATCCTGAATTGAATTTTGCAGTGAATGACCCCTTCGTGATGAAGGCATGGGCCAAAACCTACCCTGAGAACAAAGATGTCAAGTTTCTGGCTGACGGTTCCGCAACATACACCCATGCCCTTGGTCTCGAGCTTGACCTTGGCGAGAAAGGGCTTGGCACTCGTTCTAGGAGGTTTGCGCTCTTGGTGGAGGACCTCAAGGTGAAGGCAGCAAATGTTGAATCCGGTGGGGAATTTACCGTGTCCAGTGCTGATGACATCCTGAAAGCACTTTAGATTTGCTTTGTGCACAAAAAGGTCTGTTTTGTTGGCCTTGGAATCCATAGCCATCTTCTAAAACTATCGGTTTCAGTCCTTATAACAGTGGCTGTTAATATGGGAACTTCATGGTTATTAATAAGAACAGATACCTTGCTCTAATTTCCTTCTTAGATTGGCTTTAGCGGGTGAAAAGATATTATTATTTGGTATACAAAAGTTTTTTTAATGGACTTGTTCCGCTCTTTCGTTATATATAAATATTTATCTAAAAAGAATTAAGCTTTAAATGTTAAAATCTTGATTTGTGGACTCATTAAAAAACATTAAAAGATTGTTCATGAATAAAGTAACTAGTAACTTTATTATCCTCTCATGTTTCATCAGAAAAAGAAAACAACCAGCCCATTAAATTATTGATTTAATTTTATTTTGATCATTAAATTATGAATTTTGATAAAAAGATAGTAAAAATAATTAGAGTGTTTTATTTAAATTGGGGTAGTTAAATAAATTTGTATAATTATATATTTAATATTTTAATTTTAATTTAATAAATTAACTTTTTAAACGAGTGATGACACGTGTCACACATGTAAATCAAACTTTAAGCATTTAACTAAACATATTTTAAGTAGATCAAGATATATGAATTACATACTCAAATTCAAATCAAACATCACATGTTCTCACATGCAACATACAGATAATTTGATTAGGCGTCCAAAACAGTAGGACTTGCCTTGAGTTCTTCAGTGTGTACCAATACGTTTCACATAAAATAATTCCAACAACAAAAAAGTAGCATGATAATTTAACGAACACAAACAACTAATAAATATATAAGAAATCTATCTAAACAGGTATAGGGAAGACGCACACAATAACACTATATGATTGTTAAACATAGAATTTATTAAAGGGTAAATTACTCAAATGATAATTCAATTATAGGGTTGGTCTCGATTTGACCACTATACTTTTAATTGTGGTAATATGGTCACTCAACTATGTAAGTAGTTTCAATATGACCACCTGCCGTTAAACCCTAACAGAGAGAGTGAAGCGGCAGTTAGCAAAAATTTATACAATTACATATTCAATTAAGTGGTGACACGTGTCACTTGGTTGGACGAGGAAAATGAAAATAGAAAAACATGGCTTGAGCAAGATTTGTACCTTGAAAAGGCAAGGGCAAGTGGTGTGCCTTAGCCATTACACCAAACATAAGCTTGTACTATGAATCACTAACTTTGATATATGTTTTTATATGAATCTCGTTGGGTGGTTGCA
The DNA here is from genome assembly GCA_019671005.1 of Hibiscus mutabilis. Taxonomy (NCBI): domain Eukaryota; kingdom Viridiplantae; phylum Streptophyta; class Magnoliopsida; order Malvales; family Malvaceae; genus Hibiscus; species Hibiscus mutabilis. Next base: position 15,738,384 of record CM033715.1, read on the forward strand.
CAACTGTCTGACAGACTTCTCATCTTCTTTTTCCCTTTTTTTCTAGAATTATAACAAATTTTGATGTAATCGTTAGTTTCATTTGCAGTGTTCTTTGGATCAAATTTTAAGGGATTTTGCTACAAGTGTCTCTGGGATTGTACAAGGATCAGCAATGAGGCACATGAATGGCTCTGCAACATTAAACTGTTCAAACTCTGTGTTTTGTGTTTCTGTCAAAAAAAATTAGAGGTCCTGAGTATAAACCCATTTCAGAAGATCTTCCAAGTTATTTGCTACTGGCTTTAAACAACAGTAAACCAGCTCATTGGTCTGCATGGCATTAAACATTGCCATTCAAGCATTTCCAGTGGAATAAAAATAGATTTTTTTCTGGTAATTCTTTTTTCCTATGTTCAATTTCGTTTTTAAAATAAAGAAAAGAGATTATTTTTACCCCTGTTTTATTGAAAACACCACTGTAATTTGATTCTGACGTAGCTCCGGCGAAAAAATGCGATTTGAAAGTCACCAAAATCTGAGAAATTAAGATTTTATGAGAAATTTTACCGCCGACAATGGCGGTCGGCGCCGATAGATGGCGGTCGGCACGGCGGATGTTCATTGTGTTCTTCATGAACATATCAGAGGATTTAAAAGGATCAGAGTTTGATACATTTTTGGGTGTATAAAATGATTTTTGTTTCTGAAATGAACCATTTATAATGACCGGATGACCCGACCTTACCCGGCTATAACCCGCGCCCTACTTTCATGGGTCTTATACCGCAATCCTTTAGTTTTAAATCCTTTTAGTTTCGTCCTTTTTCTTCTCACTAAATTTTAAATTATTTTCAAATTAACCCTCACATTTTGTTTTCTTTTAATTTAGTCTCAATACAAATTTTTCTTAAAAGTAAAAATAATTATCCTTTTCTTTTATTTTAGCAATTATTTTGATTATTAATTTAATTTAGGTAATTTTGTTCCTTTTTGTCTTTATATGTATATATGTATGTGTGTAAAACCATAGGATTAGGGTCTTTCAGAACTAGAATAGAGACATGTATGCAGTAAAACTTTCTTCACATTTTCAATAAGATACACTTAATTGTATTTAAATCTTAATAGTTAAAATGAATGTAGACATCTCTTTAGGGTTTAATCACTTATTAGGTTTTAATAAAAACTTTAACACATTTAATTCTCTCTATTGGTTTGTTAAAAAGTAAAAACTTAATTACTACGGTGTCTTATCAAGCGGGAATGACGGGTTAGCGCTAGGAGTGTTGGCAGTGATTAAAGTTCACTTCCCGGGCGATAAGGCCGTTAAAATAGATTTACATTCACTTAGCGGAGAAATAAAGCAAAATCATGTAAACTTGCAAATTCTAGTTTTGAAAATACTTTTTGAAATTAATTAGGTACTAATTTTTGGGCGCTGTGGGTGCTAACCCTTCCTCACACGTAACCGACCTCCGAACATGTTTTCTATTGTTTTTTATAGACCAAAATTGTTGTTTTAATAAATAAAGCGTTTTATTAAAATAACTCTTGTTTTAAAATAATCCAATAATATTTTTTAAAAAAAAAAAATTAATAACGACTCCGTGTTTTGTTAAGTTTTCCAAATAACGTCAAAATCTCTATCCTAAAAAGGACGTTGTGACACATATGTTTATTTGTTTTGCATTCAAGGGAATATTTACGTTTTCAATTCTTGCTCTTTTTATTTTCTTTAGCATTTATTAGCTTTTTATATAGTTTATACACATATATATACACGGTTTCACATGCGTAGTGGATACATCTTTTTGTACAACTTTTAACAGTCAAATAATATATCACATTTGTTGTTTCGTATCTATGTACACATCTCCTTCATATTTTTGTTTTTATATACTATTAAATCTTCTGTATATTATTTTACATATTTACATGCGCATATTTTGCTTGTACATTGTTAGCATTTTTAATACATGTTTATATATTTTACACCGTGTTTACACGTACATGTTTATTTATTTATTTCTTTGTTCATGCCTTGTACCTTTTCATCATATCAATTGCCCATGCATTTTTGTCATATTTATCTTGTCCATGCATTATATTTTGTAGCATTTAGTTTAGTCCTCAAAAATTCGATATCCCATTCAGGAGTGTCGTCTAGAATATTCGGACGTCATTTTTTTTGGGTATCATAAATTACGAGGCTTAGGTTTGAACGATATGATCATGCATTTTTAGGGATTATTAATCAAGTTAGATTGGAATTTAATTTTTTTAGTTAAATACAATACGAGCCCTTAGGTACTGATTTTCGGGCGTGGTGGGAGTGAAACCTTCCCCACTTGTAACCGACTCCCGAACCCCTATAATCTCTGGTTTCCTTTCCGGTGTCCGGTCTACCTAACCCAAGTGACCGGTGACGACTCCACATTTTTATTCCAAAATACAAACTTTTTTCAAAATCCCACTAAAAACTAATTTTTCAAAAAAGTAAAAACACTGATCGGATTTTTTAGTCACTACACATGTTACACCAACTTCATTAATGGATTTATATAAAGATAGAGTAAAGAAAATAGAGACAGAGATTAACAGGGTTATCTATAATGAAAAGAAAATTCGAGGGGAGAAAGTGAAAATTTAAGAAGTATCGGCATGCTATTTCAAAATAAAAAAAGATGAGAGTTTGCAAAATTTAGTAAAAGTTTTCGCCTCTCACGCAATTCCATGGCGGAAAAAACAGATACGTGGCGCTAGGGTTTATATACCCCATCCCGACTGTAGAGTTTCCGTAGTTTTAGCCGTCGGCTGTTAGAGAAGAAGGGAAGCAGAGCGAGAGAGAAATGGGGTCTAGAGATAAGGACCAAACGACATCGCATCACCAGCCACTCATTAGCAGCCTTGTTGTGGGGCCTTCGTCAAGCGACGGAGCTGATGGCGGTGCAGGCGGAGGACGAGGCCATGGGGGTAGCGATTACGAGCCTGGAGAGGTCCGGCGTGAGCCTCTTCCGTATTCTCGCTCTGATCGATACAAGGATGAACCTGGTTGGTCTTTCTTTCTCATGGAATTGTTTTACTTTTTTCCCTTTTCAGTTCAATCAATTATTGTTTATTGTTTGATTTTTTTTATTAATTTACTATAACGCCAAGTTCAAACCACTTCTGCTCCCGTGTTTTAATTGAAAGTAAATGAGTTGTAATTTGAAAGTTGAAACCCTAGAGGGAAGTAGGGAATGAAACCAGATGTGAATTTGGCAATGTACTGTGCGATTATGTTGGAGCTTCATAGCAATTGACGAGCTTTAACTACTTAAATTGAATTACTGTTTGCTTTCCCATTAGATTTATTTGTGAATTGTGCTATTGAGGAGTTAATAAGGCAATCTTACCCCAAGAATACCCATTCTAAAACTATTCATCAAAATGAAACTCAAATAAAATTATTTATGGAGTTAATAAGTCGCATTTGACAAGGCCTGCCTTTGCTCCGTGTCAAAAGCACATTATGGAGGGAGCGCTTTCCAATAAATACGACACATCAACTGTGCCTTGAATGCACTGGACAAAAATGAAAAAAAAAAAAACTAGTAAGAATCAAAGTTGAAGTTTAGCTCCATGAATTGAAAAAATGAAAAAAAATGTTGACATTAGTTTATATATCATTATTGGAGTTTTAGCCTTTGTTTGTTATCAATGTGAGACCAATGAGCTAAAGAGTTTGCCTCTAGAATTTTTCACACGATCTTTGTTTTTTTTAACTAACACCATTAATATTTGCAATACATGGAGCTAAATCTCATGTTTGGTTCTTGCTAGTGTTAGTTTATATAGATGTAATTGGAGTGCTAGTCTTTGTTTCTTATCGATTTGAAATTTATGAGTTAAAAATATATATATATATATCATATGAAAAAAATCTAGAGACAGACTTTTTAGTTCATGAATCTCATATTGATAAGAAACAAAGGCTAACGCTTCATTTATGCCTATATAAACTAATGTCACTACCATTTTTTAATTCATGAAGCTAAATTTCAAAATTGGTTCTTATTATTTTATTTTTCATTTTTGTCTTACAATGCATTCAAGGCACGGTTGGCTTGTTATGTTTTTCGGAAGGCACTCCCCGTAACGCGTTTTTGACGTGGATCTGCCATTTTGGCCACGAGGAGCAAAGAAGGCGCAGAGAACATGGGTGGCCTTTGCTCTACGTGGCCAAAATAGGTTCCATTTCCATAAATAATTTTTTTGGGTGTCATTTCGTTAAATAATTTTAAAATAGGTTTTATTGGGGTAAAATTTCCAGTTAATAGGCTACTAAATGGATTTAGGGACGCCTAACAAGAATATGATTCATGTTCTTGACGGGGGAAATTAAGCTGTGAGCCAAATAGCATAATTGCAGTGTATTTGTAATTTCTATTAATACATTTTTGTGCAAGGGGATTTGCTTATGTTTGAATTGCAATGTCATGTAAACACCACTGTTTTACATGTTTTAGTTCCCAGTACCATGGTTCTATCTGTTGTATTTGCATCTGGTTCTTGTAGCCATTTTTTAATTGCTCAGTTGTTTATGTTCTTGCAGAGTTGGGTTTTGTAAACATTATTTGGTGACTACTACAGTTCAATGATTTTGTTCAATATCTATGTAATAGTTACCCTATAGTTGGGATTGTACCTGTTGTTTTTTCCTTATGTTGCATGTCAAGCATGTGGATCTAATACCCTCATGGAGTATCGAGTTGCAAATGAATTTGCTGTTGTGTGTTACAGCTGTGAGTGTTGCCTGCAAGAACTTGGGTCTTGATGAAGGCTTGTTGGTGTGAGTGCTATCTTGGATCATTGTTGGGGTTAATTGTTGGTTTTTCTTTGTATTGAAAAGGGGGGGTTTTGTGCCAAATGCCATCTCTATATGTTGGGCATAATGAATAGACTTGTGCTGCCGCACTAAAGACAATATTGCATCTCAGTTTTGAAGCTATGGTCACTTGTCAGATCGGGCAAGAATTTGAAGATAGTTACCATGTGGTTGGGTTTGATAGGATGTCATGTCTAATTTGAAATGCTATTTTCATTTCCAGTTTAAGAGGTTTGTGGTCAAGTTTTCAAGATAATTGCAAAAGATCGTATGGGAATTGGACTACTGACAGCCTCAAGTGGTTTTAATGGCTAGCTTTGGGTATGCTCAATGGTAAGGTTGGTCTCTTGGATGGAAAAAGTAGTGTGTTTGAGGGCATCAGGATATGTTAATGGAGGACAGTATGATGTATCTGGTTACTTATAATAAACTTTTGGGGTGGAATATTCCGGACCATTATAACAAATTTTGTTTGTGGGAGTGGAGCTATATCTCCTGGACTTTTGTTGGTTTTGTTAATTTATGGAAGTGCTCGATAACGATAAAGCCAGTATCTGGTAATAATAAACTTTTGGGGTGGAATCTACTTGGCTTTAGGCTTGTTTTTTATTTTCATTTTTCTTCTGGGGGGATAATTAGGTTTCGCTTTGATTGTTTATTATACTTTATTGGGGTAAGTAGTATCTTTTGACAAGTGAATGGGGTATTGTGGAATATCCTTCATATATTATATTTTATCTTCATGAGGCTTCTTGTGTGTTTCTGTATTATTTTGTTTTTAATTGGGTAGTTGAGCTGATGGGCAAAGTTATTGAATATTTAAGCATTTAACATCATAACTGGTCAGTGACTTATGTGTTGCTCTTTTGGGGGGTGGAGGAAGCCCTGTTGGTTTGTATTTTCTATCCATCAAGTTATGTATAGGTGTAGGGAAGTGAACTCATGTTTCGGGTGGTAGAATCTTTTCAAAAAGTGTGCTGAGATGGGCCTTTCGGAAAATTTGGTGCCTGTTGGCTTATGGTTTAATTTCTATTTCTTCATGGGTGGATATCTTTGGTGGTTTTGATCCTCATGGGTGGATATCAATTTGTATGAAGGTTTTTGGTGGTTAATGATTTTTATGTTGGACTATCATGTCGTATGTATATGTTCATTCTAGTCTCCGCCGACCACAGCGTGGATGCTCTCCTTTACCTCCTTTCTACCTATGCTTTATCAAATGAGGTTGCTCCAGATTTATGATATTGGGCTTCATAGGTCAGATATTAGGTTGAAAATATATCGTTAAGCATGTAAGTTTTACAAGATAGACTTTTGGTGCTTGAATCTAGGAAAACAACCTTTTTTCTTCCTGATGACTGAGAGCTGCTATATTGGTTTTGATATACCGGTAAAATGCTGTGTTTGAAAGGGAAAATAACTTTTGAAACAAGTATTCCCTTCTGTACTGGATCTTTCATTCCATACCCATGATGAGAGGAGATCTTGAACAGTGGTAACCATCCTTGCGAACTTTATTTATTGGTCCTTTGAACAATTGATTGCCCATAAGTTCATCTGCAGATAATCACATTGTTTTCCATAATATTTCTTGTATTCAAATTAGATTTGCTTATCTATAGGAGCTGTTGCCTTTTTTCTTTTCCAGGATATAGAATTCGTGCAGGTTCAAGTTCTCCAATACGTCGTAGGGGTGCAGATCACCGATATGGTTCCAATTTTGATCGCTCAGGTGGTCCATCACGAAGCCGTGATTTTGGTAATGGTAGGGATCCTGGCAGATATCGTGGCTCTTCACCTCCTTATACTCGAGGACCAGGTGGTGGCAGGCAACGCAGCAGCAGAGATTTTGATGGGACTGGATATGGTCCTGGACCTATCGGAGGTGAAGGATTGACTAGAAATAATCCTAATGTGCGACCCAGGGAAGGAGATTGGATATGTCCAGATCCTTTGTAAGTACATAACCTTCATACCATGAATTTTGTTTCAAATTTCCCTCTTACTACTTTTACGTTTCTTGCTTTGCATTTCGTTGACGCCTTCTTGTTTCCCTGTTTTCTTCAATCAGTTGAGACACTTTTTTCTGTTTCTTGTACTTCAAAATTCAAAACCATTCTAGATTGTATAATTTCCGTTTATTGTTGAAATATTTTTTAAAAGTTTTATCCTGCATGTTACATTTTATTTTATATCTTACCAATTACCTCGTTGCAGATGTGGAAACTTAAACTTTGCAAGGAGAGAGTTCTGCAACAACTGCAAGAGATTTCGCCATGTGCCTAGAGGCTACCCTGGTCCCCCGCCATCACATGCACCTCCCAGGCACTTTCCTATGGATCTATCACCACCTCGCAGGAATATGAATGGCGGCTTTAGGTCTCCTCCTCGTGGTTGGGCTAGGGACGGTCCCCGAGACTTTAGAGCTGTTGGTCCACCACCACATAGGCATGAAGGTAGGTTTTTCGATCATAGCATGCACAGGGATCGACTGGATTATCTAGACAACGATTACTGGGGGAGAAGTAGATTCGATAGGCCAATGCCAATGGATTGGGGACATAGAGATCATGGAAGGGATAACTTGTTCCATTCAAGGAAAGAGTACGAGAGGCGACCGCCATCTCCACTTCCACCACCACAACTTCCTCTCCGTGACAGACCACGTGATGTGAGGGAGAGGAGTAGGTCACCAATCAGGGGTGCCCCTCCACCAAAAGAACACCGTCGCGATATGTACCTGGAACGAGGAAGAAAGGATGTACGGGGTCTGGGGCGAGACAGAATGAGAGATCCATTTTGAGCAAGCCAATGGTAGAATCTTTAATATTGGTGTGGTGTTTGGATTTTGGGGCTGGTTCCAAATAAATTGGGATTAAAAAGCTTTTGTGGTTGTGTTCAGTTTTCTTGTTGTAAACTTTTGAGGGAAGTGTTAAGAAGACAAGCAGGACTTAGTTCTGTGCTTTGGTCATATTTTCAGTGGACAGTTAAATTCATTATTCAGCGGATCCTGCCACCCACTCCCTTTTATAATCTAGGCTTTTTTAAGTGCTTAAATTATTTTGTTTTTTAGATGCCTAAATTTCTTTTGCTCTTTTTAAGTGCTGAAATTATTAATTTTTAGGTAAAGTAGATGTCTAAATTATCAATTTTTGGTTAAAGTATGTGTTCAAACTATCAATTTTTGGTCAAAATAAGTGTTTTAATTTGACCTTAAAAGAAACAAAAATTATAATTTAAACACTTAAAAGAAAAAAAAAAGTTTAAACACTTTAAAAGAAAAAATATAATAATTTTAGGCATTTAAAAAGGACAAAAATAATTTAGGCATTTAAAAAGAAAAAAAATAAAAAATATGATAGTTTGAGCAAGCTTATAATCTATAACCATTATTTAAATCTTGTTGACCGTTGAAAACCATAGAATTTGGATGCACAGCCATATATATTGTAAAGAACATAGCTAAAGAAAGTGGCAACGGCATCAGTTATAAGCTTATACTGGTAAGGCATTGGTAAAGAAGATGATCAATAGTGTGGGCATCTACAAACTGATGCTATGGACATACTACGTGCAGCATGAAAAACTCTTGTAGGTAGAAGTAGAACGAGATGGAGGAGTTCCCAAACAAAAAAAAAGAGTTTTCGAGATAGGTTATAATTTGGGTAAACGACCACCTAACTATGATGTGGTTTTAGTTTGACTATCGTACTTTCAATTGTCATTATGACCACTTAATTATTTAAGTAGTATAAATCAAGCCATCTGTCATTAAGATTTAACTGAGTTAAAGACATAAATTTGTATAATTATACTTTTAATCTTTTTTACTTATGCATTCTATTAATTTGATCTTAATTTTAATTTAATTCAAGAAATAATCATTCAATCAAATCAAATCAAATGGTGATAAGGGAATTTGGTTTGAGCAGAATTCAAGCCCATTTATAGTAGGAAAAGTCAAACACCCTTGCCACTAAGTCAACTATCACGTTTATTACAACATTTAAAGAATAATTAATGCAGAAAAACAATCTAAAATAGTCTCACCTCGTTATATGTCATCATTTTTTATCGGCACCGTTTTATGTCATCATTTTCTGATGACACGGAGTGCAAAATCTACCATTTAACCATGCATGCAACAAACATAAATAAACTATTCCAACTTAAAATCACAATTCCTCTTTTGTAATGTAACCAACTTACATAGAGAGGATGCCCAATGAAGACCGTTAAAGAATGGTGTTTAGCAGTGATCCATTCTCCATTTTCCAATTGAATTTCCAGCCCTTGGATGCCTTGCCATAAAACAGTGACCATATTCTTATATGTGTGATCCCACTTGTGTTTGGTGCTCTATATTTCATCGACCTCAAAAGATATCTCTTCGAGTTCATGTGTTCATCCATGTATTTTTCAACCCCAAAACTCTCCAATATTATCATCATTACCATTCTATCAACCTCTGACACTTGCTCTACCACGCATCCTACACTTTCGCTGCAAATATATTATAAAATGCTATGTGATATTCGATCACAGTGCGATATTAGATGTGCTTATTATTTTGCTTTTTCAACTTTTGTTTCTTAATTTTTTTTAGTATTATAAAAAATGAATCGATCTAGGGCTATACAAAGAAAAAAAAAACAATCTTAGTCATGGTTAAATGGTATGTTGGCAACGCTGTTAAGTTGGTTAAAAGCTGTTAGTATGTTAGTTATTTTGTTAGTTAGGTTAAGCATTATTATATATATTAAACCCTAATGTACCTACTTTGATCATCGAAAAATAAAGTGCATAATTCTTGTTCATGTTTACTGTTAACTCTGGCCACCGTTTGACATGGTTAAAAGTTTTTCGGTGATTTTTTTGGTGGTGAGGGATTTCAACAGCGGTCGTTCGAGAGCAAGTTTCAGTATTTGCAATATGCGTTTTGTGTTTCTTGTTTTTCTTCTGCGCATACAATTCTTTTTTCTTAAGGAAATATGGGGGATATTGCTGATTCTAATCATCCATTGTACTTGCATCCATCAGATACACCAGACACTTTGCTGGTCGCACACTAGTTAACAAGGGTAGAGAATTACAGCTTGTGGAGTCGATCAATGCGAATAGCCTTGTTAGCCAAGAATAAATTTAGTTTTGTAGATGGATCTTGCACACAAAATAGAGTAGCTGAGAATTTGCGTTCTCAATAGGGCATGTGCAATGCCTTGGTACTGTCTTGGATCCTAAACACAGTCAATCAAGAGCTTTCTGTAGGGATTGTTTTTGCTTCACCAACGTCTTTAGTTTGGCAAGATCTTAAAGAAAGATTCCATAAAGTGGATGGCTCTAGAATCTATTTCTTACATTGAGAAATAATGTCACATTAACAAGGATTATCCTCAATTTCAGTATATTTTATTCGTTTGAGGCTGTTATGGGATGAATATGATGTGTTGATTCCCTTTGCAACCTGTGACTGTGAAGCATCTCGTCAAAACAAAGAACATGTCAAGCAGCAAAGACTGTTTCAGTTTCTTATGGGATTGAATGAGCCATATTCTATGGTGAGAATTCAAGTTTTGTTAATCAAGCCTTTGCCTACAGTAAATCAGGCGTATTCCATGTTAGTTCAAGAAGAAAGTCAAAGGCAACATTCATCATGTTCTTTAATAACTTCTGATACAACAGCCTTGTATTCAAGTTCTTCTCAAATGAAAAGGTGTTTTAATAGCACTTGTGATTACTGTCATGTCAAGGGGCACAAGAAAGAAACGTGTTATAAATTGATAGGCTATCCAGCTGATTTCAAGTTTACCAAGAAGGCTGGCTACAACAATAAACAAGCAGCTGCAAATTCGGTCAGTACTTCAAACACTTCTCTTTCTGCTCAGTCTCTAGTGCCAACTTTCACACCAGCGCATGCTTGGTAAAGAACCTATGGTACACGCAACTGCACACGTGGCAGGTATATCCATGCAATCTTTGAATAAAAAATGGATTTTAGATACAGGGGCTACAAACCAGATGACTTTTGATTTGAATTGTTTAAGTTCACCTGTTTTCTTGTGATCCAACATCATTTGTGCAATTACTAATGTTTTTTGTATTCCAAATTTTTATTACAATCTGATTTCTATCTCACAGTTGACTAAAAATTTAAATTGTACTGTTATTTTTTTCTTCTCAACAATGTATTTTACAGGACCCTTACGGTGGAGAGATGAAGATGATTGGTAAAGCACGAGGTGGTTTATATGTTTTTCAAACTTCCAGTTTTTTTAGAACCTAGTGTTTCTGTAGAATTGTTTCCTGTTAAAGCTAATTCCTGTATGACTTTTGCTTCAGATTACTGTCTAAATTCTATTTGGCATTCTAGACTTGGTCATACTTCAAGTAATACGTTGTCTAAAATTCCTTCCTTGCAATGTACTGACTCAAATTTGAAAGAAATAAAACAGTGTGACTGTGACGACCCAATTTTCAGGTTAGAAGTTCGGGTTTTAAATTCAGATATTTGGTCTTTTGAATTTGGGATTAAATTAAAAGAAATCAGAACTTGAAAGCTTAATTTGTGGCCATTTTGTAAACAGGTTAAATATTAAGGCCAAAAGTGAGAACTTCATAAAAGTCCAATGACTTAGTGGATGCTTTACCCATTAGTCTTTGGCAGGCATTAAATTGCCTGATTTGGCGTGAATGAGAGGGAGACCGCCCACCTATCAATCTGTCATGTATTTCTTTTAATCTTTCATTCATTTATTTATATATTTTTAATTCATTTGGCTATATAAAGCCAAAGGCATATGGCTTAACGAGGGGAGGGAAGACGGCAGAATGAAAGAAAATGAGAGGACAGTGCACGGAGAAAATTAAGAGTAGTTTCGATCAAGCTTTGATCGGAGGTTTATTTATGGTTCGATCGAGTTGGTTTTTGGATAGCAATTAGATGGTACGGAGATCTTGATGGTGGTCGGTTAAATTTTTTATTCGAGCCTTATAATTTCGGGAATTTGAGTTTTTCTGCAGCCTCGTTTTTGGTAATGTTGGTGCTTGGAATTAAGGTAATACTTAAATATCTCTTTAAATTCTTATAAATACGATTTTTGTATGTTTAATTAGATTATAAATTGTGGTATGATATATGAATAGGGATTTCGATGCTTTGGATCCTAAAATATTACATTTTATTTGTATTGAATTGTTTTGACATGTTAGAATTTCGTATCAACCGTAAACTATCGTATCCATTTAAATATACGAAAATTCGTATCCAATCTCTAAAACCTTTTAATTAGCCTATTTTCTTATGAGATCAATATTCTCGTATTTGAGTAAAATTACCAAAATACCATACTTCTAACTTACCTTTGTATAACCTATTTTTTTTATGTCTTCACAATGTGCTTTCGATTCCTTTTTGCTTATGAGTGTACTTTGAGAGCGAGTAAAGCTTAGACTTTGATTATTTGTTCTCCGAGGATTTTATGATCCTTATTAAGGCTTGGCAGCATGGTTTGACTCGAGTGGACTTCACTCGAGATTTGGTCAGTTTCGTGATTCAGACAGTTTTGTGATTCTAGAACTCAGTACGATAGGCTTGGTAAGTTGCAAGGTTTTGAGTTTCGGTATATGATAGATTTGGTAAATTATGCATTTATGATAGTTATGTTATTCAGTATTTTCGTATTTGAATGTATGATGTACATACGCACGCGATTCGTTTCGATGCCCGCGCAACGTCACTAGCTTATATATATTCTGTTCTGGTATACCGATGAAGGCTCATGAGCATTTAGCGCTTATTATATTTCGCCTGCGATTCAGGTATTTTGCGACTAGCCTTCGTATCAGGCATTTTACGATTATACATACGAATCAGGTATGTGTTACATATTGGTATTTTGTAGGTTTGGGATTTTCGAGTTGGTTAACTCAAGTTTGCTTATGCCCTTTACGGTTTGGACGATTTAATTATTTTGCACAGTAATTTATGTTACATTTTTTTTCTATCAATTATACTGACTTGCTTTATAATTATTAATCTGTATTACCGGGCTCTTAAGCTCATTAAAATTATAAATCTTCGTAAGTCAGTAGGTTGAACTTTATTTGTGATATTGACATCGGACCTGGGAGTCCCAATAGCTTTAATTGTAGAGTACGATATTTGTATATTTAGGCGGACATGTAGGTCACTATACCTTGTTTGCATGTCAGTTTGAGTCTGACTTTTGTTTTGGTTTCTAAATTCGATTTTGAACAACATTAGTTTATTCAAAACTTTAATTCAATGGTATTTGTAATTGCGGGTTGCTCTCGTGACCCAAATATAACACTTTGTGTCGATCGAATTATCCGTACCGATTTAGGGTGTTACAATGACATTTGCCCTCTTGCTAAGCAAATGAGGTACCCTTTCATAATAGTGTTACTCATGAAAATTCTCACTTTTCTCTTATTCATATTCACCTTTGGGTTCCTTATCGGGTTAGTACACATAGTGGAAAGAGATTTTTTGACCATTGTTGATGATTATAGTCATGACTTGGGTTAGATTGCTCAAGTTGGAAAGTGATGCCATAATAGCTTTGAAACAGTTTTTTTGCTTATGTTCAAACCCAATTTTCTACTGTCATTAAGATCATAAAAAGTGATAATAGTTCAAAATTCTTTACTTTAGAAGGTGATGAATTTTTAAGCATAATGGGATTGTGAAGAGCTCGATATCCTTCAACCGATATATTTGCCAAGTGGCGGAGAAATGTAATTTTAGGTGATGGCGGTGGAAACAAAAGAAAGAAAATATTATATAATGATTTAGAGTGGTTCGGCTTTCTAATCAAAGCCTACATCCACTACCTTAGATTTCCCACTAAGGATTTCAACAATTCACTAAGAATTCTTTCCTTTTTTAAGGCTAAAGAGACAACCCTTTACAACCTAGACTCACTTACCAAGCCTAGCATCCAAAGCTTACAAACTAAGCTTTGGAAAACCTCTCTAACAATATAATTAATAGCAGACTGAAATCCCTCTTTTAGGTAGATGTTTGCACTCTAAAGCCCTCACCTAAACCCAATACACTTGAGCATATATTGACATTTGAGCTCAACAAGTGTAGTCTATACAAGAATATGAATTTAAGCACTAAGACACATTTTAAATCTTTTTGATGTTGACAATTTGATCATTAGCTTTTTCAGATACTTCTTGAGACCTTAAATACTCTCAATTGAGTTTCTAGCCGTTGGTAATTGTTGGGATTGAATTGCAGCCGTTGGTAGCTTTATTTCCTACAATAAATGCAATTTTGAAGCAGTCGGTATTGGTATGTGGGTAGCCGTATTGATACCGGTTCTTCAGAAACTAGCCATTGAGCTTGATGCAGCATTCTCGTATTGATATGCCATGGCGCGTATCGGTATATGGGATTGGTACGCCACAATCCGTTTCGGTACTGGGAATCAGTACAGGGGATCGATACGTTGCAGGGAACTAGCCGTTGGGGTTTTTGAAAATAGTCGTTAGGGATTTGAACAGTAGGGATCGATATGCGTATAATCGTATTGGTATGACCCTCTCCATATCGCTACGGCTAAGTCTGTACCGGTACAGGTTTTCGCTAATAGAAAAATAATATAGCTGAAACCCTAAAAGGTATCGATACAGTGTATACCGTATTAGCACGGTCATGTAGAAAACAAGAGTTTGACTACTTTAAAACATTTTAAACACTTCCAAAACCTTATGAAAACATCTCAAACTTATTTTCAAGTTTTTTGGACTTAAAATCATTTTTGAAATCTTTTCAATTTAGTCCAAAACTATTTTTCAATTATTATATCAAAACAAATATCCTAACAATCTCCCATTTTTGATATAATAAAACCAACTTGAAAAATTATTTTTAAGATTCTCCCCCTTTGTAAAAAATAAATTTTGAATGAGAGTTTAATATTTAAAAATAGTTAAAGCTCTCCCTTATTCACTTGAAAATTCAATTTTTCAACCCATTCTCCCTCTTTTTGTTATATCAAAAATGATTCAAACCAAAGTTTGAAAACTTTTAAGCCCATAACAATGGAGAGTTTTGATAACAAATTTTGACAAAAATGAGACTTATGATTAAAATATGCTCCTCCTTACTCAAGCATCACATGAATGTTAGTCCAACAAATGTAAGATTACCTAGTTGAATTAAAAATAAATAAATAAATTTAAAAACAAATAAATTCAACTAAATTTTATCACTTGAACCAAAGGTAGGATGTGGAGTCTTCATTCTTCAAGTGATCTTTCTTGTGTGTATAGAGCTCCCCTTAATTTTATCATTTGTTGATCATGCTCCATCTCACTTAAATCAAGATAATCAAATAATTTTTTGTATCAAATTGCTTTGGATCCATAGGCATTAGTAGCACAACCTTTATTGTTATTGTTAGTATTATTATTTAGCATATTGGTATTTAAAACAAAACCAAAAAATAATTAAGAGCCCATCTAATATTAAATAAGATCCATGATACATAGCTAGCCCATTTAACCCAAATAATAAAACCCTAGCTAACCATTTTTTAATCCTTGTGCAGCCAAATATTAGCCATCAGATCTAGGCATGGATCCAATGGCTTAGATTGGACCAAGGAGAAGAAGGGCTGCCCTTCCCCACTCGCGGTGCTACGCGCGCCTCTTCCCCGAGCGCGTGCAGGACACCCGCACCAACGACGTCCGGCAACCATCGATAACCTTCTAGCCCGCCACCCTCACCGTGATTGTCTACCGCGCCGTCACCGTCTTTCTCACCGGCCGACTCCCTACAGTGGGGGAAAGAAATCAAGTGGGAATGGAATATGGAAAAATATGAGATCAGTCCCAAATCAGAGCATGATCCGAATCAAGCAAAATGGGGAAGCAATCAACCTTAATTTATGGGATTTTTATTCCAAATTTGCTATGTATTTTTGGCATGAAAAAACCCTATATAAACATCCCTCTCCCTTTGTAATTTTCACGACGGATTACCACGAAAATACACTAAAAAGCACGAATCAACCACTTGTATACATCGATTTCTGGAAATACAAGACAAGAGAAGCATTTTGAGGTACATAGTTTTTTTTTTTTTTTTCTTTTTTTATTTCGAATTTATAATAAAAAGGGATGAATTTTTACCTTGTTTAAATCTTGAGCCGTCGTCGGATTTCGAACTAGGTGGCCGAAATTTGAAAATTCCAAAGGTGGGGGTGAGATTCAAAATTTTTTAAAAGAAAGGGAACAAACTTTTCATTTTTGTTGGGTATTTTGAAAGGTGGATTTTTATTGGAAACTAAAGGGGTTTTTGTTTTTTTATATTTTTCCACCGCCGGAAATGGCGGCCGACACCGGTGTGTGGCGGCTTGCATGGTTGGGGTTCACCGGTGTTCTTTAATCTATTAAGAACACCTGGGGTTGTTTGATTCAAAAAAAATCTAAGGAAAAAATGAGAGTTGTTTATAAAAATTGGTCTTTATACGCAAAACAAAACGGGTAATTTACTCTCATTAAATCCCTCCGCCTTACTCTTTTTCTTCTACGAGCCTTTAAGTTTTCAAACTGTTCAATTTGGTCACTGGTTTCTTCCAAGTTAGGTCTCGAGTTTTAATAGTTTTTCAATTTGGTCATCTTTTACTTCCATTTTAATCCAAAATTTTCAAAATATTAAATCCTTTTGGATTTTTTTATTAAGTTTTATATAAAACTGGCTTGTACACTAAATGTTGACCCTATCCAGGAAATAATTACACTTTCTCTTTTTTTTTAATGTTTGTTTATTTATATTTGTTTAATTTTATGTTGTTTATGTTTTTACGCCATTAAATAAATTGTTAGATGCCATGTTTAATAAAAGAAATATAATGTGGTGTCTTATTAAACGAAAATGACGTGTTAGCGCCAGGAGTGTTGGCGGTGAATAAAATTTATTTTTCGAATGGTAAGACCGTTAAAATAGAATCATATTCATAAATGAACAAATAAATTAAATCTTATATGAACTTGCAGATTTCGACATTAAAACTTTTGCAATCGACTAGGTACCAATTTTAAGCGCTGTGGGGGTGCTAACCCTTCCCCACACGTAACTGACTCTCGAATCTGTTTTTTGTTTTCGCAGACCAAAACTTTTGTTTTAATAAAACAAAATGTTTTATTAAAATGACCCGTTTTTAGGTGATCCAATCACACCTTTTTAAGAGATTGGTGACAACTCCGTGTTTTTTTTTAAGTCGATATCGAAAGGGTTGCGACAGAAGAAGGGTGTCTTGTTAATTGATTGTGCTATGGAAACCGATTGATAGTTGATCGAGCTTACCGGGATCACCTCAATAAGATGTTAATCCTTCACGATTGAGTCTCGCTGTGATACCAATTAAAGAGCTCGATATCCTTCAACTGATTTATTTGTTAAGTGGTGTAGAAGTGTAATTTTGAGTGATAGTGGTGGAAACAAAAGAAAAAAAATATACAATGATTTTGAGTGGTCCGGCTTTCTAATCAAAGCCTATATCCACTACCTTAACTTCCCCACTAAGAATTTCAACAATTTACTAAGAATTCTCCTCCTTTTAAGGCTAAGGAGACAACCCTTCACAACCTAGATTCACTCACTAAGCCTAGCATCCAAAGCCTACAAACCAAGCTTTGGGAAACCTCTCTAACAATAGAATTAATAGCAAACTAAAATCTCTTTTTTAGGTAGATGTTTGAACTCTAAAGCACTCACCCAGACCTTAATACACTTGAGCATATATTTACATTTGAACTCAACAAGTGTAGTCTATACAAGAATATGAATTTAAACACTAAGACACATTTTCAATCATTTTGATGTTGGCAATTTGATCATTAGCTTCTTCAGATACTTCTTGAGACCTTAAATACTCCCAATAAAGTTTCTAGTCGTTGATGACTGTTGGGATTGAATTGGAATCGTTGATAGCTTTATTTCTCGCAATAAATACAGTTCTGGAGCAGTTGGTATCGGTACACAAGTAGCCGTATCGGTACCGGTTCTTCAGAAACTAGCTGTTGAGCTTGATGCAGCCTTCCCGTATCGATACGCCGTGGCGTGTATCGATACCTGGGATCGGTACGCCACAGTCTGTTTCGGTACTAGGGATCGGTACAGGGGATCGGTACGCTACAGGGAACTAGTCGTTGGGGTTTTTGAAAATAGCCGTTGGGGATTTGAAAAGTAGGGATCGGTACGCGTATAATCGTATTGGTACGACCTTCTCCGTATCGGTACGGCTAAGCCTGTACCGGTACGAGTTTTCGCTACTAGAAAAATAATGTAGCTGGAACCCTAAAAGGTATCGATATGGCGTATACTGTATCGGTACGATCATACAGAAAAAATAATTTGACTACTTTAAAACATTTTATACACTTCCAAAACCTTATGAAAGCATCTTAAACTTATTTTCAAGTTGTTTGGACTTAAAATTATTTTTGAAATCTTTTCAATTTAGTCTAAAACTACTTTTCAATTATTATATCAAAACAAATATCCTAACAAATTGTTCATCAAATCACATATATATACACACCACAACAAAATGGTGTTGCAGAACGAAAGCATAGACATTTGCTTGAAGTTGCAAGGGCCCTTAAATTCCAATCCAATGTACTTGATAAATTTTAGGGCGAATGCATAAACACTGCATGCTACCTTATAAATCGTTTGCCTAGTTCTGTGATAAACTGGAAAACACCCTATGAATTGTTAAATCATAAAGTCCCATCTCTTAATCACTGCGTATGTTTGGATGCTTAGCCTATGCTACAACTCCAAATTACAGTGATAAGTTCTCTCATAAAGCTTTTCCTTCAATTTTTATGGGATATTCGATGACTCAAAAGGGATATATTTTGTTTAATATTGCTACTAAAAATTTCTTTGTTAATAGGGATGTAATTTTTCATGAGACCGTGTTTTCATTCAAGTTTCCTGTCAAAGGATCACCTTTGTTTCCTATTTCATCTTCTCCCAGTAATGATTTTATGAACATTGATATTTCTCAAACGTTGCCATCTTCCAATGATAATCCTTCTGTTACTTCTTCAGATATATCTCATGTTCCTAATGATTCTGCTATTAATGTTAATAATACTCATGATCATATTGATTATGTTAATAATACTCAAGTTAATGTTCAACCTAGTATTCAACATGTTTTAAGAAAATCTATTCGAATTAGTAAACCACCTACTTGGCTTAATGATTTCATTTGTCCTACTCAGTCTTCGTCATCTACTCCACCTAGCACTGGTACACATTCCATTTCAAATTATATATCTTATGTTCACCTACTCATTCTCGTTGTTTTGCTGCTTTTTTGTTTTCCATTTATGAGCCACAAACTTACCAAGAAGCAGTGCTTGACAAGCGATGGATTGAGGCCATGAAGCAAGAAGTTCAAGCTCGTGAAGCAAATGGAACTTGGGAGTTGGTCTCGTTACCTCCAGGACATAAACCCATTGGATGCAAATGGGTGTATAAAGTGAAGTATCATGTTGATGGATCAGTGGAACATTTTAAAGCGAGGTTGGTTGCCCAAGGCTATAATCAGCGTGAGGGAATTGACTATCAAGACACTTTTTCTCCAGTCACAAAGCAAGTTACTGTCCGAGCAGTCATAGCATTAGCAGCTGTGTATAATTGGCCTTTATTCCAAATGGATGTCTTCAACGCGTTTCTTCAAGGTGACATGTATGAAGAAGTGTATATGTTGCCCCCATAGGGATTTCCCAACCAGGGGAGACTCGTGTATGCACTCTATATGGTTTAAAGCAAGCATCGCGTCAATGAAATTTAAAATTAACAGAGGATCTTGTGTCGAATGGATATATGCAAAGTCTACTTGACTACTTGATGTTCACAAAGAAAAAAGAAGACAAGATGGTCATTCTGTTAGTGTATGTGGATGATCTACTTATAACTGACAATGATGATGTGATGATACAAGAGCTAAAAGGGATTTTACATTAAAATTTCAGAATGAAGGACTTGGGGCACCTCAATCTTGGAATTGAGGTTCTCAGGTCAAGAGAAGGGATTGTGCTTAACCAACGCAAATATGCATTGGAACTGATTGTTGAATCAGGTATAGGGGGAGCTCGAGTTGCAACACCACTGAAATTAAACCAAAAACTAACATCGATTGAGTTTGATGAAGGAACAGAAAAGAAGAAAGAACTTTTAGAAGATGTGAGTGCTTATCAAAGGCTAATTGGACGACTTTTGTATTTCTCAAACACGAGACCAGACATTGCCTTTGCAGTTCAACACCTTAGCCAGTTCATGCAATCACCCAAGAAGATTCATTGTGAGACAACATTATGAGTGGTGAGGTATATTCGAAAGAACCCTGGACAAGGGATCTTACTTGCAGCAAAAGCTGTACCTCAATTAGTAGCCTTTTGGGATTCTGATTGGGCAGCCCCATAACTCGAAAATTGGTTATATCCTATTGTATTAAACTTGGGGAATCACTTATACGTTGGAAATCGAAGAAGCAAAATACAGTCTCAAGGTCATCAGCAGAAGCTGAGTATAAAGGAATGGCTTTTACAATAGCTGAGTTGGTTCGGATAAGAGGACTGTTACTTGAATTAAGAGTAAAGCTTGTCGAACCAGCAACATTGCAATGTGACAGTCAAGCTGTGCTTCAGATAGCTGTCAATCCTGTCTATCATGAACGTACCAAACATATAGGAATAAACTGCCATTTCATTCGGAAAAAATTCAGAAAAGGATAGTCAAAGCGCAGCATTTACCTACAGGGGAACAACAAGTTGATATACTTACTAAAGGGATTGGTGTTTATCAACATGAACGCCTGTTAGTCAAGTTGGGCGTGAAAGATGTGTATCACCCTCCAACTTGAGGGAGATTGTTAAGTTGGTTAAAAGCGGTTAGTAGTTTAGTTATTCTGTTAGTTAAGTTAAGCATTATTATATATATTAAACTCTACTGTACCTACTTTGATTATCAAAAAATAAAATACATAATTCTTGTTCATATTTACTATCAACTCCGGCCACCGTTTGACAAACGCATCCTACACTTTCGCTAATAATGTTGTCGCTTGTTGCAGGCATGATTAAATGGTATATTGCACACTTCACAACATTAGCAATTACATGAAACGAGGCGAGATATTCTTTTGGATTATTTTTTTGGCATTAACCATCTTCGATATTAGATGTTGTAATTTATATCATAAATGTGATGATTGGTTCAGTGACAAGGGTACCACTTTCCTTCGACTATACACGGACTTGTATCCTACCCAAGTAAAATTCCTTTGTTTTATTTTCCTCTTCCCAATCAAATGACACGTGTCACCACACGTTTGAATTATTAATTATTATAAAATTAAATTAATAGACTAACAAAACTACTTATCTTTTAAGGATAAAGAAGAAATATCCTTTGGAGTCAGCATAGATACAACATCAGGAGAAGGATCATAATTTAAGATTGACAAAGACCCTTCTCCATTTGATAGAGAACCATATATTCTCCTCTTTTGAACTGCCGTATGATATATTTATATATACACTAATCTGGTCCGATTATTGGTTTAAAAATGTCTTTGAACTCGAGCCAATCATTCATCTCATATCTTGTTAAGTTAAAATTTTAATTTCTTAACTATTGACTAGTTTAATCAAATGAAATATTAAACCATTTAAATAAAATTAAAAATTCAAATTATGATATTCCAAATAAAACAATTCATTTGAAAAAAGTACTCTACACTCAATCTGAACATGTAAAAGGAATAATTAAAATATTGGAAGTTATTTATTTGTACATTAAAATGTACCAGCAAAGATTGGTGCTTGATTTGTGCCTTTGCAGAAGGCATGTCGGGACCACCTTGTTTAGGCTTTATCATAGTAGACCGTTCATTTTAGGTCTTTCTTCCAAAGCTCCACACAAAAAGTATACGATCAATGGAATTGCAAATACGAGGAAGGCGCCCACAATTACATGTATATTTAGTAGAACAAAAACAAAACACTACATATTTTCTTCATCCAGATTCGTATCTTCCAGAACTATTCCTTGATATTCAAACTTTAGATATAATATGAAGAGACTATCAGTCCATACGAACACCAAAAAAAAAAACAATATTTACACAAAAAGCCAAAAAAAATTATTTGTTTATGTTAAGAAAATAAAGTAACGTTAAACTCCAGATTGTACACTTATCTAAAGAGCATAAATCTTATTGCTTTCAACCATTGGGTGTTCCCAGGAAAATAAAAGAGCAACAGACATTTTAAATATGAAACCAAATCCATCTTGCTTTCGTTACATGATAATAGACCTCACGGGGTAGATTTCTGGGCTTTACAGCCTTGACTTTGATGTTGCAGATGGCGTTGCAGATGCACTCTACAAATAGAAAATCAAGTAAAATAATAAATGACGCTAAATAACATCCTAAAACTCAGAATTATCAAATGGGACACACCAAGCCGTTCATATTTCCTGTATTACAGGCGTAATCATAAATATATTTAAAATTTATTAAATGTATTAACATCCCAAGTAAAAAAAATGTAACACCAAAAAAAAACCTTTGATTTGGTACATTATTAACAAGTACAGTTAACAAGTATTATCATATGGGTTTTTTATAGGCTACCTAAATTATTACCCAAAATCTTTTTAATCCTTAAACCGAATGCTTAAACACGCTAACTGAATTAAGACTCAATCAAACAGTAATTTAAGCATGTAAACGAACCGAACGAACACGAGCGAAGGTGTACTCATATTCGTTCGTTTAATTTTAACTGAACGAACACAACGAACACTGAATTTCTTGTTCGTGTTCGTTCGTTAAGAACTGTAGCTTGTTCGTATTCGTTCATATTCATTCATTTAAATGATAAACGAACATATACAATATGTTAAATATATAATATTCTGGGTTAAATCGAATTGATTAATTCAGTTAATCAATCAATTTTAAACTGAATTAATCGATAATTAAAATTTAAAAAACTCTTAATCATTAGCTGAAACTTAAAATTATCCAATATATTAACCAATTTTGTTTTGGTTCGGTCAGTTAGTTCAATTTAACCGAACAACGAACACCCCTAGCCGATAAGAAGGAAGTTTTTAACGAGTCATAAAATAAGACTTGTTAACTTGAATAACTCAAAATTTTTTAGTCGACTTGATCTAAAACTTACCCCTAGACAGATGTTAACAAGATGTAAATAAACGAACAAATATAAATAAACATAAATAAACGTACATAAATAACATAAACGAACACAAATGAATTTTAATGAACGAACATGACAGAAGTTTATGAACATAAATGAACGAACGAAACCTTTGTTCGTATTCGTTCATTTAATTAAATAAACAAAAAATCTTGTATATGTTTATTCGTTTATTTAATAAACGAACATAAACGAATTTCTCGCAAAACAGTTCTTCGCTAAACGTTTGATTCATTTAGAGCCTTAAGTACTACCATATAATTTTCAACTACCAATACGCCAACCTTTCTTAAAAATTAAATCCAACCGCTATTTATGTATTAAAACGAGTAAACATGAATGAATGAAAGAAATATAAAATGATGCTCCTATGTGACTGTATTAATGATGTGTAAAACTGAATCAAAACTCCCTGTATTGAATCAATATTTTTCATCCATGAATAGAATTGGACACCGACTAAAAAAGAAAAGGGTCTTACCAATGGGATGCCCTTAATGGCTCTTTCTTCCAAAAACTTCGATGGTTTGTAGAAGCCGCCATACATTTCTGACCATCTCTTAAGGCTTCTATATACATGGTTCGCCCCTACTAAATCTGCCCAAAATACTATGCCGCCACTGCCCAAAATAAGAAGATACAATCACTGTCAGATGTGGGCGAATTGTTCCCCTAAATAATGATTTGATGCAACATTATCAAAGATAAATATCCTTATTTAAACTGTGAGAAAAGATACACATGATTAAGAGATCGATCCCAGTTTGTAAGGATCTATCTTGCTTTGTTGAACCTTTTGCTTTGGAAAATATCTAATGCTTTTAAAATGGTAAAGACATTTTCGGAGATACTTAGTTTTTAATGATTTTCTGTTGATTCAAACCAATATTTTCCCATTGATCATGTCATGTTTCTCCATAAAAAAAAGAAACTACAAAAAAAAGGAAACATTTTTCAAAATAATTTTTTCATGATAAATAAATCCTAAGCAATATTAAAAATCAGATACTAGATTGAGAATAAACCTCACAATGACATTAAAAAAATTTCTAATTAGTTATAACTAAAGAAGTAAGATATTGTCCCTGAATTTTCTTCACCCCACCCGCTAACAGAAAGTTCAAGAGTAACTGCAGTCAATGACGAAAGACTTACCGATAAGATGGGAAGCTCATTCCGAGAACAGATGCAATATCAAGGTCAGATGCTCGAACCACGATCCCTTCATCAAGAACCCGACATGCCTCATTGACTACTGGGAAGAGTACCATCTCCAGAATTTCTCTATCAGTAACCGAAATAGGCTGTCAAACAATGGCAACAACAATACATTAGATATTTTACCTACAAAGGCCAAAGAAAAGGTGATTGCAGTTGTCACCTGTCTTTGTCTTGTATGGCCTGCTACCAACTACCATAGAAGCAAGTTATGTATTCATATCATGCTCATGCATCATAATCTAGTTTAAAGAATTATATTTATATATGACCTTTGATATGTTAATAATTTGCGTACATAGATTTTACCATGTTTGTGTTTTTTTTCATGTTCATGTTTTTTCTGTGTAGTATTGTGATTTGTGTCCTGCTTTAGTTATTATCTCACATCGCGTAATTGAAGTGTTTTCAAAGTTACCACGTCATTGGAGTGATAAATCTTAAAGTTAGCCATCAATGGACAAAATTTCATGCCTATAGATTATAGAGTTACCTTCGGAGGCAGGAGTACTTACCTTTCCAGCGGGCATAATATTGGTAAGCCGTCTAGATTCCTCAATAATAGGCAACACAGAAGGATCAAGCTTTGGTTTGCTTCCCTTCTCATAAATATAGTATCCTTTCCCGTTGTTTTTCCCTGAAATACCAAAAGTTCATGAAATTTCAAACGTCCCAATAACAAAGGAACATAGAGGGGGGGGGGGAGGGGGAGGAACATAAATATAGTATTCATTTACCATTTCGTCCATTTTTAACTAAAAGTTCAACCAATGGAGATTTGAATACTCGATCTGAGAATGCCTTTTCATATTCTTTCCCAACAGCCATGGCCACTCCATAGCCGGCCAAGTCTTGAAGCCTGCAATATTGCAAATCAGAAGCATAACTTATCAGTTATCACAATATGTCCAGAATATACCGAGGGATATAAGTTGGTATGCTTTGCTTCAAACAAATCACCAGTCAGATGAATCATCTGAAATCCGATAATTACTTTAACTTTAAGCTCAACGGATCTGTTCCCCTAGTTATACTAAGCTATTAATGGCATCTAGATAGTAATATATAAGCATTAGTTGTGTTGCCGCTGGTGCAGAAGCAGATGCACCAACATGTGGCAACTCTTTTCTTCTTAGGTTTTCCAGTTATGGAAGGATGATACCTACCTTTTCAATTGCAGAAGCATATACTACAATTAAATCATCACTGAGACAAGCTACAATCAAGATAAATCACAGTTCCATGACAAATATTTGATTCATTTACTCGCTGTTAAAATATATCGCAGTTGGAAAAATGCCTACTCAAACCATGAAAAAGATATCTAATGCTCAAGGGTTAAAGAAAGAAGATTACTGGAAAGGACCCATAGGAAGGCCAAAATTGCTGATGACCCGGTCAATCCTGAATGCATCGACACCTAAACTGACCAATAAATGTGCACCTTGCGTATAGGGGAAGAATGTTCGATTAACTGCGAAGCCAGTGCAATTACCAACCACAACAGGAACTTTCTTTATTACTTTGCCTACTGTCATAAGATCAAGAATTATTTGTGGGGAAGTTTTTTGTGTTCGTACAATCTCCAAAAGAGGCATCAGATGGGCAGGACTGTTTAAGACAGCCAAATCGGACAAGCAAAAAAAGTCAGTTCGATAAGAATCAATATCAAACAACATATCAATTAAGTAATGAGCATACATAGTACAAACCATAGTGCAATTATATCCAAAAACTACAACTTCAGTTAAGTAATGAGCTATGGCAGTCATGGGACCGTCTCATTTTCTGTAAGCTCTAGTCTGTTCTATTCAGTATCATCACTCCCTTAAATATACATTTCTTTAAGCTCTGCAAAAAATCATACATCTTGTGCCATTCATAATTTATCCAAGGGCCGGAATCCATGTTTGTAAATTTTCCATAGTGTGAAGAGGAGAGGGAAAAAATACATTAGGAAAGGAAGAAATCAAAGCTTCTGAAGAAAAGAATTCATGGTACCAAAATCATTCTGGACAGTAACACACAGCATGTGAAAGAATTCAAAGTTCCATCGACCCCATGACCGTAGGCATAAGAAACATACAGCATGTGGGGTCCCCAAAAACCATTCTAGTGCCATGCCGAACAAAAAAGTTAAATGCAGTAAAAAGAAGAGTGGTAAAGTTGGAGTCCAAAGGACCTTCTGTTCCTCAGCACCGTTACAGCATCCCAGAAAGGATCTATTTGACTTGGGTGATTCTTTTAAGTATGACTAAAGTATACCTACTGATTACTCCTACTGGAATTAGGAAGAATAAATGCTAAGATATTTGAGCACTGAAGAGAAAGTTTACAGCTTGGAAAATATTATTTTGCGCACATAATTTATAAAGGTAGTATTGCCATGAGGGCAACAAGATGCAAGACAAATGACCATAGCACCAAAAGTACTGAAATGTAATGCCATTAGAAGTGTTATGGGGATTTAGATGTTAGCTTCCTCCGTATATAAAGAATATGATAGAGAATTTGAAAGGCAATAACACAACAGCAAGCAAGCAAAAATAATCGCCTGAAAAACTGAGCTCCTATTGACACGATCTAATTTATTTTTTCTCCAATTAAATTGAGGTCAATAGTGGATGTGTTTGGTAAGGTTCTTTAAAATCATTCACCAGTCCAGAAGAAATTTTAACTCTCTCAACATCCATGGGGGCCACAAGATGCAAGAAAAAGGGCCATAGCACTAAAAGCACCAAAATGTAATGCCATTCAAAAAGTTGCGGAGGATTTAGATGTTAGATTCCTCTATATATGAAGAAGCACATGGTAGAGAATTAGGAAGACAATAACAAAGCAGCAAACACGGTAAAATAAATTTGATAACCTGAAAAAATGAGCTCCTATGACACGATCTTGTGATTTTATTTTTTCTCCAATTAAATTGAGGTCAATAGTGGATGTGTTTGTTGCCAAAATGCAGTGAGGAGGGCAGGCCTTCTCTATCTCACTGAATATTTTTTGCTTTAAAGGAACATTTTCAATAACAGCCTGCAGATAAAAACTAAATTAGAAATATTTTCATTGAAATCCTCCAATATAAGAATAACGCAAGTTAGAGTATAGAGACTAGAGATAGACAAATTATGAGTATATATAATTACAATATTTTGTGTGGCCAAGTGGTGGCTATCAATAGTTCCAAAATGTTATAAATACCATAACACGGCTCACCTCTATGACCATGTCTACATCTTTAAATTCAGCGTAATCCAGAGCTCCTTTAAGCATTGAGATAGCTTTTTCTGCCCTATCCTTCGTCAGTTTTCCCCTAGTTGCTAAACCTCTAACGTTCGCTGCCAACAAAAATAAGAAAAGATAAGAAAGATAGTATTAAATTTCTACAACATTTAAATAGTTCTCACATGCAACATAGATATCTTAACACATTAATTAAGATTATCCTTTAAAATAAGAATTAAAACATTATAATTTCTTTCCACTGAAAAATCATCAGTTTATTGGCTTAAAACAGACAATAACTATGAAGAACAACCTTCTATCGTTTTTATTCCCTTCTGGAGATATTCAGAGTTAACTTCCTTGAGGACAACGGATATATTGTTCATAATAAGAGCTGTAGCTATTCCAGAGCCCATTAGGCCTCCTCCAATAATAGCAACTTTCTTTACTTGCCTTGGTTTGAGGCTAACATCAGTAACATTTGGCACCTGCAAAAGTAAAATTTCATAGAAAATAATACCACAAAAGAGCCCAATTGGTTTTGAGACTTCACTATCAACTTTAAAGTTACAATTCCTCCACTGCGTGTAGACAGCCAACTACTTTCACATGGCAAGTGCTACCATACACCAAATATCTGCTAGAGGAATTAAATGACAAAAAGGTACAAAATGGTCCATCCATTAGCAACTACCTTCGATGTAGTCCGCTGGGAAAGGAACACATGAACAAGACCTCTTGCTGTGTCTGAAAGGACTATCTCCTTAAAAACTTTGGCCTCCTGGATAGATAAATTTCCAATGCAAGAAACTAATATGAATAGATGGCTATCCAAATGTTCAAGTACAACTGAGTGGAGATTCTTATAAGACTAAACATTATCACAGATAAGATTAAAGGGAAAGGATCCTACAAAATACATCACTGCATGCCCCGAAAGTTTGAGATACTATCATAAATAATTCATTACAAAAGAAGGGGGAAAACAGCATATACTACTATACATAAACAACAAAACATCAGAAGCGAAGGAAGACAACTATGCAAATAAATGCAATAGGCCTCAAAACCAAAAACTACCTTTAGAACTCCACTATATCCCCCATGGACAATACCGTCCTCAATTACATCTAGACATATCTGATGATGTGGCAAATTTGGGGCACTCTTTTTGGCTTGTTGTCTTGCAGTTCTTAACACCTCCCGTGCTTCAGAGAGGGATCCAATCTTGTCTGTTCTGTGAAGGGAACGCAACCATGGTTTACGTCTCTCTGCAATGTCTAAAGCCCATGCACAAGAAACTTTTAGCAAATCTTCAGAAGGGACAAGCGCATCAATAAGACCTAGCTTCTTCCCTTCTTCAGACATAATTGGCTTGGATGACTGCAAAGAATTATACTTGCATGAATTAGATTACTAAGTGAAAAAGTGGACTCCATAACCATCAACAATGAAAAACATTTTAAAGTTAAGAGGGTGAAAAATACAGCATCAGCTTAGGGTCTTATGATAAATAAGAAAAGTAGAGTTACTATTTAATCCAATCATAGTATTAGAACAATTAAAGTAATTAAATCCAATTATCTGAAACATTTTTTCATCAGAAAACTTTTCTAAATTCATCCCTTAACCAGTTCAAAATGAAGGAATTAAAAACTTAATGACAGCATTTTCAATGGGTAAAATGACAATGCAGAATAAATTACAAGCCATAAGAATTAGGATAACAAGTTGTTAGAAAGTCCAAAAAGTGTCACAAGCATAGAGTATTACCAGCATCATTTCAATTGCCTTTGAAATCCCCACAAGCCTTGGGAGACGCTGCGTACCTTTGAAAGAGCCATGGCATAACAAGTCAGTCAGTGATTCAAAAGTACAAAGCAGCTATCATCAAAAGACAAAAGAATTGGCCATTTACATATGTTTTTTTATCAACATATACTAACGGGGTGGCTATACCTCCAAACCCAGGAATCACTCCAAGTGACAATTCTGGCAAGCCAAGTTGAGCTCTAGGGGAAGCAATACGTGCATGGCAACCCTGCATAAGAATAACACATATTAGAGAACTGAGCAGATTTACGATCAAGACAGACAATCGTTACCAAAGATGTTAGTCGCATAAAATATAAATTAAGAGAGAAAAGCACAAACCATTGCAAATTCTAAGCCACCTCCAAGAGCCAATCCTTCAACAGCTGCCACAACAGGCTTCTTGCAATCTGAGAGAACGAAAGTACGGCATAAGATGGCCATAAATAACAGCCAAAAAAGAAAATAACTAAAGCAATCAGGAACCTTCAACAGCATTAGTGACGAGTTCCACAGATACATCAGGCATGATCGACACATCATCTGTTTAACAACCAATCGAATAGACAATTAGAGCTAGTAAACTTCCACTTCTCACTAAATTTAAGTAATCAAATAGTAAAATTTACCTCACAAAAAACGAAGTACAAACAGTAATTAATTGACTAACTAACTAGCTCATACCGGTTCCATGAACTTTCTGGAAAACATTGATATCAAAACCACCAGAAAACCTTCCTCCCTTGCCTTCGTCAACCAATTCAAAAATAATAATAACAAAAATTGAATCAATCAGTGACCTGAATTCGGAGATTTAACATCCAAAATTCATCTTCAAAATTTAAAATACTGATTCGATTAAAAACTCGAAAACTCACCGGTAAGTACAATAGCTTTGACATCGTTTCTCCTGGTCGCATCGGCGAATTTCTCCTTCAATCCATCGATTACTGCGAAAATTGAAAACGAAAATCAAATCAAAAATCAAGAACAAATAAAGAAATGAAAAACGAGAGATACAGTTCGGCTGAACAAAGCTTTACTGGGAATAGCTAAGGCGTTGACGGGAGGGTTGGAGATGGTGATAACGGCAACGCCGTCGTTTCCGACCTCCATTATCACTCGACTTTGCAACATCGCTCCTTTTTACCTCTCGACTCTCCTTTTATATTAATACAATTATGAATGAATGCTTCAAAAGGTGATAAACCCGTATTGCGGTGTATTGCTGCGAGAGCCACGTGGGTTTTTAGGCCCACGTCGGTGGTCGGTCCACTCCTGGTGTCCCTTGAAAATCGTGATGGTAGGATTGTAGGAACTACGTCGTTTTAGCTCAGAGAACCTCGAGCTTCACCTTGATCGAGTGAAAATGTAACCGGATAAAAGAGGATAATGTAAATAGTCAAAATTAATTTAAAATGTGTTTGAAAATAGAAAAAAAGAATTATAAGTTACAAATAGTCATCAAATTATTTTAAAATTAAATTTTAAATAGTATAAAATATATATTAAATTTTAACTAGTATAATATATATATATTTTAGATGTCTTAATAGTGTATCGATGAATTGACTTGCATGTCCATCTAATTAAATAATGAATTAATTATTCATGTCAAAAAAATAATGAATTAATTATAATAATATAATTATAGAACTATTTGTTTATTACAAAATAATAATTAAATTATTTAATTATTATAAAATAATAAATTCATTATTTAATTATTATAAATGATTATTAAATTATTTAATTATTACAAATAGTTTGATTATTACAGATATGGATCTCAATAATAGATATTTGATCTATCATTTTAAAATTATTTTTAAAATATTATTGCACTTACTAAATATGGTTATTTAACATATTTAAAATGAATAGTTTAATTAATTTGAATTCAGAGTCAAATAATTGGAATCAGATTTGATTTTAAAACATATTTACAAATTATACTTTAAATATATTTGATCTCATTTAGTATATATATTTATTTTTTTAATACTTTGATAACGTGTTTACATTTTATAAACATACTATTTAAATTTAATAAAAAGTAGATTATATGTTTAAAATTATCCAAATTTTTAATTTTCAATTTTATTGCAATGAATAAAAAATAAATTTTAATATTTTTTAGTGTTGTTGCTACTTAACTTAAAATCAAATATTTAAATTTAATTTTTCAACGATTGAAACTACTTATGAAATTCAATAGAATTTATATATATAATGGAATTAAATTAAAAATAATTATATCTGATTTTCGCTTTATTTGGCAACTTTATCAAGAATATGGTTTTCCGACTTCCAGGAAAGGAGTTCAATAGTGTTCTGGCTTTTGTGAATGATGATGTCACACTACATTGCCACCGTCATAGACAGTCACAGAGTCGGACAGCATGATTTTTTTTCATTCTTTTGCGTCCACGTTCGTCGGTTCTAAAATGAGGCTGCTTAAAATTAGATTAAAAAGAAGTTTTAATTTTTAGGTCGTTGGAACAAATCAAATGAATAATATACGTTAGATAAAAAAATAAAACAAAAAAAGAAAGAATTCGGTGAACCGGTATTCTAAGGAATAAGATAAAAAGCAAATTAGAAGCAGCATCAGGCCATAGTAGAGCGGGGAAAATTGAAAGGTTAGGGTTTTTTCATTCTCAAATATGTTAAAAGTATTTTCAGGGGTGATTGTGTAGGATTTTAATTTCTGAAGAAGATTTAGAAATAAGTAAGCTGTCAGTCTCTTATTGTTTTCACAATCTTCTTTTCATGTAAGTAACCTAATTTAATCTATTTCTATAGTTTTAGGGTTTTGTGTTGTTGTTTATTTTATTTTTTTCTCTCTGATTTGAGGTTTTAAGGGCTTACTAGTGATGGATTTTCTTTGTTTTGTAATTATAGGCATCTATCTTTTTGGAGCTTAAATTCTGTCCGGGTAAAGTTGGGGTTTTTGTGTTTTTATTTAGTTTTTTTTGTTCTCCAAATATTAGAGTGTTCGAAGGTTTTCTCATTGAGGGTCTTTTTGTTTTATGATTATATGATTTTTAGGAGTTTAATTACTTGCTGCTGCTTGGTTGTAGGTTTTTATTTTTATAGAACCAATATTGTTGGATTTTAGCAGTTGTATGTTTAGGGTTGAAGGGATGAAAGAGATTGACACAAATAATTGCTATTTTCTATTATCAATGTGCTATTTTCAACCTTTATTTGAAAGAAACAGTCATGAATTCTTTCTTTTTTATTGGCTACAGCAAAATACTTATGGCTGAAGTTGATCGAAACTATTTTCAACCTTCAATTTATAGGAATTTTCTAGGGTTTTGAAGCAAGTAACAATGAAATACATGTTTTGCTTTCAGTGTGAAGCATTTTGAAAAAGTTGCAGTAGCCACGAGCGGAAGAATTATCAATATAAAAAAGCTCAGTTTTGTGGTCCTACTGTGAGTTTTGATTTTCGTATTTCCAAAAATCTGAAAACTCTACTCTTTTTTGTCATCATACATGGATTTTGTTTGTAATTATGCATATTTATAGGGTGATGGGTATGTTTTTTTAGGGTTCAAAATAATGTTCCAGTAAAGCAATTTCTCTGGCTCTACTCATCACTGTTTAAAAACAGTACATATGTCAATGTTCGAGCTCTAGAGTTCTGTTTTTATAAACTTGTTAACAAAATATAGATCAAGATTAAAAAGCTAAAAATGAAATATTCTTTCCCATGCTAATCCTCCGGTTTCTAGACAATGTTCTCCAGCCAAGTTTTGTATAGAAAATGAGCGTGCTTAATATGTTGGAAAAGAGGTCCATGTATTAGCATGGTGAACGTTTCCTTACTTTAGTGTTTGAATTTAATAAAAAATATAGTTAGAAATTAGAATGTTAGTTGATTGAATATATGAAAGTAGAAAAAGAATTTGATATATTAGTTGATTATTTTGATTATTTAAGGTGCTTTGAACTTAATGTAAGATAACTTAGAAAACTATGTATTAGTAAGAGTACCAGTTGTATTACATTGTTCCCAATAAATAGGAATCCTATTATCTTAACAATTAAGTTAATTTATATTTTGTTGATTTTAATTTTGATTTAGGTGCAAATATTTGTGAATCTTTTGTTTTCTTCTGTGAGAAATTTCAGTTGACCTTGTCTACTGTAGAGATGATAAATTTCTTGTAGGTTTTTATTCTACTGAGATGGTTGTTCAGTATTGTAGGTGAGTTAATACTCTGATGTTAATCAATATTTTGTGTAAGTTCATCATTTGAGTGAATTCTATGTTAAGTTTTCCATGGATGTGTTATGTTCAATTTTTCTTGTTTGAATCTTGTTGTTTTAGCTATGTATATGTTGTAGTGTAGATTTTGATGGTTGCGGACATATGTTTGTGAAATGAAAAGAAGATATAAATGGAAAACTAAGTAGGTTGATTGTATCAAGTTTTGGCTATGGCTTTTCTTGCTCCTCTACAAGTGTATGCCTTTTTTCTCTTGATATTTTTATTTGCAGTTCAGAAGTCTATGAAGGGAATTTTTGTTAATGAACTAAATATCTTTTTATCATTATTTATTCCGTTCATCATTCCCTCATTTATCATTTCAGATTGAAGTAGTTTACAATGGATGAACGTAGCGATATGGACGTAGAAACGATGAATAAGCAAAAGGTTGCGGTGAATGAGGCACCTAAAACATTGACTCCATATTTGCACTTTTAGTAAGTTAAAGTTGAATGTATATAGCATTCTTGAAATTGTTAGTTGGTTAGCGATATGTATTGCATACTCTAACTTTGAGATGATGTTTTTACAGTATAAATGAATGTAAAGGATTGAAGGGCATAAAGAAGAAAATAAACAATAATTTAAGTGAGAAATTTGAAATACGATTATGTGTTGTGCATTGGTTTGTAAAGTGTACGTATTATAAAAATTTAATATTTGTGAGAGTGATACAGGCGAGAAAAACACTAGGTTTGAAATGGTCTCAAATGGCTGAGGAGGAAAAGAAGCCTTATTTTGATATGTATGAGGAACAGAAACAGGCACATACGAAATGGATATCAAGAAGTAAAGTGAAGGAAGAAGTTAAGAAGGTAAGTGAAAATGTACCTTTCTTGTTAGAGAAAGTGTTTAGGGTTCAAAATGGTCGTTACATAATATATTTAAGCGTAACATTGCGGTAATTATTGTTATATTAAATGTCGTAGGAAATGTCTTCAAATTGTAGTATGAAAAAGCTCTATGATGGAATTTAATGGACACAAAATTCCTTTAATGGTAGACGATGTGGAAGCTGTACTAGGGCTAAAGAACGAAGGTGTTGACATTGAACATGCTACGAGGAAATTTAATGGAAAAGAACTAGCATTGAAGCATAAAATCAGTACGGAGGCTACATATCTTGAATTTGAGGGGGAGATACTAAGTGGTGATTTTGAGGGGATGACTTGAAAGCACGAGTATTGTTGTACATTGTTGATGTGTTCTTATGTCCAAACACCAACATCATGCCTTCTATGGAACATTTGCAGTTATTGTGCTCGGCTGGGTTGAAGGAAAAATTGAACTGGTGTAAGTATGCCTATGAGAGGTTGATTGATGGGGTAACCAAATTTAAAGATCGTGTTGGTAAGGCTTACATGACCAGATGCATTGCTATCCTAGAGGTAATGTATTTTTAAAAGGATGTTTCATTCCAAAGTAGTATTTTATTCACCCCAAGTTTTATTTTTATTATAATGTTGTGAGTAATATGAAATGTAGGTGAGATTATACGATTATTGGAGTGGAATTTCGAATAGAGGGTATGATGCTGCTAATGGTCTTGGTTGCATTCATGCATGGGGGAAAAGACGTAGCGAAGGTTGTTACTCGCTTAAAGGGAGAACGACCTACAAAAAAATTTAAAGTAAGTACGGTATTAAATTTTGTATTCTATACTGGAATGTAATGACATGAAATGAAGTAATGATGATTTTTGCAGGTACTTGGGTCTGATGATGATTGCTCTGAATGCAAAGAAGGTAGAAGGACGAGTGGTACTAATGATGTTATTATGGAGTTGTTGGATAAGGTAATTTTAGATTTGGGTGAAATCAAAGAGTCTCCAAGCTCGTGTAGAAAAGGAAAATAAAATAGAAAAGACTTTGGAGACACTTAAGGAGGAATCAAATAACGTTGTTGACCAGGTTGCGGGTTTGGGTGCGAACATGATGTACATGAAGAAAGCTTTACGTATAATTGATGCAAAATTCGACATTGGCGTTGAGGAAGAGGAAGCAATAGTAGAGAAAACAGAAGTTCAAGAGTCCCACTTGAAAGATGAACTTCATATTGATGCTGAATTGTTGATAGACGATGTCACTTTGGTGAAGGATGACAACGTTGTTGTGGCTGCAAAAAACAAAAAGGTATAATCAGTATAACTTTTTATTTTGATGAAGTTTTCAATAATTTAATGTATGAGATTTTTATTGTTGGCAAACTTGATGTTGATTTTTAGGGTAAGCCAACTGTAGAAGCCGCGTCAAAGGTTAGCGGCAAAGGGAAACGAGTAGGAATGAAAACTCGAAACATGAAATAAGTCACCGTTTGAAAGAAGTGGCATGTGGAGCTTCTTTATTTTTTGTAGGGTCAGGAATAACTTGGATTGTTGTAATGTGAACTCAATGATTAAGTTTTAATGGCCTTTGCCATTTGAGTAGAACATGATATGGATTTCGGAGTGAGTTGACGTTCATTTAAAATATAAATCGTTTGTAATTTGTGTTGGTATGGGTTGCTTTAATTATATATGTTTGACATTTTATATAAATTGGTAGAAGGTGTATTACTTAAGAAGTTATTAAATATTGTAATTCTTTAATATAATTCAATATTTCACACGAAATGTTTAAGCGTTGCAGGTACTGACGTATGTTGAAATACCCGATGGAGTAAGGGCGATAGCTAGAGGCACATGTGATTGTATATGGAATTCGCCTTTGCTTGAAAGGTAAGCAATCCATTATAATGCTGCAATGTAGTTCTGTTCAATATAACTTTGAAGTATTTGTATGTGTGCAGCGAAATCCTCATAGATTTTGGGCACATGTACATGACTGTAAGTGATGCTAATACGTTACGACTAGAAAGTTGGGTCGGTTCAATGGTTAGTATAGTGTACAGAATACCTTAAGCAATAAAGTCATATTAAGTTAATTAATGAAATGTAGTAAAATAGTTCATATATGTTTTGTGTAAATTTTAGGTTATTGACTCTGTTGGGTGGGCGATTATTGTTGAAGATAGTAGGACAGATTGTAAAGTAAGGAGAGGGTATCTACCTTGCGCATTAAGTGTATGTTAAATACTTAAAAAGTTAGTGCATATTAAGAATAAACATATGTGATTTTGGAAACATGTTGAATAATAACGATTCTCTTGTAGAATCAGCTTGTACGAGGGCCATTGGATGATGCGCAGATTATTGAGTATTGGCGTTTCAGTTTCAAACATTTTGGTAATATTACCGAGTGGAAAACGGTAAGAAGAAATTGATTTTTTTCAAACAGTTAGCAATTTATTACATAGACATCAGTTTTATTGAAGACCATTAATTGAAATATTTTATGCAGATATTTATCCCCATTAATGACAATGGAAGTCATTGGTATACGTTTGTGTTGGATAATGATCATGGGGAAGCTAAGATACTTAACAACTTACCCATAACTCGAGGTAATGGTGCAAGAGTGTCTGTTGTTAAGAAATTGATAATAACCGTAAACTTAGAACTATTGAACATTCTTTAATGATGTTACATAGTATGTAAAAATGTAAGTGTTTGTGTATGTAGCTTAAAACATTAGGTGAATGTTTTTTTGATGAAAAGTTCGTAGAAGTGTTTGGTTCACCATGTATGCTAGTGACTGAACTCCGCATGGTGGTGCTAAAGTCAAACATCAAGACAATGGGTAGATAGTTGTTAAACTGTTAAATATGTGTAATCATTCTATTTCCATTTGCATACTATTAATAATAATTTGATGTTTAAACAAATATGTTTAACTTTAGAGATGATTGTGAGATGTTTTGCATTAAGAAGATGCAGCTCTGGCATAGAAAGCGTGTAGCGGATGTGGCACGTGCATCCGTACTTCATTACACCTTAATTAGTGATCATTTTATACAACTTCAATCATTAATTAATGCTAATTTGTTAACATTTTTCTTACTATACTATTAGGCAATGAGACCGAATGTTTGTTTTGTATGATGTTGTGAATAATGACCGAAATAAGAAAAGGCACGAAATTTCAACTGCTGTTAAGTCACATGTCGTACAGCTGAACTCACGTCTATTCGTAAATTGTGCAAGCATTCGTCGTCCGAAATGGTAAATGAGTAATTAAGTTGGTTTTGTTCCTTATAATTATGAAATCGTTATTACATTCAACTTAATGTTCGTAACTTTGCGAAATGTTTGTTCTAATAAACAAATTGAAGTTGGTGTTGGAGAACCGCAATGCATGTTTTTTGTATGAACCTGGCATTAGGTATTTTGGACCCTCTTTTTGTATGGGTCCTAACCAGGTATGTATGCTCATATTTTTTGTTAACTCATGTAATTTCATTGCTCTTTTTTGAATGGGCAGCAATAGGAGCAAAAACCAATCATCTTAAATTGCATTTTGTGTACATGTAGAGCAATTTATACTAGGGGTATGACAATCCCAAATATCTTATGTAAGTATTTCAAGTATATTGAAAAGTTGCAATATATGTTAACAAATCATATTGAATGCAGTGTACAGGTTTTATATTACATTCAGTAGGATAAATTTATCATTTAAATGCTTTTATCCGTATATGTTATGTAATACAGAAATTGTGAATAATTTATTGGGCAGAAAGCACAGTCACTATCGGTATCAAATGTAAGTAGCGGAAGACACTGCTTGGTATAAAAGGTTTAAATAGAAGAATTGTTAATGTCAACTATCATACCTACTGTATGCTACTACAAGTAGCGATATAGCATCAAAACATAAAATTGTATGCCTTAGTGTTCCATAAAAACCTCAAATATGTCACAGATCCTTGAAACCAACCGTAAAGCACAGTTGCTTCAAAATGTTAATTTAATCACATGCGCAACAAAAACCTCAAGTGAAGCACACTTGCATCAATACTAATGAGAAACAAAATGTGACCTTGCCAAAACATGAAAGGGGAGAAGACGGTTGGTAGCACTTACAGTTATCTACTCTCCATTTCATATTGAGAAATGTGTCGAGATGTGCTAACTCATAAAATTTGGATTCTGCAAGACATAAAGTTATTTACTATAGGGAGCAAGGAACGAATTCGTACCGAATATATATATAATCGGGTATAAACTTGACATTAAATTAAATATTACCATGGATGTTGCAATCCGAGATATATTGAAAACGTGATCGTTTTCATTCCAAATATATGGTTAGTCCTAAGTGAAACGCAGAAGCAAACAAGCGTGAACTTTTATTTTTTGACACATATAAGAATAAAGGAATATTTACTCACATTTGGTTTAGGTTCGAACATGTTGAGGTCATATGCAATTTCCATGTCGTCTTCAAAAAAACTTGACGGGGTTAGAAGTTGCAGCTTCAAATGAGGATACACATTTTTATTATTTCCCTCAAGATTACAAACGAACAATGATAGGTTCGTGTGACACTTGTTTTTTTAGATTCTGTTTTCTTTTCACTTGTTTCTTTTGTGGGTCTCGAACGTTGCGTTTGGTTTTCTTCTGAGATGATGATTCATTCAACGTTTTTGACTGATCAAATTCAGCAGTTAATCTAAGTATCTCATCTTTTGTGCTTTGAAAGGTTTCCTCAGTTTGCGATGCAAAGTAGCACAACCGCGAAGACAGTGATCGGAGAGAAGCGAATCGATACATTTGATTCAATTCCAGAGACACGTTGAAGTCTATAAATGATGGAGCTGAAAGCTTTGCATTTTTGGTCCACCGTAGTAGAATTACAGATTTTGGGTGCTCTAAAAAGTCTTCTAACTTAAGAACGTACAGTTGATGGCGACATGGAACACCGACTGTCTCGAATTTCATACAAGAACACGTTAGGTTATGTGTTACCACATAAAGCACAACCTCATACATTTTGTTTGGATCTTTATACTTGGTTAAACGAAATGTACGCGATCCTCCTACTTCAACAATTAGATGTATAAGAAGATACAATGTCTCATGTTTAAGTTCAGTCTAAAATATTTCAAACGATGCCCGGGTGTATAGTTCAGTCGCATTCCTTTCAAGGTCAGTCAATTTCGTCATTGGGAAAGGCTTACTTTGTGAACTGAAGAAATTTTCCTTCAACTCTTTAATGTGCATCTCATTAATGCCATTTTCAATGGCACGAACAAAATCTATATATGTCTTCTTACATTTGAGCATAATAGTTAACACATCATTCATAGCTTTGCACCTTTGTGTTGAGCGAACATTGGCAAAGAAATATCCTGTAAGATATGCTTGTGCCCACAAATTTTGTGTCTAATCCTTCTCTGCAACCCACAAATGGTCTTCGATGTTAAACTGTTAAACAACTGACCTCCACTCTCGATCAAATTCTTCAATTATCTACCAAAATGACATGCATCTGGTAAATGCAGTAGTAAACTTGTTATCACCTATGTTTGCCTGAGCATTTCGGGATAGATGCCATGAACATATGCAATGTCGAGCAAGCGGGAACACTGTTTTTATAGCCCTGTGTGTTGCACGTAATAAGTGCTATGCAATTGTGCAAGTGTACACGTCGCAAGTTATAGTATAAAAGATATCATCTCCACAGGGATTGGTGCCACTTCAAGAATCTAGTCTTTTGCACTGTAAAAGTAAAAGAACACAAGTAGATGATTGTAGGAGTTTAAACTAACAACCAAACTAGAAAGCAATAAAGTAAATGAAAATGTAATCAAAAGAGAGAGAATAGGCTAGGTTATCATGAGTTGAGGTGTGATAGCTGATTGGATCGTCTTGGTAAAAGAGTACAATGGCAACTCAGTTGCCGTGGCAACTTGCACAGTTGGGTTGTCTTGGCAACTAGTAGAACGGTTGCCTGGGCAACTGTTGGGCGACTGGGAAGCAAACTTTAAGGTTCGGCAGAGCGTTCTTCAATGGTTTCTTTTTATCCCTAAGTCAAAACTCTAGCTAATTATGCATGCCTTGACAATACATCATTGCGTGAATCAAGGGTGAACAACAACCAATCTTGCACTCCTCTTAGCCGTTGAAATCCTAAACTTATTCCTAAGCCAGATTAGTCTTCATCATTGATAGTTTGAATAAAAACCATACTCATTCATTTCTTAAATCTAACTCTCCCGATACTAGATAAATAGATAGAATTACGAGATCCTCTCCCAATTCACTCACAAACAAGAATAAAAACCAAGAATGAGTAAACCTTGAATTGAAAGTGCAAACTCTATTACCTAAACAAAATCCAACCTTTTCTCACAACCACAAAACAGAATAACCTTAGCCAAATAGATTTAGTTCATGGCTAGTGTTAAGTTTCTAAAAGTACTATTTTAGTCACCATTTTTATTCTTATTATTGCTAGACTTAGACTCATATTAGTTGCATTATTAGCCATTTATGCATATTTGCATTGTTTCCTTGGTGGACAAGCTTGATTTCATATTTTGCTTAATTTTGTGAAAAAAGATACTGCTTTGGTGTGTTTTTGTATGTGTGCAGAATCACTTGCCAAAGCAAGAATGGAACCAGTTGTGAGGGCAATGCATGAAGGAGATGCCGAGCTAGTTGCCAGGGCAATTTTCAATAAGGGATAAGCTGATATGGTAGTCAAAATTGATGACTAGATAAGCCCAAGATGACGTGGAGCAAAGTTAAATCCCAAAGGAGTTTGATTTCCATGAAGAGGTTAAAGAGAAATTAAATCCCAAGAAGATAGAAGAAGATCTAAAAGGAATTTAAATATAATAAAGAATTATATTCTTTAAAAGTATTTAATTCCAACTTAACTTCCTCCTCAAAAAAGACTTTGACCTAGCCCTATAAATTGAGGACCAAGCCGTCAACTCCAAAGGGAGAGGAAGGAGAGATTTCGACAAGGGAGAGATTTCAACAAGAGCAATGAGAGATTTCGACAAGGTTTCAACCACTCTTCATCTCTTTCTTTCTTGTTCAATTAGGTTTATGTTAAGAATTCTTTGTCTTGTGTTTCTTTGGAACCTAGCCATGAACTAAATCTATTTGGCTAAGGTTATTATGTTTTGTGGTTGTGAGAAACAATTGGATTTTGTTTAGGTAATAAGAGTTTGCACTTTCAATTCAAGGTTTACTCATTCTTGGTTTTTATTCTTGTTTGCGAGTGAATTGAGAGAGGATCTCGTAACTTCATCTATTTATCTAATATCAGGAGAGTTAGATTCAAGAAACGAATGAGTATGGTCTTTATTCAATCTATTGATGGTGAAGGTTAATCCGGCTTTGGAATAAGTTAAGGATTTCAACGGCTAAGAGGAGCGCAAGATTGGTTGTTGTTCACCCTAGATTCACGCAGGGATGTATTGTCAAGGCATGCACAATTAGCTAGAGTTTCGACTTAGGGATAAGAAGAAATCATTGAAGAACGCTTTGCTGAACCTTGAGGTTGCTGCCTAGCCGCCCAAGTAGTTGCCCAGCTAGTCGCCCAGGCAACCGTCGATTAGTTGCCAAGGCAACCCCGCTGCGCAAGTTGCCACGGCAACTCAGTTGCCCTTGCACTCTTTTACCAAGACGATCCAATCGGCTATCACACTTCAACTCAAGAAAATATGTATGTACACAAATTTTAACCTTAACATGAGCTCCTTTTGGTTTGGGTGATCTCGGGTAAGGATTTCGGTACCTACCTTTTTTCTTACGGTTTCTGTAAGAAATTTTGTATAATTTGTAATAATTTCTGTACCTACTTAAATTTTAACCGTCCTTGTAAGAAAATAGGTTTTCTCGTAGGAAAATATGTATGTACACAAATGCTTACCCTAAGTTGAGTTCTTTTTGGTTTGGGAGATCTCGGGTAAATATTTTGGTACGTACCTTTTTTCTTACAGTTTTTGTAAGAAATTATGTATAATTTGTAATAATTTATGTACCTACAAATATTCTCATCATTCTTGTAAGAAAATAAGTTTTCTCATAGGAAAATATGTATGTACACAAATGTTTACCCTAAGTTGAGTTCCTTTTGGTTTGGGTGATCTCGGGTAAGGATTTCGGTACCTACCTTTTTGTTACGGTTTTTGTAAGAAATTATGTATAATTTGTAATAATTTCTGTACCTACTTAAATTTCAATCATTCTTGTAAGAAAATATGTTTTCTCGTAGGAAAATATGTATGTACACAAATGCTTACCCTAAGTTCAGTTTCTTTTAGTTTGGGTGATCTCGGGTAAGGATTTCGGTACGTACCTTTTTTCTTATGGTTTATGTAAGAAATTATGTATAATTTGTACTAATTTCTGTACCTATTTAAATTTCAATCGTTCTTGTAAGAAAATACGTTTTCTCGTAGGAAAATATGTATGTACACAAATGCTTACCCTAAGTTGAGTTCATTTTGGTTTG
Organism: Hibiscus mutabilis; assembly: GCA_019671005.1. Lineage (NCBI taxonomy): Eukaryota > Viridiplantae > Streptophyta > Magnoliopsida > Malvales > Malvaceae > Hibiscus > Hibiscus mutabilis. The sequence goes on from CM033715.1 coordinate 15,781,408, forward strand.
GGTGATCTCGAGTAAAGATTTCGTTACCTACCTTTTTTCTTACGGTTTCTATAAGAAATTATGTATAATTTGTAATAATGTATATAGCTACTAAAATTCTCATCGTTCTTGTAATAAAATAGGTTTTCTCGTAAGAAAATATATATGTACACAAATGCTTACCCTACGTGGAGCTCCTTTTGATTTTGGTGATCTCGGGTAAGGATTTTGTTATGTACCTTTTTTCTTACGGTTTTTGTAAGAAATTATGTATAATTTGTAATAATTTTTGTACCTAATTAAATTTCAATATTTCTTGTAAGAAAATAGGTTTTCTCGTAGGAAAATATGTATGTACACAAATTTCAACCCTAACATGAGCTCCTTTTTGTTTGGGTGATCTCGGGTAAAGATTTCAGTACCTACCTTTTTTCTTACGGTTTCTATAAGAAATTTTGTATAATTTGTAATAATTTCTGTACCTACTTAAATTTTAACCATTCTTGTAAGAAAATATCTTTTCTCGTAGGAAAATATGTATGTACACAAATGCTTACCCTAAGTTGAGTTCCTTTTGGTTTGGGTGATCTCGGGTATGGATTTTGGTACGTATCTTTTTTTCTTACGGTTTCTGTAAGAAATTATGTATAATTTGTAATAATTTCTATACCTACAAAAATTCTCATCGTTCTTGTAAGAAAATAGGTTTTCTCATAGGAAAATATGTATGTACACAAATGCTTACCCTAAGTTGAGTTCCTTTTGGTTTGGGTGATCTCGGGTAAGAATTTCGATACCTACCTTTTTGTTACGGTTTCTGTAAGAAATTATGCATAATTTGTAATAATTTCTGTACCTACTTAAATTTCAATTGTTCTTGTAAGAAAATAGGTTTTCTAATAGGAAAATATGTATGTACACAAATACTTACCCTAGGTTGAGTTTCTTTTGTTTTAAGTGATCCCGGGTAAGGATTTTGGTACGTAACTTTTTTCTTACTGTTTTTGTAAGAAATTCTGTATAATTTGTAATAATTCCTGTACCTACTTAAATTTCAATCGTTCTTGTAAGAAAATAGGTTTTTTCGTAGGAAAATATGTATGTACACAAATGCTTACCCTAAGTTGAGTTCATTTTGGTTTGGGTGATCTCGGGTAAGCATTTCGGTACGTACCTTTTTCTTACAGTTTTTTCAAGAAATTATGTATAATTTGTAATAATTTCTGTACCTACAAAAATTCTCATCGTTCTTGTAAGAAAATAGGTTTTCTCATAGGAAAATATGTATGTACACAAATGCTTACCCTAAGTTGAGTTCTTTTTGATTTGGGTGATCTCGAATAAGGATTTCTGTACGTACCTTTTTCCTTACGGTTTCTGTAAGAAATTATGTATAATTTGTAATAATTTCTTTACCTACTTAAATTCCAATCGTTCTTGTAAAAAAAATAGTTTTTCTCGTAGGAAAATATGTATGTACACAAATGCTTACCCTAGGTTGAGCTCCTTTTGGTTTTGGCGATATCGGGTAAGGATTTCGATACCTACCTTTTTCTTACGGTTTCTGTAAGAAATTATGTATAATTTGTAATAATTTCTATACCTACTGAAATTCTCATCATTCTTGTAATAAAATAGGTTTTTTCGTAAGAAAAATATGTATGTACACTAATGTTTACCCTAAGTTGAGCTCCTTTTGATTTTGGTGATATCGGGTAAGGATTTCGGTACCTACATTTTTTCTTACGGTTTCTGTAAGAAATTTTGTATAATTTGTAATAATTTCTGTACCTATTTAAATTTCAATCGTTCTTGTAAGAAAATAGGTTTTCTCGTAGGAAAATATGTATGTACAGAAATGCTTAGCCGAAAGATTTTATGTATATACCGTTTTTATTACACTTACTGTAAACATTTATGTACAAATCTCGTAAGAATTTATGTACAAACTTACTACCTGTACAACAGGTCAGTCTCATTTTAGCCTTAAATTAACAGTCTCACCCTAAAATCTCCCCCACACGTTTGACAATTATAAATAGTTATCTCACTTATCTAATTTTTATAACGTCTGTTAGAAGAAAAAAATCCGGCCAATTAGATTGCGTCACATTATATTTTTGATCAACTTTAATAAAAAAGTATATGATATGTTGCATTTCTCAAATTATATACTTATTTAATTCCTAATTTTTTATTTAATCTAAAATTGACCTTATTTATTTCTATTTTTATATTTTAGTCCAAAATTATTTCATAATATTATAATAGCTAATAAATTAATATCATCAATAAGACATTGACATGTGTTATCATCTTATTGATGAAAAATACAGAAAACAACTAGATACAATGGAATTTGAACAAGGGACCTTAACATAAAATTTCAAAACTTTACCACTACGCCAAATTACTGTTCTATTTATCAAGCCTTCTTTTATTAGTTAAATAGTTTAAAAAGCCTATGTTCAACACAAACTATTCATCATCTTCTTCAACTTTCCCCAAATAAAATAAAAGATAAAGTTGCAACACCTTCTTCAACAACAATTATAACATTATAAAATAATATTGGATTAAAATATGAAAAACAAAAATAAATAGGGTAAATTTTGAATTAAATAAAAAAATAAAACTAAATTGAATAAATATAAAACTTAAGAAATTCAACATGTCATTTATCTTTTTTTATTAAAATCAGTCCTGTTTTTTGTTCAAGAGATGTCATGTAATTTTTTAGACAAACTTTATAGAAATAGGACAACGAAGGTAACAATTTAAAGTAAAGGGATAAAATGTCTAAAAAATATTTAAAGCACAATTCGGTATAGAATCTATACTTTAGAGGACAACTGTGACATTAAGCCAAAAAAATATTATTATTTTGTTTTCTCTTTGTTATATAAAAAAGTGTTTTATGTTAAGTTGATACTATGTCGTTTTCGTACTCTCTTTTTTAGTTCTCGTTTGTTTTGTTAGAAAATCATTGTCAATATGTGCCGGTGAGATTCCTTTGTTAATGACATGAAACTACGATGAGAACTCAAAGCATAAATGATAAGAAAATATTAAGAAAAAAAAGAAAAGGAAAGAAGTATTAATTATTGAGGTTGGAAACAATTCAACCATTTGGTTTTAGGATAATTCTAGCACATCACTGAATATCACAAATGCGGTATAACGCGATACACCGCTAAATATTATTAATTTTTTTTAATAAAGATTATAAATCTTAAATACTTAAATTATAATTAAAATTGTTTTAAAAAAATAAAAATTAGATTTAATAATTTTTTTATATTTCTTTTTAATATTTTTAATTGATATATTAAAAACAAATATCTTCAAATCTTCTTAACATTATAAATCCTAAACCCAGTCACTCATTATGCCGCCGCCGCCATCGAGATCCGGCCGACTTGTCTCGCCGCCGGTCATTCCAGGTCCGTTATACATTATGTTCAATTAATCTTGTAAAATGATGATTCTTGACATCCATTATTGTTTTGAATGCTAATGGTCCGTTCTTTCTTTGCCACCCTTTTTCTGCAGGTCTTTTTGGACCCCAAGGAACGAAACAACAGAGAGTATAAGCTCGAAACATTTTCATCAGTTTACAGGAAGCTTGCAGGAAACGATGTCGTGTTTGAGTTCAGGCGGTGAGATAAGTCGATCGGATTTCGACATTGGCGGTGGTGGCATAAGAAATGATTGAGTTTAGGGTTCATTATATTAAGAAGATTTGGACATATTTAATTTTATCATATTAATTAAAAATATTATAAAAAATATAAAAAGTTTATTAAATTTAATTTTTATTTTTCTTTTAAAATAATTATAATTATAAATCGAGTCCTTAATATTTTTAATCTTTATTAAAAAATTAATAGTGTTCAATAATATTTTCTCTCTCGCCAACGTTTAAAATTATTTTGTTAATATTTTAGTTTCATATACTATTTTTCATGACTTGCGCGAATTGATAGCGATGAATCAACAAAAGTCAGCTATCTCCAACCCTCATAAGAAGGAAAAAAAATCTAATTTCCAAAACGGAACGTAAAAAGAAAGTCAGCCGTCTCCAAACACTCCTAAGATACGTGGTACCACATATCTATAGATACGTAAAATATAATTATCATAAATACAATTGTTAAATTTAAAAAATTATTTAAATAAAATTATATATTCGAATAACTGAATATTTGATATATGTATATTCAATTTTTCTGGATCAAATACGGAATGCTATTTTGTCGATCCGATATCTAAAAACGAACACCTTACATATAGGTATGTGGTACAACAACCTAATTTAAAATTAAAAAATAGTAAATTTCAAAACTTGTCAACCAACTTAAAATATTATACTTTTTATAATATTTTAGGTTGATATTTTTCGACAAGTTTCAAAACTTGTAAAAACTTGTTATTTTAGGTTAGTGATTTTCGACAAGTTTTAAAATTTTTGGAAAACCATGAAAACAACCTAAAATATTATCGAAAAGTGTAACATTTAAGGTTGTTTGAACAAGTTTAAAAACTTACCGTTTTAACTTTAAATTAGATTGTCGTACCATAAACTCCTGTAAATATTCAAGGAGTAATATTTAAGAAATCTCTAATTTCCAAAACAAAATGTCTTCAAGGTGTTATTTTCAAAACATTGGTGTTTGAAAATTATATTCAATGTGTATTTGAATAAATATGTTTGAATATAATCTAAATAAGTAGGGGAAATGATAGTATTTGAAGTTTTCGAACTTATGAAAAAACTCAATTAAACTTCTAATTTTTTGTTAACTCACTTTTGTTTTACAAGTGACCCTTTTTCCTTATCAAATTAAAAATATAATATTTTAATAATTTATGTCATCACCTTATAATATTTTGGTCACTTAAATGTTTTGGTCATTAGGATGTTAAATGCAATTAATTTGATAAAGTGAGGAGTTAAATTTTAATTTAACCCTGAAAGTTAGATACAATTTTCATTTGATCCCTAAATTTTAGGTAAAAATATGAAGTAATTTAATTCTTGAATCAGACCAAAGTTTCCCGTCGTCGATGACATCAAAATTTTCAGTTCACTCCTTTGACCTACTGAACGTAAATATGATATTCGTATCATAAAAAATACAACGAACTCCACAATTCAATGTCTTATTTGACAACCAAGTATATATCCAAAAATAAAATAAACAATTTTAAAAAGTTACCCCATGTATACATTACGATTTCTATCTACTTTTATGATTTTCAATATTTACTTTTAACTATTTTTTATTAAATAGAGATAATTACATTATCAAGGTAAATATCAAGATTCGAACTTATAAAAATTGGGCAATAGAAATACCTTCGGCCAATTAGTGGATCTCTTATTTTTAACCATTTTAATATTGTAATCACTAATTTTTGTTCATATTTTAGTATTTATTTTATCATCATCATTATTATAAAGTAAATTTGAAAGCCCAAAACAATATTAAATAAATAGCCCATGTATTTATTTTCAGTTTATTAAGTCCATTTACAAAACTTCAAAGCCCAAAAATATAAATACAAAAGGGCCCAATAGTCCCAAACCCTAATACCCTAATCTGATAACAAAACCATAGAATGATCTGACGGTCCAGATCAAACCATGAAGACTGCTCGAGTGCCGCGTGGAACGCACGCCCCTGGCCAGATGACGCCTCAGCTACTCATGCGCCGCATGCACGATGTTCCAGCTCTCCTACTCGCGCATGCACTACACGCCCGCCGGTTCATTTCACGGATAACCCCACGCGCGTCTGTTGCTCTCCTCGCTTCAGCTTCTCCCTCCTATCCCCTCCTCCTCTCGTTCAGCCACGACGTGCAAGGGAGCACAAAGGATGGCGTCAGAGAGGTTTGTCTATTGCTGCGCTGCGCCTGGTTCCCCTCCTCCCCTCAAGGCGTTGATAACATGCAAAAATCAAGAGAAAATTAGGAGACAAGCCAACAATTTTAAAAAAAATACAACGAAATAGCATATTGTCAAAAGGCAACCAATAGGATTATTAGGATTTTATTTTCTATTTTTCTAAATACATGTATAATCAGGGTATATATACAAAAACTCTAGCATTTTGTAAAGGGAGATCGACTCTGGAAATTAGAGCAATAGAAAAGAAGCAAAAGTTCAGAGGTATCTCCTATCCTTTCTTTCTGTTTCAAATCATCATACACAAAATAGAACTAGGATTTTGGTCTTACCTTTGTCGGTTCGTCTCCCTCGCGTTAGTTCATCTCCCTCACATCATTTGCTCTCCCTCGCCGGTAACAAGCCTACCGGCCTCTCCGAGGCCGTGCCTTATGAATCGGTGAAGAGACAGACATGCAAAAAGGGGGGTTTGGGTTTTTAGTTTTCAAAAAAGGGTTTTAGTTCTGGTATTTCAAAAAAGAGGCCCCGGAGTTTTGATTTCACCAAAACAGAAAGAATTTCATCATTTTTTTAAAAAAGATCCAGGTTAGATCTGGTTTCGTAGGAGAAAAAGAGTGGTTTTGAGCTTATTTGGGGTTCGCTGGCCGCTGTCGAGTGACGGCCGATGTGATGGAGAGCGGGAGTTTGTGAGTTTTGGCCTCTTATGAGCGGCGGTTTCTGAGTTCAAGGATAAACACACGGCGGTGTTCGTCCTGGGTTTCAGAGGAAATAAAAGAAAAGTGAGAGAACTGATAATTTTTTTAAAGGGTTTTTTTTCTGTTTTTGGCAAAAAAATCGAGTTTATACGTGTTTTAACAAAAATAATTGGGTTAATTCGCATTTTAAATTCCTTTGCGTTTCCATAATTATGCCCGCGGTCCTTCCATCTTTTTAAACCACAGACGTAGTCCCTGAAATTTTAAAATCTTTACCCCTATCTTCATGCATTTTATATTTCTGCTCTACAATTTATTATCTTTTTATTTCAATCCTTTTATTGTTTATGTTGCCTTTTTTACATTGTCATGGTATATATATGTTTAATATGACCTTGATATATGTATATTATAATAGTATGATATATGTCCTATATAATATATGTTTTTTAGATAATACATATGTTTTATATGTGGTACACAATATATACACATTATGTATGTTTTAAAATAGTATATAGTTTATATATATATCATGTAGCATTTAAATACGGGTATATATATAAATGTATATATATTTAAAAGATGTATTTATATAATCTAGTTTATATAATATTAACTATATATTTTTTATATTGTATAAAATATATGAGTTACGATATATATATATAGCCTATAATATGTAATGTTAATGTAAATATATATGTATATGGCTACAGCCGATATAAGCTATAGTTTTTTTTTCCATGTATATAGATACATATATATTTATATGTATATGTATATTATATATTTTATATATGTAAATAGATGTTATATTGTATAGTTTGGAATGCCCTATATGTTGCTACTGCCTTGCTCTTTTACTTATGTACATATGTTCGTATGTATGCTTCTTTTATTTGATATGTGGATCTTTTGTTGGGTATCTTGTTTCATGCTTATTTGCCATGTTGTTTTGTTGCATCCGGGATAAAAATTGTTAATGTGGTGCCCTTTTATTCGAGAGTAAACGTGGCTAGTACCAGTCGTAGTGGTGGTGGTATTTTGTTTATTCTCGAATAACGGGGCCCTTAAAATTTACTTGCATGTATAACTGAATTTTTGTTTAATTGTCACTTTAACTCGCAAAATCTAATATTAACAAAGCGGTAATTAATTTGGTACCGATTTTAAGGCGTGGTGGGAGTGCGAAACCTTCACCACTCGTAACCGACTCCCGAACCCATTCGAGTCTCTAGTTTTATTTTCGGTGTCCGGTCTACCTAATCAAACTGACTGGTGGCGACTCCAAGTTTTTATTCCAAACACGAGTTTTAAAGAAATTTTCCTTTTTAAATAAATAATGTTAGCCCAAATAATACATAAATGTCCATTCTAATGTCCATGACATAATCCCAAAGCCCAATTCGGTTACAAGGCCCAATTAAATTTGTTCTAACTCTTCAAACCCAAAAAAACACAAATATTCAGCCAAATAAATACAAATTTTGAGTTTCCCGCCCAAATTCAGCTCATAAGGGACACGTGGCAGCGTGCCATTGGTCAAAAGAGACTTCACATGAATTTTGGTCTTCTTTCCAGATGACCTCAGCACCATGATATCGACATCTAATCCACCTATAAATAGGAAAGAGAAAAAGCTGTCAGGAATTAATGACACACAATAATTACCATAATTAAAATATAATAAAGAATGAGAGAAAAAAGGGCATTTTAGAGATTATACCTGCCATCGGAAATTGAAGGGACATCGTCGGAAGTTGTAACGCCGCTTGGGGAATCTGATCGGACGCCGTGGATACGAAGAGTCACCAGAGCATCAGCCGTCGCCGGAGTTATCCATCATCGGAGCATCGCCGAAAGGTAAAACCTTCCCTAATCTTTTTGTTTTCCTGCAAAATTTGCAAAAAGGTTAGATTTGAGTAAATATAAAAAAATGAAGTAAATAAAAGAAAAAGGAAGTGATCGAAGTTAGTTTCTGGTCATCGGCAAGTTTAGGGGCTACGGTCGGAGTTAAAGAGGGATTAGGGTTTTAGGTAGTTTAGGTTTAGATTTAGGGAACATTGGTAGGTTCTGATGAACCGAGAATAGGTTTTTAGGCGTTTTAAGATTGAAATCGGGTTTTTTTTGGGTAGATTTAGGGTTTTTTACGACAGCAGACGGCTGCCGAAGCAAAGTTGAAGATGATCGGGATTTGGAACGATGGCTGACGAACGACGAAATGTCATCGGCGAAGGACGGGTGAAGATCAAGCGGTGGTTGGGACAACGATTTATGGCCAAATTTTTCGGTGTTCTTCAGGTTCTTGATGAACCACAAAGAACACCATCTAAAACCATGGTTTTTTGATCCGTTTGGATCTAATTTTCTGGAAAAAATGTGTTAAAGGTGAGAGGGTTTCAAAGGATTTGGGTAGGTGAGAGAGTAGAGTGAGAGAGGGAATTTGGGAAAATGGCCGAGTTGGCTCGGTGGGGCTTTTTAAACACGGCCCAAAACGGTGCCGTTTTGGCGCCGGGTTTGGATGACCCGCGGGACCGAGTCGGGTTGGGCATGGCAAACCCGTACCCTTCTATCCGAATTTCATGGTTTGGACGTTTTATTTTACTTTTCATTCAATTTGGTCACCATCAGTTTGTAATTTGGCACTAATGTTTTAATGACAATTCAATTTAGTCCCCTTTTACATATTGTTTTTTTAATTAGTTCAATTTAATTGTTAGATGTTTGTTTAAGTTATATGTATGGGTGCATGTTTTTTAAAATTGACATGTAGTTCAATTAATTAGATAATTAATCACCTGGTTTAATTAATTAATTATAGCCTTAGCTTTTTTAGGCCCTTTAATTAATTTCAAATAATAAATTAAGGAGATAATTGTAGCAAATTAGTATGTACTAAATGAAAAGTTTTGGAGTACAAATTTGGGTAGTGTCTCAAATGTATTGAGATGTTATTCCAACATGACTCTAAAATGGAACATTTAATATTTACTACACCTTAGAATTTGATAAATGATTTAGATAGTCAATTAAAGCTTTGATTAGGCTTATTACTCTAAATAATTAGAAAAAACAAATTGAATAGAAATATTATTTGATTTATCGATTTTAATATGAATAGTGCCCAATTCATTGGGTGTTATCTCATAGAAATCTTTAAAATCAATAATATTTTAGTCTTAAATAATTAAACTGATTAGAGCCTTTTATGTTAGTTCTTAAAATTGAAAAGACAATAAATAATCATGCATCGGAAAACCTTTTATGTTGGAAACATATTTTGAATCCGAACAAGGGTGTCCTAAAGTATTTGGGCGTTCTTGACCTCATATTCGAATAAAATATATTTCCTTATAAAAGGATATCTCCATTTGGAATTTAAATCTGATTAATAATTATGATTAAATTAAATTCAAATTATTATTCAAAAATGCCAAAACGCCACGTGAAATTAATAAGGTGCCGATAATGGGCGTTTGTGAGGGGTGCTAATCATTCCCCACACATAACCAACTCCCAAACTCTAATTTTAAATAAACGAATCTCTGGTTGTTTTTATGGTGTTTGGTCTATCAAAGTGACCGGTGGCGACTGCAAATTGATTTTCAGGGACAAATAAATGGAAAATTTTTTTATGGTTAATTAAGTGAACAACCCGATTTAATAAGGAAAGATCTTAATTATAGATAAAAACATGATTTCATATGTAATCCCTAATTTTCAAAAGAGAATCAATCTTCAGGCTATTTTCCATATTCGTTTTAAAAAATGGTCGCGACAGCTTGGCAACTTCGCTTGGGAAAACTGAGAGTCAGGCCTAATTAATTAATTTCACGTGGCATTTTGAGCAATAATTTGAATTTAATTTTTTCCAAGAATTGTTGGATGAATTTTCAGGAAAAATGGAGGTAGCTTTTGTGTATGATATATATGTCATTCATGCATAGCCCTCGACCGGGCTTTTTCACCTTTAAGTGGGAGAAAGATATTATCCGACGTGAGGCGCTCCACCTCCGAGTTTGGAATTTTGTCTTCTTCCGGTATACTAACCTTATGCACTGTGGGGCCCACACCTCCGTTATAAGGGACCTATACTACCGAATCGATGTCTTGCTGTCGCAGTAGACAGTAACGACAGTTCGGGAACCCATAGTCTAGAACACAACCCACATTTTGTTATCTAGAAACGCAACCCACAGTTCTGGTTATTTTCTTGGCTTATTATAAATTGTTTTATTTATCACCAATTTAATTTTTGCTTACATAATTGATTTACCATACTGACTCGTTTCTTTTGTTTTTTTGTTGTTTTCTATTTTTTTCATTTTTGCGCCACATTTTCATTGCATAAAGGTGTTGATTCAAAGGTGGTTATCATTAGAAGACGATCATGCTAGATAAGGGGAATTGTAATCCGATAGAGTAGACTACAAATATGAGGCAGTGTCTGGGACAAGTCACGAAAGAAATGAAGGGTAGCTAATCTAAGAGTTGCACATCAGACTTTGTTAGTACCGATGCTGATGAAAATGAGATGCAAGAACTAAAAAGACGAATGGATAAGATAATGACTGCTATGGCCAAAGAAAAGAGGCATACTGAGCTGAAAGAACTGAAAAAACCATAACATGTATAAACAACCAAGTTCGAGCACCGTCACAATTTGTATTAATAAACCAACTGGAGGTGTAAGTAGGCTGAACTCCGAGAACGTGATGAAAGGCCATGAAGAAGTCCAAGTGGAAGATAATAGAGGATCTTTTAATCCAATTCTAGTGTCATATACAGAGCTACTTTATGAACTTTTGGAGAAGAACCTTGTGGTCCGAGTTTCGTCCAAGTCCAAAATGTTTTCTTATCCCAAGGATTATAAGGCAGTATGTGGCTATCATCAGGGAAGTTCAGACCATACTACTAAGAATTGCGAGGCTTTGAAGAATAAGGTCAAAAATCTTATTAGGGGAGGCATGTTGAGTTTTGAAAATGGAAAACCCAAATTTCCCAAAGGCCTGGCAATTAACAGAATACCTGGAGACGCAAAAGCGAAGGAAAGCTCAAGCCCATCAAAGTCAACTAACTATCTTAGACAAAGTTCAGATTCCAGAACCCCTTCAACAGATTGCCAAAAGAAAAAAGATCACATATTTCATTTTGACCCAATTCATATTTTGTACAAAGAACTGTATTCTCAATTGTTGAAAGCCCGATTGGTGACCCCATAATTTTTCACACCTTTGTAACCTCCGTATCCAAAATGGTATGACGCCAAGGTTCACTGTGAATTTCATGATGGAACTCAAGGACATCCAATTGAAAATTGTATTGCCTTCAAACGTCGAGTCCAAGTTCTTTTGGAGCATGGAAAATGGAAATTTGAAACATAAAGCCAGTTTGATTCAGCGGTTGAGTGGGAGACTCGAGATGAAATTACCCAGGGAAAGGGGCATCAATTTGAATATGAGGTTCAAATGAGCAAGTTAAGGCAAGAGAGAGACGGTTTGAATAAGGAGATAAAAAGCTTGCACTCCAATCATCAAGAAATTTGTTCGATGCTCAAAAATGCCGGTTTGGGTGTAACTTTGGAACAGTCAAAGAAAAGAATTAAAGAACTAAAACATGAAGCTGAATACTGGAAAAAGAACTTTAAAACAAGTGAAAATCAAGTCAATACGCTCTCATGTGATATGCGGGCAATGGAAATACAGTGTAATACCATTATGAACGATTTAAGGGTTAGCAAAGCTAAATGAGATATAGTAAAAATGTACATGCAGATGTATGCAGATACTATTATCAAGCTGAATGATAGGCAAGCTGAAAATGAAGCACTAAAGAAGAAGGTAGATGAATACCACAATCTTACACTAATGTACAAAGATCTTGCTGATGATGTCAAGAAAGTGAGGAGAAAACATATTCAATTTTAGAGATCAAGAATGAAGATACGGGAAAGAGACAATGACATAAATATGCTGTTATTCAAGCACGAGAAGTGGCTCAACAAGTGGCAGACCTGGCTGATGTAGCAATGGCACTGAGTCAAAATATTGAACCAACATTAGATCACGGAGGAAAACTGACTTGGCTTTTAGAGGAAGTTAGGAAGCTGGGAGTTAGAGCTCACCAATAATTGTAGTATCTGATATATGATGTACTGAATTCTTTTATTTCAATGAAAGTTGTTCTATGGTAATCACTGTTAGAATCAATACCTCTTGCATTTATTCGTTCATGCATGACATATTTATTAACATAACATTATCATTCAATAGCATTACATTCACATTCATTATCTGAAGTGATCAGGGTTTTGATGGCAGCAATCTAGGAATTAGTGAAAGTTTGAAGGTCTGATATCATGGATAAAGATATGAAAGAAATTGGACAAGCTCAGGAAGGGTTGCAAGAACAAATGCCCAAGCCTCAACAAAATGCGAAGAACCACACTCTTATACCATGTTTAACAGTTTACCCCAGGGTATTTAACCCAAATGCAGGGGTAGGTTCTGTGAAGCCTATCATCTCAAGATCAAGACTCAATTATTTTGAAGATAAATATGCAAGGCTTGAGGAAACGATCGAGGCAGGAAAATGAGTCGATGATTCCAGATTTGATGCAAAATAATTCTGCTTAGTCCTTGATCTGGTTATTTCGCCTAAATTTAAGGTTCCCAATTTCGAAAAGTATGACGGTTCTAGCTGTCCTAAAATCTATTTAGCAATGTTCTGTAGAAAAATGGAATGGCACTTGGATGATGATAAACTATTGATCCACTATTTCTATGATAGCCTGGTTGGGCATGCTGCAATGTGGTATAACAGATTAAGTCGTGACCAGATTCGATTATGGGTTGATTTGGCCAAAGCATTTTTGGGGCAATTCAAATATGTTATAACTTGGCTCCAGATTGCCAGCTTCTTCAGAGCATGAGTATGAAGGTCAATGAAAACTTTAAAGACTATGCATTGAGGTGGCGAAGAATAGCAACCCAGGTACAACCTCCTTGATAGAGGAAGAAATATCTCTCATGTTTCATCAAACACTTCCATCTTCTTTCTTTGAGAGAATGCTTGCGAATTCGAGGGACAGTTTTAGTGACCTTATGGTGATTAGAGAAACAATAGAAATTGGAATCCGACAAGGAGAAATTGGGTAAAGATTTGAAGACTGTGTTGATCGAGAAGCGAAACAAGAGAAAGAGGTGAATAAATGTAATGTTCAAAGTTTCCAGAGTCACAAGAGAAAGAGGCCAGCTAATTCATCAGGACGACCACAGAAAATTCCTTGAGCAAGTGCAAATCTAGAGATCTTTCGAGTATCCATTTCAGATTTGTTGCCTCACCTTGTTGAGCGACAACATATCACTCCTAGGCCAATGAAGGTAGTGCCAAAGCCATCTGCCCATAGCTATGATCCAGACAATGTTTTTGACTTTCACATGGGGGCACCAGGACATGCTACCAAGAAGTGTAGGCCTTTGATGGAAGAAAACAAGAAACTAGTCAGTAATTGAATCTTGACACGAGAACTAGTTCAACAATGGCAAACAGTGGGACAAGCTATCATACTAGCCGAGGAATTGAAGAACCAGGATAAATATTTCCAAGATTTTTTGGAGTTCTGAGAAATATGTGTTACCCATGTTTCTATATCATGTGGTTATAATCTACATGAACCATCTTTGAAGTAATACATGGAAATAATTCTGCTACTTTTGGCCCAAAAATAGTAGAGATCTTTTTCTAGGGGCACATGTCATGTTTACTGGATTTCATTTTCAATGGAAGGATTTTTTGAAATTCATAAATATATTTATATCTCTTCTTACCCTTGTAGGACCCTAGATGCCAATTGCAAGATGCGATATTGATTCAGATACAAAGAACGATTAGATGTTGTGAAGACAATAAAGTGAAATTTATTTCTGGGTCTACTCTAGTCAGCAAAGCAAGAAAAGGCAGATTACAACAACTTTGGTGATGTTCGATGACAAATCTTTGAATTTCATAAACAGTGAAGTGGACTAGACGATTATAACTAAGTAAAGTTGCTTGAAATTGAAGTTATAAGTGTAGCTTTCTATACCCTAAAAACACAATAAGAATGAGAAAGAAAAAGAGAAAAAATGAGAGGAAAAAGGAAAAAGTGAAAAAGAAAGAGAAATGAGAAATGAGAAAAAAGAAAAGAAAAATAAAGAAAAAGAAAAAGAAGAAAAGTGAGAAAGAAAAAGGGAAAGAGAAGTGAGAAAAAAGAAGAAGAAAAAAGATAAAAAAAGAAAAAAAAGAAAGAAAAAAGAAAGAAAAAGAAAGAAAAAAGAGAAAAATAGAGAAAGAAAAAGAGAAAAAATGAAAGAAGGAAAAAGGGGAAAAGTGAGGTAATGAACTATTCAATAAATAAGTCTCAGAGCATCCTGATGGAGCTGTGGGGGATGTCGACAAATCTAATAAGGAGATATGGTCCACCTGTTCAATACCCAAGCGTTAGAGATGTATCTTTGAAGGCATGTGTATAATAATATATAATAATAGCTAATAACAATCAAAAGCACACACAAGCACTTATAGAATTTTATTCTTAGAATGATATTTTTGCACTCTATTGGTTAAACAAGTCTGGGAAGCTTGAACATGTTTATGAATGGAAAAAGAATGAAGAGAACAAAGAAGGAGTTGTTTTCTGACTGGATCGAGCAACGCGATAATCATAGGGTGTGAACCGAGTGATTTTGAAGAAATTTCATAACTTCAGACATCACCACAACATTCATGAGTTTGCTACCCATGGGAAGGTTGAATCTAAGACGCTCTTGCACTTGATATCCAGGACATCCTATTCTATTTTTCTTTCTATATATTAAGACCCTATTTTTTTCGGGTCTCGTAAGGTATCTTTCATTAAAATGCTGATCAACAAACTGGCATTTTTTTCAAGACAAAAAGATTTCCTGGTATTACTTCAAAGATAAGCTTTAGAATACAAGATCGAGGATGCAAATGATCAATATGACATGGTAAAGATATGGTTGAGTGTGAAACGCTCATCTGTTCGGCAGTTTTCTAATCAGAAAGAGGAATCACCCATTAGGGGTCATGGTGCAGACAATGGCAAAAATGAACCTAAAACATGTTTCTATCAAAGTACATATCCGATAGTTCAGGGACCAAAAGTAAGTTTCTACCACAGGGTTCTGGATAACCTTTAAAATTAAATAATGAACTCGATAAAAGGGACTTAAGGCATCTGATCGCTCTAAATGATGAAAGAGGGGGAATATCTACATGATGGGGCAAGAAACAAGAGATTAGTGGGGCATCATGGTGCATAAATGTTCAAATCGGAATAAACAAGAAGGGATACAGAACTTGAAAGAGTTCGACTTTAAAATCAGCTCAAGAAGAAGATGAGCCTAAGAAAAAAATCTTGGGGAAAATTTTTGCCGGAGCATAAAGATAATAAGAGTTTAAGATAAATCTCAAGTTGAACAAAACCTGATAATAAAAGATCCCAATAATAAAATCTTAGGGCAAGGTTTGTTGTAGCATGAAGATAGTAAGAGCTTAAGACAAAATGCAAGAAGATCAACCAAGATTTGACAAGAAAAATCTCAAGAGATGAGGTATAAAGACAAATTTCAAGAAGGATAAGCTAAGCAAGATTTGAAAAGAACACTTTAAGAAGATGAGGTGTTGCAACAACAGAAGTAGAAAATTCAATGGAAAAGCAAAAAAAAAATTTAGAGTACATGATGCAACAGAAGCAAAAAGCTCAACGAAGAAGCAAAGAAGATCAGAGCTTATCCAAATGTACATCTGTTGTCACAATTCATGCATCATATATAGTTAGGCATCCATAAGATAGGAGCATACTAACTCAAGCATTCAAAGTATTTTTTGTGTATATTCTTGCAGGAATTTACAAGAATCAGCAAGAAACGAGTAAGATTTCAATCTACAGCTTTAAGATTTAGGAAGAAGATCCAACAAAGAATTGCAAAGACATCAACCCGTTTGAAGAGGCGGATTTCAACAAAGTTTTCAATCCGTTTGAAGAGGCAGATTTCAATAAAGTTTTCAATTTGTTTGAAGAGGCGAATTTCAACAAAGTTTTCAATCTGTTTGAAGAGACGAATTTCAACAAATTTTTTAATCCATTTGAAGAGGTAGATTTCAACAAGGTTTACTAGTCTGTTTATAGAGGCGGATTTCAACAAGATTCTCTGATTGTGTGTACAAGACAGATAGTGCATTGCAATCTTAAATCTTTCGGGTCATCATTAAGTCATTTAGGCATGGTGCTAAGTCCTTCGGGCCATTGCCTTCGGGAGTGATGTTTGATTGTTTGCACAAGAAAGGAAGTGCATTACAATTCTAAATCCTTCGGGTCATTAGTAAGTCCTTCGGGCATGGTGCTAAGTCCTTCGGTCCATCACCTTAAGGAGTGATGTTTGGTTGTTTGCACAGGAAAGGAAGTGCATTACAATTCTAAATCCTTTGGGTTATCAGTAAGTCTTTCGGGCATGATGCTAAGTCTTTCGGGCCATCACCTTCAGGAATGGTGTAAACAGTTGACTGTTTGCACAAGAAAGGAAGTGCATTACAATTCTAAATCTTTTGGGTCATCAGTAAGTCATTCGGGCATGATGATAAGTCCTTCAGACCGACATCTCCAGAAGTGATGAGAACTTTTTTGGATGGTGTCACAGTAAGACAGTTGGGGGCATGGTATCAACAAAGATATTAATCTTTTGGGCTACTAGCTTCAAAAAAAGAGGAGGAAGAAGAAAAAAAATAAGAGAAAGAAAAATAAAATGGTTCATGGAAAGGAAGGACGAAAAAGATCAACTTCGGGCTCAAATGAGGAAGATGCAAAGTTTACTTGTTCAAAAGTTTCAGAGTTTCTCGTTGAAGAACTTGAAGTTTCTTAATGATATACCCAAGTTGTACATTTGCTTTACAATTAGCATTGAAAGAATAATGATAGATCTGACTTTTGCAGGTCATATAATTTCCAATTATAGAAAGACATGGACCAATAGAGGAAGCAACAAGAGATCTGATGCGAGTTTCAGATTGAAAAATCAAGATATCATAGACAAAAAAGTAGTGACTCTAAAGATCTCAATGCTTCAAGCATAAAATTGAGGAGATTTCGTATTACTTCAATTTGAATTCTTATTAATTGATGGTGTTTCTTTTTTTGCAGGTTCGGTTTTTCCCTAGAGGAAGAGGTGAATCGGTATTCCTAACAAAGAATCTAGAGTTCCTAATGAGAAGAAATCGCCTAGAGCTCCTAGTGAGAAGAAATCGCCCAGAGTTCTTAATGAGAAGAACTTGCTTGTTCGACAGAAAAAGTAAAAGAGTGGGGAATGAAGAATCTCATACTAAGAAGAACAACTTCAAACCTCAGAAAATAAAAAATTTCAAGGTGCAATTCCGAACCTTAGAAGATGAAGAATTTCATAATGAGAAGAACAGCTTCAGACTCTACGGTTTGGCAAAAGATTGGAGAATTTTGTAATCAGAAGAACAACTTCAAGCTTTTGTTGTTTTGGGATGGTCCAACACTTCCAAGAAGAATGAAGGATGTTCATAATAAGAAGAATCAATTCAGACTTGACAGATAGCTTATGCATAAAGAATGTCAAGTTCATAATAAGGAAGATCTTGTTCAAGATTCAAATGAGGCAAAAAGTTTCAGCGTCGCTTGTTGGAGGAGTTTTTAAAGTTTTATTCGTATATTTTTCCTTATGAAACATTAATGATAGTTTTAACTCTTGCAGGTCATATTAACATTCTTAGAAAAAATGAGGGGTTTCTAATGAGAAGAGCTCGTTTGTTCAACACCTTTGCAGAGAGGTGGATCAATATTTCAAGAAGAATGAAGAACACCTAATGAGAGGAGTTCACCACAGAGCTCCTAATGTGAAGAGCTCGCCCAACAAAGATAGAACTCTTAATGTGAAGAGTTCGCCCAACAAAGGCAGAGCTCTTAATGTGAAGAGTTCGCCCAGCAAAGACAGAACTCCTAATGTGAAGAGTTCACTCAGCAAAGATAGAGCTCCTAATAAGAAGAGTTCGCCAGCAAAGATAGAGCTCCTAATGTGAAGAGTTCATCCCCAGCGAAGAATGAACTCATAATGAGAAGAGTTCACCCAATGAAGATAGAATTCTTAATGAGAATAGCTAGTTTAAACCCTACGGTTACCCCTGACAGGAAGATTGCGAGCTAGTTCAGACCTTGCAGCTCAAAGCAACAGGTAACAAGTTCGAACAAAATTCGTGTATTTTCAGTCTTTGCCTTATTCCTGTTCCACAGCAATGAGCAAAGAGGGGCAGCTGTAATACCCTAATTTTGTCTGGGTATATATATATACTATATCTCTATAAATAAATTTCAAATAAATAAATAGATAAAAGGGGTCTAAAATATCCAAAAAAAAATAATACAATGTCCATTATATAGTTAAGTATCACATATTACAATCTAAAGCCCAAATAAAATACAAAAAGCCCAAACTCCCATTAAATTCAATTTTCCCGCCCATTTACAATTGCATATAATCCCAACAAACACACATATATAGTAAAACAAACACAAATTGGCCCAAAATCAAGCTTTCCCGCTCAAATCTACCACGTGGCACTCTACTATAGGTCCAAATCTAAAGCCACAAATTGTGGTTTTCTTCCCCGCTGACGTCATAGCTGTGACGACAGCCATGAAATCAGCACTAGTCAACCTATATAAATGGAAGAGAGAGAAATGTTAGAAAAATTAATGACTACCAATAATTACTATAATTAAAATATAATAAAATAGAGAGAGAAATGGTATTTTGGGAATTACCTGTCATTGGGAGTTGGACCGCCGAAATACGAGGGGTCGTGGAAGATTTGAACCACCAAGCGTCGCCAGGAAGCTAAGAGGTCGCTAGAAGCCCGTTTGTAGGCGGAGTAAGATTTCCAGAATCTCATCGGACAACATCGAAGGTAAATATTCAATCTCCCTTCCGATTTCCTGCAAGATAAACATGAAATAGGTTAGGAAAATCAAAGAAAAAAATAGATCTAAAAATACAAAGAAATCAGTGGTTTATTTTAGAGGTGGTCGGAAGTGTTTTACGGTGGCCAGAGTGTTTTTAATGGTAACGATGGGGTTGAAAAGCCAGGTTCGGGTAGTTTAGGCCTTAGGTCGGGGAAGAAGGGTAGCTCTATCGAGCCGGGAAATAGTTTATGGTTAGATCGGAGGAAAAATGAAGATTTTTGGTAGTTTAGGGTTTCGGCTGGTGGCCGGTACGACGGCCGAAAATCACATGTGGTGGTCGATGTTTATTCTCGGTGGTTGAATAATGGCCAAATGTGGCCAGAGAGCGGTGGTGGAAGATTCAAAGGCAGTTGAGGCGGCAGTTTTATGCCGGAGTTCATTGTGTTCATCCAACTTTGGATGAACACTGATGAACATTCAAAGAAAATCATGAATTTTAATCTGTTTTGGATCATGTCTTCTGGAAAATTATGTTTGTTGAGAGAGAAGAAGAGAATCAGTTAGTGAGAGAAAGGAAATGAAAAAATGAAACAAGAAAGAAAAGGGAAGTCTAAAAAATGTGTTTATATATGCAAGGTGGAGCGATGTCGTTTTGAACTCATGTCAAAGGAAGATCCGCGCGCCATAGTCGGGTCGGGTGAAGGAGATCCGCGCTTTTCCTTTAATTTCGGGATAATTGGAGTTTAGTCCATGGAACTCTGGATTGTAATTCAATATGGTCACTAATACTTTGTAATTTGGGCTACTTATTTTGCAATTTAGTTCAATTTGGTCCTTTAAATTGCTTTAATTTAATTACTTGCTGAAGTTAAATGTATGTTTGCATATTTTAAAAGGCATATAGTATAATTGGTTAGATAATTAGTTCACTTCGCTTAAATAATTGAGCTTTTAAATTTAGGTTCTTTAATTAGAATTTGATAATTTGAATAAGTGAGATAATTTTAGAAAATAAATGACTATTAAATGGAAACTTTAAATTCCTAAGTTGATTAGTGTCTCATTGTAATGAGATGTTAATCAAGGGGCCTTTTTGGTGGAAAATTTAATATTTCATTTGATCTTAGAACATGTAATCACATAGTTAATTAAATTGAATTAGGATTAGGTTTAAATAGTTAGAGTCATTAAATAATTAGGAGTATTATTGATTTAGGGCTTAATATGGATAGTGTCCAAATATTTGGGTGTTATCACATAAATCCCTAAATTTGATAATATTTAAAGATTCTTTAATTAATTCAATCAATTTGAGCCCTAATTAGGTTTGAACTTAAAATTGACAAGAAAATAGTTGGACATGCATTTAAAACCTTTTGTGTTAAGATACATTTTTGAATATGAATTGAAGTATCCTAGAGTAACTGAATGTTTCAAAACTCACATTCGTTTCAAAATGTATTACCTTACAAAAGGATATCTCCATTTGAAATGAAAATTCATTTAACAATTAAAGATTTAATTAAATTCAAATTATTGCTAGAAATGCCAAAATGCCACGTGGAATTAATAAGGTATCGATAATGGGCGTTTGTGGGGGTGCTAATCCTTCCCCACACGTAACCGACTCCCGAACCTTAATTTTAAAGAAACAAATCTCTAGTTATTTTTATGGTGTCCAGTCTACCAAAGTGACCGGTGGCGACTCCAAAATATTTTCAAGATCAAATAAATGAGTAATTTTCATGATTAATTAATAAAATTGATTTAATATAAAAGCCCTATTTTTCAAGATTAAATGGAAGGAAAGTCAATTTTATGGTTAACTAAGGGAAAAAACTGATTTAACATGAAAAACCCTAGTTTAAAGGGTTAAATAAGTTAAAATGGACAAAACCTCTAAAAAACCAATCGTCAGACTATTTTTCGACGCTCGGTTTTGAAATTAGTCGCGACAGATTTGAATTTTAAAACTCCGCTACAAATATATATTTTCAGTGCGATAATTTTAGCAATCGACATTCAGTGGCTTGTAATATATATAGAGAGTGAGAGATTTATAATTGTTTAATATAATTTATTGATTTTTTAAGTTTTTTTTCCTAAATAAATATCAATGTCATGCCCACGAGAAAAGTTTTAATTGTTCACAATTTTGGTTCTTATTTAACAAAATGAGGGAGATAAAAAAACTATACATCTTCTAATTTTTTTTGAACAATATACATCTCCTAATTTAATAAACCAACAAGAAAACCTTATTTTAACATAAAAAATCTTTATAGTACGATTTCTTCAATCAGCTTGTAATTAACAACAACGACAATTAAACTATCACACCAATAAAAATAACTTTTGTCTAGTAACATAAATAATTAAAAATAAATTATATGAATTTAAGGGTGGGAATATTCGAAAATTGTAGGGTTCGAACTGATGGAGACGGAGAGTTATATCACCGAAGCTTAAATGAGGATGAGAACGAAGATTGTTATAATCGAATCGTAACCATATAAATAACTATAAGAATCCTCAAAAATTTCTGCAAGGATCTTTGATATTTTACAAAATTTTTAAAAATATATACTTAACTATCATTTACTTGTATATCTAACTTATTATCAATATTTAAGTTCATGTGCCTTTTGTTTAAACCTTATTAAGTTTGGGTAGCCTCTCGAGTAATTTATTATTTTTCTGTCAATTAAGAGTATATAATCTTTTTATCTCCCACTTTCTGTCGTTCATGTTACTCAAAACTTTATTCTCCTTAAAGCAAGCAATGTCACCATTCTTTTTCAGCCGCCAGCCAATTTCAAACGTCCTTGATCTTTTTCCATGGCAACAAAATACCTTACTTTATACATATATTAATGTGGTTTCCATTTTATTAAACCTATTATATATATATATTATTGTTTTGTAGTTAACCATAAAAATATTATTATTTAGTAGTATATATTGTATTATAAATTATCAAGTAATTTGCCTCGGTTTATTATCCTTTTACCCGCTTCATAGTCAAATATTGTTACTATATCATTTGAAGTAATTTGGATATTTCTAAGCATAATGAATATATGATTTGTAAATTTAATTGGCCCTATATTTTAGTCAATAAAGTAATAAATTTTATTTAATACTTTTGGGATGGGGACTCCCCGAAAATTGTAGGGATCCGATGGGTATGGGGATGGGGATGAAATATTCCTCGAAGCATTTAATGGAGATTTCTCAAAGCCATAACTGTAAATATTGAAGACGGAATGAAGAATGTAAAACCGTTCTCGCTCCACCTAATTCCCACCCAATTGCCACCCTGATTCCCACCCAATTGCCACCCCTATATGAATCAATAAACTTTGGGAAGAAAGAAGTTCACGATCCAAAGTTTTTAAAACTCAAATTTTAATGTAGTAAAACACTTATCTGATTAGAAAAGTTAAAATAATAATAAAATATTTTTTTATTTAACCATTAGTATTCAACCTATTGATTGATTAGTCCAGATTGTATATTATAGAATTCCAGTATGAAAGCAACCCTCCCAACTAGGGGTGTGTATTTTTGAATATCGGTGCCGATTGACAGAAGGCAACCAATAGGATTATTACGATTTTATTTTCTATTTTTCTAAATACATGTATAATCAGGGTATATATACAAAACCCTAGCATTTTGTAAGGGGAGATTGACTCTGGAAATTAGAGCAATAGAACAGAAGCAAAAGTTCAGAGGTATCTATAGCGACCTTTTTTTCTTCCCTTTTTGAAAAAAAGAAATTTTGCCGTGTTAAGGGCGTTTGTTTAGAAAATAAGTCGGCTACTAATTATCCCCTGAATTATTAATGAAAATCCTTTGGGAATTTATTTTGAAAACTTTAAAAATTTCAAAACGATGAAAACTTGGAGTCGCCACCGGCCACTTGGGTAAGGTAGGTCGGACACCATAAAACCAGAGATTCGTTGCGAAAGGGTCCGGGAGTTGGTTACCTGTGGGGAAGGATTAGCACCCCCATCATGCCCGGAGATCAATACCAAAAAATTTGTTGCTCTTAAAAGGATGAAAGTTATTGAAATTTAAATTGAGTTTAATTTGAAGATCTTAGATAAAAATCAACCTAGATTGCACGGGCTTCATCGAATTGGTGGACTCAAATTAATTAAACATTTAATTAATAAGGTTGACGATATGTCGGACCATAGATTAAACCGACATCGAATAAGTCCGACTGCCGTGTTAATTTAAGGTTCGACCTTCGTACGTCACCTTTATGCATGATGCAAACATTTAAGTATGATGTGATGACTTTGTTAATTTTTAATCCATTTACTTCGGGATGGTAAAAATTAATTCGAATATTTTGTCAACATCCTTTAAGCTCGGCGACACAAATGTTTGAACTAATAAATATCTCCCATTTTATGATTTAGGTTAATTAGAGATGCAATTACGATTAACGATTATATGGATGTCGATTAGTGTATGACAATCAAGGGCATGAATGTAAACATTTAAAAAGCAAGGCCCGATTTAACATATAGCTCAATTATATTTTTAGCCCTAAAAGATTAAGAAACCCTATTTTTGGTGACTAAATTGTAATTTAATGCTAAGTTAAAATTAAAATTGATTTCCCCCCTAAAGTAATTAAGAAATGTTCAATTAATTTAATAAATTTAACATTTACCCCAATAAGCCGAGGATAAATTTAAATCTACTAAATTAATTTGAACCCTAATCTAACTAAGGCTTTAAAAGACCTAAAATTAATTTGATTAATTCTAGGATCGTGCCCTTATGAGACGGGAACACAATCTGTACCAATCGAATTAGTTTGCCTAATCTAGACTAAAGCCTTAACTCCCTAAAGCCCACCTAAACTAAGCCCAAAAGAACTAACTAGGTCCCCAAACTAATCAAACTAGACAAATTAGGTCCAAAACAAATTTGTAAATATATTAAAAACATTACATATTATATAAAACTATGTATTATAAATTTTATAAAGGTATATATTATATTATATTATATTATATTATATTATATTATATTATATATATTATATTATATTATATTATATTATATTATATTATATTATATTATATTATATTATATTATATTATATTATATTATATTATATTATATTATATTATATTATATTATATTATATTATATTATATTATATTATATTATATTATATTATATTATATTATATTAAGAAAGCCGTATTATATTTTAAGGAGACAATATACATTATAAGCATAAAAACTATACATTATGAAACATAGAAAATCCGTATTACAACTTTATAATACTATATATCATATCTTTTGTTAAATCATATATTATATTTTATAAAACCATATATTATAAGTCCCCTTTTTTCTTTAAAAAAATTATATGTATTATACACTTTCGAAAACTATATATTATATAAAAGAAGAAATTACATATATTATAATCTTTTTATAAAGTCACATATATTATGTGTTTTAAAACTAAGTTATACTTTAAAAGAAAACTATATATATATATTAACCTTTATAAAACTATATGTTTATAGAAACGCTATAATGTACTATTTTATATGAAAAAAAAACTTATATTATATAGAAATATTATATATTTTTTAAAAAAACTATAGGTTATATAATTAGAACTATACATTATTATTATTATTCATACCACTATACATATTAGACAATATGTAACTATACATTATGAATTTTATAAAAAATATGGAGAGGACTATATTAAGTAATATTTTAAAACCATAAATTATAAAGATATTATACATGCCATACGAACCATATACTATGTATATATATATAAACTTATACCATATATTTTTTATTTAAATGTGTGTTAATATTGGAAAGATCAAATATTCGAAAAAAATACCAATAGTATATATTATATAAATCATGTATCATGTTTTCATATAGTCTAGATGCTATGTGATGTGCAAGGAACCTATATCATACTATATTTTACAAATAAATACCATATAAAAAAAATAGAACAAAATATACCATCTTCACAAACATATTTGGGCTAAAAAAATAAGAGATAAGATAATACCCCTAAGGCCCAGCAATTTGGGCTCAATGCTGGATCAGGCCGGGGCGGTTTGACGGGCGGTTTAGGGATAACCGGGTCGGATGGTGACCAATTTAGCTGGTTGGGAGACCGGTTCTACCGGTTACAAGGGTTTGAATAAAAGAATGGATTATAACCCTAATTTTATCCCCCCGTTTTATTTTCCCACTGCCCAGCCGCGAGGACAAGAGAGAAATAATGCTCGGCCGCCGTTTAGCCACCACTCGGCCGCCGTCGTCACCTCCGGTCGGCGTCTCATGGCCCCCTCCTTCTATCTTTCGGTGCCGATCGTCCAAAGGGGCAAGTTAAAGCAGCGAAATTGGTTGAAACCCTTTTGGCTTCCCCTCGTTAGATCTCCACCGTGGCCGTTAGATTTTTGTGAAACCAGAGTAAGTTGCTCCTCGCGCCAAGACCTAGCTCCTCACCGTTGGGATCGTCGGTTGGAGACTCTGATCGCCGGGAAACGCCGACGTCGAAAGGTATACTCTTCCCTTCTCAGTTCTTACTTTTTTTATATTCGAACTTGAATGCTTAATATGATGATATTGATCTGAATATACATGGATGAACCATCTTTGATTTATTTGATTGCTGGATTCGGAATGAGTAGAGGATATTTTCAAAGGTTTCTTTTTTCATTTCTTTCTTCAATTTGGAAAACTTTTTTTTTCAATTACAAACTGGTTACATCTTTTATCCTCAATCTTTGTTTATATTTCCAAGCAAACATTAATTGGATGACTGTGGCTGATTACACCTAAAATTAGGCTTTGTTAACCCTTGAATTGTTTATTGTTTCTGCCCATGCTGGTGGTTGGGAGCCGATGATAATATCCCAAGATTGCCGGTGACAAAGCCACATGGCCGGGAGACGAATCGGCAGCAGCGTGTGGAAGATGACGCGACCACGCGTGGAAGACGACGCGTCGACGCGTGGGAGATTGGTGAACCTGGACGGCCGGCTCCGGTGCCATCTGAACCGTTGGATCAAATCTAATCCAACGGTCAGATTTGAGGTGGCTGCAAAAAAAGATGATGGATAATTAGATTTTTAGGGGGTTTTTTGCTTATATTGGATATGGGCCAGAAATGGGCTTATAATGTGTATTTATTTTTTGGGTTTTAAATATGTAATGGACTTGGACTTTTATAAACATTTGGGCTTATGTTATTTATTTAATATGTTTATATATATACATTTATATTATATTATATTATATTATATTATATTATATTATATTTTTTAATTAATTAACAGTCCATATTATAATAATCCTAATAATAGCCTTTTATAACACATATACATTCAAACGTTAATACACACGTACGTACATACAATTATACATACAATATACATTCATAGTTAAGTATTAATGGCATTGGACTAACAAATACACACATATGCACACTCACATTAAAACAATAGTAAACACACATAATATACTAATAACACATACATATATTACATGCAATTTGGATAAACAACACATATATGTTCACGTTTTGAATAGACACTCATAATGAACACACACTTATGATATACACTTTATATGTATACTAACACACATGAGCCCATTTTATAATCACCTAATAGTACAAACATATATAAGCCCATTATTGCAAAATAAAAAATGTGTTAACCCTAGACAAAATTAGTGATTACAGCTTCCCCTCTTTGCTTATACTTGTGGAACAAGAATAAAGCAAAGACCATAAACACTAATTTTGTCCTACTTCCTTGTCGGATGATTTGCTCTTCTGAAATGGCAGCGAGCAAATTGAGATAACTTGTTTCCCCGAAACGACCGAAAACAACTGGGTAACATTGGCATGCATTTCCCCATCGGCATCGAACAAACCAGTTACTAAACGACTCATTCCTCTGAAGCGGCAGCGAATGAATCCAAATATTTTTCGAACGATTCATTCTTCTGAAGTGGTATTGAATGAATCTGAATAACTTTTCTTTCCTGAAATGGTTGAAAGCAATCTTAGTGACGCTGGGAAGTCCCTCCAAAACGGCAGTAGACATAACCCAATGAAGACGGCATGTTCCTCCGAAGTGGTAGCGAACAAACAAGAGTTCTTCAAATGAGGGTTCCATGAAGGCTTCTACTCTTTGTGAGCCTGAACGGATAGGCTAACTTCTTCTTCCCCTTTTACGAAAGGTTCTATTATCTCGCCTTTTTTCACCGGGAAGTGGTGTTTTCGAAATCTTCTGCTTGGAAATTCTTTCCAAGTTTTCACTTTGATGTCTGTTTTTCTTCTTAAGAGGTCTTCCCTTTATCCTGTAAAAAGAGACAAAATGCTACGATGGCATGAGTTAGCATGCTCCTAACCTAGGAATGTCTAACTAAGTATGATGCATGGATAACGATAATTCACTCAGACATTTCCTCTTCTTGGTCCCTTGATTTCAAATTTCCTTTGCTTTCTTCCTCTCTTTCTTGTGACGGCGGTACCCCATTTCTCACTCAGGTTCACCCTTTATGCCCCATTTGAACTCTTGATTCCTTTGTTCTGAAATGCCTTTTTAGGTTTTCACTTTCAGACTTGTACTTCCCTAAAATGCCCTTTACGGGTTTTCACTTCAAGTTTTTTTTTCTTTTTTCTTTCTTTTCTTTTTTCTTTCTTTTCTTTCGAGCACCCTTCTGGGTTTTCGCCTTTAGTTCTCTCAATAACAAGTGAGGTACTCACTGTCTTTCTTTGGTAAATCTCGTCAATTTCACCCCAATGTTCTTTTTGCCTTAACCTTTGCATATTCGCCCTCTATCTTGGAACAACCTGCACTCAATAGGTTAACTCATAGTAATATCAAGAAATCTTTTGCTTTTCGTGGCCTATGCCAATTCATCTGCGAGATGATTACGAGAGAGATAATTGAAATAAGAATAATATTTTATTAATACTTAGAGAAACATTAACAAAATTTTGAAGGTCATGGCAAACATAAGAAAGAAAAGACGCAAATAATGTCGACTGTATGAACAATGAGAACCCATCGACCACAGCAGACATTTTACTCGCCTTCTTGGGTTACAACTTTTAACGACCTAAGGATTGAAGAGTTGTCCTTCGATGAAGTCTGTCAGTCATATGACAAAATTCACGCATATCGGAATCGTCCTATTCGAATTTTCAATTTAGATCATCCTCTTGGTTTTAGGACGCCTATTTTAGGGTTTTCGCCCTAAACCCTCCTTCTTCTTTCTTTACTTTTTTTTCTTTTTTTTCTTTTTTTCCTTTTTTTTCTTTTTCTTTTTTTCTCTTCTTTTTTCTTCTCTTTTTTCTTCAGGCATAATACGTTTTTATCAAGTCCGAGTTTACTGGGTTGCTTAACTCTTTCCCATCCATCTCAGCTAGGATCAATGCTCCTTCGAAGAAGGCCTTCTTTACAACATAAGGCCCTTCCCAATTAGGTATCCATTTCCCTCAGAAGTCCTTTTGGTTAAGTAATATCTTTTTGAACACTTGATCCCCCTCTTGAAACTCTCTAGGGCGGACCTTTTTGTTATAGGCCCACATCATCCTTTTCTGACACATTTGACTATGACAAATAGCCTTCAACCTTTTCTCCTCAATGAGGTTCAATTGATCAATTCTGGCTTGTATCCATTCAGCCTCGTCCAACTCCACTTCGTTCAAAATTCGAAGCGACAAAATCTCCACCTCGATGGGTAATACCGCCTCCGTGCCATATACCAAAGAGTATGATGTTGCCCTAGTGGAGGTCCTCATAGAGGTCCGATAAGAAAACAGGGCAAAAGGTAGCTTTTCATGCCAATCCTTGTAATTTTTCGTGGTTTTTGCTATGATCTTCTTTATATTCTTATTTGCCACCTCCACTGCTCCGTTCATCTTGGGAGATAAATAGTAAAATTGTGATGTATAATTTTGAACTGTTCACACACCTCATTCATCATTTTGTTATTCAAGTTGGAAGCATTGTCGGTGATGATCCTTTTGGGCAGACCATAGCGACATATAATTTCTTTCTTGAGGAACGTGCAAACTGTCACTCTTGTGATGTTGGCATACGAAGCCGCTTCTACCCATTTGGTGAAGTAATCGATGGCTACTAAAATGAAGCAATGCCCATTAGAAGCTTTCGGGTGTATCTGCCCAATGACGTATATTCCCCAGGCAGTAAAAAGCCAAAGTGAGTTCATGACGTGAAGTGGTACTGGCGGGGAATGTATCTTATCGACGTAGATTTGGCATTTATGGCACTTCTTTGCATAATTGATGCAATCTCCTTCCATTGTTGACCAGAAGTAGCCGTATCTCATAATTTTCCTAGCCATCGAGAAGCCGCTAGCGTGGGTTCTGCACAAACCTCCATGGACCTCTGCTAAAATAGTTCCGGCCTCTCGGGCATTGACACACCTTAATAGTATCTGGTCTTTGCTTCTTTTATACAAAACCTCCCCATCATGGTCGTACCTTGATGCCAACGTTCTGATAGTTCTTTTTTCATTATCGTTGGCGTCTTTTGGGTAAGCTTGGTATTTGATATATTAGAGGATGTCATAATACCATGGATTGCCGTCCTTTTCCTCCTCCAAACTATAGCAGTAGGTCAGCACCTCAAAAGTTTGCATCTTGACGGGCTTCATTTCGGTCGACCCATTTACTTTAAACACGACGGCCAGGGTGGCTAGAGCGTCAGCCATTTGGTTGTCCTCTATTGGCAAGTAGGTGAAATTGACTTCTTCAAAATTTCTGACCAAATCTTGGATCAAATTGTAATACTTGATTTGCTTCGGATCTCTGGCCTCCCACTCTTTCCGAAGTTGGTAGACTATTAAAGACGAATCTCTAAAAACCTGGAGCACCTTGATCTTCTTCTCAATGGCTGCTCGAAGTCCCATGATGCAAGCTTCATACTTGGCTATATTGTTGGTGCAGAAGAATTCCAGCCTACTGGTGAAAGGGTAGTGGTCCTCTTTAGGGGAAATTAATACTGCCCCTATTTCATGGCCTAGGACATTCGACGCCCCATCAAAATAGAGCCTCCATCCCTCTTTCTCGACATCAGATTTATCTTCAATTAATCCATAGATTAAATCTTCATTTGGAAATTGGAAATCCAACGGTTCATAGTCATCTGAGGCGCGACTTGCCAAAAGATCTGCCACAATACTTTATTTTATTGCTTTCTAGTTCACGTAAACGATGTCAAACTTCGACAAGAGCATTTGCCAACAGGCCATCTTCCCGGTCAACGCTGGTGCTCCCATTAGAAATTTCAGCGGATCTATCCGGGAAATTTGACAGGTGGTATGATACAACATGTACTGCCATAGCCGCTTAGTGGCCCAGACCAAGGCACAACATAACTTCTGAATTGGCGGGTACCTCGCTTCACAATTGGTGAATTTCTTGCTCAAATAGTATATGGACCTTTCCTTCTTGCCCGAGTCATCGTGTTGTCCAAGTACACACCCCATAGAGTTTTCAAAGACTGTCAAGTACAAGATCAATGGTCTATCTGGCACTGGTGCTAGTAGAATTGGGTGATCAGTCAAATACTTCTTGATCTTTTCTAGCGCCTCTTGGCAATCTTCATCCCAGACTCCCGGGTTATTCTTTCGGAGCAGTCTGAAGACAAGGTCACACTTATTAGTCAATTAGGATATAAACCGGGAGATGTAGTTTAACCTTCCAAAAAAACCTTGAACTTCATTTTGTGTTCACGGTGGAGGGAGATCTTGAATTGCTTTTACCTTATCGGGGTCGATCTCGATGCCCCTCTGACTTACCATAAAGCCCAAAAGCTTCCATAATATGACTGTAAATGTGCACTTAGCCGGGTTGAGCTTTAACCGATACTTTCTTAGTCTTCGAAAGAGTTTACGTAAGTTTTGGATGTGCTCCTCCTCGGTCTTAGACTTGGCTATCATGTCATCCACGTACACCTCGATTTCCTTATGCATCATGTCATGGAACAAGGTTACCATGGCTCTTTGGTAAGTTGCTATGGAGTTTTTTAATCTGAAAGGCATCACAAAAGTGGTTTTCTCCATGTCTTTGGGGTGCATTTTAATATGGTTGTACCCCGAAAAGCCATCCATGAATGAAAACCAAGCATGCCCCGCAGTATTGTCCACTAAAGTGTCAATATGGGGCAAAGGAAAGTTGTCATTGAGGCTCGCCTTATTAAGGTCTCTATAATCCACGCACATACGCACCTTCCCATCCTTCTTTGGTACCAGCACGATATTGGCTACCCATTCTGGGTACTTAGAGACTTCCAAAAACTCGGCCTCAAACTGCTCCTTTACCTCTTCCCTGATTTTCAATAACATGTCCATTCTCATTCTTCGAAGCTTTTGCCGAACGGGCTTGCATTCTATCCTAATGGGGAACTTGTGTGTTACAATATCTGTGTTTAAGCCCGACATGTCTTGGTATGATCATTTGAACACGTCTCTAAATTCTACAAGCAATTCCACTAACCTCTACCTGACTTCTAGTGATAGGGTACCCCCGATCTTTACTTTTTTCCTTTCTTCGTCGGTCTCCAAATTCAGGATCTCTAGCTTCGCTTGGTGCGGAAGGATTTACTTTTCCTCACCGGTCATCATTCTTAGCAGCTCTTCAGGAATCTCATCATTTTTTCCCTCTACCTCTGCCAAGTACATAGCTCATTCGAAGTCTACTTTGGGATTAGGTTCCACATTGTTTGTACAGTTTATATTAAGGGACCTGTACAATTTTGAAAGTACGTATTGGAAAAAGAATAGTGTAGTTTATTACGTAAATAAATTATTAATTAATAAATAAATGAATAGGTAAATGAATAAATAATGAATGAAATGGAATGAATGAAATGAATGCCATATTTGCCATTTGGGAAAGAAAAGGTAGATATATTTCATTACAGATGAACATGACATAGTTGCCCTTTTTACAAAAGATGTCCATTACTTTCGGGCCAAAGTAACGGAGTGGTTCTAGGCATTACTTTGATCTGTCCCTATTGAGTGTTGGTATGACCCTGAAGGTCCAGTTGTTGAGCTCTTCTCCTGGGAGGCACGAGTGAATTTCGGCCAGAAACCGATTAGGCCTACTTCTGCCACCAATCATATTCACATTCATTTCTTCTAAAGCCTCCCTGACCAGCTCTTCCTAGAGGCGCCTTTCACCCTCCTGGTTTGCCCTTTGGATGTTTTCCTCCGAATTTCGAACTCCCCCAGATACGAAGATCCCTCTGAAGTTTGAATAAGTTATGGGAGCCCAGGGAATGTCTTCCCCCCTCAACCTGGCTTTCCTCTTTTCTTGTTCCTTTTTCCACTCTTGCCTCTTTTGTAGAAAATTGGGCATATAGCCAAGTCCAAAGTGGTCCACCTTGTGAATCACACTAACAGGATGAAGACGCCCTTGTAGATTCCTCCTTAAACCTTTATTCTTTCTTGCTCCTCTTCCCAGGGTTTCGAACACCATCATCTTAGTGCAATTTGACAGTTTAAGGTGTAGAACTTTGCTTCCTTCGGCAACAAAAGTGGCATTGATAAGCTCCAAGGCTCTGAAGGCACACTCCATTGCTTCTCCATCAGTAGAGATGTACGATGTATTCGGAGTCACTGAAGTGATGATGTCCTCTTCTATATTTACTGTTACTAATTTCCCCTCGGTGACAAACTTCAACTTTTGATGGAGTGAGGATGGAACGGCGCCAGCCGAGTGTATCCAAGGCCTTCCTAACAGGCAATTGTAAGATGGTTGGATATCCATGACCATGAAATCGACCACATATTCGGTGAGACCAATGAGCAGCGGTACTTCTATTTTCTTGACCACATCTCTTTGAGTCTCGTCGAAGGCTCGTACCGTATTATGACATGGCTTCATATGCGAGCCGTCGATGGGTAGTCGTTGTAGCGTGGCTAATGGCATGACATTCAATGCGGAGCCATTATCAATCAACACGCCCAGCAGCACATAACCTTTACAGTGGGTAGTAATGTTCAGGGCCTTAACAGACCCCGTGTCTTCCCCTGGAATCTTGTCGTCACTGAAAGTAATATGATTGACGTCAGTAATGTGACTGATAATTTGATCCAATCTCCCAACAAAGATTTCCTTTGCAACGAAGGTCTTATTCAAAACCTTCAACGATGCATCACAATGTTTTTCTGAATTGAGTAACAGATCGAGTACTGAAATACGAGCTGGTTGTTTCCAGAGTTGATCGACAACATTATACTCACTGTGCTTCAGAAATTTCAGAAACTCTTGTGCTTGCGTTTTTTTGACGGGCTTCTTGATCTTTGAAGGTGGATCCTCTTTGAAAAACTTCTCGGGTCTTGCTCCAACTTCCTGGGCTTTCTCCTTTGGATCCCTCAAGTTTTCTAGAATGTAGCATCGACCATTTCTTGTTAGACGCCCTACATCGCTTACTTCTCTGCTACCTGGTTGAGCAGGTTCTGTTTCCATCGTCTTCTTTTCCTCTTGTGCATTGGACGATCCCATAATCGAAACGCTTGCGGCGTAATTCCACGAGACCATGTTGGTGTCTTTAAAAGGAAAATACTTTGGGGTAGCAATTATGATTTTGGGAGCCACTTTTGGTTCACTCGCCTCGCCCGTCCTGAGACCAAGGACAAGTGATCTCTTCGCACTGTATCTGGTTTCCTAACTCTCTGATACACAGACTTCAAACTCTTTTACTCTTTTCTCCTTCTCAAAAAACTCTATCTCCTAGTTATCCATCATAGCTTGAAGCAAATGACGGAATTCCTCACAATGCTGAATATCATGATCTCCTAACTGATGGTACTCACAGTACATGCCACATCATTCTTTGACATACACCATCCCCCAATTGATGAGACATGCCATT
Organism: Hibiscus mutabilis; assembly: GCA_019671005.1. Lineage (NCBI taxonomy): Eukaryota > Viridiplantae > Streptophyta > Magnoliopsida > Malvales > Malvaceae > Hibiscus > Hibiscus mutabilis. The sequence goes on from CM033715.1 coordinate 15,815,925, forward strand.
CATAACTATTGAAAGACCCATATCAAGGGAGGCTGGACTTCGAACACACTCTTTTTGGATTTCCCGGTGCACTCGTTTTCAATGGCATTTACATCCTGTCCCCCGTGGTTCGGCAACAGATTGTTGGCCGTATTGGGTTCCCCTAACTGTAACACTCCAATTCAGATCAGATTCTGAACAAACTTTTTGAATGCTATACAGATCTCTATTGAGTGTCCTAGAACATCGGCATGATACTCATAGTGCTCCTCAGGGTTATACCAAGCCGGGTACGGTGGGTTGTAAGGAGTAACGTGGTATAATCGGACCAAATCAGCCTTGTACAGCTGCGAGTAGAGTTCCTTATAGGTAATTGGCAAAGGTGTGAAAGACCTATCATCCCTTTCCTTCTTAGGTCCCTTATCTTCTCTCTTGTTGAAGTTTCTGGAATTCCCTGCTGGGGCCTGCGGCTGGGAAATAGTGAAGTTCTTGGTCTTCACAAAAGTGTTGGTGTTGTTCACTTTATGATCCTTCTTCTTAAACTGCTTTCGTGAATGATCTCCTCCATCAATCCTTCCGCTCTTGATGGCCGCTTCAATGTGTTCACCAGTCATGACCATTTCTACAAAGTTATTAATAGGGTTACTGATCAATCGATCATAAAGTGCCCTTTTTAGCGTGTCTACGAACATCGGGGAAATCTCATGCCCATGAAGCGGTGGTTGGACTTGGGCTGCCACATCGCGCCACCTTTGTGCATATTCCTGAAGGGTCTCGTTCCGCTTTTGTTCCATGCCTTGTAACAGTAGTTGGTTGGGAACCATGTTGGTTACATGCTTATACTGATCAGTGAAAACTTTCGCCAGATCTCTCCATGACTTGACTTGAGCCCTGGTCAGTTGGTTGTACCATCTCAAAGCGGACCCTACTAAACTGTCCTGAAAATAGTGAATCAAGAGCTTCTCGTTGATGGTAAAACTTGCCATCTTTCAACAAAACATCACTATATGAGCAGGTGCTTCCATCAAACTTCTCAAAATCTGGATCCTTGAACTTGTATGGGATCTCCACATCAGGAACCAGGCTGAGTTCCCTAGAACTTAACCTATAGGGGTCATCCTCGTCTTCCTTCACTCAGAGCTTTTCTTCCAGGTCCTTTCGAGTGTCTTCAAGTTGCTTAGTGAACTCTGCTTTCATTTGGTTTAGCTTTTCTAATTCATCAAAATCAGGGATGCCATCCCCGATAATCTCAGGATTCCCGAAGGTCACCCCTGGTTGAGTTTGAGCTACTGCACCAGTATGAGAAGTAGATGCGCCTTGTGTAGGGTTTGACGAATGATCGATGAGTAGAGGATTCCACACGGTTTGGGTATAAAGGCAATCCCCCGAGTTTTGGGCAGAGCTCTCGACGGTACCCTTGTCTCTTGACTCCTACCTTAGCTGGGCTTGCAATAGCTGAGATATCTCATTCACCATGTCTTGCTGGGACTTGAGGATGGTTTCCCTTAATTCTTGTTGGGTTCGTTCCATTTAACTACGTAAATCGGCTTCCAGCTTCGCAAAACCTTCCTCCATTTGCTTTGTTCTTAAACGGGTATGATATGGATGTGGAATGATGGTAATTTTAAAGAACCAAAATGCAATCTTTTTTGTTTCTGAAACAAAGCTCTTTTTATTCAATTATTTGTGAACAAAACAAAGAATTCAAATAAATGAATTATGCATGAATGCAATGAGCAGCATTGAGTCTGGCAAATATCATCATTAAACCACTTTCATTAACTGAAACATAGTCTTGGTACAATAACCAAAGAAAGGCAACTAAACATATAACTTCAGGGTGGTACCGAGATTGATGATCTCTCTCAAAATCCAAACAATCATCTTTCCTTCTTTAGAGTCATCGTCGACGCAATCATGAATTTCAGTAGCGTCTTCTGCCAAGAGCTGTATCTTCTGGGTGATTCCTTGCATCCGAACCATCCATTGCGCTAACTTCTGCTCTTGTCTCCAAATGGTGTAGGCAGCAAATTGTAGTTGCTCCAAACTCGGCATCGGGCGTACTTGAATTGGTTCCCTAAAGCTTGCCACATGATCCTTGAGCTGTTGAACCTCGGTTTCCAATTCTTCAATGCGAGCCTCTAAAACCTGGTTCTCCGTCTTGCTTTCCTTTAACTTGCTAGTCGAACCTTTGTACTTGAAGAGAGACTTCTCCAGACACTTAACCTGATCCTTCAAGGCTTCATTTTGGCGACGCTCTTTCTCGAGCTGCCTAAAGTAGGAAGTGTGCAAGTTCTTCATCTCTTGTGTTAAAGTGAGCACCTGGTCTCTGTTCTCACAATACATCATTTTATAATTCTCGGCTCTCGCCTTCTCCTCCCTGAGTCGGAGCTCTATCCCTTCGCTTGATTCGCCTTCTACAAATCTCTTGCTTTTGCTTAGCCTCTTGAGTTTCTGGATCTCTTCCTTTTCTAACTTGATCTCGAGTTCCAATTCATCTTTTCTCTTTTGCAGACCTTTAACCATTCCTTCAAATTGTATCTTCTCCAACTCAAATTCGAATTTCTCTTGGCGTGCTTTGTCCTCAATTTTGAGATACCTTTCCTGCCCCTTTTCAAGTTATTTTCTCATCAACTCGGCTTCGGCAGGAAGTGTGGCTAACCTCTCTTCCACTGTCCTCTTTCTATTGGGATTTAGTTGGGGAATGTTGTCATTGACGCAGCTGAATCTCCACACCGCATACTCGGGTGTGATCATGTGGGTAGCACTCATGACTCTGACCCGTCTCACGCTGTTCTAGGCCGAAGAAATGTCGTACACCACTGCCTTGTAGCCCTCTTCCTTCTCATAATTCATGCCGAACTCATTCAAGCCCTTGGTAGCCGAAACAAATTGCTTCGAGCCATACTGTCTCAAGACTAGAAGAGGAGCATAAGCAGTGTGCCCCCAAAGTCCAAGTAATGGCACCCAAGAGTGTATCTCGCACCTGTAGAGGATACTCCTTGCAAAAAGCCACGGAGCCCTCCAAACTATATCTTCCTCTTTCAGGTTGCCAAAAACATCTATCCAAACCTCCTCAGATCTTCTGGTGGGCCAATCTTCCTTTTGCAGAAATTCTTCTAAAGGTGAGAAGCTGCCATTGTAGAGAGGCTTTGAGAAATTAGCATTTGACCACAAGTGACTGTAGAACCAGACTGTCAACAGCTGTGAGCAACCATGAAAACGGCCCCCACCATGCTCACGGCAAAACCTCAGAGATCAAAAAGTTTCAGCTAAAATTACGGGCACCAGATTGGTCCCGCCACCTAGACGGTCAAACAGGTCTAACACTTCCGGATCAATCAGCCCTCGTGCTCGGGGAAAGAGCACTAACCCATAAATTAACAACGCTAAGAGATCCCGCTGAACTCGGCCTACCGGATGTACAAAAGTCAGGGCTAGAATCCCATCCCATCTGAGATACTCCTTACCGTTCCAAGTAATGACCTGATGCTCGACCCAGGATTCCAACATGTCCAAAAATATCTTGAGCTTGCCCTAGAAGGCTTTGTTCTTACTAGGCTTCGAGTATACCTGAGTTTCGTCAATCTTCTCACAGTTTAAGAGGTCTTGCTATTATTCAATCGTAGGAGTCAAGTCGAAGTTACCAATCGTAAAACAATTGTAGGCAGGATTCCAGAACCTCACCAAGTCTTGCAGTAGTGCCTGATCCACCGGAACATCTAGCAAATATGCAATATCACCATATTCCCTTATGAAAATGCACTTTGTTTCCAAGTCCCAACTATTCCACACTGTCTTCATCCTGAAAGTATCATTGTATTCTATATGCATGAATGTCTCTGCTGCCAACGTTGACCTAAACCTGGCAGGAACACTGTCTCCCTCATGCAACTGTTCCCCTTCGGACCATATCTGCACGTCGGAGTTCTTTTCATCATTGCTGCGAACTAGGTCTCCCATCAATCTAGCCTTTAACTTCAGACTATTTCCAACTCAATGTGCTCTTTATGATATGACGATAATATGCAAAACAAAAGAACAACAATGAAAAGAAAGAAAAGAAAAGAGTTAGTCGTGAGATAAAACCACGAAAGTAAGAAAGGATAAACACAAATAGTTTACACAAGGAAAGAAACTTAACCACATGAATTCCAGTTTGCTAAGGTTGTCCGCGTGGCTCTAATAGGGGTGGGCTTCCTAAATTCTCACACATAGGTTTGGTTCTAATTTAAGGTTACCCGAACCTATCTTATTGCCTACTAAGGCAATAAGATCCTAATTCTGGCCCATTATAAGCTTGCGAATTGGTTTCAATTCGAGGGAAAGCACGACCTGATGACGTGGAGGGCTGCTCCCGTGTCAAAAGGTGTGGATTCCGAAAGTGAATTACTGACCCGTGGAGGGCTACTCACGTGTGTATGTGATGTTTCACTCCCACTTAAGGGAAGAAGCTCGGGTATAGAGCTTAATGATATGATGCAACACACGTCAGTGACTCCTTAGAAATTAAATGAAAAATTAATTTGAGAACCACCAATTATCAAAGCCCGTGCAATCTCGATCGCATTTTCAATGAAGAAACATCTTAGTTAATAACCAATCAAGATCTCAATAATTTTCAATATTTAAAAGCAACAATTTTTCCTTTGGCCTAACTCTCTTTTGTTTTAAAAACAAAAATGTCCCCAGCGGAGTCGCCAAGCTGTAGCGACCTTTTTTCTTCCCTTTTTGAAAAAAAGAAATTTTGCCGTGTTAAGGGCGTTTGTTTAGAAAATAAGTTGGCTACTAACTATCCCCTGAATTATTAATGAAAATCCTCTGGGAGATTGAGAATTTATTTTGAAAACTTTAAAATTTTCAAAACGACAAAAACTTGGAGTCGCCACCAGCCACTTGGGTAAGGTAGGCCAGACACCATAAAACTAGAGATTCATTGCGAAAGGGTCCGGAAGTTGGTTACATGTGGGGAAGGATTAGCACCTCCATCACGCCCGGAGATCGGCACTAGAAAAATTGTTGCTCTTAAAAGGATGAAAGTTATTGAAATTTAAATTGAGTTTAATTTGAAGTTCTTAGATAAAAATTAACCTAGATAGCACAGGCCTCATCGAATCGGTGGACTCAAATTAATTAAACATTTAATTAATAAGGTTGACGATATGTCGGACCATAGATTAAACCGACATCGAATAAGCCCGACTGCCATGTTAATTTATGGTTCGACCTCCATACGTCACCTTTATGCATGATGCAAATATTTAAGTATGATGTGATGACTTTGTTAATTTTTAATCCATTTACTTCGGGATGGTAAAAATTAATTCAAATATTTGGTCAACATCCTTTAAGCTCAGACTGTTACGACACAAATGTTTGAACTAATAAATATCTCTCTTTTATGATTTAGGTTAATTAGAGATGCAATTACGATTAACGATTATATGGATGTCAATTAGTGTATGACAATTAAGGGCATGAATGTAAACATTTAAAAAGCAAGGCCTGATTTAACATATAGCTCAATTATATTTTTAGCCCTAAAAGATTAAGAAACACAATTTTGGTGACTAAATTTTAATTTAATGCTAAGTTAAAATTAAAATTGATTTCCCCCAAAAGTAATTAAGAAATGTTCAATTAATTTAATAAATTTAACATTTACCCCAATAAGCCGAGGATAAATTTAAATCCACTAAATTAATCTGAACCCTAATCTAACTAAGGCTTTAAAAGACCTAAAATTAATTTGATTAATTCTAGGATCGTGCCCCTATGAGACAGGCACACGATTTGTACTAATCGAATTAGTTTGCCTAATCTAAACTAAAGCCTTAACTTCCTAAAGCCCACCTAAACTAAGCCCAAACCATTTTACTTATCCAAATTAAGCCCAAAAGAACTAACTAGGTCCCCAAACTAATCAAACTAGACAAATTAGGTCCAAAACAAATTTGTAAAATATATTAAAAACATTACATATTATATAAAACTATGTATTATAAATTTTATAAAGGTATATACTATATTATATTATATATTTTAAGAAAGCCGTATTATATTTGAAGGAGACAATATACATTATAAGCATAAAAACAATACATTATGAAACATAGAAAATACATATTACAACTTTATAATACTATATACCATATCTTTTGTTAAATCATATATTATATTTTATAAAACCATATATTATAAGTCCCCTTTTTTTTCTTTAAAAAAAACTATATGTATTATAAACTTTCGAAAGCTATATATTATATAAAAGAAGAAATTACATATATTATAATCTTTTTATAAAGTCACATATATTATGTGTTTTAAAACTAAGTTATACTTTAAAATAAAACGATATATATATATATATATGTATTAACCTTTATAAAACTATATGTTTATAGAAGCGCTATAATGTACTATTTTATATGAAAAAAACTTATATTATATAGAAATATTTTATATATTTTTTAAAAAAACTATAGGTTATATACTTAGAACTATATATTATTATTATTCTTATTATTATTATTTATACCACTATACATATTAGACAATATGTAAACTATACATTATGAATTTTATAAAAAAATATGGAGAGGACTTTATTAAGTAATATTTTAGAACCATAAATTATAAAGATATTATACATGCCATACGAACCATATACTATGTATATATATATATATATATATAAACCAATACCACATACTTTTTTATTTAAATGTGTGTTAATATTGGAAAGATCAAATATTGGAATAAAAAATACCAATAGTATATATTATATAAATCATGTATCATGTTTTCATATAGTCTAGATGCTACGTGATGTGCAAGGATCCTATATCATACTACATTTAACAAATAAATACCATATAATATAAAAGATGGAACAAAATATACCATCTTCACAAACAGATTTGGGCTAAAAAAATAAGAGATAAAAGGATACCCTTAAGGCCCAGCAATTTAGGCTGAATATTGGATCAGGCCGGGTCGGTTCGACAAGCGATTTAGGGATAACCGGGTCGGATGGTGACCGGTTTAGCCAGTTGGGAGACCAATTCTACTGGTTACAAGGTTTTGAATAAAAGAAGGGATTATAACCCTAATTTTATCCCCCTTTTATTTTCCCACTGCCTAGTCGTGAGGACAAGAGAGAAATAATGCTCGGCCGCTGTTTAGCCACCACTCGGCCTCCGTTGGGCGTGTCGTCACCTCCGGTCGGCGTCTCACAGCCCCTTCCTTCTATATTCCGGTGCCGATCGTCCAAAGGGGCAAGTCAAAGCAGCGAAATTGGTCGAAACCCTTTTGGCTTCCCCTCGTTAGATCTCCGCCGGTGGCCGTTAGATCGTCGTGAAACCAGAGTAAGTTGGTCCCCATGCCAAGACCTAGCTCTTCACCGTTGGGATCGTCGGTTGGAGCCTCTGATCGCCGGGAAAGGCTACCATCGAAAGGTATACTCTTCCCTTCTCTGTTCTTACTTTTTTATATTCGAACTTGAATGCTTAATATGATGATAATGATCTGAATATACATGGATGAACCATCTTTGATTGATTTAATTGCTGGATTCAAAATGAGTAGAGGATATTTTCAAAGGTTTCTTTTTTTCATTTCTTTCTTCAATCTGGAAAAACTTTTTTTTTCAATTACAAACTGATTACATCTTTTATCCCCAATCTTTGTTTATATTTCCAAGCAAACATTAATTGGATGACTGTGGCTGATTACACCTAAAATTAGGATCTGTTAACCCTTAAATTTTTTTTATTGTTTTTGCCCATGCTGGTGGTTGGGAACCGGTGATAATATCCCAAGATTACCGTTGCGTGTAATAAGTGCTACGCAATTGTGCAAGTATATACGTCGCAAGTAATAAAGTGATACGAGTATCGAGTATCGTCACCACAGGGATTGGTTTGGGCCACTTTGCGTTAGTTATCGCACTGTAAAAGTAAAAACACAATTGATAGTAGGAGTTGATTTTAACGAGTAAAGTAAAAGCAATAAACTAAAAGAATAGATGAAATTAAAGTAGAGTAAATAGGCCAGGTTATCGTGAGTTGAGGTGTGATAGCCGATTGGATCGTCTTGGTAAAAGAGTGCAAGGGCAACTGAGCTGCCGTGGCAACTTGCACAACTGGGTTGCCTTGGCAACTAATCGATGGTTGCCTGGGCAACTAGCTGGGCAACTACTTGGGCGTCTAGGCAGCAACTTCAAGGTTCGGCAGAGCGTTCTTCAATGGTTTCTTCTTATCCCTAAGTCGAAACTCTAGCTACTTGTGCATGCCTTGATAATACATCCCTGCGTGAATCAAGGGTGAACAACAACCAATCTTGCGCTCCTCTTAGCCGTTGAAATCCTTAACTTATTCCTAAGCCGGATTAATCTTCACCATCAATAGATTGAATAAAGACCATATTCATTCGTTTCTTGAACCTAACTCTCCCGATATTAGATAAATAGATGAAGTTACGAGATCCTCTCCCAATTCACTCGCAAACAAGAATAAGAACCAAGAATGAGTAAACCTTGAATTGAAAGTGCAAACTCTTATTACCTAAACAAAATCCAATTGTTTCTCACAACAACAAAACACAATAACCCCAACCAATCAAGTTAGTTCATGGTTGGGTTCAAAAGATATACAAAGAATAATCCCCCAAACCATGAATCTAATGGAAGCAAAGAAGAAGAAGAAGAAATCGAACTCTCTCCCCCTTGCTCTCTTGTCGAAATTTCCCTCTTCTTCCTCTATCAATTGTCGAAATCTCCATCTTATTTATAGGGCTAGGCCAAAGTCCTTCTTTGAGGAGGAAGTTAAGTTGGAATTAAATTATCTTTAAAGAATATAATTCTTTATTATAATTATATTCCTACTAGAACTTCTCCTATCTTCTTGTAATTTATTTCTTCTTTAATCTCTGCATGAAAATCAAATTCCTTTGGGTTTGGGCTTTGCTCCACGTCATCTTGGGCTTGTCTAGTCATCAATTTCGACTACCATATCACCTTTGCTCTTGTCGACAATTGCCATGGCAACTGGCTCGGCGTCTCCTTCATGTATTGCCCTGGCAACTGGCTCGACATATCCTTCATGCATTGCCCTGGCAACTAGCTCTAGCCTTGCTTTGGCAAGTGATCCTGCATATACACACAAAACACACCAAAGTAACATATTTTCCCACAAAAACTACCAAGTTATGTAATCAAGCTCAGCGATGGAAGGAAACATGGATTAATGCATGAATGGCTAATTATGCAACTAATATGAGCCTAAGTCTAACAATAATATGAGTCAAAAGGGTAAGAAAAATAGTACTTTTGAACACTTATCACACCCCCAAACTCGAACTATTGCTTGTCCTCAAGCAATGCAAACTCATAATTACCTGCCAAGACTTCAATTTTCACAAACTTAGCTTTGAACTTGATTTCAATTCTCTGAACCGGGGCACAAAGTATGATTGGCTTTTTATTTTTTGGGGAAACTTAGGAGTCACTCGGAATCAAACTATAATGCTTGTGAGTGTGTGCGGAGTTGTGTGCAAGTTGATTTTTCGGATTCTATGCAAACAAGAGGTTTTCAAATTACTTCAATGGGTTCTTTTTAACATGTTTTAACTAGAGCCAGTTTTGGGCACCTCTAGTGTTTTGTTTTTAGTTTTCTTAAGTTAATTTATTCGACTAGAGCCGGTTTTGGGCACCTCTAGTGATCAATTTTTTTAACACATACTAGAGCCAGTTTCGGGCACCTCTAGTGAAAATGTTTTTTTAGCACATGCTAGAGCCAATTTCGGGCACCTCTAGCATTCATCCAATTTTTATTCTAATCCCCCAATTTTTTAATTATCAACCTAAGTTCACTAGAATTCCTTAAATCAATCAAACCACAACAGTGTTTCATCAAATTTAGCATCATAGTAAAATTCTAAGTTTTTCCATGGTTATCCTAGAATAAAAAATTCTATCAATTAAGTGCATTGGCAAAGTCATCATCGGATATTCATCAAATCTAAGTAATTCTTGTTCCAATTAAAGGTATGGCAAGAAATTTATGTATCCTAAATGTAATACTTAAGATTAATGTAACTAAACATGGTAACTACTAATAACAATCCCCCCCAAACTCGAGTGAGGCATTGTCCTCAATGCATGCATAAAAATACCAAAAAATAAAAATAATAAAATAAAATAAATGCATACGAGGACTTACTCTGAGAGTTCGTCATCGTAGATGATTAGTTTCCTTTTGGTCCGTGTCTTGATTCTCTTGCTTGAACGCGATGGTTGTTTTCTTATTGCCGGTGGTGGAATCGATCCTCGTACGGGGTTGTCCTCATCGTCCTCTTCATCAGTGTCATTGGCTTTTCGCTTAGAGGATTCAATTGGTACGGTCTTTGTTGGTTCAATGGAGGACTCATCCGAATCTGAAAAATCAAAAAATGATTCCGTAGGAGTTGATTCGGGCATAGGTGCTTTACCTTTGGCTTTTGCAGTGGTTGCCGGGATGTCTTTATCTTTGGTTGCCATGGCATCTTCAGGGTTGGTTGCCGTGGCATCAGCTTGTGCGTGCATGATGTAGGTTGCCGTGGCGACTGCTTCATTGGTTGTTGGGGCAAGGATCTCGGGGGGAAAGATTGGGAACGGCACGCGATTGTCCTGGTACTTTTCTAGGATGACTTGGGTGATGGCATTGTTGTGCTCTTTCATGTACCACATGAACATTAGTTGCCGGTCTTCAATTTGCCTTAGGTGGCTTGCCAATGGGTGCAAAAGTGCTTCAAAGTGTCCCGGGGTTAATGGCCGAGTTGCCCTGGCGTTAGGTGCTTGGGCATTATGGATTGCCGGGGCGGTAGGAGTTGCCGCGGCAATTGGAGGCCTTGAAGATTTTCCCGGTGCCTCTCCCATTAGCTTTTGGATTTGTGCTTGATTCCAACCGGACTTTGGTAGGGCCTTTTCATCGGTGGACTCACTTAGGACTTGCATCTCCTTGGAAAGATTAGAAATTAAGCAAGGGAAGAAAAGAGAACCCTTATCTTTTGAGCTGCATACAAAAATCTCATCACAAATAATTTTTCCAATGTTAATGATGCGATTATGCAAAATAGAATGTATGAGCAAAAGACGTGGTATATTAATGGTAGTATTGTGTGTGGTGGGCATTAAAGAACTTTTAACAAACTTATTCCATAGTTTTGCCTCGGGTTTAAGCCGAAGGCGATTTACCGTCGTTCCAATGAGTTCCCGGTTGAGTGAGTTCTTGAAGCACCTTGTCGAGTTGCTTGGGAGTGATTTGATCAACGAAGGCTTGATGCTCGTCCTTCTCAATGTAAAGCCCGTAAAAGGTGTTGACGCTTTCGGGACTTATGAGTATGGCCTTGTCATGAACAAAAACATAAGGATTATCCGGGTTAGGTGAGTGAGCATAGAATTCTCTTACCCATGAGATGTTACCCGGTTCCGGTTGATGGCAAAAGATTTGCCACTTTTGATGTGCAATCCTCTCGAAGATGAATGGTTCAAGGCCGAAATCTTGATGAGAGTTGGAGTATTCAAAGCCTTGTTCTTCATGAATCTTCCAGCTTTCAAACATGGATTGAAATCTTTCTTGAACCACCGGTGTAGCAAACTTCTTGTATCTTGGTTCTTTGGAGGAACTTGGATGAACTAAAAGTTTAATCTTGGATGCCATGGATGATCTTGGTTGTGAGTTTTGTAAAAACAAAGAAAAGAAAAGAAAATAAACTAAAAAGTTTCAAGATAGAAAGTAGGAATAGGTTAAGGGTGATGGGTTTTATAGAAAAGATAGGTGGGTGGGATTAGAGGAAAACGAAAAAGGGTTTAGGGTGGGGGAGAAGTTGTCGACAAGGGGTTGTGGTTAGGGTGAATTGGAGGTTTTATATAAGCCTTAGATTCAGCCCATTAGTTTCCTTGTTGAAGATGTTTTCCTACTTGGATTAGAATTCCTCTTTATCTTGAACTTTTTTCCTACAATTCAAAGACAAATCAAATAAGGATTAAACTTAAAGATAAACTAATAAAGAAAATAAATAAAGATGTGTAATAGGATTCTTAAACTTAAATAAAAATAAAAATCTATCCTAAAAATTACTAATAGTCGGAAATATAAAAAAAATAAAAATAAAATAAAAATTCGAATAAATAAAATAAATAATTAATCGAAAAATAAAAATAAAATAAAATAAAACTACTAATATCAAAAGTGAGAGCATGCTCATGCATCTCCTAAGTTGACCACTTCCTTGTTACGTTCCACATGGGCACCATTATAGTGCTTTAATCTTTATCCATTAACTTTGAATTCATGGTTGTCAGAGATGGACTTGATTATCAAGGCACCATGGGAAAATGGTTTGACAACTTCGAATGGTCCCGACCATCTTGATTTCAGCTTTCCCGGGAAAAGTCTTAGCCGAGAATTGAATAAGAGAACTAGTTACCCTGGCGTGAATTGCCGTGGCAATAGTTTCTTATCATGCCATCGCTTTGTTTTCTCATTGTAGATTCGTGCAATGTTATAGGCGAGTGCATGGAATTCTTCTATCTCATTGAGGTCCAACAAACGCTTTTGTCCGGCACTTTCCCAATCCATATTCACGGTCTTGATTGCCCAGTATGCCTTGTGTTCGATTTCCATCGGTAGATGACATGTTTTACCATAGACAAGTCGGAAGGGGGACATACCTAAGGGTGTTTTGAATGCAGTGCGATATGCCCAAAGTGCGTCATCTAGTCTTAATGACCAATCCTTCCTAGAGGGATTTACAACTTTTTCGAGTATACCCTTCAATTCCCGGTTGGAAATTTCTGCTTGCCCGTTGGTTTGTGGGTGACATGCCGTGGCGATCTTGTGTGATATGCCGAAGCGTTGCAACATCTTGGCAATTAGTCTGTTGTCAAAATGCTTGCCTTCGTCACTGATAATTGCTCTCAACATCCCAAACCGTGTAAATATGTTTTTCTGCAGGAATCGTTGCACGGTCTTGGAATCGTTGTTGGGAACTACAGCTGCCTTCACCCATTTAGACACATAGTCGACGACAAGTAAGATGTAGAGTTTGCCGAATGAAGATGGGAAATGTCCCATAAAATCGATCCCCCATACATCGAACAATTCCACCTCGATGATGTTCTGGAGTGGCATCTCATGTCGTCTAGAGATATTGCCCGTCCTCTGGCAACGATCACATTGCATGTACAAGTCTTGGGCATCTTTGTACAATGTTGGCCAATACAAACCGGATTGCAAAACTTTAGTCGCGGTACGAGTTCCTCCAAAATGTCCTCCATAGGGTGAAGAATGACATTGCCGGAGTACATTCTGTTGCTATTCTTCAGGGACACATCGGCGTATAACCTGATCTGCACATTGTTTAAATAAAAGAGGCTCGTCCCAAAAGTAATGCTTAGCATCATGGCGGAACTGCTTCTTCCCTTGGTGAGTAATGCCATAAGGTAAAATACCACAAACAAGGAAATTAACTAAATCTGCGTACCAGGGTATTGTCGAGGCATGTGCTGCCGTGGCGACTGCTCCCAAAATTGCTGAGGCGTGCGCGTCAAAGGCTGTTGCGGCATCGAGAGTTGCCGAGGTATGTGCATCCATGGTTGCCGAGGCATGTGCATCCATGGTTGCCGAGGCAACTATAATTTGTTCATCCGGGAATGCATCGCATATCTCTAGATCCGCGTCCTCCTCCCTATTACGTTCCAAACGTGATAGGTGACCGGCCACTTGATTTTCTGTTCCTTTCCTGTCCTTAATTTCAATATCAAATTCTTGTAAAAGTAATATCCAACGAATCAAACGAGGTTTGGCATCCGTTTTAGCAAATAGATATTTGATTGCCGAATGGTCCGTATGAACAATTACCTTTGTACCAATCAAATAGGATCGGAACTTGTCAAATGCGAAAACTACAGCTAGTAACTCTTTCTCCGTTGTTGTGTAATTCACTTGAGCACTATTAAGAGTTTTACTAGCGTAGTATATCACATGGAAGGTCTTACCTGTGCGTTGGCCTAGGACTGCTCCTACCGCGAAATCACTTGCATCACACATGAGCTCAAAAGGTAGCGTCCAATCTAGTGGAACGACAATGGGTGCCGAAGTAAGCTTTTTCTTTAGGGTTTCGAATGCTTGGGTGTAAAAATCATCAAAATCGAAGACTTTATCCTGTTCAAGCAGATTATACAAGGGTTTAGTGATTTTAGAAAAATTATGAATGAACCTCCTGTAAAAACCTGCATGTCCGAGAAAACTTCGAATTCCTTTAACCGAACTTGGTGGGGGTAATCTCTTTATCACGTCCACCTTGGCTTTGTCTACTTCAATTCCCTTGGATGAAATCTTGTGGCCTAGCACTATTCCTTCATCTACCATAAAATGGCATTTCTCTCAATTGAGGACTAAATCCGTTTCTTCACATCTTGCCAACACCCTCTCTAAATTGCCGAGACAGCTGTCGAAGTCATTACCAAAAACAAAAAAATCATCCATGAAGATCTCAAGGAAGTCTTCGACCATGTCTGAAAAGAGCGCCATCATGCATCTTTGGAAGGTTGCCGGGCGTTACACAATCCGAACGGCATCCTTCGGAAGGCATAAGTACCGTATGGGCATGTGAAGGTTGTCTTTTCTTGATCTTCTGGTGCTATGGCAATTTGATTGTAACCTGAATAACCATCAAGAAAACAATAAAAGGGTTTACCTGCAAGACGGTCAAGCATTTGATCAATAAAGGGTAATGGGAAGTGATCTTTCCTAGTGGCTTTGTTTAGCTTTCGATAATCCATACAAACCCTCCAACCGGTCACAATCCTGGTTGGAATGAGTTCATTGTTTTCATTACTTACCACCGTTATACCTCCCTTTTTTGGAACACATTGTACCGGACTTACCCATGTACTATTCGAGATAGGGTATATAATGCCGGCGTCAAGCCACTTGATGATTTCTTTCATTACAACCCCTTTCATGGCATGATTCAGTCTCATCTGGGCCTCAATTGAAGGTTTGT
Source organism: Hibiscus mutabilis (assembly GCA_019671005.1). Taxonomy (NCBI): domain Eukaryota; kingdom Viridiplantae; phylum Streptophyta; class Magnoliopsida; order Malvales; family Malvaceae; genus Hibiscus; species Hibiscus mutabilis. The sequence goes on from CM033715.1 coordinate 15,830,952, forward strand.
GATCATCTTCCAACAAGATCTTGTGCATGCATACTGTCGGGCTAATTCCCTTCAAGTCGGCAATTGTCCACCCTATTGCCTTTTTGTGTAGCTTCAACATCTTGATCAGCTTCTTTTCCTGCTCAGGCTGTAACTTAGAAGAAATAATTACAGGCATGTATTATCGGTTCCTAAGTATGCATATTTTAGTTGCTCTGGCAATTGTTTCAACTCAAGAATCGGTGGTTGTTCAATAGAGGGTTTTTCGAGCTTACCTTCCTTACCTGAGTAATCCAGTGGTTCAAAGTATGTACCTGGTCGATTGACTAGCCAATTTGCCTCTTCTTGTTATTCCTCATTGACCGGTTCTTCATACTCTTCAGGTTCCTCTTGATCGACAATGTAGTTGCCGAGGCAACTAAATTCCTCGTCGAAGTTAAACTCTGCATGGCATGAAGAAGTTGGCATTCTTCTGGATCATCGGCATGCCTTAGTGTTTGGAACACATTTAGTTTAACTTGCTGGTCATTCACCCTCATTGTGAGTTCTCCCTTTTCAACATCGATCAAGGTTCTCCCTGTTATTAGGAATGGTCTCCCGAGAATGATGGGTGCATGCTCATCTGCTTCACAATCCAAAACAATAAAGTCAGCGGGAAAAATAAATTTATCAACTTTTACCAGTATGTCCTCGATTTTTCCCTCTGGATGCACATAGGATCTGTCGGCTAGCTGCAGCATGACTGTTGTAGGTCTTGCCTTCCCGATTCCTAGTTTCTGAGAAACCGATTTAGGAATCAAGTTTATGCTAGCCCCAAGGTCGCATAATGCTTTCCCGACATAGTGATTTCCAATGGAACAGGGTATTGTGAAACTTCTGGGATCCTTCAACTTGGGTGGCATACGATTGTGCAACATTGCCATGCATCCCTCTGTTGCGGCAACTGTTTCAAACTCTCCTAGCCTTGTTCTCTTGGATACAATGTCTTTAAGAAACTTGTCATAGTTTGGCATTTGTTCAATTGCTTCCACCAATGGCAAGTTGATGTGGACTTGCTTTAGGATATCAAGAAACTTCTTGAATTGGTATTCTTGCTTTTGTCGGTTCAACCTTTGTGGGAATGGTAGTGGAAGTCAGATATCTTCGATCCTTTAATTGGTTTGAAACCTGATTGATGGCATTGCCGGGACAACTGGAGTTGCCGAGGCATTATCAACTGGGGTTGCCGAGGCATGCTTATTGCAAGTTGCCGAGGTGTCTTTATCGTCGGTTGCCGAGGCATGCTTATTGCCGGTTGCCATGGCAATTCCTGGTTCAGCATCTGAGGCTTTGCCGCTAGGTTCGTCTCGATCTTTTTGTGGATTTTTGTTTGATGAGCGGTTTTGAGCCTCTCTAAGTTGTTGGCCACTTCTAGTGGTGATTGCCTTACATTGCTCATGGCCAGTTCCTCTTGCGACTTCAGTATCGCTAGGTAAACCTCCTTGCGGTCTAGTATTCAGATTTTGAGCAAACTGTCCGACTTGATTTTCCAATGATTTGATTACCGCCTCTTGGTTTTGCAATCTCATCTCGGTCCTATTAATAAAAGCATCAGTTCTTTTTATGAAATTACTATTCTCAGCCATATAAGATTCAGTTTTCATCATAAAAGCATTTAGAGAATTTTCCAAAGAACTGGATGTCGTCGGTTGTTGTTGCGGCAACTGTTGTCGTGGCATATTCTGCTGGAATCTCGATGCTTGTGCATTCTGATTGTTCTGGTTTAGAGCATTGTTGGGATTACTCCATGAAAATTTTGGGTGCTTCTTCCAAGCTAGATTGTATGTATTGGACATCACGTTATTGCTCCGATTGTAATTCCCCACATAGAAGCTGGATTCCGGATTCTGCATACATTCAGAAGAATTATGGTTATCACCACGTAACTCACAAAAGGAATCCATTACCTTGACTTCATGTGTGTTGTTTGGTTTTTGCATGTTCTGGACCATCTTGGTTAAAGTGGCCAATTGTGCCGAAATTGAATCTGATGATCCTAGTTCATGTATTGTGGCTTGGCGTCTAACTCCTCCTCTTCTAGTGGATGGGAATTGATAATCATTCTTGGCCAGCCTGTTTAAAATTTGCATTGCTTCTTCCGGCAACTTATCTAGGAGTATGCCATTTGCCGAGGCATCTAGCATCATTCTTGTTGGTGTATTCACGGTGTTGTAAAACATTGTTACTTGAGTCCACACCGGGAATCCATGTAGGGGGCATTTGTGTAGAAGTTCTCTATATCGCTCCCAAGCCTCGTACATGGATTCATCATCTGCCTGCCGAAAAGAAGTAATGTCGTTACGAAGCTTATCAGTCAAATTTGTAGGATTAAATCTAGCAAGGAAATCACGACAAAGATCAGTCTAAGATGCTATTGATCCGGCAGGAATGCTATTCAACCATGCTTTCGCCCTATCCCTCAGTGAATAGGGGAATAATCTTAATCGTAAGACATCGGGGGTGACTCCGTGTATCTTGAACGAGTTGCAAATCTCGAGGAAAGATTTCAGATGTTGCCGTGCATCTTCAGTTGCTGAGCTGCCAAATTGACCTATTGTGTTGATCATATTAAACATTACCGGTTTCAACTCAAAGTGGTCGGCTTCAATTTCAGGTGCGACAACTCCTGGGTTAAGTCCATCAAGATCTTCTTCAAGATAGTCTCGAATAGTTCTGTTTCGTGCAAGAATCACTCCTCCTCCTGCTCGAACATCTTGATTCATATTGCCGTCTTGATTTGCCATTGCTTCTCTTATCCTTCGTCTAAGTCTTTGTAAGGTTCGTTCGATTTCTAGATCAAAGGGATATTCTGGTGAAGTCGGTCTCGCCCTGGTCATATACCAATGCAAAACCAAAGTTTGTTAGCCCTTTGAATTTTAAACAAGAAATGTAAAAAGAAAGTGCAAGAAAATAAAAACAAAGTCACTATTGCCAATCCCCAGCAACGGTGCCAAAAACTTGTTACGTGTAATAAGTGCTACGCAATTGTGCAAGTATATACGTCGCAAGTAATAAAGTGATACGAGTATCGAGTATCGTCTCCACAGGGATTGGTTTGGGCCACTTTGCTTTAGTTATCGCACTGTAAAAGTAAAAACACAATTGATAGTAGGAGTTGATTTTAACGAGTAAAGTAAAAGCAATAAACTAAAAGAATAGATGAAATTAAAGTAGAGTAAATAGGCCAGGTTATCGTGAGTTGAGGTGTGATAGCCGATTGGATCGTCTTGGTAAAAGAGTGCAAGGGCAACTCAGTTGCCGTGGCAACTTGCACAACGGGGTTGCCTGGGCGACTAGCTGGGCAACTACTTGGGCGTCTGGGCAGCAACTTCAAGGTTCGGCATAGCGTTCTTCAATGGTTTCTTCTTATCCCTAAGTCGAAACTCTAGCTACTTGTGCATGCCTTGATAATACATCCATGCGTGAATCAAGGGTGAACAACAACCAATCTTGCACTCCTCTTAGCCGTTGAAATCCTTAACTTATTCCTAAGCCGGATTAATCTTCACCATCAATAGATTGAATAAAGACCATACTCATTCGTTTCTTGAACCTAACTCTCCCGATATTAGATAAATAGATGAAGTTACGAGATCCTCTCCCAATTCACTCGCAAACAAGAATAAGAACCAAGAATGAGTAAACCTTGAATTGAAAGTGCAAACTCTTATTACCTAAACAAAATCCAATTGTTTCTCACAACAACAAAACACAATAACCCCAACCAATCAAGTTAGTTCATGGTTGGGTTCAAAAGATATACAAAGAATAATCCCCCAAACCATGAATCTAATGGAAGCAAAGAAGAAGAAGAAGAAATTGAACTCTCTCCCCCTTGCTCTCTTGTCGAAATTTCCCTTTTCTTCCTCTATCAATTGTCGAAATCTCCATCTTATTTATAGGGCTAGGCCAAAGTCCTTCTTTGAGGAGGAAGTTAAGTTGGAATTAAATTATCTTTAAAGAATATAATTCTTTATTATAATTATATACTACTAGAACTTCTCCTATCTTCTTGGAATTTAATTCTTCTTTAATCTCTGCAGGGAAATCAAATTCCTTTGGGTTTTGGCTTTGCTCCACGTCATCTTGGGCTTGTCTAGTCATCAATTTCGACTACCATATCACCTTTGCTCTTGTCGACAATTGTCATGGCAACTGGCTCAGCGTCTCCTTCATGTATTGCCCTGGCAACTGGCTCGGCATATCCTTCATGCATTGCCCTGGCAACTAGCTCTAGCCTTGCTTTGGCAAGTGATCCTGCATATACACACAAAACACACCAAAGCAACATCTTTTCCCACAAAAACTACCAAGTTATGTAATCAAGCTCAACGATGGAAGGAAACATGGATTAATGCATGAATGGCTAATTATGCAACTAATATGAGCCTAAGTCTAACAATAATATGAGAAAAAGGGTAAGAAAAATAGTACTTTTGAACACTTATCAATTACCGGCGATAAAGACACATGGTCGGGAGACGAATCGGTAGCAGCGTGTGGAAGATGATGCTACCACGCGTGGGCTTCACGCGAGCGTGAAAGACGGCGCGTCGGCGCGTGGGGAGATTGGTGAACCTGGACGGCCGGCTCCGGTGCCAGCTGAACCGTTGGATCAAATCTGATCCAACTGTCAGATTTGAGGTGGCTGCAAAAAAGATGATGGATAATTATATTTTTAGGTTTTTTTTTGCTTATATTGGATATGGGCCAGAAATGGGCTTATAATGTGTATTTTTTTTTGGGTTTTAAATATGCAATAGACTTGGAATTTTATAAACATTTAGGCTTATGTTATTTATTTAATCTGTTTTTATATATATACATTTATATTATATTATATTATTTTAATTAATTAACAGCCCACATTATAGTAATCCTAATAATAACCTTTTATAACGCATATACATTCAAACGTTAATACACATGTACGTACATACAATTATACATACAATATACATTCATAGTTAAGTATTAATGGCATTGGACTAACAAATACACACATATGCACACTCACATTAAAACAATAGTAAACACACATAATATACTAATAACACATACACATATTACATGCAATTTGGACAAACAACACATATATGTTCACGTTTTGAATAGGCATTCATAATGAACACACACTTATGATATACACTTTATATGTATACTAACACACATGAGCTCATTTTATAATCACCTAATAGTATAAACATAAATAAGCCCATTATTGCAAAATAAAAAATATGTTAACCCTGAACAAAATTAGTGATTACAGTATCTCCTCTTATTTCTTTCCATTTCAAATCATCATACACAAAATAGAACTAGGATTTTGGTTTTACCTTTGTCGATTCATCTCCCTCGTGTCGTTTGCTCTCCCTCACCGATAACAAGCCTACCGGCCTCCCCGAGGCCATGCGTGGTGAATCGGTGAAGCGATAGACATGCCAAAAAGGGGGTTTTGCGTTCTTAGTTTTCAAAAAAGGGTTTTAGTTCTGCTATTTCAAAAAAGAGGCTTCGAGGTTCTCATTTCACCTAAACAAAAAAGATTTCATCGTTTTTTTAAAAAGGATCCAGGTTAGATCTGGTTTCAAAAGAGAAAAAAAGTGGTTTTGGGCTTATTTGGGGTTCGCTGGCCGCTGGCGAGCGACGACCGACTTGGCGGAGAGCGGTGATTTCTGGGTTTTGACCTTCGATAAGCGGCGGTTTCTGAGTTCAAGGATGAACACATGGCGGTGTTCATCCTGGGTTTTAGATGAAATGAGATAAAAGAGAGATAGCTGAAATTTTTTAAAGGGTTTTTCCTATTTTTGGCAAAAAATCGAGTTTATACGTGTTTTAACAAAACAATTAGGTTAATTCGTGTTTTAAATCCCTCTGCGTTTTATAATCACGCCCGCGATCCTTTTTCCTTTTTAAACCATAGCCGTAGTCCCTGGAATTTTAAAATCTTTGCTGTTTCGCCCCTATCTTCATGCATTTTATATTTTTGCTCTGCAATTTATTATCTTTTTATTTCATTCCCTTTATTGTTTATGTTGCCTTTTTTACATTGTCATGGTATATATATGTTTAATATGACCTTGATATATGTATATTATAATCGTAGATAGATGTCCTATATAATATATGTTTTTTTTATATAATATATATGTTTTATATGTGGTACACAAAATATACACATTAGGTATGTTTTAAAATAGTATATAGTATATATATATCATGTAGCATTTAAATACGGGTTTGTATATATAAATATATGTTTTTTAAGTATGTATTTATATAATCTAGTTTACATAATATTAACTATATAGTTTTTATATTATATAAAATATATGAGTTTATATATATATTTGCATTAACATTACATATTATAGGCTATACATAAAAACATAGATGTTATATTGTATAGTTTGGACTGCCCTATATGCTAATGCCTTGCTCTTTTACTTATGTACATATGTTCGTATGTATGCTTCTTTTAGTTGACATGAGGATCTTTTATTGGGTATATTGTTTCATGCTTATTTGCCATGTTATTATGTTGCATCCGAGATAAAAATTGTTAATGTGGTGCCCTTTTATTTGAGAGTAAACATGGCTAGTACCAGTCGTAGTGGTGGTGGTCTTTCGTTTATTCTTGAATAACGAGGTCCTTAAAATTTACTCACACGTATAATCGAATTTTGGTATAATTGTCACTTTAACTCGCAAAATCTAATATTAACAAAGCGATAATTAATTTGGTACCGATTTCCGAGCGTGGTGGGGGTGCGAAACCTTCCCCACTCGTAACCGACTCTCGAACCCATTTGAGTCTCTGGTTTTATTTTCAGTGTTCGGTCTACCTAATCCTAATGGCCGGTGGCAACTCCAAGTTTTTATTCCAAACATGAGTTTTAAAGAAATTTCCCCTTTTAAACAAATATTTTCAAAAAAAGGGACACGTCAAATGATTTGAATTTTAAAACGTCACTATAGCATGACGACTCCGTTGGGGACTTATTTTTGTTTTTTTACAAAAAAGAGAGTCAAGCCTAAAAAATTACCTCTTTATTAATATGGGAGGTTGCAAGTTAAAGTGACAATTAAGTTGATATTTGTTTATAAATGCGAGTTTATTTTAATGCATTTAAAATTTGACATATAAACCCGTCCTTTTAAGTGGGGGGTAAATGCTAGTGCTTTCGTGTGGATATTGTTCCTCCGTATGGGCCTAGTACGTACCTTCAAGGCTAGAGTACCCTATGTCTTATTGGGAATATTGTTTCTTCATACGGACATAGCGAATGGGTCCCTTTGAATTGAACTCGGTTGAAATGAGCCTATAATGGGTGATGATCGGGGGCCTTGCTACCCTTAGTAGAGGACAACGAAGACAATTCGGGCACCATCCTAGCACCAAAACTGCATGTAGCGAACATAGAAAGTCTACCCCTTTTAGAGCCATGCGGATAACCTAGATGTTTTAGATGGGACGCAATTAGGTTTGCTTCTTGTTTTGCTTATTTAATTTTCCACTTTATTTCTTGTCTCATTTATTTGTTTATTCTATACTAACATTTTCCTTTGTGTTTTGTTTTGTTTTTATTTTATTTTGTTTTTGCCTTTTTTTTTCTTTTTTGCATTTACATTACATGACATAAAGGTGTTGATTCGAAGCTGTTCGCCCAATTAGAGATCTTTCATTATGGATGGGAGGTATCTTAAGAAGGAGGAAATCAATTGACATTGGTCTGAGAGCAACCAAAGAGTTCAAGGTGACAGTTTGCCAAGAAAACGCATAGTATCGGGGTATACTTATGTGATTCTACAGCAAAGTGATCTTCATAACTTGAAGAAGATATGGGAAAGTTGGGATTCGAGGTTGAAAAATCTGTTTCGTGATAGCTATGGTGATGTAGCCAATTTGATGTACGCCAAAATCAATGAAACCCTGTTTCAAGCTTTATTTCAGTTTTGGAACCCTGCCTTTTGCTATTTCACTTTCAATGGGGATGACATGATGCCCACAATCGAAGAGTAAACAACACTACTTAATCATAGAAATGTTCAGAAAGATTAGATTTATTCTAAACACTCGAAGTCTCAGAATTATCCCGCCAAGCTTAGGAATATAGCCAGAATGAGTGAAGATTGGGTAAAAGGTTTGATTCAAAGTCAAGGTGATAGTGTCGCTTTTTCATGGAAATGCATTTGAGATATAATACCTACGTACCCGGATGAGGTTATGAAGATGGACTTATTCGCCTTGGGGATATATGGTTTGATAATCTTTCTGAAAGTTTTGAATGGCATTGATGTAGCTGTTTTGGATTTATTGGAACATTTAAAGAGGAAGGTGAATCCGGCACCGACAATATTGACCGATGTTTTTATTTATTTGAATTCTATTCGAAGGCACGAGGAAGGGCAACTTAGAGGTTGTGCTCATTTACTTCAGGTTTGGATCCAAAGTCACTTTTGGAAAACACCGAAGAAAGTTTTACCCAACATATTCTTGGGGAGCTTTTCTCCATTACAAGAGTATTTGGACATGGAATGGCGAGAAGATTTTAACAAGAAAAAATGGACATTGATTCTTAAAAACCTTCAAGACGGTGACATAGTTTGGCGGGTACCTTGGCTAGGTAATGTTACTCGTTTCATATACCGATGTGAAGATTATAATTGGCTAATGATGGTGGGTTTGAATGGAGGGATTGGTTGTGCCCCTTTGTTGGTTTCAAGACAGTTTGGGTTCCAACAGTTCGTTCATGTTACTTCAGGTTTGAGTCGTACCAAATTTTCTTTCAAGGGTGAATTTAAAGGGAAGGTTCAAAATGTCTCTAGGGTTTGGGATCATTGCTACCGTATGAAGGTAGAGGAAGATAGCAAATGCATGTTCACTTCTGATTATGATTTTTGGAGACGATGGAGGATAAATGATGAAATTCCAAAGCCAGATTAAGGGCCAGCCATGACACTAGAAGAGCACATGAGGATAGTCCCTTCAGAAGCTGATATTTTGAGGAATGAACTAGAGGAGGTCAAGAAGAAGATGGAGGCCTTGCAAACCGAACATGCGAGTGACCTCTACAAGGTAAGCTTGGACGTGGATATACGCGATGGGAAAATCAAGGAATTAAAGAAAAAAAATATGTACTTGAAGGAAAAGAAGACCCTCTACCAAAATGATACTGTAAAGCTTCAAGCTTTGGTAAGAAGTACCGACCGAAAGATGCTGATAGCAGTTGAGAAAGAGAAGGAAAATGGCATGCGGTTGGTCGAGGAAGAAAAAGAGAAGGGTAAGGGTAAGCAAGCTATTGAGAAAGAGAGGGAAAGCAACAAATTGATTATCGGGAAAGAGAGAAATGCTTATAAGAGTGCAATTGATCGAAAATAAGAGAAAGCCAAGCAATAAAGGGAAAAAGGCAAACTAGCGGTGGATTGGGAGAGGGAGAACAGTGCCACATGGAAAAGAAAATCACATGACAACAAAAATCATCTACTGGAGATTTAAGGTCTATATAACGCCACTTTCGAGAGTGTGAACCAAAGCCAAGCTCAGAATGCCTAGCTAGAAGCGAGGATAGCAGAGTTGAATCAATCCTTCCAAGAATACCGCGATCGGAATGGCTTCTTGGAACTTCAGGCCAGTCAGCAAGAGAATGTGACGCTTCAAGCTCATATTGAGGTTTTAGAGGCTATAGTTCAAGATTACTTGGGTTGGCTCACGGTTCTTGAAAAAGCCGTAGAAGGGGAGACAACTATTGGTTAAAGCGACTTCATGATGAAACCCAAATGATTCAAGACTGGGATGACTTCTACACCACTTTGATGGTTCAGGTGCAAGAGGTAGCACAACACGTGAGGAATCTAGCCGCGGAAGCCGAAACACTTTGCCCTTTCATTGCCTCGGAGATGAGGAAGCACCGAGATTCATTCAACTACATTAAGCTGTCGAAGAATTAGGAATTAGGGCTGGTGGCTATCTGTAGGAACTTGTTTTATTTGGTTTGTAATAAGGACCTCTTTATTTTCAATGAAAGTTGTTCTAAGGTGATCACCTATGGAATCAACACCTTTATTTGCATACACTCTTTATTTGTTTTTATCATTTGTACATACATTTCATGACATACATACATATATCATGCATTAGTTAATGAAACAATAAAATTAATGGTGGGAATATCGTGATAGAAAGTGAAATTTTAGCCTACAACTATTCCGCATTCGTACGGTACCTGTTTGCAATCAAGAGTAGTGGAGGAAAGAATAGCTAAGGTGGAACAAGGTCAGAAGGATCTTGAGGTTCATTTGGATGGGATTGAACAAAATATTAAGGATCAGATCACATATTCTCAAGCTTTTATCATTGCTCAGATGACCAATTTGCTAATCAAGATGAAAGGCAAGGAAGGAATTTTTGTTGATAGCTCGAATATTGAAGAACAATAGGGTATTGCATCTCATATGAAGGTTCAGCCAGAAATGCCAGATCCAAAAAAGAAAGTGTATATCAATCTGGCGGGGGCATCCGCTAATTATCCTATGGGGCATCTATTAGCCACCACGTGGGAGCTTCAGCAAATTAACCTATTGATTTAGGGACAAGCTACGAGAACGAGGTATCAGATCTAAACATGATGAATGAGGTGGAGGAAAGGATTATGGCTGAGATGTAAAAAAAGTACGAGGAGAGGTTACGTTTCTTCGAAGAAAAATTGAAGACCTTGCAAGGGATGGATAACCAAGGGAATGATGCTAGTAATTTGAGCCTAGGGGTGATTTGGTCCTTCCACCGAAAGTCAAAGTTCTTGATTTTGATAAGTATGACGGAACTACATGCCCCTCAGCTAACATCACCATGTATTGTTGGAAGATGACAGCTTTTATAAAAGACGAGAAGCTACTCTTTCACTATTTTCAAGATAGCTTGACTGGTTCTGCGACCCGATGGTACACTCAACTCAGTCGAGTTAATATCAAGTCATGGAAGGATCTTTCAAGGGCTTTTATGTAACAATACAGGCATGTAACTGACATGACCCTTAACCGAATCATGTTAGAGTGAATGGAGCAAAGGTCAAATAAGAGTTTACGCCAGTATGCTCAAAGGTGGCGTGACATGGCTGCTCAGATCCAACCACTCATCCTTGAACACGAGATTACACCGTTGTTTGTCAATACTTTAAGGGGTATATTTTTTGACCACTTGATAAAAAATACCACTCAGAATTTTATTGACATGGTAAGAACCAGGGAGTCAATAGAAGTAGCCATAAAGAGTGGAAGGATTGATAGTGGGGAGAACGCTCAGAGGAACTACAAGAGAAACGATAATGAGGTGAATACCACGAGCACCTATATGGCTCCAAAGAGTTTCACTATTTCTTCGCCACAAGTCACAATCAAGGGTGGACAAAGCTCGAATAAGAAAGAGGCTAAAGCCCCGAATAAGAAAGAGGCTAACTTGGTCCGGCCTTATTACGTCACCCCTTTTAAGCCACCATTCCCTGCGTGATATGACAAAAAATACACTATGATTATCATGTTGGAGTTCTGGGACACTCGATTGAGAACTATATTGCATTTAAAAAGTTTGTGCAATACATGATAAAAATTGGGGTTTTACAATTAAATGAACCGAATTTTCCCACCAACCCACTACCGAATCATGAAGGTCGTGGTGTGAATACAATTGAGGAAGAGTACACTAGAAAGGCCAAGAAGATGTGTTCGAAGTCAAGTCCCCTTTGAGGTGGGTATTCCAACAACTGTGCATGGCGTGCCTAATTGATATGGGCATGGAAATTGTGCAAGAATGGTGTGGGCCATATTGCAAGTTTCATCAAGAAGAAGGACACAATATTCAATGTTGCGAGGAGTTTAAACGAGTGATCCAGAAGATGATGGATAATAAGGATATCAAATTCTTTGAGAAGGACGAGGAAAGAAAGGAGCTAGACGCATGTACATCAGATAGCCCTAAGATCAAGTATGGGGTGGATAGGCCATTTTTCATATCACTTAAGCTGAAGGAAGGAAATCCATCCCAAGGAGAAAGTTCTAAAGTAGCTCCAAAGCTCTGAATTTCGGCTCTAGCCTCTTTTCCATTCAAGGACACCCGAAGGATTCCATGGAGCTATACCACTCATATCTCAATACCGGGGAATTCAGAATCGCAAGAAGATGAGAAGCCATCTGATGAAGAGAAGCCTGCAAAGAAGGAGGACCCAGTGGAGTTAAAAGCTGAAATAATGAATGAAGTAGGGCATTTTACAAGAAGTGGTAGGTGTTACTCACTGGAAACATTAAAGGCGATGAATGAGTCGAGGGACAAAGGAAAAATAGTAATGACCGTTCCTGAAAAGACTTTTAGGGAAAAGCCTCTTTCAAAGATTAATGAGCCAGTGATAGAGACACAAGATCAGGAGTTTTTAAGGTTCTTAAAGCACAGTGAGTATAGCATCATCGAGCAGCTCTAAAAGCAACAAAAGTAGATTTTAGTTCTTGAGCTCAAAAAAATACCAAAGTGCACTGTTGAAGGTGTTAAATCAGACGTTCATCCTAAATGACATCTCGGTAAGCAAATTAGATCGAATAGTGGGTATATTGCCACGGATAACTATATCACTTTCAGTGACGATGAGATTTCGGACGGGAGCATGGGATCAACCAAAGCTTTGAATATTACCACCCACTGTAAGGGATATGTCTTGCCAGGGGTACTCATTGACAATGGATCCACTTTGAATGTATTGCCAAAGATTATGTTACAAAGGTTGCCTATAGACAGTTCACATATGAATCAGTGCCAAAAATATATTAGGGCATTTGATGGGACCCAAAGGGATGTGATTGGGAAGATTGAGATCCCACTGTTAATCAGACCTATCCAATACATCGTCGAGTTTGTGGTGATGGACATTCGACCAACTTACAATTGTTTGTTAGGGAGGCTGTGGATTCATTCAGCCGAGGCTGTACCTTCATTGTTACACCAAAAATTAAAATTTGTTATTGAGGAGAAGTTGGTAAGTGTGGGGGTTGAACAAGATATCATCGCTTCCGTAACCATCGATGGTCCTTACATCCAAACCGATAAAGACATTGTTAAGTGTTCTTTTAGGGCTTTAGAATTTATGAATGCAACCTTTGTGGCAGAAGGAAGTAAGATCCCACGCCCTAGACTGTCAAATTGCACTAAGATGACGATTTGGCAGACTTTAGGATGAGGAGATATGAAAAGAAAATGACACGGAAGGAACTTGCAAGGGTGTTTGCACGCCAAGAGTGTCATCAGAAAGAAATACCGGTTCGGGCTCAGCCACAAGCCTAATTTTCAGCAAAGGAAGTTAGAATGGAAGAAGAGAGAGGAGCAAAGGAAGGCCATATTCAATGGTGAGGACATTCTGTAAGAGCCTATGACCTATCCTGACATGAAAAATATGTTTGTGTCTGGCCGGATAATCAATGTGGGACAAAAGATACATGAAGCCAGTCTAGAAAGCACCAAGCTTAGTGAGGAAGAGAGTTTCAATGAGGCTTTAGAAGGAATGGACGTCAATATGATAACTGAAGATGGAAAGAGCGGCAAATTCTTAGATGGAATTCGCCCTTGCTTCCCGGGAGAGACACTCAACAATTGGACCAGTGTGGACTTACCTGTAGTTTCTAGGTTGGAGTCAGAGTAATGCTCGGAACCAACCCTATTCACTTTTGCCTACGAGCAATAGGGATCTTTTGTAAAGGGCTTCTATATCAACCCTTTTGTCTTTCAATTCAATGAAAATGATGCTTTCCATTTTTTTCTCAAATGGCAAACATCATATTTGTTGTATTCTTTTATTATATTTATTATCTATTATTTTATTCATCCCATAAATAATATCTCATTCTCTTCCCAATACATATTCATTTCAAATTTATTTCAGGGTCACTATTATCGACTATATGAATGATTCTGAATCTAATCTTAAGATGGATTTTGAGTAACCCTTATATTTGGCTGAAGTTGAAGAAGGGGATGATGAGATAGAATGTGAGGTCTCGAATGAGTTACTCAAATTAATGGAAAGTGAGATAAACAAATCTTACCCCATTAAGAAGAGGTAGAGATTCTCAATTTAGGGACTGAGGAAGAAAAAAAAAGAAGTAAAGATCGGCACAGCTTTCTGATCCAAGACCAGGCATGAGTTGATCGAATTGCTTCTAGAATTCAAGGATGTTTTTGCATAGACCTATCAATACATGCCGAGACTAGACACAGATATTGTGGTACATAAGCTATCAATCAAGCCAGAATGTAAACCAGCTGTCGCGACCATTTTTAAAATTGATGTGTGAAAAATAGCTTGACAATTGGTTCTTTTTGAAAATTAGGGTTTTTGTTCATTTTGATTCATTTAATCTTGAAATTAGGGTTTCGTATTAAATCATATTTCCCTTTTATTTATCCTTGAAAATCAATTTGGAGTCACCACTAGTCACTTTGGTAGACCAGACACCATAAAAACAACCAGAGATTCTTTTCTTTAAATTTAGGGTTCAGGAATTAGTTACGTGTGGGGAAGGATTAGCACCCCCACAAATGCCCATTACCAGTACCTTATTAATTTCACGTGGTATTTTGGCATTTCGAACAATAGTTTGATTTTAATTAAATCTTTTATTGTTAAATGAATTTCATTCCAAATGGAGGTATATTTTTGTAAGAAAATACATTTCTAGCGAATATAGGTTTTGAAACATCCAGTTACTTTAGGATACTTCAATTTATGTTAAGAAATGTATCTCAACACAAAAGGTTTTTAATGCATGTCCGTTTATTTTCTTGTCAATTTTAAGTTCAAACCTAATTAGGGCTCCAATTGATTAAATTAATTAAATAATCTATGAATATTATCGAATTCAGGGGATTATGTGATAACACCCAAATACTTGGGCACTATCCTTATAAGCCCTAAATCAATAATATTCCTAATTATTTAATGATTCTATCTAATTAAATCTAATCCTAATTTAATTTTTAATTTAATTAACTAGGTGATCACATGTTCTAAGTTCAAATGAAATATTAAATGTTCCACTAAAAGGCCTGTTGCGCGTAATAAGTGCTACGTAATTGTGCAAGTATACACGTCGCAAGTTATAGTATAAAAGATATCGTCTCCACAGGGATTGGTGCTCCTTCAAGAATCTAGTCTCTTGCACTGTAAAAAGTAAAAACACAAATAAAAGATTATAGAAGTTTAACTAATCTAGAAAGCAAATAAGTAAAAGAAAAAATGAATTCAATTGAGAGAGATAGGCTAGGTTATCGTGAGTTGAGGTGTGATAGCCGATTGGATTGTCTTGGTAAAAGAGTGCACGGGCAACTCAGTTGCCGTGGCAACTTGCACGACGGGGTTGCCTTGGCAACTAATTGATGGTTGCCTGGGCGACTAGTTGGGCAACTACTTGGGCGACTGGGCAGCAACTTCAAGGTTCGGCGGAGCGTTCTTCAATGGTTTCTTCTTATCCCTAAGTCGAAACTCTACCTACTTGTGCATGCCTTGATAATACATCCCTGCGTGAATCAAGGGTGAACAACAACCAATCTTGCTCTCCTCTTAGCCGTTGAAATCCTTAACTTATTCCTAAGCCGGATTAATCTTCACCATCATTGGATTTAATAAAGATCATATTCATTCGTTTCTTGAATCTAACTCTCCCGATATTAGATAAATGGATGAAATCACGACATCCTCTCCCAATTCACTCGCAAACAATAATAAGAACCAAGAATGAATAAACCTTGAAATAGAAAAGTGCAAACTCTTATTACCTAAACAAAAACCAATAGTTTCTCACAACCACAAAACACAATAACCATAGCCAAGTAAATTTAGTTCATGGCTAGGTTCCAAAGAAACACAAGATAAACAATCCCTAGCATGAACCCAATCGAACAAGGAAGAAAAGATGAAGCTTGTCAAAAATTCCCCTTTGCTTCCTCTCTTGATCTTGTCGAAATTCCCTCTTGCTCTCCCCCTTGGATTTGTCGAATTTCATTGCTATTTATAGGGCTAGGCCAAAGTCCTTCTTTGAGGAGGAGTTTGAGTTGGAATTAAATTATCTTTAAAGAATATAATTCTTTATTATAATTTTATTCCTATTAGAACTTCTCCTATCTTCTTGGAATTTAATTCTTCTTTAATCTCTGCATGGCAATCAAATTCCTTTGGGCTTGGGCCTTGCTCCATGTCATCTTGGGCTTGTAAAGTCATGAATTTCGACATCCATATTGCTTTTGGTCTTTGTCGACAAATGCCATGGCAACTGGCTCGGCGTCTCCTTCATGCATTGCCCTGGCAACTAGCTCGGCATATCCTTCATGCATTGCCCTGGCAACTAGCTCGGCATTGCTTTGGCAAGTGATCCTGCATGTACACACACAAAAACACACCAAAGCAGCATCTATTTCCACAAAAGTCACCAAGTTATGTAATCAAGCTCAACGATTGAAGGAAACATGGATTAATGCATGAATGGCTAACTATGCAACTAATATGAGCCTAAGTCTAACAATAATATGAGTAAAAAGGGTAAGAAAAATAGTACTTTTGAACACTTATCACACCCCCAAACTCGAACTATTGCTTGTCCTCAAGCAATGCAAACTCATAATTACCTGCCAAGACTTTAATTTTCACAAACTCAGCCTTGAACGTGATTTCAATTCTCTGAACCGGGGCACAAAGCATGATTGGCTTTTTATTTTTCGAAAAACTGAGGAGTTACTCGGAATCAAACTATAATGCTTGTGAGTGTGTGCGGAGTTGTGTGCAAGTTGATTTTTCGGATTCTATGCAAAAAATAGGTTTTCAAATTACTTCATTGGGTTCTTTTTAACATGTTTTAACTAGAGCCAATTTCGGGCACCTCTAGTGTTTTATTTTTAGTTTTCTTAAGTTAATTTAATTGATTAGAGCCGTTTCGGGCACCTCTAGTTAAAAAAATTTTAACGCCTCCTAGAGCCAGTTTCGGGCACCTCTAGTGATCAATTTTTTTTAGCATATGCTAGAGCCAATTTCGGGCACCTCTAGCCTTCATCCAATTTTTATTCTAATCCCCAATTAGTTAATTATCAACCTAAGTTTACTAGAACTCCTTAAATCAATCAAACCACAACAGTGTTTCATCAAATTTAGCATCATAGTAAAATTCTAAGTTTTTCCATGGTTATCCTAGAATAAAAATTCTATCAATTAAGTGCATTGGTAAAGTCATCATTGAATATTCATCAAATCTAAGCAATTCTTGTTCCAATTAAAGGCATGGCAAGCAATTTATATATCCTAAATGTAATGCTTAAGATTAATGTAACTAAACATGGTAATTACTAATAACAATCCCCCCCAAACTCGAGTGAGGCATTGTCCTCAATGCATGCATAAAAATAACGAAAAATAACAATAAAAATAAAAATGCATACGAGGACTTACTCCGAGAGTTCGTCTTCGTAGATGATTAGTTTCCTTCTAGTTGGCGTCTTGATTTTCTTGCTTGAACGCGATGGTTGTTTTCTTGTTGCCGGTGGTGGAATCGATCCTCGTACGGGGTTGTCCTCATCATCCTCTTCATCAATGTCAATGGCTTTTCGTTTGGAGGATTCAATTGGTGCGGTCTTTATTGGTTCAATGGAGGACTCGTCCGAATCTGAAAAATCAGAAAATGATTCCGTAGGAGTTGATTCGGGCATAGGTGCTTTACCTTTGGCTTTTGCAGTGGTTGCCGAGGCATCGTCAGGGTTAGTTGCCGTGGCGTCTGCTTCCTTGGTTGCCGTGGCGACTGCTTCATTGGTTGTCGGGGCAAGAATCTCGGCGGGAAAGATTGGGAATGGCACACGATTGTCCGGGTACTTTTCTAGGATGACTTGGGTGATGGTATTGTTGTGCTCCTTCATGTACCGTATGAACATTAGTTGCCGATCTTCAATTTGCCTTAGGTGGCTTGTCAATGGGTTCAAAAGTGCTTCAAAGTGTCCCGGGATTAATGGCCGAGTTGCCCTGGCGTTAGGTGCTTGGGCATTAGGGATTGCCGCGGCGGCAGGAGTTGCCGTGGCAATTGGAGGCCTTGAAGAATCTCCCGGTGCCTCTCCCATTAGCTTCCAGATTAGTGCTTGATTCCAACCAGACTTGGGTAGGGCCTTTTCATCGGTGGACTCACTCGGGACATGCATCTCCTTGCAAAGATTGGAAATTAAGCAAGGGAAGAAAAGATAACCCTTATCTTTTGAGCTGCATACAAAAATCTCATCGCAAATAATTTTTCCAATGTTAATGATGCGATTATGCAAAATAGAATGTATGAGCAAAAGACGTGGTATATCAACGGTAGTATTGTGTGTGGATGGCATTAAAGAAGTTTTAACAAACTTATTCCATAGTTTTGCCTCGGGTTTTAGCCGAAGGCGATTTACCGTGCCCTTGTATTTACCGTCGTTCCAATTAGTTCCCGGTTGAGTGAGTTCTTGAAGCACCTTGTCGAGTTGCTTGGGATTGATTTGGTCAACGAAGGCTTGATGCTCGTCCTTCTCAATGTAAAGTCCGTAAAAGGTGTTGATGCTTTCGGGACTTATAAGTATGGCCTTGTCACGAACAAAAACATAAGGATTATCCGGGTTAGGTGAGTGAGCATAGAATTCTCTTACCCATGAGATGTTACCCGATTCCGGTTGATGGCAAAAGATTTGCCACTTTTGATGTGCAATCCTCTTGAAGATGAATGGTTCAAGGCCGAAATCTTGATGAGAGTTGGAGTATTCAAAGCCTTGTTCTTCATGAATCTTCCGGCTTTCAAACTTGGATTGAAATCTTTCTTAAACCGCCGGTGTAGCAAACTTCTTGTATCTTGGTTCTTTGAAGGAACTTGGATGAACTAAAAGTTTAATCTTGGATGCCATGTATGATCTTGGTTGTGAGTAAAAACAAAGAAAAGAAACTAAAAAGTTGCAAGATAGAAAGTAGGAATAGGTTAAGGGTGATGGGTTTTATAGAAAAGATAGGTGGTTGGGATTGGGGGAAATCGAAAAAGAAGGGTTTAGGGTTTGGTAGGGATTTTCGACAAAGGGGTTTTTGGTTAGGATGAATTGGAGGCTTTATATAAGCCTTAGATTCAGCCCATTAGTTTCCTTGTTGAAGATGTTTTCCTACTTGGTTTAGAATTCCTTCTTTCTCTTGAACTTCCTTTCCTACGATTCAAAAACAAATCAAATAAGGATTAAAATTAAAGATAAACTAATAAAGAAAATAAATAAAGATGTGTAATAGGATTCTTAGACTTGAATAAAAAATCTATCCTAAAACTACTAATAATCGACAAAATAATAAAAAAATAATCGGAAAAAAAATGAAAAATATATAATTAAATAATCGACAAAAACAAAAATAAAAATAAATAAAAATAAAAATAAAAATATCAAAAGGGAGAGCATGCTCATGCATCTCCTAAATTGACCACTTCCTTGTTACGTTCCACATGGGCACCATTGTAGTGCTTCAATCTTTGTCCATTAACTTTGAATTCATGGTTGTCAGAGATGGACTTGATTATCACGGCACCATGAGAGAATAGTTTGATGACTTCGAATTGTCCCGACCATCTTGATTTCAGCTTTCCCGGGAAAAGTTTTAGCCGAGAATTGAATAAGAGGACTAGTTGCCCTGGCGTGAACTGCCGTGGCAATAGTTTCTTGTCATGCCATCGCTTTGTTTTCTCCTTGTAGATTCGTGCATTGTTATAGGCTAGTGCACGAAATTCTTCTATCTCATTGAGATCCATCAAGCGCTTTTGTCCGGCACTTTCCCAATCCATATTCACGGTCTTGATTGCCCAGTACGCCTTGTGCTCGATTTCCACCGGTAGATGACATGTTTTACCATAGACAAGCCGGAAGGGGACATACCTAATGGTGTTTTGAATGCGGTCGATATGCCCAAAGTCGTCATCTAGTCTTAATGACCAATCCTTCCTTGAGGGATTTACAACTTTCTCGAGTATTCCCTTCAACTCCCGGTTGGAAATTTCTGCTTGCCCGTTGGTTTGTGGGTGATATGCCGTGGCGATCTTGTGTGATATGCCGAAGCGTTGCAACATCTTGGCAATTAGTCTGTTGTCAAAATGCTTGCCCCGTCGTCGCGATAATTGCTCTCGGCATCCCAAATCGTGTAAATATGTTTTTCTGCGAGAAATCGTTGCACGGTCTTGGAATCGTCGTTGGGAACTGCAGCTGCCTCTACCCATTTAGACACATAGTCGACGACGAGTAAGATGTAGAGGTTGCCGAAATGAAGATGGGAAAGGTCCCATAAAATCGATCCCCATACATCGGAACAGTTCCACCTCGATGATGTTCGGAGTGGCATCTCATGTCGCCTAGAGATATTGCCCGTCCTCTGGCAACGATCACATTGCTTGTGAAAGTCTTGGGCATCTTTGTACAATGTTGGCCAATACAAACTGGATTGCAAGACTTTGGCCGCGGTACGAGTTCCTCCAAAATGTCCTCCATAGGGTGAAGAATGGCATTGCCGAGTACATTCTGTTGCTCTTCTTCTTGAGGACACATCGGCGTATAACCCGATCTGCACATTGTTTAAACAAAAGAGGCTCATCCCAAAAGTAATGCTTAGCATCATGGCGGAACCGCTTCTTCCCTTGGTGAGTAATGCCATACGGAAAAATACCACAAACAAGGAAGTTAAATAAATCTGCGTACCAGGGTATTGCCGAGGCATGTGCTGCCGTAGTGTCTACTCCCAGCACTGCCGAGGCGTGCGCGTCAAAGATCAAGCTGCTCTGAGTCGAGAGTTGCCGAGGCGTGTGCATCCATGGTTGCCGAGACGTCATGGGTTGCTGAGGCGTTGAGGGTTGTCGAGGCAATTAGAATTTGTTCATCCGGGAATGCATCACATATCTCTAGATCCGCGTCCTCCTCCCTATTGCGTTCCAAACGTGATAAGTGATCGGCCACTTGATTTTCTGTTCCTTTCTCGCCCTTAATTTCAATATCAAATTCTTGTAAAAGTAATATCCAACGAATCAAACGAGGTTTAGCATCCTTTTTAGCAAATAAGTATTTGATTGCCGAATGGTCCGTATGAACAATTACCTTTGTACCAATTAAATAGGATCGGAACTTGTCAAATGCGAAAACTACAGCTAGTAACTCTTTCTCCGTTGTTGTGTAATTCACTTGAGCACCATTAAGAGTTTTACTAGCGTAGTATATCACATGGAAGGTCTTACCTGTGCGTTGGCCTAGGACTGCTCCTACCGCGAAATCACTTGCATCACACATGAGTTCAAAAGGTAGCGTCCAATCCGGTGGAACGACAATGGGTGCCGAGGCAAGCTTTTTCTTTAGGGTTTCGAATGCTTGAGTGCAAGAATCATCAAAATCGAAGACTTTATCCTGTTCAAGCAGATTACACAAAGGTTTAGTGATTTTAGAAAAATTATGAATGAACCTCCTGTAAAAACCTGCATGTCCGAGAAAACTTCGAATTCCTTTAACCGAATTTGGTGGGGGTAATCTCTCGATTACGTCCACCTTGGCTTTGTCTACTTCAATTCCCTTGGATGAAATCTTGTGGTTGAGCACTATTCCTTCATCTACCATAAAGTGGCATTTCTCCCAATTGAGGACTAAATCCGTTTCTTCGCATCTTGCCAACACCTTCTCTAAATTGCCGAGGCAACCGTCGAAGTCATTACCAAAAACTGAAAAATCATCCATGAAGATCTCAAGGAAGTCTTCGACCATGTCTGAAAAGAGTGCCATCATGCATCTTTGGAAGGTTGCGGGCGTTACACAATAATCGAACGGCATCCTTCGGAAGGCATAAGTACCGTATGGGCATGTGAAGGTTGTCTTTTCTTGATCTTCTGGTGCTATGGCAATCTGATTGTAACCTGAATAACCATCAAGAAAACAATAAAAGGGTTTACCTGCAAGACGGTCAAGCATTTGATCAATAAAGGGTAATGGGAAGTGATCTTTCCTAGTGGCTTTGTTTAGCTTTCGATAGTCCATACAAACCCTCCAACCGGTCACAGTCCTGGTTGGGATAAGTTCATTATTTTCATTGCTTACCACTTGTTATACCTCCCTTTTTCGGTACACATTGTAATGACTTACCCACGTACTATCGGAGATAGGGTATATAATGCCGCGTCAAGCCACTTGATGATTTCTTTCATTACAACCCCTTTCATGGCATGATTCAGTCTCCTCTGGGCCTCAATTGAAGGTTTGTGATCATCTTCCAACAAGATCTTGTGCATGCACACCGCCGGCTAATTCCCTTCAAGTCGGCAATTGTCCACCCTATTGCCTTTTTATGTAGCTTCAACATGTTGATCAGCTTCTTTTCTGCTCAGTTGTAACTTAGAGGAAATAATTACGGTAATGTATTATCGATCCCTAAGTATACATATTTCAGTTGCTCTGGCAATTGTTTTAACTCAAGAATTGGTGGATTTTCGATAGAGGGTTTTTCAAGCTTACCTTCCTTACCTGAGTAGTCCAGTGGTTCAAAGTATGTACCTAGTCGATTGACTAGCCAATTTGCCTCTTCTGGTTGTTCCTCATCGACCGGTTCTTCATACTCCTCATGTTTCTCGTGTTCGGCAATGTAGTTGTCGAGGCAACTAAATTCCTCATCGAAGTTAAACTCTGCCGTGGCATGAAGTAGTTGGCATTCTTCTGGATCATCGGCATGCCTTAGTGTTTGGAACACATTTAGTTTTACCTGCTGGTCATTCACCCTCATTGTGAGTTCTCCCTTTTCAACATCAATCAAAGTTCTCCCTGTCGCTAGGAATGGTCTCCCGAGAATGATAGGTGCATGCTCATCTACTTCACAATCCAAAACAATAAAGTCACGGGGAAAAATGAATTTATCAACTTTTACCAAGATGTCCTCGATTTTTCCCTCGGATGCACATAGGATCTGGCTTCATTAGCTGCAGCATGACTGTTGTAGGTCTTGCCTTCCCGATTCCTAGTTTTTGGAAAACCGATTTAGGCATCAAGTTTATGCTAGCCCCAAGGTCGCATAATGCTTTCCCGACATAGTGATTTCCAATGGAACAGGGTATTGTGAAACTTCTGGGATCCTTCAACTTGGGTGGCATACGATTGTGCAACATTGCCATGCATCCCTCCGTCGCGGCAATCAAGCTTCAAACTCTCCTAGCCTTGTTCTTTTGGACACAATGTCTTTAAGGAACTTGGCATAGTTTGGCATTTGTTCAATTGCTTCCACCAATGGCAAGTTGATGTGGACTTGCTTTAGGATATCAAGAAACTTTTTGAATTGGTATTCTTGCTTTTGTCGCTTCAACCTTTGTGGGAAAGGTGGTGGAAGTCGGATATCTTCGATCCTTTCATTGGTTTGAAACCCGATTGACGGCATTGCCGAGACATCTAGAGTTCTTTGAGGCATTATCAACTGGGTTGCCGAGGCATGTTTATCGCAGTTCTTTGGCGTCGTCGCTTCTTGCCGACATGTTTATTGCCGTTGCCGCGGCAATTCCTGGTTCAACATCCGAGGCCTTGCCGCTAGGTTCATCTTGATCTTTTTGTGGAGTTTTGTTTGACGGGCGGGTTTGAACCTCTCTAAGTTGTTGGCCACTTCGGTGGTGATTGCCTTACATTGCTCATGGCCGAGTTCCTCTTGCGACTTGATGTCGCTAGGTAAACCTCCTTGTGGTCCGGTGTTCAAATTTTGAGCAAACTGTCCGACTTGATTTTCCAATGATTTGATTGCCGCCTCTTGGTTTTGCAATCTCATCTCGGTCTGTTAAATAAAAGCATCGATTCTTTTTATGAAATTACTATTCTCAGCCATATAAGATTCATTTTCATCATAAAAGCATTTAGAGAATTTTCCAAAGAACTAGATGTCGCCGGTTGTTCTTGCTGCGGCATCCATTGTCGTGGCATATTCTGCGGAATCTCGATGCTTGTGCATTCTGATTATTCTGGTTTAGAGCATTGTTGGGATTACTCCATGAAAAATTCGGGTGCTTCTTCCAAGTCGGGATTGTATGTATTTGACATCATGTTGTTGCTCGATTGTAATTCCCCACATAGAAGCTAGATTCCTGGATTCTCGCATACATTCGGAAGAATTATGGTTATCACCACATAACTCACAAAAAGAATCCATTACCTTGACTTCATGTGTGTTGTTTGGTTTTTGCATGTTCGGACCATCTTGGTTAAAGCGCCAATTGTGCGAAATTGAATCGATGATCCTAGATCATGTATTGTGGCTTGGCGTCTAACTCCTCCTCTTCTAGTAGATGGGAATTGATAATCATTCTTGGCCACTGTTTAAAATTTGCATTGCTTCTTCCGGCGACTTATCTAGGAGTATGCCGTTTGCCGAGGCATCTAGCATCATCCTTGTTGGTGTATTCACGGCGTTGTAAAACATTGTTACTTGAGTCCACACCGAATCCGTGTAAAGGGCATTTGTGTAGAAGTTCTCTATATCGCTCCCAAGCCTCGTACATGGATTCATCATCCGCTGCCGAAAAGAAGTAATGTCGTTCTGAAGCTTATCACCAAATTTGTAGGATTAAATCTAGCAAGGAAATCACGACAAAGATCAGTCCAAGATGCTATGGATCCGGCAGAATGCTATTCACCATGCTTTCGCCCTATCCCTCAGTGAATAGGGGAATAATCTTAATCGTAGGACATTGGGGGTGACTCCGTGTATCTTGAACGAGTTGCAAATCTCGAGGAAAGATTTTAGATGTTGTCGTGCATCTTGATTCTTTGAGCCGCCAAATTGACCAATTGTGTTGATCATATTAAACATTCTCGGTTACAACTCAAAGTGGTCGGCTTCAATTTCAGTGCGACAACTCCTGGGTTAAGTCCATCAAGATCTTCTTCAAGATAGTCTCGAATAGTTCTGCTTAGTGCAAGAATCACTCCTCCTCCCGCTCGAACATCTTGATTCATATTGCCGTCTTGATTTGCCATTGCTTCTCTTATCCTTCGTCTAAGTCTTTGTAAGGTTCGTTCAATTTACGGATCAAAGGGATATTACGGTGAAGTCGGTCTCGCCACGGTCATATACCAATGCAAAACCAAAGTTTGTTAGCCCTTTGAATTTTAAACAAGAAAAATAAAAAGAAAGTGCAAGAAAGTAAAAACAAAGTCGCTATTGCCAATCCCGACAACGGCGCCAAAAACTTGTTGCGCGTAATAAGTGCTACGCAATTGTGCAAGTATACACGTCAAAGTTATAGTATAAAAGATATCGTCTCCACGAGGATTGGTGCTCCTTCAAGAATCTAGTCTCTTGCAATTGTAAAAAAAAAAAAAAACAAATAAAAGATTGTAGAAGTTTAACTAATCTAGAAAGCAAATAAGTAAAAGAAAAGATGAATTCAATTGAGAGAGATAGGCTAGGTTATCGTGAGTTGAGGTGTGATAGCCGATTGGATTGTCTTGGTAAAAGAGTGCACGGGCAACTCTTTCGATTCTGTGGCAACTTGCACGACGGGGTTGCCTTGGCAACTAATTGATGGTTGCTTGGGCGACTAGTTGGGCAACTACTTGGGCGATCGGGCAGCAACTTCAAGGTTCGGCGGAGCGTTCTTCAATGGTTTCTTCTTATCACTAAGTCGAAACTCTAGCTACTTGTGCATGCCTTGATAATACATCCTGCGTGAATCAAGGGTGAACAACAACCAATCTTGCGCTCCTCTTAGTTGTTGAAAATCCTTAACTTATTCCTAAGCGGATTAATCTTCACCATCATTGGATTGAATAAAGATCATATTCATTCGTTTCTTGAATCTAACTCTCCCGATATTAGATAAATGGATGAAATCACGAGATCCTCTCCCAATTCACTGCAAAACAATAATAAGAACCAAGAATGAATAAACCTTGAAATAGAAAAGTGCAAACTCTTATTACCTAAACAAAAACCAATAGTTTCTCACAACCACAAAACACAATAACCATAGCCAAGTAAATTTAGTTCATGGCTAGGTTCCAAAGAAACACAAGATAAACAATCCCTAGCATGAACCCAATCGAACAAGGAAGAAAAGATGAAGCTTGTCGAAAATTCCCCTTTGCTTCCTCTCTTGATCTTGTCGAAATTCCCTCTTGCTCTCCCCCCTTGGATTTGTCGAATTTCCTTGCTATTTATAGGGCTAGGCCAAAGTCCTTCTTTGAGGAGGAGTTTGAGTTGGAATTAAATTATCTTTAAAGAATATAATTCTTTATTATAATTTTATTCCTATTAGAACTTCTCCTATCTTCTTGGAATTTAATTCTTCTTTAATCTCTGCATGGCAATCAAATTCCTTTGGGCTTGGGCCTTGCTCCATGTCATCTTGGGCTTGTAAAGTCATGAATTTCGACATCCATATTGCTTTTGGTCTTTGTCGACAAATGCCATGGCAACTGGCTCGGCGTCTCCTTCATGCATTGCCCTGGCAACTAGCTCGGCATACCCTTTATGCATTGCCCTGGCAACTAGCTCGGCATTGCTTTGGCAAGTGATCCTGCATGTACACACACAAAAACACACCAAAGCAGCATCTATTTCCACAAAAATCACCAAGTTATGTAATCAAGCTCAACGATTGAAGGAAACATGGATTAATGCATGAATGGCTAACTATGCAACTAATATGAGCCTAAGTCTAACAATAATATGAGTAAAAAGGGTAAGAAAAATAGTACTTTTGAACACTTATCAAGACCCCCTTGATTAACATCTCATTACAATGAGAAACTAATCAACTTAGGACTTTAAAGTTTCCATTTAATAATCATTTATTTTATACAATTATCTATCTATTTAAATTATTTAATTTAATTAAAGAACCCAATATTTAAGGCTCTAATTATTTAAATATCAGTGATTAATATTATCTAACAAACAATACTACATGCCCAATTTAAAACATGCATACAATCGTAATTTAATTGCAAAATTATTAAAACAATTAAATTAAATAAAGAAAAAAAACAAAGCTTAAACTTCAAATTTTATTAAACCAGGACCCAATTACAAAGAATTATAAACTAGAGGCCCAAAACAAAAGGCCCAGAATGTAGGGGCCCAAAATAGGTCAGGTCTGGGTCTGATATCCAACCCGAACCCTCATGCGCAAATTCCCCTAACCTAGTTCAAAATGGTAGAATTTTGATCGAGCTATATAAAGCTCGATTTAAGCCCAAACCCTTTATTTGCTCGCAGCCCTCTCTCTATGTTCGATATCCTCTCAAATCTCCCTCTAGAGAACACTTAAAATCACTAAAATCACTAAAAAATGGATTAAAATCCTAGGGTTTTGCATGGAGTTCATCCAAGTTCATCAGTTTTTGGATGATCACTCCCAACTCCAGCCAACTTCTGCCACCATCGCCACCCCTCAATCCAGATCGTTTCCTCTGGTCAGTCACCAATATGTTCTTCGGCCACAACAAACGACTCTGGTTGACTTTCTGACCACTGTCCGAACCTAAAAACCCCATTTTCAACCTCAAACCTAATCCGGAAGGATTCCCCAGCCTAGATGTAATTTCCCGAACCCTAGCTCTCGCCTTTTCAATTCCGTCAACCCTCCAAACTCGCCAACAACCATAAAAACACTCTGATCCCCTCTTATTTTCATTTTATCACTTTTTTCTTTATTTACTTTAGATCTAATGTTTTTATTTATCTTGCAGATAATCGAAAAAGGGGAAGGATTACCTTCTCGGCCGTGAAGCAGCGGCCTTCCTTCCCAAATTCGGCGACTATTCGACTTCAAGAGGCGATTCGACTTCTCAACAGCATTTGTTTCTCTAGAGGATGTCTCAAATTCCAGCGATTTAAATTCACCCCGGCGATTTAGCTTTTTGAACCGGTTCAGCTTCCACGGCGTCTACTCACTTTCTCAGGAAATCTCCAACGACGATTGATCTCTCTGATGGATTTCTCGACTACTCTGGCGCCAGCTCGAGTCTCTAAAGGTGCCTTGAATTTTGAGGCAGTTCGATTACCGAGAGAGGTAATCTCTCTCCTCATTATTGCTTTTTATTATTATTATTAGTTATTTGTGTTTATTATAATTATTAATAATTTCTGACACTTTCTCTCTCTCATATTTATAGAGGGTCAGAATGATGATGTAAGATGATGTCATAAGAGAGCTCAGTCTATATGAAATTAATTTGGACCATTCCGAGGGGGACACATGGCGTTTCTTGGGCGGGAAAAAGAAACACAAATTCAATTTTTTGTTTGTCTGGCTTACTTTTACCCGAAATAGGATGTGTACAGCTGTATTTGGGCCTTGTATTTAAATTTTGGGCTCTATAGACTTTTAGGATGTAACATGGACTCGTATTGGACTGTAAAGAATTTATTTAAACTATATATGAGCTAATATCTATTTTATTTATTTATTTGGTCTTATGTATAGCGAATATAGTGTATATACATATACCTGGACAAAATTAGGGTATTACAGCTGCCCCTCTTTGCTAATTGTTGTGGAACATGAATAGGGCAAACAGGAATAGGCAAAAGACTGAAAAGACACGAATTTTGTCCAAACTTGCCAATTGTTGCTCTGAGCTGCAAGGCTTTATTCTTACGTTCTTCTCATTTGGAACCTCTTAATCCTCTTATCAAGGGTGACTGTAGGGTCTGAGCTAGCTCTTCTCATTAAGAACTTTATCTTCGCTGGGCAAACTCTTCTTATTAGGAATTCTTTCTTCGATGAGCGAACTCTCCTCATTCTATCTTCGCTGTGAATAAACTCTTCACATTATGAGTTCTTTCTTCGTTGGGCGAAATCTTCTCATTATGCTTTCTATCTTTGTTGGACAAACTCTTCTCATTAAGAATTCTATCTTCATTTAGCGAACTCTTGTCATTAGGAATTCTTTCTTCGTTGGGGATGAACTCTTCACATTAGGAGTTCTTTCTTCGTTGCTTTGTGAGCTTTTCCTATTAGGGACTCTGTACTCTTTGCTGACAAACTCTTCTTGTTAGGAGCTCCGTCTTTGCTGCGTGAACTCTTTCTATTGGGAGCTCTTCATTCTTTGCTGAGCGAACTCTTCACATTAGGAGCTCTGTTATTGCTAGACGAGCTCTTCACATTAGGAGCTTTGTGGTGAACTCTTCTCATTGGGTGTTCTTCTTTGTTCTTGAAATATTGATCCACCTTTCTGCAAAGGTGTTGAACAAACGATCTCTTCTAATTAGGAACCCCTCATTCTTCTTAAGGATGTTAATATGATCTGCAAAAGTTGAAGCTATCATTAATGTTTTAGTATTAATCATAAGGAAGCATATATGAATAAAACTTTGAAAACTCCTCTAACAAGTGACGTTGAAACTTTTTGCATCCTTTTAATCTCGAACAAGCTCTTCTTATTATGAACTTGAAAATCTTTCTACATAAGCTATCTGTCAACTTTGAACATGTTCTTATTATTATGAACACCATTCATTCTTCTTGTAAGTGTTGGACCATCCTTAAACAACCAAAGCTTGAAGTTGTTCTTCTGATTACAAAATTCTCCAATCTTCTGCCAAACCATAGAGTCTGAAGCTGTTCTTCTCATTATGAAATTCATCTTCTAAGGTTTGGAATTGCTCCTTGAAAATCTTCATTTTCTGAGGTTTGAAGCTATTTTTCTTATTATGAAATTCTTTATTCCTCTGCCAAACTATAGAGTCTGGAGATGTTCTTCTCATTAGGAAATTCTTCATTCCTCTGCCAAACTATAGAGTCTGAAGCTGTTCTTCTCTTTATGAAATTTTTTATCTTCTGAAATCTAGTATTGCTCCTTGAAATTCTTTATTTTCTGAGGTTTGAAGTTGTTCTTCTTATTATGAAATTCTTCTTTCCTCTACCAAACCATAGAGTCTGAAGTTGCCCTTCTCATTATGAAATTCTTCATCTTCCAAGGTTTGGAATTACTCTTTGAAATTCTTCATTTCCTAAGGTTTGAAGTTGTTCTTCTTATTATGAAATTCTTCATTCCTCTACCAAACCATAGAGTCTGAACTTGTTCTTCTCATTATGAAATTCTTTATCTTCCAAGGTTTGGAATTACTCTTTGAAATTCTTCATTTCCTGAGGTTTGAAGTTGTTCTTCTTATTATGAAATTCTTTATTCCTCACTCTTTTGCTAGTCCATCTCTGTAAAAAAAGATTTGTTGAAATCCGTCTCTGTAAACGGAGAATTTAAAGAAATCTACCTCTGCAAACGGAATATCTTAAGATTCATCTCTGTAAACGGAATGTTAGAAGAAATCCACCTTTGCAAACAGAATATCTTGAGATTCGCCTCTATAAACGGAATGTCTTGAGATTTGCCTTTGTAAACGGAATACCTTGAAAAATCTGCCTTCGTAAATGAAATATCTAGAGATATCTTTGTAATTCTTGTAAATTTCACTTGAATTGGCTCTAATCTTCTATGCTTCTGCATTAAGCCTTCTACTTCTGTTGCAATAGTATCTCATCTCTTTAGATTATTCTTATTAAATCTTGCTTTGCTTGATCTTCTTGAGTTTGGTCCGAAACTCTACCCCGGTAAAACTTGCCCCAAAATCTTGTTTGTTGAGCTCTTATTCCTTTTGAGCAAATCTTGACTTTTTTAGTAATCAAATTCTTTTAAACTCTACATTATTTATTTTCTATTCTGATCAGCACTCTTATGCACAATGATGCTCCACAAATCTCCTTGTATCTGGCTCCAACATGTAGAATTATCCTACTTAATCATATAGGGTGAACAGATGCCTCAGGTTCCTGAACTTTCTCAAATCCTTGAACTTCTATCAAATCCATTCTTTAATATCTTCAATTTCCTGAGATCTTTCGCTCCTTTTTCTCTGTGCATTGATCGACTTTCCTTTTTTGCTTGGAACACATGTGACCGGGTCTATTCCTCTAAATCTAAAATTGTAAGTTGCGATATTTTCTCATTTCTTGTTGACTCTGCTAATTCTTGCTAAAATATGCAAAACTCTGATTGTATGAGTTAGCATGATCCTATCTTATGGATGCCTAACTATGTATGATGCATGAATAATGTCAATTGAGGACCACTTGGGTAAGCTTTCGTCTTCAGGGAAGCTCAAAATTTCTTTGCTCCATTTTCATTAAAACTCCTTTTACTGACAAATTAACGTATCTCACACTCAGGTTCAATCTTCAGGATCTATACATCTTTTGCACTAAAGCACCTTTTCAGGTTTTCACTTTAGATTGCTTTTCTCAAAGCGCCCTTTTGGGTTTTCACTTTAATTTTTTCTCTTTCTCTTTTACTCAAGATGCCCTTTCAGGTTTTCACCTCGGTTTTCTTTTCTTTTTCTTTTCTCTTTCTTTTTTTCTTTCTCTTTTTTTTCTTTTTCTTTGCAATGATATTCTCCTTTTGTTCCAAATAAAACAGGTTTCAAATCTGATGGAAGTCATACTTGCTTTTCACAGATTCATCACATGAACTTGCACTTCACATCGGAGAAACTCGAGTGTTGATGACAATTCTTTTTTTTTTGTAAAGTCATTCTTGCTACGTCTTCATTCAGCTTGCTTAGCAACATTCTTTCTCATGGTTCCAAAAAATATCATCACTTCTATTGTTCCAACTTGCAGATTCTATTCATTGGAATAAAACATCTTATTCTGTAGTGTTCTTTGAAGCATTGCCCAGTCTTAAATTCCACTATCATCTTTGCTCACTTTCACATTCACAAGGCTTTCTTGCCTTACGTCGCCTTTTAAAGTTATAATCTTCAGAAGTAGTGATCTTTGCTTTTGAATAGGATGAACCTTCAATATATCGATCTTGCTGCAGCTTTTGCCCCAAGAATATGACTCATGTTTTCCCTTCGCCACAGGGTTGTCTGTGTCACTTTCTTACAGCTTTATTTAAACATTCATGATACTTAGAATTATGTCTCTTCCTCGACATACTTTTCATCATTAACCAAGTACCGATGCCACCTCTTGTTCTACTTGCACTTAAAGGATTAGTACATCATGATAATACCCCCGAAATCCTTTGTTTTTCTTATATCTAATCGATTTATCTGCAAGATGCTTATTGAAACGATAAGTGAAAAGATTAGAATATTATTTAATAAATTTGATAAAATGGAATAATTTGATAAGTCATGGCAAAAATGAGAAAACAAAAACCAAAATTAGACCTTTAAATATCAGATGCAATAGAGCCCTTAAACCAAACTGGCAGAGATCAGCTCAAATGTGACCTTTTCCAAATTATCAGACTTCCGAGAGAAACGTTTCCTATATGCCTAATTCTATCCTATTTAAGTGGCTCTCTTTACCTCACTAGCTCACCAACCCGGTTCTTCCCTCTTTTCTGATCTCAATCAGGCATTAGAAACTTAGAAATCCTTGAAGAAAGGTTAACCCCGATAAGCAAGATGTATTCTGAAGACAAACTTCCCTTACTCCAATACTCGTATATGATCAAAATGGTCTTTTGTAGCTTGTAATGAGGATAAGGCTCACGGCTATGAAAGAAATGATATATAGGCTCAAAATAGTGTTTAAGGGTGATAAAACCAAGGATCATTTCTTTCAAGTGAAATCTTATTTCCGCACTTCTTGATCTGAATATGCTCGGATGAAATACTCTTTTCTTCTTTTTATTTTCTTTCTGTTTTGGATCGCTTTAGACTTCCTATTTCTGAGTTTTCACCCTAAAGTTCATTTCCCTTCCTCAAGTACAAAGATGATCAATCCTACTCAACTCCTTCAGATAAAGATTCATTGGAATAGAAAATGTCCAATGCTTTCCTTTCAATTTTTCGACTTAGTGCTTTCTCTTTCAACTATTTCAACTTTCATGTCAACAATTTTCAACTCGATTTAGTTGACCTTTTGAACACAAACTTTCCACTTTTCCTTTTTCTTCTTTTCTTTTCTTTTTCTTTATTTTTCTCTTTTTGGACTTGATTTCGAATATTCGTCTTCATTCAATTTGCCCTTCTTGCTCATGTACTCAAAACATCCATTTTTTGTTTCTTGCCCCAAATTCATAAGACATCACTACCATAGCATGATTGGAACCAAACATATTTCACTTGTATACAAATTCACATCCTCTTTGCCCCTAGTGTGAGGGTGATCCTTGGTTTGGGTTGGATCGGAAAAAAACTATCATGCTCAAAGGGGAACAACAAATGATACTTTCTTATTTTCTTTCTTTGAGAATGGAGATGAAGGAATGCCAAATTTCCTCACATAAACAGATATCTTTGAAGAAAAGCGATCTTCATGTGGTAGATGTTTTAGGTTATCACTTTATTCAAGAACCTTATTCAACAATGTCTGAGAGGAAAATTCACTCAGAGTTTGTATTTGGATCTTCCCATAATTCTTGAACACTCGTTAATGTCTTCTCGTTGGCCTAAATAACTTAGAAGATGGTCACATTTCGAAATTGATCTTTGAGTTTGATTCTTGGTTACTCTTGCAGCGGATATTCAAGGACTTAATAAAACAATTATGAAGATATATACATATATGCATGGGGAACAAAAACTAACCCATGACAAAGAATAAATGAAATATATTAAAAAGAATCAACAAATGCAAATTGTTTGCCATTTGAGAAGATTATGTACGAAACAAGCATCCAATACAAATAAATCGAATAACCTCCCTTACAAAGGACCCCCAATGCTCGCGGGAAAAAACAATTGGGATGGTTATGGGTATTATTCTGTAACGATCCTAAAACTACAGAGAAATCTCATGTGGTCAAACTGTCTCTATTCAAGTAACACTTGAGTGAATTTCAGCCTCAACAACTCTTCACTTTCTCTTGCCAGCATAATGACATGCTTCATCTTGTTTACTACATTGTTCTCATCGACCCGTAAATTAAGATCATCTTGTCAATGAGTTTCCTTGTTTCTTCAATCAATTTTTTGCTCTTTTTTGTATAATATTTGATCATTTGCATGTGGAAATTGACAACTTCTTCTGACCGAAACCTAAATGAACTATGCTTTTCCTACTCTTGGTTGGATGTGTTTAGACTTTTAGCGGTCATGTCTATTCGAGGTTTCTTTATTTTCAAACTATTGATTCTTGATCGATTTCACATTTCTCTTCTTTCATTTTCTTTTCTTGACACCTTTCAGCACTTAACTCTCAGGCATCCCAATTGAATTGGCTCCAACCAGATGAATACCTCTTGGGTTACAAATCTTAATGGACTAGCCATCAGTATCAATCTCCAAAACCCCCCGGTTTAGAAAGTTTTGAACTTGTTGCTTGAAAGTATAGCAATCTTCAATATCATAATCATGGACTCCATTATGATGTTCACAATGATTCCTTGTGTTGTAACAACTTGGATAATATGGCTTTGAAGATTTGACATGATGTGGCGAAGCTTCACGTAACTTGAAGTACAGCTCGCGATAAGAGACGTGAATGAGATCTGATTTAGTCTTTAATTTTCCACTGACAAGAGCACCTTGAGCATCTAGCTTCAGGGTATTCTTCAGTAAGGGAAACTTTGAGGAGGTATGTGTCCAAACATTACTTCGATTCTGGTAAATCCTGAATCGTTGCGAATTGCCCCTAAAAGCCTGTTATAAATTTTGCTCCTTTTCTTTTATCTTGATTCTTCTAGCAAATGCTGGTCTTTTGGGGAATCGGGGTTCTCCATTCTCAAAACATAAATGTCCATTCCTGATAAGGTCACTGACTATGTGTTTCAAAAACATACAATCTTCCACAGAATGACTAAAGTCTCCACAATAATAACCGCCAGCATTTCTTATGCCATAGAAAGACTTATAAAACTTCGATGGAACTGTCATCAACAAATGGTTTTGTACAAGGTATGGCAACTAATCAGAATATGTCATTGGAATAGGAATAGTTGTCTATTTTTTTCTACTAAACCATTCATCCTCCTTGTCTTTTGTTTCTGTGCTTGCTGCCCCTCTTTTCTTTGACGTAATTAATTCCATTTGTAGGAAATTTTTTGGCACCGACTGAATCCTTGGCCTTTATTCCTTCAGAGAAATATTTTAGAAACGTATGCGATTCTGTAACTCTGTTGGAATCATCTTGTTCTTTATTAGTCTCACAACCCCTAGACAATACATGTTTGGAGCAAACATCAAAATTCTGGCTTTTACTTGGACCTCATGTATTTGTTTGCTTGATGACATTCAATCTAGCTCTGTCAAATCCTGTCAGAGCACCGAGGCTAGGAACATCATCTCCAAAATTTGTTTCCAAATTCTTTGAATCATTAACTGTTACTCTGACTGTGCCACTCTGAACCTTTTTCGAAATTGATCCTTCAGGTTGAACCCTTGCATGGGATAAGTTTTCATCTTGATCACCAATGTTGGTATTTCTATCTGAAACTTTTTTTTTCTTGACTTTCCTGATTTCAAGTAATGTGGTAGCTCGAGTTACCACCTCATTCTGGGACTGATCAATTTTTTGCTCCATGCTACCCAAGCGGTCCTCAACTTTCTGAGATTGCCTCACCCTAACAAGCCTATTGCCTATGTTTCTCAAAATATTGGTTTTCTTCTTTCAAACTATTATCTGAAAAATAACGGAATATTATTTAAACAAAATGCAATGTTATTTAGAAGTGATGATGTTATTAAAAAAACGATAATTTTTCTAAAATGCAATATTTAAACAATGCAATGTACGAATGCACGAGGTATCGATTTTCGAGGACTAGTTTTTAGAGCAACATTCATCAGCCAAAATGTTGAATACAAGAAATAGACAATCTCATTTCAAAAATGTCCAACCCCTATTCCTGGATAAATCATTTCGTTCAGCATCTGAGTTAGTGTTTGCCCTAGCCCAATGTCGATGTCAAGGTACTGTTACAGGTTCGTGGCTTCAATAAAAAAAATCTACGCAAATTGGGTGATTCTCCGCACTTGGCTTCTGAAATTGATCATTTCATGATTATGCCTTTAGATATGCTAGGTAGCCACCTCAAGCTTGCCTCTTAGTTCCTTGTCCTCCATTTGTAATGCCCCTTCAGACACTTACAAACCGGCCCTTCAAATGTTGAATGACACTTTTCAATTCTGTCATCTTTTTTCAGCTCTTTATCTTCTAACTAAAAATCGACTTTTCTTGTTATTGTACCCTTTTGATAAGTTTCTCCAGCTTTGAAACTTGTGATGTCAATTCTGAATTCAAAGTTTGCCCTTTTTCTAATATCTATTTGATCCGGTTGTTTAAACCGTCAATTCTTGGATCTCTTTTTTGTTGCCCTTTTAGCCTCTTTACACAATTTTTTGTAACTTCTTGCATCCTGACACATCTTTCCCATAAATACTGCTCCTTTCTTGAACTGAGTCTTCTCTGACCGGGTCCACACCGTCATATTGCCTTCTCATTGTTTATCAGACCCCTAGGCATTATGAACACTGCTTGAATTGACTGATCCTCAAATCGATACCTCTAATGAATGCAAGATGATACTGAATGTACGAAAAAAAGACAACAAAAGAAAAACAAAATTACAGTGTCGGTATGGTAAAATAATATTGAAGGAAAAAATTTAAATTGATACAATAAAGTAGTTTCTCGAGCAAAAATAATAACCAAAGAAGAGTATTTAAACCGAAAACCCTTTGTCCTAGGTCCCTGTTTGGCTTTAGTGGGGTGGGTTTCTAAAAAACAGCATGTAGGTGTCGTTGTACACCCTGGATTCCCGAACTGTCGTTACTGTCTACTGCGACAACAAGACATCGATTCGGTAGTATAGGTCCCTTATAACGGAGGCGTGAGCCCCACGGTGAATAAGGATAGTATACCAGAAGAAGACAAAATTCTGAACTTGGAGGTGGAGAGCCTCACGTCGGATAATGTCTTTTTCCCACTTAAGGGTGAAAATCCTGGGTCGAGGGCTTATGCATGAATGACAGATATATCATACACAAAAGCTACCCCCATTCTTCTTGAAAATTCATCCAACAATTCCTGGAAAAAAATTAAATTCAAATTATTGCTCGAAATGCCACGTGAAATTAATTAATTAGGCCTGACTCTCAATTTTTCCCCTAGCGAAGTCACCAAGCTATCGCTACCATTTTTAAAATCGACGTGTGGAAAATAGCCTGACAATTGGTTCTTTTTGAAAATTAGGGTTTTTGTTCATTTTGATTCACTTAATCTTGAAATTAGGGCTTTTCATATTAAATCGGATTTCCCTTTTATTTATCCTTGAAAATCAATTTGGAGTCGCCACCGGTTACTTTGGTAGACCGGACACCATAAAAACAACCAGCAATTCTTTTCTTTAAAATTAGGGTTCGGGAATCGGTTACGTGTGGGGAAGGATTAGCACCCCCACAAACGCTCGTTATCGGTGCATTATTAATTTCATGTGGTATTTTGGCATTTCAAACAATAGTTTGATTTTAATTAAATCTTTAATTGTTAAATGAATTTCATTCCAAATAGAGGTATCCTTTAGTAAGAAAATACATTTCTAGCGAATATAAGTTTTGAAACATCCAGTTACTTTAAGATACTTCAATTTATATTCAGAAATGTATCTCAACACAAAAGATTTTTAATGCATGTTCGTTTATTTTCTTGTCAATTTTAATTTCAAACCTAATTAGGGCTCCAATTGATTAAATTAATTAAAGAATGTATGAATATTATCGAATTTAGAGGTTTATGTGATAACACCCAAATACTTGGGCACTATCCTTATTAAGCCCTAAATCAATAATATTTTTAATTATTTAATGACTCTATCTATTTAAACCTAATCCTAATTTAATTTTTAATTTAATTAACTAGGTGATCACATGTTCTAAGTTAAAATGAAATATTAAATGTTCCACTAAAAGGCCCCCTTGATTAACATCTCATTACAATGAGACACTAATCAACTTAGGACTTTAAAGTTTCCATTTAATAATCATTTATTTTCTACAATTATCTATCTATTTAAATTATTTAATTTAATTAAAGAACCTAATATTTAAGGCTCTAATTATTTAAATCTAAGTGATTAATATTATCTAACAAACAATACTACATGCCCAATTTAAAACATGCATACAATCGTAATTTAATTGCAAAATTATTAAAACAATTAAATTAAATAAATAAATAAAACAGGGCTGAAATGAAAGAAAACAAAGCTTAAACTTTAAATTTTATTAAGCTAGGACCCAATTACAAAGAATTATAAACTAGAGACCCAGAACAAAAGGCCCAGAATGTAGGGGCACAAAATAGGTCGAGTCCGAGTCCGATATCCAACCCGAACCCTCATGTGCAAATTCCCCTAACCTAGTTCAAAACGGCAGCATTTTGATCGAGCTACATAAAGCTGGGTTTAAGCCCAAACCCCTTATTTGCTCGCAGCCCTCTCTCTCTATGTTCGATGTCCTCTCAAATCTCCCTCTAGAGAACACTAAAAATCCCAAAAATCACTAAAAACGGATTAAAATCCTAAGGTTTTGCATGGAGTTCATCCAAGTTCATCAGCTTTTGGATGATCACTCCCAACTCCAACCAAGTTCTGCCACTATCGCCGCCCCTCAATCCAGACTGTTGCCTCCGGTCAGTCACCGATATGTTCGTCAGCCACAACAAACGACTTCGACCGCCGTTTCGACCTAACTCTGACCACCGTCCGAACCTAAAAACCCCATTTTCAACCTCAAACCTAAACCTAAAACCTAATCTGGAAGGAATCCCCACTTCCCCAGCCTAGATGTAATTTCCCGAACCCTAGCTCTCGCCTTTTCAATTTCGCCAACCCTCCAAACTCGCCAGCAACCATAAAAACACTCTGATCCCCTTTTATTTTCATTTTTATCAATTTTTCTTTATTTACTTTAGATCTAATGTTTTTATTTCTCTTGCAGATAATCGAAAAAGGGAAAGGATTACCTTCTCGGCCGCAAAGCAGCGGTCCTCCTTCCCAAATTTGGCGACTATTCGACTTCAATAGGCGATTCGACTTCTAGGCGGCGTTTGTTACTCTAGAGGACGTCTCAGATTCCAGCGATTTAAATTCACCCCGGTGATTTGGCTTTTCGAACCGGTTCAGCTTCCACGGCGTCTACTCACTTTCTCGGGGAATCTCCAACGACGGTTGATCTCTCCGATGGACTCCTCGACTACTCTGGCGCCGGATTGAGTCTCCAAAGGTGCCTTGAATTCTGAGGTAGTTCGATTACCGAGAGAGGTAATCTCTCTCCTCATTATTGCTTTTATTATTATTATTATTATTAGTTATTTGTTTTTTTATTATGGGTATTAATAATTTCTGACACTTTCTCTATCTCCTATTTATAGGGGGTCAGAATGATGAGATAAATTGGCGTCACAGGAGAGCTCAATCCATGTGAAATTAATTTGGACCATTCCGAGGGCGACACATGGCATTTCTTGGGCGGGAAAAAGAAACACATAATTAATTTTGTGTTTGTTTAGCTGACTTTTACCCGAAATGGGATGTGTACAGCTATATTTGGGCCTTGTATTTTTAAATTTTTGGCTTTATAGACTTTTATGATGTAACATGGACTCGTATTGGACTGTAAAGAATTTATTTAAACTATATATGAGTTAATATCTATTTTATTTATTTATTTGGTCTTATTTATAGCAAATATAGTGTATATACGTTTACCCGGACAAAATTAGGGTATTACACCAGTCCAACAGAAATTAAGAAGAATAAGGGAAGAAATGTTGTTGAAGATTCGAGAAGAAGTGAAAAAGCAATATGAGGTTGGTTTCCTAAAGGTAGCCAAGTACCCGGAGTGGGTGGTGAATATAGTCCATGTACCTAAGAAAGATGGGAAGTTTCATATGTGTGTAGATTATAGAGATCCCAATAAGACTAGCCCCAAGGATAATTTCCCTTTGCCCCATATTGACACTTTGGTCGACAACACCACAGGACATTCGTGGCTCTCTTTCATGGATGGTTTCTCATGGTACAACCAAATAAAAATGCATCCTGACGACATGGAGAAACTACGTTTGTGACCATGTGGGGGATATTCTGTTACAAGGTGATGCCCTTTGGGTTGAAGAATACCGGAGCAACCTATCAAAGAGACATGGTAACCCTTTTTCACGACATGATGCACAAGGGGATCAAGGTATATGTGGATGATATGATTTCCATGTCTCGAACCAAAGAAGAGCATACCCAAAACTTAAGGAAGCTTTTCCAAAGATTGAGAAAGTATCAGTCAAAGCTCAACAAAGCTAAGTGCACTTTCGTCGTTACGTCCGATAACCTCTTAGGCTTTGTGGTTAGCAGAAAAGGGATCGAGATTGACCTTGACAAAGTGAAAGCCATCCAAAATCTTCTACCACCTTAAACCCAAAAAGAAGTTCGAGGTTTCTTGGGAAGGTTAAACTATATATCTCGGTTCATCTTTCAGTTGACCGAAAAGTGTGACCTTGTCTTTAGATTGCTTCGGAAGAACAATCCGGGGGTATGGGATGAAGAGTTCCAAGAGGCTCTAGACAAGATCAAGAAGTATTTGACCAATGCTCCAATTCTAGTAGCACCGGTACCAAATAGACCGATGATCTTGTACCTGACAATCTTTGAGAAATCAATGGGCTGTATTTTGGGGCAACATCATGAGTTTGGGAAGAAAGAGAATGTGACCTAATATTTAAGCAAGATGTTCATCGATTGTGAAATGCGTGTACCTACCGATTCAAAAATTATGTTGTGTTGTAGTGTGGACTACCAAAAGGTTCAGCAAGACATATTGTATCATACCACTTGGTTGATATTCAAGTTGGATCCGTTGAAGTTCTTAATGGAAGCACTAGTACTAAATGAGAGGATGGCCCGTTGGCAAATATTGTTGTCCGAATTTGACATACTATACGTGAGTCAAAAAGCAATAAAAGGAAGTGCTATAGTAGATTTCCTAGCAAGTCACGCTTCAAATGACTATGAGTCTCTAGATTTTAATTTTCTCGATGAGGACTTGATGTGCATAACTGTCAAATAAAAGCTACCTCAAAGTTTGAGTCATGGAAGCTCTATTTTGATAGAGTGTTCAATGCCCTAGGTCATGGAATTGGGGTAGTGTTAATTTCTCTAAAAAATGTATACTATCCTTTCACAAGTAGATTGGAATTCTTTTGTACCAACAATATAAACGAGTATGAGGCAAGTGTTATAGGCTTGCGTGCAGCAATTGAAAGGAAGGTTAAAGTGCTTCAAGTCATCAAAGATTCATCTTTGGTCATTTATCAGCTCCGAAAAAAATGGGAAACAAGAGACCCGAAGTTGGTCAAGTACTATGATTTGATCCAAAAGTTAGTCAAAAGCTTCAAGAATATCATTTTCACCTACCTTCCAATGGAAGACAATCAAATGGTGGATGCTTTGGCAAAGTTGCCCGCCATGTTTGAAACAGGCATCAAGGCAAAATGAAGCCAATTAAGATGCAAATTTTTGAAATAACACCCATTGCTATAGTTTGGAAGAGGAAGAGAATGGCAACCCATGGTACTATGATGTTCTTCAATATATCAAGTTCCAAATCTACCCTAGAGAGGCTAATGAGAATGATAAAAGAACCATTAAAAGAATGTTCGTGGGATATGTTCTAGATGGAGAAGTCTTATACAAAAGGGGCAAAGACCAAATACTAGTGAGGTGTGTCAATGCTCGAAAAGCTAAAAGCATCCTAGCCAATGTGCATGATGGATTATGTGAGACACGTGCCAATGGATTCTTGATGGCCTAAAACATCATGTGATATGGGTATTTCTGGTCAACCATGGAAGAGGATTGTATCGACCATGCAAAGAAATGTCATAAATGTCAGATGTATGCCGACAAGATCCATTCTCCCCCGTTACCATTACACACTATGAATTCACCATGGTTGTTCGTTGTATGAGGAATGGATGTCATTATACAGATCCATCCAAAAGCATCCAATGGACATTGTTTTATAATGGTTTCCATCAATTACTTCACTAAATGGGTGGAAGTAGCCTCCTATGCTAATATCACAAGAGTAACAATTTGCAAGTTCTTGAAGAAATAGATCATTTGTCGCAATGATTTGCTAGAAAGGATTATTACCGATAATGCTTCAAACTTAAACAACAAGATAATAACCAAGGTGTGCGAGCAATTCAAAATAACGCACTATAATTCCACCACATATCATCCCAAGACAAACGGAGTGGTAGAAGCGCAAACAAGAACATCAAGAAAATCATATCAAAGACTATGGACACCTTCAAGGACTGGCATGAAAAGTTTCCATTTGCTCTATTTGCCTACCGAATGCCTATACGTACTTTAATGGGGGCAACACCGTACTCATTGGTCTATGGCACGGAGGCAGTGCTACCTATTGAGGTAGAGATTCCATCACTTTGAAATTTCTAAATGAGGTGAGAATGGAAGAAGCCAAATGAGTACAAGCTCGGTTTGACCAGTTGAATCTTATTGAAGAGAAAAGTGCTGAAAGCCATTTACCATCGTCAAATGTACTAAAGAGAATGATGCGAGCTTACGATAAGAAGGTTCGCCCAAAAGAATTTTGTGAGGGAGATCTAGTGCTTGAAGAATCTTGTCGACTCAAAAGGATTCTCGTAGGAAGTGGATACCTAATTGGGAAAGACCTTATTTTGTCAAGAATGCCTTTTTCGGAGGAGTGTTGTTCTTAATAGAGATGGACGGCAAAGAGTTGAATAATCTAATAAATTTAGATTCAGTCAAAAAAATACTATACGTGAAGATAAAAAAATAAATAAAAAAGAAAAAATAAGGAAAAATAAGAAAAGGAAAAAAAAAAAAAAAACAACAAAGAAAAAACAAAAAACAAAAAGATAAAAAAATAGGTTAAAAAGATGAAAATGGTGTCTTGAAACTAAAAGAAAATTTAAGTCGAAAACCCAAAAAGGACGGTTTAGATGAATTTTGGAAGTTCGATATCCGATAAATAGACCTTCTTGGGTGTCAAGGATTTTAGTGAAAAACTTCTAGCGAGGAATCTACTTCGGTCGATGGGTTCTCACATCATTCATACAGTGGATGATTGTAACATTTCATCATATTTTGTTTTCCTTTCCTTTCATGTTTGCCATGACCTTTGTAAATCACTTCTAGCTTTCAAAATATTAATGAAATATTATTTTGTGCCTTGTCTTACTTCTTTCTACAAGCATTCTGCAAGTAGGTTGATATAGATTCATGAAAAGAAAAAGATTTATTGGTATTACTATGCTTTAACCTTTTAAGTCTAGGTAGTACAAGGAGGTATGTTAAGGGTGAACCAAGAGAAGACTTCAATTGTAAACATATGAGAATAGGTTGAGGTAAGAACAAGGGTGACGGCCACATTAGAATTCAAGCCTGCCACAGAAAACTAAGTGGATTGCAAAGACGGAATGATCTCAAGGCAAAAAAACCCGAAAGGGCGCTTAATAAAAAGAAAAAGAGAAAAGAAAAAGAAAGAAAGAAAGAAAAAGAAAGAAAGAGAAAGAGAAAAAAAGAAAATAAAGGAAAAAATAAAATCAATCAAAGTGAAAACCCAAAAAGGCGCTTTGAGAAAAGCAAACCTAAAGTGAAAACTTGCAAAGACGCTTTAGAATAAAATATTCGAAAGTTCGAAAGGAAAAAGCTAATGGTTGGACCCGAATATGAGATGAAGTACCATCATTGCAAAGATTAAGAAGAAGAAGAAGAAGAAGGAAGTAAAGAGAAGGTCGAGAAAGATCGACCATAAAAGTGAAGGCATTTAAACAACGTTTAGTTTTCATAATTCATGCATCATACTTAGTTAGACATCCCTAAGTTAGGAGCATGCTAACTCATTCCATCATAGCATTTCATCTTTTACAGGCATTTAAAGGTTAGATCGGGTACTTCCTAAGAAGATGAGTAAACAACAAAGTGAAAAAACGAAAGAGACTTTGAGCAAGAAATTTCAAACTCGCA
Organism: Hibiscus mutabilis; assembly: GCA_019671005.1. NCBI lineage: Eukaryota > Viridiplantae > Streptophyta > Magnoliopsida > Malvales > Malvaceae > Hibiscus > Hibiscus mutabilis. The sequence continues at coordinate 15,874,993 of CM033715.1, forward strand.
ATATCAGGATTACAAGAGCGAAAGGAGGCAGATACTCATAGTTTAAGGATTTCAAGCGAGAAATTTCAAACTCGCAATATCAGGATTACAAGAGCGAAAGGAGGCAGATACTCATAACTCAAGGATTTCAAGCGAGGAATTTCAAACTCGCAACATCAGGATTTTAGAAGCGAATGAGGCAGATACTCATAGCTCAAGGATTTCAAGCGAGGAATTTCAAACTCGCAACATTAGGATTTCAGAGTGAAAGAGGCAGATACCCATAGCTCAAGGTTTTCAGGTGAGAAGTTTTAAACTCACAACATCAAGATTTCCGAGCAAATGAGGCAGATACTCACAGCTCAAGGTTTTTAGGCACGGAGTTTCAAACTCGCGGCATTAGGATGTCAAGTAAAGGGTTCTATATAAAAGGGACCCGCAGCTCAATGACTTCAAAGTGAGGAGTTTTACATAGAAAAAACTCATAGCTCCAGATTTCAGGAAGAGGAAGGGTGAACAGTTCTATATAAGAGGAACTCACAGCTCGGAATCTTCAAATAGGAAAGTGGGACAAAATTAGTGCTTTTGATCTTTGCTCTATTCTCGTTTTACTAGAATGAGCAAAGAGGGGTAGCTGTAATCACTAATTTTTGTCCATATTTTAGTATTTATTATTATTATTATTACAAAGTAAATTTGAAAGCCTAAAACAATATTAAATAAATAGCCCATGTATTTATTTTCAGTTCATTAAGTCTATTTACAAAACTTTAAAGCCCAAAAATATAAATACAAAGGGGCTCGTTAGGCCCAAACCCTAATACCCTAATCTAATAACCAAAACCTTAATCTATTTTGTTATTGGCGCAGTCGCATATCCACTGTTAGATCATTCCAGATCTGACGATCCAAATCAAACCATAGAGGCTGTTCGAGTGTCGCGTGGAACGCATGCCCTTGGCCAGATGACGTCTCAGCTCCTCACGCCTCGCACGCGCGATGTTTCAGCTCTCCCACTCGCGCGTGCGCCACACGCCCGCCAATTTATTTCGTGGATAACCCCACGAGCGTCTGTTGCTCTCCCTGCTTCAGCTTCTCCCTCTGGTCCCCTCCTCTCGTTCAGCCATGACGTGCAAGGGAGCACAAAAGACGGCGTTAGAGAGGTTCGTCCACTGCTACGCTGCGCTTGGTTCCCTTCATCCCCTCAAGCCTTCGATAACATGCAAAAATCAAGAGCAAATTAGGAGACAAGCCAACAATTTTAGAGAAATACAACAAAATAGAAGATTGACAGAAGGCTACCAATAGGATTATTAGGATTTTATTTTCTATTTTTCTAAATACATGTATAATCAGGGTATATATACAAAAAGCCTAGCATTTTGTAAGGGGGTCGACTCTGGAAATTAGAGAAATAGAATAGAAGCAAAGCAAACGTTCAGAGGTATCTCATCTCCTTTCTTTCCATTTTAAATCATCATACATAAAATAGAACTAGGGTTTTGGTTTTACTTTTTTCGATTTGTCTCCCTCGCGTTGGTTCATCTCCCTCTCGTCGTTTGCTCTCCCTCGCGTGCTGAATTGATGAAGAGGCAGACATGCAAAAAGGGGGTTTTTGGTGCTTAGTTTTCAAAAAAGGGTTTTGGTTTTGGTATTTCAAAAAAGAGGCTTCGGGGTTCTGATTTCACCAAAATAAAAAGAATTTCATCGTTTTTTAAAAAAGATCCAGGTTAGATCTGGTTTCAGAGGAAAAAAGAATGGTTTTGGGCTTATTTGGGGTTCGTCGGCCGCCGGCGAGCGACGGCCGATGTGGCAGAAAGCGGTGGTTTTTGGGTTTTGGCCTCCGATGAGCGGCGGTTTCTGAGTTCAAGGATGAACACGGCGGTGTTCATCCTGGATTTCAGAGGAAATAAGAGAAAAGAGAGAGAGCTGAAATTTTTTTAAAAGGATTTTTCTCGTTTTGGCAAAAAATCTAGTTTATGCGTGTTTTAACAAAAACAATTGGGTTAATTCGCATTTTAAATCCCTTCATGTTTCCATAATCAGGCCCGCGGTCCTTCCGTCTTTTTAAACCACAGCCGTAGTCCCTGGAATTTTAAAATTTTTGCCACTTCACCCATGTCTTCATGTATTTTATATTTCTGCTCTGCAATTTATTATCTTTTTATTTCAGTCCCTTTATTGTTTATGTTACCTTTTTTACATTGTCATGGTATATATATGTTTAATATGACCTTGATATATGTATAATATAATAGTATGATATATGTCCTATATAATATATGTTTTTTAGATAATACATATGTTTTATATGTGGTACACAATATATACCCATTAGGTATGTTTTAAAATAGTATATAGTTATATATATATATATATCATATAGCATTTAAATACGGGTTTGTATATATAAATATATATATTTTTAAAATATGTATTTATATAATCTAGTTTATACTTTCGATATATATATGTTTTTATGTATAGCCTATAATATGTAATGTTAATGTAAATGTAAATATATATGTATATGGCTACTGCCAATATAAGCTATAGTTTTTTTTTCATGTATATAGATACGTATATATTTATATGTTTCCTTTATATATGTATATTATATATTTTTTATATATACATACATGTTATATTGTATAGTTTGGAATGCCCTATATGTTGCTATTGCCTTGCTCTTTTACTTATGTACATATGTTCGTAAGTATGCTTCTTTTATTTGACATGTGGATCTTTTATTGGGTATCTTGTTTCATGCTTATTTGCCATGTTGTTTTGTTGCATCCAGGATAAAAATTGTTAATGCGGTGCCCTTTTATTCGAGAGTAAACGTGGCTAGTACCAGTCGTAGTAGTGGTGGTGTTCGTTTATTCTTGAATAACGGGGCCCTTAAAATTTACTCGCATGTATAATCGAATTTTAGTTTAATTGTCACCTTAACTTGCAAAATATAATATTAACAAAGTGGTAATTAATTTGGTACCGATTTTCGGGCATGGTGGGAGTGCGAAACCTTCCCTACTCGTAATCGACTCCCGAACCCAATCGAGTCTCTGGTTTTATTTTCGGTTTTCGGTCTACCTAATTCAAATGACCGGTGGCGACTCCAAATTTTTATTCCAAACACGAATTTTAAAGAAAATTTTCTTTTTAAACAAATATTTTCAAACGATTTGAATTTTAAAACTTCTCTACAAATATATATTTTCAGCGTGATAATTTTAGCAATTGACATTTAGTGGCTTGTAATATACAGAGAGAGTGAGAGATTTACAATTGTTTAATATAATTTATTGAATTTTCAAGTTTTTTTTTCTAAATAAATATCAATGTCATGCCCACGAGAAAAGTTATAATTGTTCACAATTTTGGTTCTTATTTAACAAAATGAGGGAGATAAAAGAAAAACTATACATCTTCTAATTTTTTTTTGAACAATATACATCTCCTAATTTAATAAACCGACAAAAAAACATTATTTTAACATAAAAATCTTTATAGTACGATGTCTTCAATCAGCTTGTAATTAACAACAACGACAATTAAACTATCACACCAGTAAAAATAACTTTTGTCTAGTAACATAAATAATTAAAAATAAATAATATGAATTTAGGGTGAGAATATTCGAAAATCGTGAGGTTTAAACCGATGGAGACGGAGAGTTATATTACCGAAGCTCAAATATGAATAGAAATAAGGGTTGTTATATTCGAATCGTAACCATATAAATAACTGTAAGAATCCCCAAAATTTTCTGCAAGGATCCCTGATATTTTACAAAATTTTAACAAAATATATACTTAACTATCATTTACTTGTATATCTTACTTATTATCAATATTCAAGTTCATGTGCCTTTTTGTTTAAACCTTATTAAATTTGGGTAGCATCTCGAGTAATTTATCATTTTTCTGTTAATTAAAAGTATATAATCTCTCTATCTCTTATTTTCTGTCGTTCATGTTACTCAAAACTTTATTCTCTTTAAAACAAGAAATGTCACCATTCTTTTTTAGCCGTCAGCTAATTTAGAATGTCCTTGATCTTTTCTTATGACAACAAAATACCTTACTTTATACATATATTAATGCGGTTTCTATTTTATTAAACCTATTATATATATATTATTGTTTTGTAGTTAACCATAAAAAATATTATTGTTTAGTAGTATATATTGTATTATAAATTATCAAGTAATTTGCCTCCTTGGTTTGTTTTCCTTTTACCTACTTCATAGTTGAATATTGTTACTATATCATTTGAAGTAATTTGGATATTTCTAAGCATAATGAATATATAATTTGTAAATTTAATTGTCCTTATATTTTAGTCGGTAAAGTAATAAATTTTATTTAATACTTTTGGGATGGAGACTCTCCAAAAATTGTAAGAATCCGATGAGTATGAGTATGGAGAGAAATATTCCTCGAAGTATTTAATGAGGATTTCTTAAAACTATAACCGTAAATATTAAAGACGAAATAAAGAATGTAAAACTATTTTCGCCTCACCTGATTCTCACCCAATTGTCACTCTGATTCCCGCCCAATTGCCACATCTATATGAATCAATAAACTTTAGAAAGAAAGAAGTTCACGGTCCAATTTTTTTAAAACTCAAATTTTAATGTAGTAAAAAACTTAACTTTAGATTAGAAATGTTAAAATAATGATAAAATAATATTTTTTTTATTTAACCATTAGTATTCAACCTATTGATTGATTAGTCCGGGTTGGATATTGCAGAGTTCTAGTATAGAAGCGACCCTCCCAACTAGGGGTGTGTATTTTCGAATATCGGTACCGATTCGATCCGAAAAATCGGATATCCGAAAAATTAGATCAGTAAAATTATGATCCGTATCCGATCTAAAAAATCGGATATCGGAATATAAAATTTGATTTAAGTATTTTTTTCAAATTTGGCGGTCGTATCTCTAAAATTTTTGAATTTTCAAATATAGCAAGCAACTAATTGTCAAATATAACAAGATTCACATCTATGAAAATTTTGATTTTTCGAATTTTCGGATATAACAAGCATCGAATTACTAAAAATAACAAGATTCATATCCATAAAAATTTAAATTTCTGGATATTTCGGATAATCCGAAACTTAAAATATTGCGATCCGTATCCGATCCGAAAATAAAATTCAGATCCGATATCTGAAATTTCGGATCGGATCAACAGATAATCGGATCGGTCGGACCGGATATTTTTGCACACCCTCACTTCAACCCAATTTACTTCATTCACAATACTAATATTCAAACCCTTGACCTAGTGCCTCCCACTCCACCACCTTGTTGTTGGCGTAAAACAATAAAAGTTTACTTACACCTAAAGTAAACTAAATATAACAATAAAAACATAATTTTCCTATATAAATAAAAACAACATTAAGATAATTCCTAATTAATCTAGTTAAGACACCCTAAATTTGTTCTTCAAGTAAACTCTCTCAAGCATGCATCAACTTCACATACGGGAATCTCATAGTCTCATTGAAGTTTGCTGTTAATAAAATTGATACAATCTCGAAAATAAACGAGAAAAGAGTAGAAAATGTATGAGTAAAACGTTAATAAAGAACGAATTAAAACTTTAGTGACCGCTCATCGAAGCAAATTTTGAAGAAATAAATAATCACATTCAGGGCCCATATTCTGAAGAAGTTCTCTAAAGTAACTGTTCCATTGAAATCTTATACGGGGTTGAATATATTCATAATGAAAGCTTTTTAACTATCATTTTTCCTTTATATTTTTCTTTCCATTGTTTCCTTTCCTTCTAAGATTATCGCATATCATCATCGATCGATCAATCGAGATCTCTAGGACTTCTTAGGCTGGTTACGATTTCAATCTTGATGAAATTTTTTTATCACTATCAACCTTGAAGAAGATTTCCGTATCAGATGCACTTGAACTTCTAGTTGGAGGAAGAGTATTCCAACCCATGAAATCCAAGAGTGTTGTTGTATCCGAAGAACTCACCCTCGCCACTTCATCGTCAGAGTTTGAGGATCTTTCCAGTAATGACGCTTGTGTAAGATCGTCGGCGTGAAGGACATCTTCGATTCTCGACATGATTGTGAAAGCCAAACTCTCTATAACCCTCGAATAGCTCTCTAGGATAGCCTGTCCAACATCCTGTGAAGTTCAAAGAGTTAAGTTTTTCGGACTCGAATACATTGAAAATAATAACAATGCCATTTCTATAATCTTTACCTTGTTTTCTTGGATCTTAGATACATCGAGTGCGGATTGCGGGAGCCCTGGAAAGCGATGCTTAATTAGGTGTAGGATCAACTCGACCCTCTCTTCGAAGAGTTCCCGTTTCTCTAAGCTGACGGATGAACCCCAAGACGTTTTTCCATCTTTGTGGTGCATTTTCCTCTTCCATATGATCATCGAGGCCTCGATTCTGTTTTCGAGATCGAGAACTCTGTGTTCTGTTGATAAGTCCATGGTTGAAAGGAATTGCGGCGGATCGAAGTACTCCACTGTGATGCTTCTGTAGATTGAATCACCAAGGCTTGATCTTCCATTCTACATTGACATCATTGAGAACATCGATCATAATTACACAAATTGTTTAAATGTTTTAGTTCATAAAGAGTTGCACCTCTTTACCTTAGGGAGGGAATCAACGTAGCTTTCGGGGACTTCGATTTCGGATAGGACTGCAGCATTGATGGCCATAGCTGCTTTTAGTACTTGGCTCACGGTCTCCTTTTCAGCCAGCAGCCATTTTCGCGATGTTTCCGATAATCCATTTCGTGGAACCTTAACCACCGGATGCCACCATTTCTCTTCCCTTCGGCTGTTTCCATTCCCGAAATCTTTGCTTTTCGACACGTACCAAAATTCCTTATCTCGTCCAAACTTGTCAAGAGTCTCCTGTTTCATTACAATTTGATCAACAATCACATTACTAATCTTTGCTACATTTTCAACTGAATTTATAACGTTATAAGGATATAAGTACGCACAATAAGCAGCATATCGAGTTTGCGCAGGCCAGGTATGTTGGCGAGCAAATCCTTCCTTTGTTTTGTGACCATAATCTATCAAATTCGAAACAAATGTAGCGGGTTAATACGGTGAAATTGTAATCAAAATGCAACATAAAGTAACAGTTTTATAAGATCCGTGACTCGTATGAGCTCGATTTTTTCCGAGAGAGATTGGACCGGTACCTCCATGCACGTTCCGTCCTTCGCTATCTGTTGTGAAGGAACAAATTCGACAATGTGATCAGTTACAGATAAAAGCCAATCCATTTCTTTTCTCCACCTTGCCTTCCTTTCCGGTGGCATTTGTGCCAATTTCCCTTGCTCTCCAAAAATGGATGCTGCGTTATAATTAGGACATATAGATGTGAAAACGATAACGATTAACGAACAGACAATTAGGCTCCGACATGATCATTACCTGCTAGATTTGTCACTGCATTTGACAAAGCCAGAGCTGAAGAAACACCTTTGCCTCCTCCCGACATGTCTTCACCCAAAAGCAACTTGGCAAACCTTTCCTTCATCAGTTCCAAATCTGTATCAACCCAAAAAAAGTGATAACATTTTTTAGGCACGTATATCTGAAGTTGTCTAATGTTCGAATGTTAATATTTACGAAATTTCATTAGGAAAATAAAACATTGAAAGGAGTTGAAATTGCACCTGATTGAGGCCTCTCCTTGGGACACTCCCCTATAAATTGGTGCTCCTCCATTGAATTATCTTCTGCATTTCTCCCGTCAATACTCATTGATTGATGGTGGTGATCATCGTCTTCCACTGCCGATCGCTCACCTAAAACGATCCCCAGCCCTGAATGCTGTGCCGCCGAGACAATGATCGAAACATGTCAATCCGAGCCGCTCTGCTGCTTCTTCCTTGTTCTTTGTTCCACAGAATTAAGAACAAAGGGTGAAAATGGTTATATGTAAAAAAAGATAAAGTTTCTTTTAAGTTTTTAGTTATAACAAAATCATATATTTCGAGCGAAAAAAAGAAACTGAAAAAAGAGGGAAAAACTAAAAGTTCAAAAATAAGAGGCTAACGATTGATGAAAAAAACAGAATTTGATTTGTTTTCATAAACAAAGTTTGATGGGTCAGGTGTTAACTGATAGACATAAACTATAAACAACAAAATGCATAAATTGATTGTCTAAGAAAAGACAATATATTACAAATTATATTAAACTTGTTTATGTGAAAATTTTATTAATTTTAGTATACTACGTTTATGGAATAGGTTTAAAACTAGTTTTATTCAAATAAGTTATCAACTTTTTATTCTCGAATAATTTTCAGACTTTCTATTTTCATAAACACTTAAAACTCTTAAGTGATTATCGTATAGTATATATTTATTTATTAACTTTTTAATAAGGCACATACACCTTATACATAAACTTGCATCATACTTGGCCTTTGGTAGTATAGATTTTAATTTCATATGTTATATTTTGAATCAAGTTCTAATTGGTAATTAAGTTGGGTTTTATTGTAATTCTAGTGTTTGAAGATTACTTGGTAATTAGGATTTACTTTAATGAGTAAATATATCTATTTTAAGTAAGAGATCTTATTGAATAAAGTTTCTTGGTGACCAAGTATTTGTGTCTATAAATATAGACTAGGTTTAGCCTTTTGAATAACGAGAGAATGGGAGAATGAGAAAATTATTCTCTAGAGAGATGTAACCACTCTTAAGTTCTTTATAACACAATGACTACGATGTAGAGATAGGTATTGTAGGGATGTTGGGAAGAGTGCTTTGGTTCCACCGGGTCATGGGATTTGTACACCGGATTTTGGGATTACATGGGTTATCATGTATTTGCACTATTCATGTTCTCTATCTACGTTGATAGTGGGTTGTTCGTTTCTCTCGTCCATGGAGGTAGGCTATGCTGAACCACGTTAAATCTTGTCTCTTGTACATGTCTTGGTCTATGTTGTTATCGCTTTGCTTATTTTGCCGCATACCAAATTCCTAACAAATGGTATCATGAGCTATGGTTCGAGCTGCGCGTTTTTGAAGGAAATTTTGCTACAAATTTTGTGGAGCGATATTGGAGACATGCCAAAGGAGTATTACTGCAACGAGCTTTCAGTTGCAGGGGAGTAATTCTCAATCGATTTAGCAGATACTACGTAAGAATTGGAGTTGTTGAAGACTTGGCAGAGGTGCTTCAAGGATATTTGGTTTACATAAAATTGAAGATGTTGAAGACCGATGCTCAAATAGAATTTGTGTCAAGGGAGAGATTTGTTATATGTCGACTCAAATTCTAATTGGTAATTAAGTTGGGTTTTATTGTAATTCTATTGGTTGAAGATTACTTGGTAATTAGGATTTACTTTAATGAGTAAATATCCATTTTAGGTGAAAGATCCCATTGAAAAAGGTTTCTTGATAATTAAGTATTTGTGTCTATAAATATAGACTAGGTTTAACCTTTTGAATTATGAAAGAATGAGAGATAAAGAAAAGGTGCAAAAACCTAACCACTTTTAGGATCTCTGCAACTATTGTGACTAATTGTAAGAATGTTGGGAAGAGTATTTTGGTTCCACCGAGTCATATATTTGTACTCTTTGTATTCTCTACGTTAATAGTTGATTATTTATTTTTATCTTCTGAGGAGGTAGGTGTAATCACCCATTTTTTCCGAAATTTGAATAACCAAATTCAAAATAAAAAAATAAAAAAATCTATTTTCACATTAAATCAAAAAATCAGTCCATTAAATTAAATGTCCATAACCCATGTTACAATTAAACCACAAGCCCAAGTATTTGACCCACTACCCTAACCCATTATCCCAGAACCCAATTGCCCATTACAACTCAAAGCCAAATGATCCTTGGTATGCCGGGTTTCTAAAAGCTTCTCAACACCTATGCCCACTGCTGCCTCTTCAGATCACGCGTACGTTCCACGCGCTCGAGACTCATCGAACTTCTGGCCATGTCACCACCACGTCAGAGCCATGGCAGCAGCCTCTTCTCCTTTCCACCTCCACGATAACCGACCACGTCAGCTGGTCCTTCCCGTACAAACCTCCACCAACATGTAAATAAAAACAGACAAAGAATTTCAGAGGCAACCAATAGCAATTTAGGTTTCTTTTTTTGTAATCAAAAAGTTTGGCTATATAGTCGAATCAGAAATCAAATGTAGGGAGAGGATTCATTTCACTATCAATACAAAGAAAAGGGTTTCAACAAAGGTATTTTGGCTCTCTTTTTCCTTTTGAATCAAAAAATATCAAAGGTTGGGGTTTATCTTTTTTCCCTTTTCCAAAACCAAAACCCAAGGTTTTTTTGCTCTTCAATCTTAATTTCAAAACAAAAGAGGTTCGGATTCTCTTTCGATGTGGTTTTCAAATAAAACCCTAAATCATTTAAAAAAAATCGTTCTAAAAGAGAGGGTTTCGAATTTACCTGCCCTTTTAAAAGGAGACCGCTGCGAACCTCGCCTTCGGGAGTCAGGTTTGGCCGGTGAGGCGGCGCCGCCGAGGAGTGATGCAGGAGGGCTTGGGATCTGGTTTGTAACCGTGAAAGAAAAGAAAAAAATGACTTTTGGTGTTTTAAGAAATTAAAAAGCTTTTGTTTTGTTTCTTCTAAATCGAATTGAATGCGTATTTTCTACGCTTTACTTACTTTAGCTTCCCCCACCACTTGTTTTAATCTGCCGTTTGGGTGCTTGTTTTGAGGTTAGGGGGTAATAATTGCTTTAATCCTTTTATTTTGTAGTTCTATCATTTCAATCCTAGTCTGCTTTCTTATCTACTTTATGTTTTTATTCAATCTTGTTCCTTAAGTGTTGCATTTCTTGTCTTTGTTTCTTATTGTTTTTATCACTCGTTATATATCTATATTATAACACCCTTAACCCGACTTAGAAGTAAACTGAATTAGGAAGTGTTCAGATCAAGACTACCAAAAAGATAAATAATACTTTGGCACATCTCAAGAGTGGATATCTAAAGAAAATCATGGTCATTTTAAAATTTTCTTTTTAGAAGCTTTTATTGATTTCGGAACAGCCATTGGAACATGTAGACATGTATCACATAGATCATTTCAATCACCAAATCAAAGCAAGTTCTTATTTTGCCAATACTTCAAACTGCAAGTCATTACCTCATTTCTGATATCACAATATTTCTTTTTTAATAATAATCCATACTAACCTTAGTTCAAATTTAGGTTTGCATAACTCTATCCAATTTAACGCATGTTAAACGGCAACTATCATCTTACAAATTAACCGTAAACCATCTCTTAGTCAACTTTAACTTACATGTATCAACATCTTGTAAACATAGCAATCATGTTTGTACATCAACCCTAATGCCACCTATCCTTCAAGCAAACATTCAAACATCTTAATTATTTAACGTGATCAACAAGAAGTCATGAGGCCTAATAAACCTTTTTATAATCCGATAATGCTAGATAAGTTTGATTACTCGGATTAAGGTTACCTCAACGTTCCTACCAATCTTAACTATACCATTATAATCTTTCGTATAGCTTTACTATTTGTGCATTCATTAACAAACTACTAACAGTATATTCTACCTATTAATCAAACATGTGTAGTACTCTACCCTTTTATAACCCTACATGTGATTTTATATACATACACATCATCCCACAAATAATCATGGCAACATGATAATCTAACATCACAAGCATGTATATGCATTCAACCAATAAACAATCATGCCATCAAATATATTCAAGCAAACAAAGAATAAATAATTAAAGGCTTGATACAAAACTTAGGGCACTTAATTAAGCTTATACACATATATGCCAATATGAAATCAAAATGCTTATGCCACTCAATCATTATGTGCCACCAACTAGGAGTTCTAAAAATAAAGACTCGATTCAAACATAGCCCTTTGTGATCACGTCCAAGCTCAGAAGAAACCGAAACCACTCTGCCCTGAAATGTAACGGAAGAGTAAAGTAAGCATAAGCTTAGTGAGGTAGTCTAAAGTTCAGTTATAAGGGAACAACATTCTATCTTTTCCTAATCATATACATGGTCTTCGGACCAGCAAATCAATTCACTCGTTTAAATACTTGACTATTGATAGGAAGGCAATTAAGCATAGGTTATCATTTTCGGGAGTTGCTTAATACTTAAGACATTTCACAAACATATCAGAGTCATAGCTTCCTCATCAACCGGGTTATCTCACACAAAATACAATAACTATAGATGATTTTACATTCAAGCTATCTAACATATCATATTACGTGCATGATCACTTTTCACACAAGCATCAAACTAGCATTTAAACACACAAGTCACTTGACACATGATATAACAAATACATTAGATCATACCCATATAATTCTCATACACATTTATAGCACTCCAATATATACTTGTTTACATGCAAAACAGTCTGTGTACTTTCATGTTGATTCAAAACAATCCCTTTTAAAACATGTATACGAATTTATACTTTAAAACAGTCTATGTACTCAATGTTCATTCAAAATAGTCCCTTTAACACATGTACACTCATTTATACTTTAAAACAGTCCACACAGGTTTAATGCATGGCAAAACTGTCCATATAACATGTATATACTAATCAAGGCAGCAACACATAGGTGTACATCATATACACTCAAAACAGTCCAAGAAAGACATGCGCATACAAATCAGGGCAGCATATATATGTGTACATTATACAAGTTCACAATAGTCCATTAATCGCTTGGTTTTGTCCAAAACAGTATTTTAAACTTTATGTATTTTCTAATAAATCCTTAAATCTTTCTAAGGAATTATCTCATACATAAGTATACATTTACTTCTTATCAAGAGAATTATCAAGCATGGCTTATCTCAAACATAATTTACTTATCATAAGATAATAAGCATAACATATTGTAAACTTAGATTTTGTCACAGAGATATTAGAGTTCAATTAGTAGCAAGATCATGTCAATGGTCAAATGAAACAACTCTCGCATATAAAGAATTTACAAGAGAAACATTACATCAAAACATAGATTTCTTATAAGACAAGTTAGCCAAACTCATATCATATAGCAAGGTTGTTACAAGTATCATAAGATATCGAGTTAATTTCAATATTTTATTTACAATTATCATGTGTTTTCATCAATATAGCTTTGATTTACAAGCAATCTAGATACTCGAATCCTGTGACGTGCGTCGCCAAACAAGGGTACTTGAAGTACCAAACAATGGACCGTAGTCCAAACAAGGGACCGAAGTCCAAACTATCAAGGAGCTCTATAGACTCTATGGCATGCCAATTGTACCTAAGACTGACTCGAAACCAAGGCTTTCCTTTTTAATCTTATCATAACAATTTCCAAAGTCAAGATTTATCACTTAATCGAGTATCAAATAATCGTGCTTTATTTGCAGCAAGTTGAGCATGGCTCAAAGATCATAGATTCATATATATTTATCAAGGCTGAATTTCATCATAACTTATCGAGATATGGACATGTACACATCACATTCAAAGTATATACAATCTTTTAGCTCAAATATAACTTATTCTTAAGTACTTACCTTGAAGTACTTACCTCTAGCCCAAAATAGCATTTTGCAAGCACAAAACAACCAAACAATCAAAAGTAATAAAAGGTAATTTCATATAAAAGTACTCGGGATAGCTATAAGATTATCCTAAGGCTTGAACTACACTCACATGTTATCCCGAAGTTACAGGATACATGAGTCCACACTTCCTTACATTTCTAATTTGTTTTCTCAACCTTCAAGCCATTATCCACTTCCTTATCACGATATGAACCTCTAATTAAATAACAAATCGTCAATACTAATTCACTTCATTAATCAACAATTCTAAAGTACACACATATATGCAAAAAAGTCCGTAAAATTTTCAATTGTCCTTGACAACCCTTAATAGAATGTGTTTAGATATAGATACGAAACAATCCATAGTTGATCACATTTATAAAAATCAGTCCTAGTTTCATACATATTCATGTATAAACTCAAAACAATTCATTAATTTTCTTTAGACATTCAAAACAATCTCATATTACTAGCTTAATCACACAGCCCCAAAAACATGTATATTCTTATACAGAGCAGTCCCTTATTTTAATTACACATACATTCATGTTTAGGACATCCCTTAAGGTTCTTGTAACTATATTTTAGGCCCTGATTTTAAAGTATACGTTTGAAAATTTGAAACGGTCCATTCTTCATTCTTACAAACACCATACATAATAGTTTATACATACACATTTGTTTAATCAACCAAAACAATTCGAATTCATTCATATATTAACCAAAACATGAAAATTTGAATACTTTTACGTTCGAACACTTAGAACATTCCATAAGAATGTTAGCAGTCCCTAATACTCTCAAAATAGCCCTTACATTTGTTCTTATTCCAAAACAGCCCCTAAGATAATTTTGAAACTAAACCCCTATTTTAGGCACTTAAAACAGTCTCTGCACATTACTTATTTATTCAATTCAGTCTATTTGAATGTGCCTTCATAAATACATATATTAGGGTAGTCTCTTTTAATCTTATACTTATTCAAAGTAATCCATCTTTCATGTTTAATCATATAAACTCAAAACAGGGCATTATATTTATTGACTCATTCATTTGAAACCACCCCCCAATCTCATGTATAAATAAATCATTCCCTAACTAGAAACTAGAAATTCAATTATCATTCCATTCAATTCGACTACCAAAATCCCCTTACAAACAAGTTCGGCACTAAAGTTATGCAACAATTTCACCGTATAAAAATTTACATACATGCATTCGGTTGTTCTAACAATTCATGGAATTAACAATTTCTTCTATCAACCAAATCAAACAAGGATTATAACTACAAAACACTTAAACCTTTAAGTTGTAACATCCTTTTAAAGATGTGAAAGGTAAGATCTTACCTCCTAAAGCTTGACTTTCCCAAAGGTTTTATCCAATTCCTCAAGTTAACTTCTCGATGCCTTACCAAAGTTCTTCTCAAGCTCTCACATTCTCTCTCAATGAAACATGAACCGGGTTCCTTCCTCACTTTGGAAGAAAGAAGGGGATATGGCATCCTAATGACACTTGACCGAATCCTTCTTCTTCTTTCCACACATGGCTTAAATCCTTATGGACATGTGTGTGAACCATAAATTTTAATTTCTATTACATGCAACACCCAATGTTTTCTCATGATACAAATTAGGACATTAAAAAATGGTCACCCCATTTAGCCATTCTTTCAAATTGATCCTATTTCTCTTGATTTAAATCTAAATCTTAAATTATCAAAACTGTTTTATTAACATACAAATGGTATCATTTTACTAAGCCATATTTAGGGGTATTACAATTCTCCTCCCCTAAAAGAAAATTCGTCCTTGAATTTTCTTGAGAAAAAAATGAGGATATACACCATCAAACTCAATCCAAAAGGTTTTCTTATCTAATAGGGTTTTGGATTCTTTTCCCCTAATTCATAAAGAATGACCTTTTTTCCTATATTAATCTGCTTGAACATAATGCTTACTTATCCGATAATACTCGGAAGGTTTTCATTATTCCCATTTCATTCTTACATCCTTTCCCTTAACATAAGAGTCATATGAAATATATCATCTTGGTTTAAACATAATTCAAACATTTCTACTAATTATCAGTACATAGAAGAGCTTTATCGGACATTGATCACAAATATTTATCAAAATCTAACTCATAGGTGGCACATGTAACTTATAATGATACAACAACCTCTGATTTAGTCCGAGGATTGACTAAACCATGCTCTAATACCAAATTATAACACCCCTAACCCGGCTTAGAAGTAAACCGAATTAGGAAGTGTTCAGATCAAGACAACCAAAAAGATAAGTAATACTTTGGCACATCTCAAAGAGTGGATATCTAAAGAAAATTGGGGTCATTTTAAAATTTTCTTTTTAGAAGCTTTTATTGATTTTGAAACAGCCTTTGGAACATATAGACATGTATCACATAGATCATTTCAATCAACAAATCAAAGCAAGGTATTATTTTACCAATACTTAATACTGCAAGTCATTACCTATTTCTGATATCACAAGATTTCTTTGTTAATAATAATCCATACTAACCTTAGTTCAAATTTAGGTTTGCATAACTCTATCCAATTTAAGGCATGTCAAATGACAACTATCATCTTACAAATTAACCGTAAACCATCTTGTTGTGCGTAATAAGTGCTCCGCAATTGTGCAAGTGTACAAGTCGCAAGTTATAGTATAAAAGATATCGTCTCCACAGGGATTGGTGCCACTTCAAGAATCTAATCTCTTGTACTGTAAAAAGTAAAAGAACACAAGTAAGTGATTGTAGGAGTTCTAACTAACAACTAAATTAGAAAGCAAATAAGTAAAAGAATATGTAATTAAATGAGAGAGAATAGGCCAGGTTATCGTGAGTTGAGGTGTGATAGCCGATTGGATCGTCTTGGTAAAAGAGTGCAAGGGCAACTCAGTTGTCGTGGCAACTTGCACAGCGGGGTTGCCTTAGCAACTAATAGATGGTTGCCTGGGCGACTAGCTGGGCAACTACTCGGGTGGCTGGGCAGCAACTTTAAGGTTCGACGGAGCGTTCTTCAATGGTTTCTTCTTATCCCTAAGTCAAAACTCTAGCTATTTGTGCATGCCTTGATAATACATCCCTGCGTGAATCAAGGGTGAACAACAACCAATCTTGCGCTCCTCTTAGCCGTTGAAATCCTTAACTTATTCCTAAGCCGGATTAATCTTCACCATCAATATATTGAATAAAGACCATACTCATTCGTTTCTTGAATCTAACTCTCCTGATATTAGATAAATAGATGAAGTTGCGAGATCATCTCCCAATTCACTCGCAAACAAGAATAAGAACCAAGAATGAATAAACCTTGAATAGAAAGTGCAAACTCTTATTACCTAAACAAAATCCAATTGTTTCTCACAACCACAAAACACAATAACCATAGCCAAATAGATTTAGTTCATGGCTAGGTTCCAAAGAAACACAAGATAAAGAATTCCTAGCATAAACCTAATTGAACAAGAAAGAAAAATAAGAAGAATGGATGGAGCTTTGTCGAAATCTCCCCCTTTGATCTTGTCGAAATTTCTCTCCTCTCTCCCCCTTTGGAGCACGTCATCTTGGGCTTATCTATTCATCAATTTCGACTACCATATCATCTTATTCCTTGTCGAAAATTGCCCTGGCAACTAGCTCGACATCTCCTTCATGCATTTCTCTGGCAACTGGTTCCAGCCTTGCTTTGGCAAGTGATTCTGCACACACACACAAAAACACACCAAAGCAGTATCTTTTTCCACAAAATTGAGCAAAATATGAAATCAAGCTTGTCCACCAAGGAAACGATGCAAACATGCATGAATGACTAATAATGCAACTAATATGAGCCAAAGTCTAGCAATAATATGAATAAAAAGGGTAATAAAAATAGTACTTTTGAACACTTAACACACCCCCAACTCGAACTATTGCTTGTCCTCAAGCAATGCAAACTAATAATTACCCGCCAAGACTTTAATTTTCACAAACTTAGCTTTGAACTTGATTTCAATGCTCAGAACCGTGGCACAAAGTATGATTGGCTTTTCATTTTTCAGAAAACTTTAGGAGTTACTCGGAATCAAACTATAATGCTTGTGAGTGTGTGCGGATTTGTGTGCAAGTTGATTTTTCGGGTTCTATGCAAACAAGAGGTTTTCAAATTACTTCATTGGGTTCTTTTAACATGTTTTAACTAGAGTCAGTTTCGGGCACCTCTAGTGTTTTGTTTTTAGTTTTCTTAAGTTAAATTAATTTATTAGACTAGAGTCAGTTTCGGGCACCTCTAGCTATTAATTGTTTAGCACATACTAGAGCCAATTTTGGGCACCTCTAGTATTCATCCAATTTTTATTCTAATCCCCAACTTTTTAACTATCAACCTAAGTTCGCTAGAATTCCTTAAATCAATCAAGCCACAACAGTGTTTCATCAAGTTTAGCATCATAGTAAGATTCTAAGTGTTTCCACGGTTATCCTAGAATAAAAAATTCTATCAATTAAGTGCATTGGCAAAGTCATCATCGGATATTCATCAAATCTAGGCAATTCTTGTTCCAACTAAAGGCATGACAAGCAATTCATGTATCCTAAATGCAATAATTAAGATGAATGTAACTAAACATGGTAACTAACTAATAACAATCCCCCCAAACTCGAGTGAGGAATTGTCCTCAATGCACGCAAAGAAAAATAAAAATAAAGAAAAGTAAAATACAAACGAGGACTTACTTTGAGAGTTCGTCGTCGTCGATGATTAGTTTCCTTTTGGTATGTGTCTTGATTCTTTTGCTTGAACGGTGGTTGCTTCCTTGTCGCTGATGGTAGAATCGATCCTCGTACGGGGTTGTCCTCATCGTCTGCTTCATCAATGTTATTGGCTTTTCGCTTGGGCTTGGAGGATTCGATTGGTGCGGTCTTTGTTGGTGCAATGGAGGACTCGTCCGAATCAGAAAAATCAGACAATGATTTCGTACGAGTTGATTCGGGCATAGGTACTTTACCTTTGGCTTTTGCAGTGGTTGCCGGGGCGTCTTTAGCTTTGGTTGCCGTGGCATCTTCAGTGTTGGTTGTCGTGGCATCTGCTTGGACAGACGCGGTGTAGGTTGCCGCGGCATCATCTGTTGCGGTTGCCGTGGCGACTGCTTCATTGGTTGTCGTGGCAAGGATCTCGGCAGGAAAGATTGGGAACGGCACGCAGCTGTCCGAGTACTTTTCCAGGATGACTTAGGTGATGGCATTGTTGTGATCCTTCATGTACCGCATGAACATTAGTTGCCGGTCTTCAATTTGCCTAAGGCAGCTTGCCAACGGTTGCAAGAGTGCTTCAAAGTATCCTGGGGTTGATGGCCAAGTTGCCTGGGCATTACGTGCGTGGGCATTAGGTGTTGCCGAGGCGGCAGGGGTTGTCGCGGCAATTGGAGGCATTGAGGATTTTACCGGTGCCTCTCCCATTAGCTTTCAGATTTGTGCTCGATTCTAGCCGGACTTTGGTAGGGCCTTTTCATCGGTGGACTCACTTGGGACATGCATCTCCTTGCAAAGATTGGAAATTAAGCAAGGGAAGAAAAGAGAACCCTTGTCTTTTGAGCTACATACAAAAATCTCATCACAAATAATTTTTCCAATGTTAATGATGTGATTATGCAAGATAGAATGTATGAGCAAAAGACGAGGTGTATCAACCGTAGTATTATGTGTGGTGGGCATTAAAGAAGTTTTAAGAAACTTATTCCATAATTTTGCCTCAGGTTTAAGCCGAAGGTGATTTATCGTGCCCTTGTATTTACTATCGTTCCATTGAGTTCCCGATAGAGTGAGTTCTTGAAGCACCTTGTTGAGTTGCTTGGGCGTGAGTTGATCAACAAAGGCTTGATGCTCGTCCTTCTCAATGTAGAGCCCGTAAAAGGTGTTGATGTTTTCGGGGCTTATGAGTATAGCCTTGTCACAAACAAAAACATAAGGATTATCTGGGTTAGGTGAGTGAGCACAGAATTCTCTTACCCATGAGATGTTACCCGGTTTCCGATTGATGGCAAAAGATTTGCCACTTTTGATGTACAATCCTTTCGAAGATGAATGGTTCAAGGCCGAAATCTTGATGAGAGTTGGAGTATTCAAAGCCTTGTTATTCGTAAATCTTCCGGCTTTCAAACTTGAAGTGAAATCTTTCTTGAACCACCGGTGTAGAAAACTTCTTGTATCTTGGTTCTTTGGAGGAACTTGGATGAACCAAAAATTCAATTTTGGATGCCATGGATGATCTTGGTTGTGAGTTTTGTAAAAACAAAGAAAAGAAAGCAAAAAAAAAAACTAAAGAGTTGCAAGATGAAAAGTAGGAATAGGTTTCTTGGAAGTTAAGGGTGATGGGTTAAATAGAAAAGATAGGTAGTAAATATGGTGGGTGGGATTAATTTTGGAATAAATAAAGAAAAAGGGTTTCGATTTAGGGGTAGGTGACGGCTAGGGGGTTTATTTAGGGTAAATTGGAGGCTTAATATAAGCCTTAGATTCAGCCCATTAATTTCCTTGTTGAAGAAGTTTCCTTCTTGAATCCAAATTCCTCTTTATCTTGAACTCTTTTCCTACAATTCAAACACAAATAAAATAAGGATTAAAGTTAAAGATAAACTAATAAAATAAATAAAGATGTGCAAATAAATTCTTAAATTTAAAAAGATAAATATGAAAGAAAGATGTAGTTTAGAAAATAAATAAATCTATCCTAAAAAGAAAGATAACCGAAAATAATAAAAAAAAAATTAAATAGTTTGAAAAAATAAAAAATAAATATAAAATATCGAAAGGAGAGCATGCTCATACATCTCCTAAGGTGACCACTTCTTTGTTACGTTCCACATGGGCACCATTGTAGTGCTTCAATATTTGTCCATTAACTTTGAATTCATGTTCGTCAGTGATGGACTTGATTATCACGGCACCATGGGAGAATGGTTTGACAACTTCGAATGGTCCCGACCATCTTGATTTTAGTTTTCCAGGGAAAATTTTTAGCCGAGAATTGAATAAGAGAACTAGTTGCCCTGGCATGAATTGCCGCGTCAATAGCTTTTTGTCATGCCATTGCTTTGTTTTCTTCTTGTAGATTCGTGCATTGTTATAGGCGAGTGCACGGAATTCTTCTATCTCGTTGAGGTCCAACAAACGCTTTTGTCCAGCACTTTCCAAATCCATATTCACGGTCTTGATTGCCCAATATGCCTTGTGTTCGATTTCCACCGGTAGATGGCATGTTTTGCCATAGACAAGTCGGAAGGGAGACATACCTAAGGGTGTTTTGAATGTAGTGCGATATGCCCAAAGTGCGTCATCTAGTCTTACTGACCAATCCTTCCTAGAGGGATTTACAACTTTCTCGAGTATACCCTTCAATTCCCGGTTGGAAATTTCTGCTTGCCCATTGGTTTGTGGGTGATATGCGATGGCAATCTTGTGAGATACACCAAAGCGTTGCAACATCTTAGAGATAAGTCTATTTTCAAAGTGCTTGCCTTCATCACTGATAATTGCTCTCGGCATCCCAAACCGTGTAAATATATTTTTCTGCAAGAATCGTTGTACGGTCTTGGAATCATTGTTGGGAACTGCAGCTGCCTCAACCCATTTAGACACGTAGTTAGCGGCAAGTAGAATATAGAGGTTGCTGAATGAAGATGGAAAAGGTCCCATAAAATCAATCCCCCATACATCGAACAATTCCACCTCGTTGATGTTTTGGAGCGACATCTCATGTCGTCTATAGATATTGCCTGTCCTCTGGCAATGATCACATTGCTTGTAAAACTCTTAGGCATCTTTGTACAGTGTTGGCCAATACAAACCGGATTGCAAAACTTTGGCCGCGATACGTGTTCCTCCAAAATGTCCTCTATAGGGTGAAGAATGGCATTGCCGGAGTACATTCTGTGCTCATCTTCAAGGATACATCAGCGTATAACCTGATCTGCACATTGTTTAAACAAAATAGGCTCGTCCCAAAAGTAATGCTTAGCATCATGACGAAACTGCTTCTTCCCTTGGTGAGTAAGGGCATAAGGTAAAATACCACAAACAAGGAAATTAACTAAATCCGCGTACCAGGGTATTGCCGAGGCATGTGTTGCCGTGGCAACTGAATCCATAGTTGCCAAGGTGTGCGCGTCTAGAGTTGCCGTGGCGTCAAGGGTTACTGAGGCATACACATCCATGGTTGTCGAGGCGTGCGTATCAAGAGTTTCTGAGGAGTCGAGGGTTGTCGAGGCATACGCATCCATGGTTGTCGAGGCGTCATGGGTTACCGAGGCATGCGCATCCATGGTTGCTGAGGCGTCAGGGGTTGCCGAGGCATGCGCATCCATGGTTGCCGAGGCAACTAACAGTTGCTCATCCGGGAATGCATCGCATATCTCTAAATTTGCGTCCTCCTCCCTATTGCGTTCTGTGCGAGATAAATGATCGGCCACTTGATTTTTTGTTTCTTTTCTGTCCTTAATTTCAATATCAAACTCTTGTAAAAATAATATCCAACGAACCAAACGAGGTTTGGCATCCTTTTAAGCAAATAGATACTTAATTTTTGAATGGTCCGTATGGACAATTACCTTTGTACCAATCAAATAGGATCAGAACTTGTCAAATACGAAAACTACGGCTAATAACTCTTTCTCCGTTGTTGTGTAATTCACTTGAGCACTATTAAAAGTTTTACTAGTGTAGTATATCACATGAAAGGTCTTACCTGTGCGTTGGCCTAGGACTGCTCCTACTGCAAAATCACTTGCATCACACATGAGCTCAAAAGGTAGAGTCCAATCTGGTGGAATGACAATGGGTGCTGAGGTAAGCTTTTCCTTTAGGGTTTTGAATGCTTGGGTGTAAGAATCGTCAAAATTGAAGGCTTTATCATGTTCAAGCAAATTGGACAAGGGTTTAGTAATCTTAGAAAAATTATGAATGAACCTCATGTAAAAACCTGCATATCCAAGAAAGCTTCAGATTCCTTTAACCGAACTTGGTGAGGGTAATCTCTCGATCACGTCCACCTTGGCTTTGTCTACTTCAATTCCCTTGGATGAAATCTTGTGACCGAGCACTATTCCTTCATCTACCATAAAATGGCACTTCTCCCAATTAATGACTAAGTCAGCTTCTTCACATCTTGCCAACACCTTTTCTAAATTGCCGAGGCAACTGTCAAAGTCATTACCAAAAACGAAAAAATCATCCATGAAGATCTCAATGAAGTCTTCGACCATATCTGAAAAGAGTCCCATCATGCATCTTTGGAAGGTTGTCGGGGTGTTACACAATCCGAATGGCATCCTTCGGAAAGCATAGGTATTGTATGGGCGTGTGGAGGTTGACTTTTCTTGATCTTCTGGTGCTATGGCAATTTGATTGTAACCTGAATAACCATCAAGAAAACAATAAAAGGGTTTACCTGCAAGACGGTCAAGCATTTGGTCAATAAAGGGTAATGGGAAGTGATCTTTCCTAGTGGCTTTGTTTAGTTTTCGATAATCCATACAAACCCTCCAACCGGTCACAGTCATGGTTGGAATGAGTTTATTGTTTTCATTACTTACCACCGTTATACCTTCCTTTTTCGGTACACATTGTACCGGACTTACCCATGTACTATCAAAGATAGGGTATATAATGTCGGCGTCAAGCCACTTGATGATTTCTTTCATTACAACCCCTTTCATGGCATGATTCAGTCTCCTCTGGGCCTCAATCAAAGGTTTGTGATCGTCTTCTAGCAAAATTTTGTGCATGCACACTGCCGGCCTAATTCTCTTCAAGTCGGCAATTGTCCACCCTATTGCCTTCTTGTGTAGCATCAACATTTTGATCAGCTTCTTTTCCTGGTCAGGCTGCAACTTAGAGGAAATAATTACAGGCAATGTATTGTCGGCTCCTAAGTAAGCATATTTTAGTTGTCCTGGCAATTGTTTCAACTCAAGAATCGGTGGTTGTTCAATGGAGGGTTTTTCGAGTTTACTTACTTACATGAGTAATCCAGTGGTTCAAAGTATGTACCTGGTCGATTGACTAACCAATTTGCCTCTTCTTGTTGTTCCTCGTCGATCAGTTCTTCATACTCCGTAGGTTCCTCTTAATCGGTAATGTAGTTGTCGAGGCAACTAAATTCCTCGTCGAAGTTAAACTCTGTCGTGGCATGAAGAAGTTGGCATTATTCCGGATCATCGGCATGCCTTAGTGTTTGGAACACATTTAGTTTAACTTGCTGGTCATTCACCCTCATTGTGAGTTCTCCCTTTTCAACATCGATCAAGGTTCTCCCTATTGCTAGGAAGGGCTTCCCGAGAATGATAGGTGCATGCTCATCTGCTTCACAATCCAAAACAATAAAGTCAGCAGGAAAAATAAATTTATCAACTTTTACCAGTATATCTTCGATTTTTCCCTCTGGATGTACATAGGATCTTTCGGCTAGTTGTAGCATAACTGTTGTAGGTCTTGCCTTCCCGATTCCTAGTTTCTGGAAAACCGATTTAGGCATCAAGTTTATGCTTGCTCCAATGTCACATAATACTTTCCTGACATAGTGGTTTCCGATGGAACAAGGTATTGTGAAACTTCTGGGATCCTTCAACTTGGGTGGCATGCGATTGTGCAACATGGCCATGCATCCCTCTGTTGCTGCAACTGTTTCAAACTCTCATAGCCTTGTTCTCTTGGACACAATGTCTTTAAGAAAATTGGCATAGTTTGACATTTGTTCAATTGCTTCCACCAATGGCAAGTTGATGTGGACTTGCTTCAGGATATCAAGAAACTTCTTGAATTGGTATTCTTGCTTTTGTCGCTTCAACCTTTGTGGGAATGGTGGTGGAAGTCGGATATCTTCGATCCTTTCATTGGTCTGGAACCTGATTGATGGCATTGCCGAGGCAACTAGGGTTGCCGAGGCATTGTCAATTGAGGTTGTCGTGGCGTGCCTATCGTTGGTTGCTAAGGCATCCTTATCGTCAGTTGCCGAGGCATGCTTATCGCTGGTTGCCGCGACAATTCTTGGATCAGCATCTGAGGCTTTGTCGCTGAGTTCATCTTGATCTTTTTGTGGAGTTTTGTTTGATGAGCGAGCTTGAGCCTCTTTAAGTTGTTGGTCACTTCTAGTGGTGATTGCCTTACATTGCTCATGGCCAGTCCCTCTTGCGACTTTAGTATCGCTAGGTAAACCTCCTTGCAGTATAGTATTCAGGTTTTGAGCAAATTGTCTGACTTGATTTTCCAATGATTTGATTGCCGCCTCTTGGTTTTCCAATCTCATCTCGGTCCTGTTAATAAAAGCATCAGTTCTTTTTATGAAGTTACTATTCTCAGCCATATAAGATTCAGTTTTCAACATAAAAGCATTGAGAGAATTTTCCAAAGAACTAGATGTTGTCGGTTGTTGCTGCGACAACTGTTGTCGTGGCATATTTTGCTAGAATCTCGATGCTTGTGCATTCTGATTGTTCTGGTTTAGAGCATTGTTGGGATTACTCCATGAAAAATTCGGGTGCTTCTTCCAAGCTGGATTATATGTGTTGGACATCACATTGTTGTTCCGGTTGTAATTCCCCACATAAAAGCTGGATTTTGGATTTTGCATACATTCAGGAGAATCATGGTTATGACCACATAACTTACAAAAGGAATCCATTACCTTGACCTCCTGTGTGTTGTTTGGTTTCTGCATGTTCTGGACCATCTTGGTTAGAGCGGCAAATTCTGCCGAAATTGAGTCTGATGATCTCAGTTCATGTATTGTGGCTTTGTGTCTAACTCCTCTTCTTCTAGCAGATGGGAATTGATAATCATTCTTGGCAAGCCTGTTTAGAATTTGCATTGCTTCCTCCGACGACTTATCTAGGAGTATGCCGTTTGCTGAGGCATCTAGCATCATCCTTGTTGGTGTATTCACAGCGTTGTAAAACATTGTTACTTGTGTCCACACTGAGAATCCGTGTAGGGGGCATTTGTGTAGAAGTTCTCTATATCGCTCCCAAGCCTCGTACATGGATTCATCATCTGCATGCCGAAAAGAAGTAATTTCGTTACGAAGCCTATCAGTCAAATTTGTAGGATTAAATCAAGCAAGGAAATCACGACAAAGATCGGTCCAAGATCCTATTGATCCGGCATGAATACTATTCAACCATGCTTTCGCCCTATCCCTCAGTGAATATGGGAACAATCGTAGTCGTAAAACATCGGGGGTGACTCCTTGTATTTCGAATGAGTTACAAATCTCGAGGAAAGATTTAAGATGTTGTCGTGCATCTTCATTTGCAGAGCTGCCAAATTGACCAATTGTGTTGATCATATTAAACATCACCGGTTTCAACTCAAAGTGGTCATCTTCAATTTCAGGCGTGGCAACTCCTAGATTAAGTCCATCAAGATCTTCTTCAAGATAGTCTCGAATAGTTCTATTTCGTGCAAGAATCACTCCTCCTCCTGCTGGAACATCTTGATTCATATTGCCGTCTTGATTAGCCATTGCTACTCTTAACCTTCGTCTAAATCTTTGTAAGGTCCGTTCGATTTCTGGATCAAAGGGATATTCTGGTGTAATCGGTCTCGCCCTGGTCATATACCAATGAAAAACCAAAGTTTGTTAGCCCTTTGAATCTTAAACAAGACAAATAAAAAGTGCAAGAAAATAAAAACAAAGTTGCTATTGCCAATCCCCAGCAACGGCGCCAAAAACTTGTTGCGCGTAATAAGTGGTCCGGAATTGTGCAAGTGTACACGTCGCAAGTTATAGTATAAAAGATATCGTCTCCACAGGGATTGGTGCCACTTCAAGAATCTAATCTCTTGCACTGTAAAAAGTAAAAGAACACAAGTAGGTGATTGTAGGAGTTTTAACTAACAACTAAACTAGAAAGCAAATAAGTAAAAGAAGATGTAATTAACTGAGAAAGAATAGGCCAGGTTATCGTGAGTTAAGGTGTGATAGCCGATTGGATCATCTTGGTAAAAGAGTGCAAGGGCAACTCAGTTGTTGTGGCAACTTGCACATCGGGGTTGCCTTGGCAACTAATCGATGGTTGCCTGGGCGACTAGTTGGGCAACTACTCAGGCGGCTGGGCAGCAACTTCAAGGTTCGGCTGAGCGTTCTTCAATGGTTTCTTCTTATCCCTAGGTCGAAACTCTAGCTATTTGTGCATGCCTTGATAATACATCCCTGCGTGAATCAAGGGTGAACAACAACCAATCTTGCGCTCCTCTTAGCCGTTGAAAGCCTTAACTTATTCCTAAGCCGGATTAATCTTCACCATCAATAGATTGAATAAAGACCATACTCATTCGTTTCTTGAATCTAACTCTCCTGATATTAGATAAATAGATGAAATTGCGAGATCTTCTCCCAATTCACTCGCAAACAAGAATAAGAACCAAGAATGAATAAACCTTGAATAGAAAGTGCAAACTCTTATTACCTAAACAAAATCCAATTGTTTCTCACAACCACAAAACACAATAGATTTAGTTCATGGCTAGGTTCCAAAGAAACATAAGATAAAGAATTCATAGCATAAACCTAATTGAACAAGAAAGAAAAAGATGAAGAATGGATGGAGCTTTGTCGAAATCTCCCCCTTTGATCTTGTCGAAACTTCTCTCCTCTCTCCCCCTTTGGAGTTGACGACTTGGCCTTCAATTTATAGGGCTAGGTCAAAGTCTTTTTTGAGGAGGAAGTTTAGTTGGAATTAAATTATCTTTAAAGAATATAATTCTTTGTTATATTTAAATTCCTTCTAAAACTTCTCCTATCTTCTTGGGATTTAATTTCTCTTTAACCTCTTCATGGAAATCAAACTCCTTTGGGATTTAACTTTGCTCCACGTCATCTTGGGTGTATCTAGTCATCAATTTCGACTACCATATCATCTTATTCCTTGTCGAAAATTGCCCTGGCAACTAGCTCGGCATCTCCTTCATGCATTGCCCTGGCAACTGGTTCCAGCCTTGCTTTGGCAAGTGATTCTGCACACACACACAAAAACACACCAAAGCAGTATTTTTTTCCACAAATGTGAGCAAAATATGAAATCAAGCTTGTCCACCAAGGAAACGATGCAAACATGCATGAATGACTAATAATGCAACTAATATGAGCCTAAGTCTAGCAATAATATGAATAAAAATGGTAATAAAAATAGTACTTTTGAACACTTAACACATCTCTTACTCAACTTTAACTTACATCTATCAACATCTTGTAAACATAACAATCATGTTTGTACATCAATCCTAACATCGCCTATCCTTCAAGCAAACATTCAAACATCTTAATTATTTAACTTGATCAACAAGAAGTCATGAGGCCTAATAAACCTTTTTATAATCCGATAATGCTAGATAAGTTTGATTACTCGGATTAAGCTTACCTCAACGTTCCTACCAATCTTAACTATACCATTATAATTTTTCGTATAGCTTTACTATTTGTGCATTCATTAACAAACTACTAACAGTATATTCTACCTATTAATCAAACATGTGTAGTACTCTACCCTTTTATAACCCTGCATGTGATTTTATATACATACACATCAGCCCACAAATAATCATGGCAACATGAGAATCTAACATCACAAGCATGTATAGGCATTCAACCAACAAACAATCATGCCATTAAATATATTCATCAAAGCAAGCCACCAAAGAATAAATAATTAAAGGCCTAATACAAAACTTAGGGCACTTAATTAAGCTTATACACATATAAGTCAATATGAAATCTAAATGCTTATGCCACTCAATCATTATGTGCCACCAACTAGGAGTTCTAAAAATAAAGACTCGATTCAAACATAGCCCCTTATGATCACGTCCAAACTCAGAAGAAACCGAAACCACTCTGCCTTGAAATGTAATGGAAGAGTCGGGTAAGCATAAGCTTAGTGAGGTAGTTTAAAGTTCAGTTATAAGGGAACAACTGATAAGTGCGTAAAAGTACTAGTTTTCTTGCTCTTCTTACTCATATTATTGTTAGACTTAGGCTCATTTTAGTTGCATTCATGCATAATTTCCTAGTTTCCTTGATTCATGAGCTTGGTATTACATTTTATCGGTTTTTAGTGGAAAACACACTGCTTTGGTGCTTTATTTTGTACAGGTTAAGATTGTCATGGCAAAGTGCAAATTGCCGAGGCAATTCAGGAGAATAAAGAAGGACTTGTCGAACCAGTTTCCAGGCAATTCGAGATCAATTGCCCAGTTTTGGATAAATTTGAAATTCAAGGGATAACTCTCCCAAAATCCGAATTTACAAGAGGAATTTGATGGAGATAAAGACTCCAATTATTGAGAATTTCTTGGAGATAAAGATGGAAGATAATAATCCAATTTAATCAAGCCCAACCCTATCCAAATTAAAAGAGTTTGATCGAATAGAAATCCTAATTCCATGGAACTCCAACGCAATCTAACTCCGACACGAATCAACTCTACTTATTAGCAAACAAGTGACATCTCTTATCAGCAAACAACTGATCGAATCATCCCTATAAAAAAGATGAAGTCAACAACAAGAAAGGAGTTCGATTGGAAAGGATTAGGGCAAGAAAGAGGGTTGATCGCACATCTTCTTCTTTTCTATTCTTATGAAATCCATGGCTGGGAGTTTTTCCTTTGTATATCTTTCGAACCCAGCCCTGAATTAATGTAAATTTGTTGGGGTTATTGTGTTTTTGTGGTTGTGAAAACATTTGGCTTTGTTTAGGTATTTGAGTTTGCAATTTTAATTCAAAGTTTGTTCATTCTTGGTTCTTAATTTTGCGAGTGAATTGGGAGAGGATCTCGTGAATTCATCCATTTATCTAATATCGGGAGAGTTAGATTCAAGAAATTAATGAGCATGGTGTTTATTCAATCAATCGATGGTGAACACTAATTTGACTTAGGGATAAGTTGTGAATTTCAACGGCTCAAGGAAGCGCAAGATCGGTTGTTGTACACCCTTGGTTCACGCTGGGATGTATTATCAAGGCATGCACAATTAATAGTGTTTCGAGTTAGGGATAACGAGAAACCATTAAAGAA
The DNA here is from genome assembly GCA_019671005.1 of Hibiscus mutabilis. Lineage (NCBI taxonomy): Eukaryota > Viridiplantae > Streptophyta > Magnoliopsida > Malvales > Malvaceae > Hibiscus > Hibiscus mutabilis. The sequence goes on from CM033715.1 coordinate 15,904,694, forward strand.
TGCTTCGTCGAACTTTGAAGGTTGTCGCCCAATTGCCCAGACAATCGCTCCATTCCCAATTTCCCAAGCAATCGTATAATTGCCCAGGCAATCCGACTGGATTCAGTTGAAGAGCAATTGATCTACTCTAGCACTCAATTATCATGATGGTTCATTCAACTATCACGCCACAACTCATGATAACCCGACCTACTCTCTTAAATTGATTACTCCGTTCTATTTTCTTTATTTTGTTTAGTTTATTTTACTTGATATTCATCATCTTCAATATTATTTCTTTTACAATGTAATAACTTAAGCAAAGTGGCCCAAGCCAATCCATGTTGAAATGATACTCGATACTTATCATTTATTACTTGCGACATATATACTTGCACCGTTTGCGTAGCACTTAAAACACGCAACAAGTTTTTGGCTTCATTGCTGGGGATTGGCAATTGGTGTTAGTTGTTTTTGTTATTGCATTTTTCTTATTATTTTACTAACTTTTATTTTTGTTTGTTTTATCAAAAAAATTAGGTGCGCTACAAGTTAAGGGACATCAACATGTCGGGAAATAAAAGTCGATCTATTCGAGAGTTGATGATGGAAGATAGGAATCAATCCAATCAAGAGTTTCTTACACTCACCGATGATTACCTATACCAACCGAGAAAAGCCTATACCGTGGAAAACTCGTGCGCTTGTTATGGAGAACATCATGTGTTTGAAGATTGCCCTTACAATCCTAGTGCATATGGCTACATAGAGGACCATAGATGGAACCAACAGTAAAATCCTTCATGGTATGATCAAAAAGCTCAAATTTTTTTTACCATGACAGTTTTTGCACAACAACAGATATGTCATGGCAATGTAGTCCTCGTCAAGAGCTATCAAATTCTATGGATACGAGGATAGCCATGATGGATGTGCTCTTAAGAGAAACGGAAGATCGGTCGAGGAGATTAACATATCTCTTAGATAACATGCCCCAACAATCAATTCCTAGGGATGTTGAAATCCTAAGGCAAGATGAGAGGGAGCAATACAAGGAGAGATCCCCGATGTGTGAGGATCAACTAAAACCTCCAATTCGAGAGCCTACCGATGAGAAAGACTGTCCGACACTTGATGAGCCTATACAACAAATTACCACGGTAATGATTGAGGAGCCCAAACAGAGCAACGCCGCCACAACATTGCGAGAGGTTGAGAAGAGTAACGCTACAACAAATTGCTCTCACCCACCTTTCCACGACAATTGCACGACCACATGCAAGATCAACAAAATAACAATTCTTTGCAAATATAATATGAGCATGTGATGGTTGAACCTTTTGAATTCTTTGAAAACCCACCTCATCTGTTGCAGGTATTTCTTGAGGAACCGACGCCGGTGGATTTGAAGCCATCAAAATCTTTATTGATAGAGATGTTTGAGAAGCCAAAAGAAAACGGTGTTTGGATTCATGAAGCTTTTCAGAAACTTGGTTCTTCCATTAACATTCATAGAATTTTGGCAGATGATTGTCACGGCAGTTGGCTTGAGCAGCAATTGCCACGACAATAAAGGCTACATCCAACCATGATGGAGGTCGACGAGAATGAGGTGATTAAATGGTTGGATGTTGATATAACTTTTTCTATTAATATATTCATGCCTTCAGGAATAGTAGCAAGGTGGAGAGTATACATGGACTACAAGGAAGGCACATCTACCATGGTAACACAAAACGGAGTAGCTGCAAGCACATTGACCCAACTCTTTTTGGGTAATATTGTCACCCGATGGAGGGTACGGATGGACTATAAGAAATATCAGAAATGACCCTTCTCAAGCTTTATTTTTATCTATATTTTTATTTTCATTTTTTCCTTTATTTTGATAATTATCCTTTTATGTTTTTTTAGGATAAGAGTTTCAAGGGATAAGGAGTTTCCTAGCTTCCTTCTTATTTTGAACTCTTAAGTTTTTTCTTTCTTGTTTTACTTTATTTTTCCAATCAAGAACCCACAGAAACCACAAACCCATTGACAATTTCCAATCATGAACCATGCTCTGACAATTTTCAGGGAAACTAAAAATGTCGGGGCAAGTTCACATGCCTTGGCAAGCCTCGATAAGATTGTTGAATTACTCAGGTCTTTGGCACAACGATTGGAGTGACTCGAGGCCCGAAAATTGCTTCTTATACGGTATATGAAGGATCGCGATGTGGCCATCATGCGAGTCAAATTGGAGAACTATCCCGATAGCACCATTCTCTTCCTGATTTTTCCTACCGAACAACTTGCCTCGGTAACTGAAGATGCCGCAACAACTACTGCACAAAAAAGGTAAACAACCTATAACTGAACCAACTCGTACTGAATCAATTCATGATTTTCAGATTTAGACGATATAGTTTCTGCCCCAATAAAGTTTCCCCCGGCCAAGCAATCAAAGTCGAAGCGCAAAGCTTCTAACATCGATGAGACCACAAAGAAGGATGCACAAAGCGATAAAGTAGTAGAGACGAAGGTTCAAGAGGCACGACCAGCCACACGCCAACAATCACCATGAGCCGAAAAAAGAATCAAGCACGTGGCTTGAAGGAAACTCATCATTCAAGGTGACGACCTTTCCAACTAACTCATTTTCATTTTAATTTTAATTTTTGTACTTGCACGCATTGAGGACAATGCTTCTCTCGAGTTTGGGGGTGTTTGTTTCTAGTTAGTTTCATGTTTAGTTGCATTCATCTTTAGTGATAGCATATAGGTTGCATATATTACTTGCCATGCCTTTGATTGGATTTAATTTGCCTAGACTTATTGGATATCCTATGATGAGTTTTGCCACTGCACTTAATTGATAGAGCTTTTGATTTTAGGGTTTATATGGAAAACACTTAGAATTTTACTATGATACTGAATATTTATTGACACAGTTGTGACTTTTCGATTAAAGGAGACTTAGTGAACTTAGGTTATTAAAATTGGGTAAATTGTGCTAGAGGTGCCTATCCGGCTCTAGCCTTAAACTAAAATTGAAATTTAATTTCTTGCTAGAGGTGCCCAAAATTGGCTCTAGTTGATTAACATTAAAATAACAAAATTGCATGCTTTTCTAGAGGTGCCCGAAATTGGCTCTAGTAAAAATAAAATAAATACCCTAGTAACTAATTTGATAAAAACCTATTGTTCACATGGAATCCTAAAAATCAACTTGTACACAACTCCAAACACACATTGTCACAAGCATTATAGTTTAATTCAGAGTAAATTCTATGCCATCCGAAAAGTTGAAAGGCAATCATACTTTGTGCCACGATTCTGAGGATTGAAGTCAGGTACGAAGCAAAATTTTTGATGATCGAAGACTTGGCAGGTAATTGTTAGTTTTTGCATTGTTTGAGGACAAGTACTAGTTCGAGTTTAGGGGTGTGATAAGTGTGTAAAAGTACTATTTTATTGACCTTTTTACTCATATTATTCTTAGACTTAGGGTCATTTTAGTTGCATTCATAAGCATTCATGCATAATTTCCTAGTTTCCATGATTCATGAGCTTGGTATTACATTTTATTGGTTTTTTGTGGAAAAGTCGTTGCTTTGGTGCTTTATTTTGTGCAGGTTAGGATTCTTGTGGCAAAGTAGTTTTGGATAATCTCAAAATTCAAGGGATAACTCTCCCAAAATCTGGATTTACAAGAGGAATTTGATGGAGATAAAGACTCCAATTATTGAGGATTTCTTGGAGATAAAGATGGAAGATATTAATCCAATTTAATCAAGCCCAATCCTATCAAAATTAAAAGATTTTGATCGGATAGAAATCCTAATTCCATAGAACTCCAACGCAATCTAACTACAACACAAATCAACTCCTCTTATTAGCAAACAAGTGACTCTTCTTATCAGCAAACAACTAATCGAATCATCCCTATAAATAAGATGAAGTCAACAACAAGAAGAGGGTTCGATTAGAGTTTTTCCTTTGTATATCTTTCGATCCCAGCCATGAATTAATGTAAATTGGACGGGGTTATTGTGTTTTTGTGGTTGTGAAAATGTTTGGATTTGTTTAGGTATTTGAGTTTGCAATTTTAAATCAAAATTTGCTCATTCTTGGTTCTTAATTTTGCGAGTGAATTGGGAGATGATCTCATGAATTCATCCATTTATCTAATATCATGAGAGTAAGATTCAAGAAACGAATGAGCATGGTCTTTATTCAATCAATCGATGGTGAAGACTAATTTGACTTAGGGATAAGTTGCGAATTTCAACAGCTAAAGGGAGTGCAAGATCGATTTTTGTCCACCCTTGGTTCACGCATGGATGTATTATCAAGGCATGCACAATTAATAGTGTTTCGAGTTAGGGATAATGAGAAACCATTGAAGAACGCTTCGCCGAACTTTGAAGGTTGTCGCCCAATTGCCTAGGCAATCGCTCCACTCCCAATTGCCCAGGAAATCTCAGAATTGCCCAAGCAATCCGACTAGATTCAATTGAAGAGCAATTGAGCTACTCTAGCACTCAATTACCATGATGGTCTATTCAACTATCACGCCAAGACTCACGATAACCCGGCCTACTCTCTTAAATCGATTACTCCTTTCTATTTTCTTTATTTTGTTTAGTTTATTTTACTTGATATTCATCATCTTCAATATTATTTCTTTCACAATGTAATAACTTAAGCAAAGTGGCACAAGCCAATCCCTGTGGAGACGATACTCAATACTTATCATTTATTACTTGTGACGTGTATACTTGCACCGTTTATGTAGCACTTAAAACACACAACAACAACATTCTATCTTTTCCTAATCATATACATGGTCTTCGGACAAGCAAATCAATTCACTCGTTTAAATACTTGACTATTAATAGGAAGACAATTAGGCATAACCTATCATTTTCGGGTTTTGCTTAATACTTAAGACATTTCACAAACATATCAGAGTCATAGCTTCCTCATCAACCGGGTTATCCCACACAAAATACCATAACTATATATGATTTTATATTCAAGCTATATAACATATCAACTTATGTGCATGATCACTTTTCACACAAGCATCAAACTAGCATTTAAACACACAAGTCACTTGACACATGATATAACAAATACATCAAATCATACCCATATAATTCTCATACACATTTATAACACTCCAATATATACTTGTTTACATGCAAAACAGTCTGTGTACTTTCATGTTGATTCAAAACAATCCCTTTTAAAACATGTATACGCATTTATACTTTAAAACAGTCCATGTACTTAATATTTATTCAAAACAGTCCCTTTAACACATGTACACTCAATTATACTTTAAAATAATCCACACAGGTTTAATTCATGGCAAAACTGTCCATATAACATGTATATACTAATCAAGGCAGGAACACATAGGTGTACGTCATATACACTTAAAATAGTCCAAAAAAGACATGCGCATACAAATCAGGGCAGCATATATATATGTGTACATTGTACAAGTTCACAACAGTCCATTAATCTCTTGGTTTTGTCCAAAACAGTCTTTTAAACATTATGTATTTTCTAATAAATCCTTAAATCTTTCTAAGGAATTATCTCATACATAAGTATACATTTACTTCTTATCAAGAGAATTATCAAGCATGGCTTATCTCAAACATAATTTACTTATCATAAGATAATAAGCATAACATATTGTAAACTTAGATTTTGTCACAGAGATATTAGAGTTCAATTAGTAGCAAGATCGTGTCAAGGGTCAAACGAAACAACTCTCGTATATAAAGGATTTACAAGAGAAACATTACATCAAAACATAGATTTCTTATAAGACAAGTTAGCCAATTCGAAACTCATATCATATAGCAAGGTTATTACAAGTATCATAAGATATTGAGTTAATTTCAATATTGTATTTAAAAATATCATGTGTTTTCATCAATATAGCCTTGATTTACAAGCAATCTAGATACTCGAATCATGTGACGTGTGTCGTCAAACAATGGTACTTGAAGTACCAAACAATGGATCATAGTCTAAACAAGGGACCGAAAGTCCAAACTATCAAGGAGCTCTATAGACTCTATGGCATGCCAATTGTACCTAAGACTGACTCGAAACCAAGGTTTTCCTTTTTAATCTTATCATAACAATTTCCAGAGTCAAGATTTATCACTTAATCGAGTATCAAATAATCGTGCTTTATTCGCAGCAAGTTGAGCATGGCTCAAATATCAGAGAGTCATATATATATATATCAAGGCTGAATTTCATCATAACTTATCGAGATATGGACATGTACACATCACATTCAAAGTCTATACAATCTTTTAGCTCAAATATAACTTATTCTTAAGTACTTACCTTGAAGTACTTACCTCTAGCCCAAGCTAGCATTTTGCAAGCACAAAACAACCAAACAATCAAAAGTAATAATAGGCAATTTCATATAAAAGTACTCGGAATAGCTATAAGATTATCCCGAGGCTTGAACTACACTCACTTGTTATCCCGAAGTTACGGGATAGCTGAGTCCACACTTCCTTACATTTCTAATTTGTTTTCTCAACCTTCAAGCCATTATCCACTTCCTTATCACGATATCAACCTCTAATTAAATAACAAATCGTCAGTACTAATTCACTTCATTAATCAACAATTCTAAAGTACACACATATATGCAAAAAAGTCCGTAAAATTTTCAATTGTCCTTGACAGCCCTTAATCGAATGTGTTTACATATAGATACGAAACAATCCATAGTTGATCACATTTATAAAAATCAGTCCCAGTTTCATACATATTCATGTATAAACTCAAAACAATTCATTAATGTTCTTTAGACATTCAAAACAATCTCATATTACTAGCTTAATCACACATCCCCAAAAACATGTATATTCTTATATAGGGCAGTCCCTTATTTTAATTACACATACATTCATGTTTAGGACAGTCCTTAAGGTTCTTGTAACTATATTTTAGGCCCTGAATTTAAAGTATACATTTGACAATTTGAAACAGTTCATTCTTCATTCTTACAAACACCATACATAACAGTTTATACATACACATTCGTTTAATCAACCAAAACAATTCGAATTCATTCATATATTAAACAAAACATGACAGTTTGAATACTTTTACATTCGACCACTTAGAACATTCCATAAAAATATTAGCAGTCCCTAATACTCTCAAAACAGCCCTTACATTTGGTCTTATTCCAAAACAACCCCTAAGATAATTTTCAAAATAAACCCCTAATTTTAGGCACTTAAAACCTTCCCTGCACATTATTTATTTATTCAATTCAGTCCATTTGAATGTGCCTTCATAAATACATATATTAGGGCAGTCTCTTTCAATCTTATACTTATTCAAAGTAATCCATTTTTCATGTTTAATCATATAAACTCAAAACAGGGCATTATATTTATTGACTTATTCATTCGAAACCATCCCCCAATCTCATGTATAAATAAATCATTCCCTAACTACAAACTAGAAATTCAATTATCATTCCATTCAATTCGACTACAAAAATCCCCTTACAAACAAGTTTGGCACTAAAGTTATGCAACAATTTCACCGTATAAAAATTTTCATACATGCATTCGGTTGTTCTAACAATTCATGGCATTAACAATTTCTTCTATCAACCAAATCAAACAAGGATTATAAGCACAAAACACTTAAACCTTTAAGTTGTAACATCCTTTTAAAAATGTGAAAGGTAAGATCTTAGCTCCTAAAGCTCGACTTTCCCAAAGGTTTTATCCAATTCCTCAAGTTAACTTCTCGATACCTTACTAAAGTTCTTCTCAAGCTCTCACTTTCTCTCTCAATGAAGCATGAATCGGGTTCCTTCCTCATTTTGGAAAAAAAGAAGAGGATATGGCATCCTAATGCCACTTGACCGAATCCTTCTTCTTCTTTCACACATTGCTTAGATCCTTATGGACATGTGTGTGAACCAAAAATTTTAATTTCTATTACATGCAACACCCAATGTTTTCTCATGATACAAATTAGGACATTAAACAACGATCACCCTATTTAGACATTCTTTCAAATTGATCCTATTTCTCTTGATTTAAATCTAAATCTTAAATTATCAAAACCATTTTATTAATATACAAATGACATCATTCTACTAGGCCATATTTAGGGGTATTACATATATTATTATATATTGTGTATATTATATAGACATACATATGATTATATCATACATTACATATATTATATATGTATACATATCTTTATTTTACCGCACTTAATTTTGGTTGTTTGATCACGTTTCGCTATCGGTCTTACGGTGACCCGCAACGGGGATGATCAGTATTATTTTTGGCCCGTTTAGTGTAGCCAACTAACCCCTAAAATCTAACCTTTAATTTCCACTTTTAATTTATCACTTTTTTGTTCTATCTGGTCCTTTCCGGATATTTATTTAATTTGCTCTCGCATTTATTTTACATGTTTCTTTTGTTCGATCCGGTCGTTCTTCCAGATTTTTCTTTATGTTATTTGTTTTTGCCATGTTTTTTGTTTAATTTCCTATTTTTGTGACATATATTCTATTTGTCATTTATTTAACCTTTTAATTTAATGGACACCTCAATAATTAATTAACTCTAAACTATAGAAATGAGGTATTCATTAATTCCGATATTTATGTCGTAACAGTCCTGGCTCAATGGATGTTGACTGAATATTTGAATTAATTCTTACTGTCTGAAGGTAAACATTAACTAAAAATTGACAAATCACAACATCATGTTTAAATGCTTGCATCATGCATAAAGGTGATTGTACAAAGTTCGAGATGTCGGTTTAATCTATGGTCCGTTGTATCGTCACCCTTATTAATTAAACATTTAATTAATTCAAGCTCACTAAATTTTAAATCCCACTTATTAAGGTTTATATTCAAGTAAGGGAATTTAATTAAAGTTAATTTTAATTTCAACAATTTCCATTGGTCAAAAGCAACATTTGGTTTTGTACTGATTTCAGGCGTTGTGGGGGTGCAAATCCTTCCACACACGTAACCAACTATCGAGCCCATTTCATGAATCTCTGGTTTTGTGGTGTCCGGTCTACCTTATCTGAGTGACCGGTGGCGACTCCAAGTCTTTATCTTCAAATAAAATCAATTTTCAAAAATGTGGGGATACCCCGTAGCCGAACTTATTTTTAGTCGCTACAGCATGGCGACTCTGCTGGGGAAAAATTTTGTTTTTACAAAACAGAAAGAGGGTTAAGCCAAAAATCAAATGTTGCTTTTATCGATGAAAAGTCTGAAATTTAAATTGACCGCAATTAATTTGTTCTTCGAGGATAACGTTTTCATTAAGTGGATCTTGACAATTGGTGGATTTGCATTAGTTTCTCATTTAATTTATAAAGAATCACCAATATGTATTGCACCATGTTCATCAAGCTCTATACCCGAGCTCTGTCCCTTAAGTGGGAGTGAAACGCCATACCCACGTGAGTAGCCCTCAACGGGTTGATAATTCACTTTCGGAACCCACGCCTTTGTCACGTGAGCAGCCATCTACGTCACTAGGTTGTGCTTTCCCTCGAATCGAGTCCAATTTGCAAGCTTGTAATGGGCCAGAATTGGGGTTCTTGTTACCTTAGTAGGTGATAAGATAGATTTGGGTACCCTTGTATAGAACCAAACCCACATGTGTGAGAATCTAAGAAGCTCACCCCATTAGAGCCATATGGATAACCATAGCGAACTAGTATTCATGTTGTTGGGCCTTTTCGTTGTTAATCCGCTTTGGTGTGGTATTTATTTACTTCATTTGCTCAGTCCTTCTTATATTTATTCATTATTGATATATCTATATATTCGTTACTAACTCATTTGCTTTCCCCTGTCTTGTTCGACTTTTTTCTGCATATTCATGACATTTTCTTAATGAAGTGTTGATCCGAGAACAGTCCAAAGCTGAAAGCTTTCATAATAGGAGAAAGAGTCCATAATAATGAGCTGAAGAATCCTGAGATTCAAGATTGATCAAGAAGATGAGAAAATGCTAACTCGGATTTTTTTAGTTATGCCTTATGTGGTATTTTTTTTCCTTTTTCTCGTTGTAATGAAACTCGATCTTCGTTATGGAAATTTGTTTAATGAGGATGTTCGTCGATCAACACTCATTTGCATTCACCCTTTCATGGTAGCATTATCAATTTTTGTTTTATGACATTTTTTCTCTCTCTCTTACAATATTGTTCAAATCTTCAATAACGTATTCTCGTTTATTCACTCGATCAACATCTTTGCATTTAGGCCATTTGCTTTTCATTTACATGTATTCATTTTGGAGATGTCGAGACTAATTTTTGGGATGTCCCGTGATAGTGATTCTGGATCAAAGTAAAGTTCAATCGATTCAGCATCCCTACGAAACCTGACGCAAAACTAAGATGGCGAACGAAGAAAGGTTAGACCGGATTGAGCAAACCCAAAAGGACATGCAAGCAGATTTGGTTCGAAAAATGGAGGAACAGTTAGCAAAGGCCCGACAAGACATGATAAAGCAGTTCAAGAAATCTCAACAATAGGCCTTAGGACAAATAGCCCAAATGTACAGACTTAAGCTTCCCGAGCAAGGAGAAGCTTTTGTTGACAATCTTACGGCAAGGTTCGAAATTACTACGTGCCTATCAGGTTTTACTCCTCCTCATGCTAAAGGTCAACTGGATCCTCAAGTAACGCTTTCTCGAGGAAAATCACCACTTCATCCGGCCGGCGCCTCATTCTCTATTAATTTACCCTCTGTAACGGAAGTCAAACCCGGGGGCAAAGAAGCCAAAAACTTTGTCTCAGAGATGGACCAATTAATTGAGTTTGAGAAACCTAAGATTGAGACCTCGAAAGAGATTGAGGATCGTTGCAAGCAACTCGAAGAGAAAATGGAAGCTATGGAGGTAGTCGACACTTTTATTGGATTTGATGCTAATGAACTTAGTTTGGTCTCGGATTTGGTGCTACCCCCTAAGTTCAAGGCCCCAAAATTCGAGAAATATGATGGGATGAGTTGCCCTTGTGCTCATCTCACCATGTTTTACCGAAGGATGACGGGATACAGTAGAGATGACAAGTTGTTGATCCACTGTTTCCAAGATAGTGTAACCCAGCCTGGTAGAGAAAGTGTTATCGAAAACTTATTCAGAGATCAGAAGTTTAACCGGGTTCAAAATCTTGTTCGGAATTTCTTATTAATCTCTTTTAAGACTTATCGAACTAACTTATTAATAGCTTATTCAGTTTGGGGTCAATTTTAACCTTTTTCAAACTTAGGTTGAAAATTTTAAAAATTAAGAGACTTTATCAGAATTTATTTTTACAAACCTTCAATTAAAATTACCAGTTATTAACCTATGAAATTTCGTTATTAACGGAGGTCGTTTACCTATCCAATTAGACCATTTAAAGATTACTGACCAATCTGTAAACTATTTAAAACTATAGTTTAAGTCTTTTAACGGAATTAACTGACACCGTACAGATACACTTAAGACCGTATCGGTAAACTAAGCCAAATTTCACAAATTCCAGATTCAAGGATAACAAGTCCATACCGATACATCTAAGCTCGTATCGATACGTGTTGACTTGTTTCGGTACACCCAAGACCGTACCGATTTCTAGACCTTATTGTCGAGGTTCGTATCAATACACTCCCTAGCTTATCGATACGCCCTATCTTACCAAGTCCAAATATGCAAGGCCGTATCGATACAGCTTGACCCGTATCGATACGCCTACCTTGTAATGACAGATTTTATCTGGTGTTTAGCAAATTTAACCTGTTGAACGATGTCCAAATACCATGAAATTTTACCAGCAAGTTGTTAATCTATAATTCTAATAGCATACAAAATTTTAGATCATTTCGAATCTGTTTACTAATGTTTCACCATTTAGCACTTTTAAGCTCATTCTAACTAGTTTCACTATTCCAACACATTCCAACTTTCACATGCCACACTTAAGCACTATTAGGCTAATACACACATAACAAAATATGCAAATGTGACATGTTTGAGCCATATACCACCTTAATAGGAGTTCAAAGCAAAAGTTAAGCATACATATGATTGGTGGAAGTGACTTGCAACCGCAACTACACGATCGAGGCTCGGATTGCTTCAAGGTCCTGAAATGCATGAAACACGCAAATGTTAGGCTTACATAGCCTAGTAAGGTAGTTACAACAAATGCACAACGAGTTTATCAAATACATGAATGACATATAGGCATGCTTAGGGTAACAATTTACATGGCATCAATCATATAAAAACATATTCAATGCCAATAGCCACGATTCCATATAACAATTATAAATCATATAAACATATCATTTCCCTTGGACATGTTAACCAATGGATACGCTGATTCCCCTGTACACCAAATCATATCGAAAGTAGGCCTTAGACTTGAGCCGTAGCTCCATAAAATATATCCCTTATACAAACCAACCTTATCTCACAACATATAGGCCGTAGCCCTGACCATAGTCTAATCCCTTACTTAGTGAGCTCAAATAACCCTATGGCATGCCAATTGTATCCAGTGTCCACAAATGTCTAAGGTCACATATTTCATTATAGTTCTTACCTTTCGGATCACATCATATCGAATAGCAAATCAAGCTTTAGCTCCATATAACATAACATAACATATCCATAACATTTTCATATGTAACATATTCTGGATATCACATATATGCTTATAAACATATCAAGGCAACATGAGGACTTACCACACGTACCATTAGAATCCACATGTGTTTGCTCTACTTGAGCCCTTAAACAAAGTGCAATCATAATCACAAAACAAATGCAACGGAATGGCACCTAGCCTATCCCTTGACACAACTACACTCACCTAGTGCACGGAAGCTTTTAGGGTTCTCGGATTTCGATTCCTTTGCTCCTAGACTTGTTTGGGGATGATGGATTGGTTTCCTTCAATTCTTGAGCTAGGAAATAACACAAGGAATCGTCAACATAACAACATCAACACTCATTTCAAAGATTAGGCTTAGTAATCCTACTTGAAATTAAACTCCAAATATTCATGGAACTCAATAATTGATTGAGGGTTTTTACTTACCCAATCGATAGCTATGGAACGATACCTTTGAATCAAAGAAAACTTGGACTTAAAAGGCTCAATAGGAAAGGTTTATGCTTTAGTTCAATGGAGAAGACAACAATGGAGGTGTGTGCTTGATTTGCAAGACAAGGGGATTTTGGTTTCGGTGGATATCATAGACAAGGAAGAAGCTTTTCTAATACTCTTAAAGGTGCTTATAATCTCAACCATTTCCCACCTCTAAAGGAGCCAATGGGAAGCTTTCCTATACCTAAGGGTTTGCTTAAAATAATAATATCTTTTCCCAATCATTTCTCAACTATTGACATTGGATGACTAATTGACATATTTTTAGATCAATTCTACGTGAATGGAGGCAAGCAAGGTGGTGACTCAGCACCCTATTTTCCATTTCTTCCAATTTAGTCACCAAAATAGATTTCTGCAGAGACCCGTATCAATACACCTTATGGTCGTATCGATACGATTAAGCTAAAACAAATAAGTTAGTTATGGACAGTTAGGCCGTATCGATACTGGTATTATTGTATCGATACGTCTGATTCAGATTTCATATTTCAGCTTAAAATTTCTCGCAAGAAGGTTCAGTAACTCAAATTAAAGCCCGCGTAACTTCATTAATTCAAAAGGGTTACAAAGATCAAACGGTTACCTTATCCGAGCATGTTTGATACAAAATTTCCGATCACCAAAACCAAATTTCAATTAGGCCGGTTTTAGGGATGTGACAGATAGTCTATCAGGATCTGTCACTAAATGGTATAATCAATTTAGCCGACATCAGATAAAGTTATGGAAAGACTTGTCCAAGGTTTTTCTAGCCCAATACCATCACGTTAGTGATATGGTGCCGGATCGTTAGACCCTACAACACATGAAGCAAAAGTCTAATGAAAGCTTTAGGTAGTATGCACAACGTTGGAGAGATATGGCAGTACAAGTTCAACCTCCGCTTGGTGAAAAAAACACGGTGGACATATTTATCCATACTTTGGAGGCCCAATTTTGGATCGTCTTATAGGCCATACGACTACTAATTTCGCCGATCTAGTGCTATCTGGTGATCTCATTGAGAATGTTGTCAAGACTAGAAAAATTGACAGTGGAGGAAGTTCAAGAGCATCCCATAAGAAGTCATCATATCATAAGAAGTCATCATATGGAAAGAAGAACCACGAAGTGAACTCCTCCGGAGTTTACAATACCAATTATTCGAAGCCTATTGCGGTTATACAACCGAAGGCTACACCAAGTGCCCAACGTCCTTCGAACCAAAACTTCGGTCAAAGAAAAAATACAGAGAAGATGGAATTTACCCCGCTACCGATCTCGTACAGTGAACTGTACAAGCAATTGTTTGATATCCATGTAGTGGCACCTTTTTATCAAGCACCGTTATAGCCTCCCTTCCCAAAATGGTATGATGCCAATGAAAAATGCGTGTACCATAGTGAACAAGTAGGTCACTCAATCGAGAACTGCATAGGCTTCAAAAAGGCTATGGAAAAGCTTATCAAGCTCGGGATTGTAGGTTTTGATAACCCGATTGAGCCAACTACTACCACAAACCCTCTTCCAAATCACACAGGTGGGGTAAATACAATCTCCGATGAGAATGACTGGATAGTTAAGACTGGTGTATCAAAAGTCAAGTCACCCCTCAATTGGGTTTGGAAGAAGCTATTTGATGCGGGTTTGATCAGCCAAGGAGTGAAGATACCCGAGGGGTATATCGGTCTGTATTGTGAGTTCCATGCCGAAGACAGGCACGCCATCCAAAACTATTATGAGTTCAAAACTATAGGCCAGGTTCTAATGGACAACAAAGAGATCGAATTCTTTGAGGAAGTCAAAGAATCCCACAAGGAAACTGTTGAAAGAACTACCACAGGGTTTGTGCCTGCTTCTGCTCAAGTGACTTTGGAATCTGTACCTTCCAAATGAGACGAACGTATCAAAAAAAAGTCTCTAATGCCTGAATTTAGGGCAAGCATGGTTGCCAAGGATGAATGCTTCGGTTTAGGCTACAAGCCTAAAGATAAAGAGGCAAAGAAGAGCCAAGGGAAGTTTGGACCAATGGCTTTTCCTCCTCTAGACGAGACCTTCTTATCATGAGGGTTCATCTATCCAATCTGGCAGTTTAAGATATTATTTGGGAATGTTGTCAAGAAGGAATGTGAGAATTATGCCAAAGGGTTGATGATTGAAGAAGCCATGGAGAATTTGGGCATTAATTTGATGCCACCGGAAGAGGATGCCGAAGAAGATATATTAGAAAGTTGCCCTTGCTTGTCAGGCTAGATGCTAAACTGCTTTGACTTCAGTAGGTTTCCTTGTAGTCTTTTAATGCATGCGAATCAAATCCCACCTGCTTAAGCCCGAAGGCGATGGTAATCTTTTGTAAGGGCCTCAGACTATATGGTTTAATTTTCAATAAAATGATGTATTTTGTTCTTCAACTCACTTTTCATTTTGTGCATATATCTGTCTATTGAGTCTCCGTATATCAATTGCACAAGGAACATTGACTATGACCCAAAGGTTGAATCCGAGTATCCTATGTCTAATTGAAATCCTAAGTTGTGGAGATTATGAATGCATGACTCGCATTTCACATCAAATAATAATAAATCGGTACAATTTAATGTTTGAAGCTTGGTAATAGGCATTTTCAAAACAAAATGAATTGATTTAACTTTTAAATCCTGGTAATAGGAGTTTTTCAAAAAGCACTTCAAAGCCTGGTAATAGGCGTTTTCTTTCAAAAATTAAGTAGAAAGCACTCCAATGTTCGAAACCTAGTAATAAGCATTTTCGGATAAGAGTGTGGAACTTTTGGGGCACTCCACTGAAGCACATTCTAATATAAACTCTTCGCTTCATGAGTGATGGTAATATTTTCAAAATCATGACAATGGCGAGTAGCTCGGGAATTTGTTGTTTGCTCCATCATTTATTTCGAGCCAAAGGAATGTGATGAATTAAATCCCCCAAACAAAAATGAGAAAGAAATGAACCTACCAAAGGTAATGTAGTCAATCATTGAAGGAGATTAAAAATGCACTTCACATCCTCAAACATCAATTCAACTTCCGAAGTCTCCTAGACATAGGATTTGTTTGGGGCAATCCCCGGTAAGCCATTTTCAGTGCTACTCATGCACTTGATATTCGGGGCATTCAATCTAGCTTGATATATTCACAATCTAAAAGAAACCCAATTTTTAAATAAGCATCTCACATTGAAATCAGAACATGTAGTCCTAGATTGGAAAACAAAAGGTTTTCTCTTCATTACTCGCAAAGGAGTTCAAAAGTATAAGGACCTACATCAAATGGGCTCTCAGATCGTTGCTTCCGCTAAAGAAAGCATTCACAAGTTGACCTTCTCTTAGAAAGGTAACATCTCAGAAGAAGATGGTCAAACCCACAAGAGGTTGGGGCATCAGCGACAATAGCCCATCCAGTCTGCAAGGCGAGATTGGGACAAAAAAAAAACCGAGCCACCAATATGGCCAGAAAGTCATGGGGCATCCCCTTTAAAGTCAAACATCATGGACAATTGCATTGCATACCATTCATATCAACATCATTCCACTCATCATGCATTTACATCAAATACTTACGTCATACATCAAGTTAGATGCATTCATGCTAAGTGCGTCAGCTTCATTCATACATAAAATAAACAGGTTCAAGCCTCAATCATGAAAGACAATAAAAAATTGGCAAGCTCGCAACCACAAAAAAAGCCAGATCAACAAAGAAGTTGAAACCTCAAAGATGGAAGATAACAACACCAAACATGAAATGGCGAACCCTCAAAGCAAAAGAAGCCAAGCCTAAACTCAAAACTCCAAGTGAACAATCACTAACTATTGTTTACTTCTTTTTTTCAGTTCCGGCCCCATCGACAGTGATGTAGTTGATTAACCTCTATTATTCAGATCTTGGCTCATCGTCGATGGTGTAGCAGATCAACCAATTCTTCAGATCATGCCTCTTCATTAGTGTTGTAGCTTGATCATAACAAACTCTTTAGATCATGCCTCTTCGTCAGAGTTGTAGCTTGATCGCCACAAGCTCCTCAGATCATGCCTCTTCGTCAGAGTCGTAGCTTGATCGCCACAAACTCCTTACACCATGCATCTTCGTCAGAGTTGTAGCTTAATCGCAATCTAGTCACCAGATCATGTATCTTCGTTGGAGTCGTAGCTTGATCCAATCCAATCTCCCGATCTTATCTCGCCGTTGGTGACGTAGCAGATCACCCTATTTAAACATCTCTATACCCCGTCTTTTTTAATTTCACAATTTTAAACAAAATAAATGGATATTCAGTCTGAGACAATTGTCTTTTACTCTCGCAAGTTCTATCTTTCCAGAAAATATGATGAAATAGATGATTCGACCAGATCTTGACTCTGTGGTGGTGTAGCAGATCAACAAATGAGGTCTATTCCTCTAAAAGTTGGAAAATAGTTCAGTTAGAGTGAAAAGAAGAGTCGTACCAAGAAGGGTGTTCTAATTCGCCCAAACGAAAATAGCTATCATTTAGTCTTTGCTCTATTGTTGTGAATGTTTCACAACAATGAGTAAAGAAGGGCAGCTGTAATCACAAATTTTCATATAAGATTCAAATAACCAAATTCAAAATACAAAAAAATAAAAATAAATACATTTTCACATTAAACCAAAAAATCAGTCAATTAAATTAAATGTCCATAACCCATGTTACAATTAAGCCACAAACCCAAATATTTGACCCACTACCATAACCCATTAAACCCATTATCCCAGAACCCAATTGCCCATTAGAACTCAAAGCCACATGATCCTTGATATGCCGGGTTTCCAGAAGCTTCTCAACACCTATGCCCACTGACGCCTCTTCAGATCACGCGTACGTTCCATGCGCTCGGGACTCATCGAACTTCTGGCTATGCCACCACGTCGGAGCCACGGCAGCAGCCTTTTCCCCTTCCCACCTCCACGATAACTGCCCACGTCAGCTAGTCCTTCCCGTACAAGCCTCCACCAATATGTAAAAAAATAGACAAAGAATTTCAGATGCAACCAATAGCAATTTAGGTTTCTTTTTTTATTTTTTTGTAATAAAAAAGTTTGGCTATATAGCCGAATCAGAAGCCAAATGTAGGGAGAGGATTCATTTCACTATCAATACAAAAAAAAAGGTTTCAATAGAGGTATTTTGGCTCTTCTTTTATTTCTTTTGAATCAAAAAATATAAAGGTTAGGGTTTATCTTTTTCCCCTTTTCCAAAACCAAAATCAAAGGCTTTTTTGCTCTTCAATCTTAAAAATTTTGGTTTCAAAACAAAAGAGGTTCGGATTCCCTTTTGATTTGGTTTTCAAATAAAACCCATCGTTTAAAAAATTCGTTCTAAAAGAGAGGGTTTCAAAGTTTACCCGCCCTTTTAAGAGGAGACCGACACGAACCTCGCCTTCGGGCGTCGGGTTTGGCCGGTGAGGCGGCGCCGCCGAAGAGTGATGTAGGAGGGCTTGGATCTGGTTTGTAACCGTGAAAGAAAAGAAAAAATGGCTTTTGGTGTTTTAAGAAATTAAAAAGCTTTTGTTTTGTTTCTTCTAAATCGAATTGAATGCGTATTTTCTACGCTTTACTTGCTTTAGCTTCCCCCACCCCTTGTTTTAATCTATCGTTTGGGTGCTTGTTTTGAGGTTAGGGGGTAATAATTTTTTAATCCTTTTATTTTCTAGTTCTATCATTTCAATCCTAGTCTGCTTTCTTATCTACTTTATGTTTTTATTCAATCTTGTTCCTTAAGTTTTGCATTGTTTGCATTTTTTTGTCTTTGTTTCATATTGTTTTTGTCACTCGTTATACATCTATATTATTATATATTATGTATATTATATAGACGTACATATGCCTATATCATACATTACGTATATTGTATATGTATATGTATATGTATACATATCTCTATTTTACGGCACTTAATTTTGGTTGTTTGATCAAGTTTTGCTATCGGCCTTATAGTGACACGCAATCGGGTATGATCTGTATTATTTATGACTTGTGTAGTGTAGCCAACTAACCCCTAACATCTAACCTTTAATTTCTGCTTTTAATTTATTATTTTTTTTTGTTCTATCCAGTACTTTTCGGATATTTATTTAATTTTTCGCGCTTTAATTTCTCCCATTTATTTTACGCGTTTCTTTTGTTCGATCGGTCTTTTATCCAGATTTTTTCTTTGTGTTATTTGTTTTTGCCATGTTTTTTTGTTTAATTTCCTTATTTTTGTGACATACATTCTATTTGTCATTTATTTAACCTTTTAATTCAATGGACACCTCGATAATGAATTAACTATAAACTATAGAAATGAGGTACTCATTAATTTTGATATTTGTGTCGTAACAGTCATGGCTCAATGGATGTTGACCGAATATTTGAATTAATTCTTACTGTCCGAAGGTAAACATTAACTAAAAATTGACAAATCACGACATCATGTTTAAATGCTTGCATCATGCATAAAGGTGATTGTACGAAGTTCGAACCCTAAATTAACACGGCAATCGGACTTATTCGATGTCGGTTTAATCTATGGCTTGTTGTATTGTCACCCTTATTAATTAAACATTTAATTAATTCAAGCACACCAAACTTTAAAGCCCATTTATTATGGTTTATAATCAAGTAATGGCATTTAATTAAAGTTAATTTTAATTTTAACAATTTCCATCGGTCAAAAACAATATTTGGTTTGGTATTGATTTCGGGCGTTGCGGGGTGCTAATCCTTCCCCACACGTAACCAACTCCCGAGCCCATTTCATGAATCTCTGGTTTTGTGGTGTCCGGTCTACCTTATCCGAGTGACCGATGGCGACTCCAGGTTTTTATCTTCAAATAAAATCAATTTTCAAAAATGTAAGGATACCCCATAGCCGAACTTATTTTTAATCGCTACAGTAGGCTATGTTGAACCACGTTAATTTTTGTCTCTTTTACATATTTTGGTCTATGTTGTTATCGCTTTAGTTATTTTGCCGTATACCAAATTTCTAACAATCATGATTTTTGAGTTTTGCCTCCTTTGAAGTAGCAAAGAAGAATGAGCTAGACAAACAATAAAACGAATGGTAAATTATATTGGTAGCTACTGAATTCTTAGGTCGCTTTTACTTTGGTCACTATTTTTTTAAAACTTGTATTGCAATATTCAATTTTTATTTCATTTTTATTATGATTATTGTCATTGAAAATTGTTGTTAAATATTATTCTCCAAACCCTTTGATTTTAAGAATTGACAGTCGTCACAAAATATTAGTTTTAAGTTGATTCGACAATTAAAATTGAGGAATAAAAAAGTTTTGACTTTTAATTTCGATTGAGATTTAATTAGTTTTTGAGAAAATTGAGAGGTTTTCCGACAAGTTTGAAATAATGGAAAGGTAGAGAAGAATAAAGTGAGTAGTTTGGTGATCGAAAAGTTTTGACTTTTAATTTTGATTGATTTTTTGAAGAGATTGAGAGGTTCTTGGCAAGTTTGAACTGATGGAAAGAAAGATAAGAAGAATAAATTGAGTAGTTTGTTGATTTTTTTCGACAAGAGAAATTATCAAACGACAACATAAATGACGAAAAAAGGAAGAAACGAGCCAATAGAAACCAAAAGTTAAAGTTTTTATGATCCGTCATTGTTAACCATTAGATCAAATTGAAATTAAACTATATTAATCTTCTGGGAAAATAAAATTTTCCCACTGTTAGGATAAAAAAACAAGTGCTCCGTTCATCAAAACTATCTACCTTTTGCGACTGTTTTTAATTCTTAAAATTAAGTATATTTAAGAAGAAAAGCTTTAACGACAGTTTTTCATTACAATAAAAACGAATTAAAAATTTAATAATTGAAATACAAATTTAAAATATCAAAAACTTTGCAAATAAAGTTGTTTCTTCCTTAAAATTTAGTTTGATATCAAAAGTTTTAAATTATCTAAATCTAAATTCATAAATCCACTTAAAATTTTGAATTTATTATTTTATTTATAAATTATTTAAGAATTATTTTTTGAATTCAAATACGAATTAAATAATATTGTCTTCCAGATATCTAAATCTAAAAGTTTAAATTCAAAATTTTAAATCATACATCAAATATCCAAATTTAAAACTACTAAAATTTAGATCATCAAAGTGCAAATCTCTTAAAACTTAAAAACAAATATATTATCCATTTTATAATATAAATTAGATTTCGGTCTCTATATTCATATTACTATGTAACTATTTCAAATAAATAAATATCTGAAATGTCTATTTATGTTTATTTTAATGGTAACTATTTTATGTACAAGCGTCTGTAAAAATATTGTTTCTACAAGCATTTTGGTTGAAGGGTTTAGAGGTTTTGTTTAGAATTTAGTGCTTATGATTATAGTAGACGAGCTTTAAATTTAGGGTTAAATTTTAGGGGTTTCAGGTTAAAACCTAAATTCATAACCTATTATCCAAAAAATAAACCTAACCTCTAAATTACTACACTTAAACCCATAAACCCTAAAACTTAGGCGTTTGTGGAAACATTTCATTTTCACCACCGCCAGTTCATGAAATATTTTCCATTATTTTAAATTCACAACGAATGATTTTTTTGAATAATATTAAAGTGATTACAAGATCGTATATGTTCATATATATTCTCAACCCTTTGACAATGCACACACGTCATTCGTTTTTTCACTGAAACCACTTGTTGGATTCACCACGAATGATATTTTTTTAAAATAGTTTAAAGGTGATTACAAGGTAGTCTCTGTTTATACCACAAATGATAATTTTAACATTTGCAAAAACTATCTAAATTCATAATATATGAATGGCTTAACCGTCAAATAGGTGCCCAAACTATGCTCTTTTTTTTCAGTTAGGTGCCTAAACTATTTTTCGGGCCAAATTGGGACCTAAAGTTTCATTTCGTGACCCATTTAAGGTTCATCGTTAATTTTTTTTGTTAAATGACACGTGTCACCTCTAGAAAAATCCAAAATTATATTAAAAATAAATAAAATAAAATAAAAATATATCTTGAAATTTTCAAATATTTCCAAAATAGTCCCCAAATCCGACTACCCCGCAGGCGGCGGCCGCGTTGCTGGCGACAAAATGAAACACCCACCATCGCCGAATAACGCACACGTTGTTCGTCACCCCTCCTACCGCCGTTCGTCTCAAATCGTTCGAAATAACCATTCGACAATTTCGTCGATTTGCACGCCGTCGTTCGATTTCATGCGACGGGGTGGTGGGGGAAACGGTTGTGATGGTCTGGAGACCGATGTGGCAATCGGCGGCTAAATCGACCCAAATTGGGATTTAGGTTTTGGGGTTTAGGGATTTTGGAATTTGGATTTTGTAAAATTTGGAAAATTTAGAAATTTTTTTGAAAATTAATTAATTTTATTTTTTTAATATAATTTTAGATTTTCTGGTGGTGACATATGTCCTTTAACGAAAAAAATTAACGGCGAACCTTAAATGGATCACAGAATGAAACTTTAGGTCCCAATTTAGTCCGAAAAATAATTTAGGCACCTAACTAAAAAAAAGAGTATAATTTAGACACATATTTACTTATTAAACCTATATGAATCGATAAAAATAAATAAATCAAACATTCAAATATGCGATCCAAATTTAGAATTTAATTTATTGGCTAATGGAGTAGGCGACGTTACATAATTCGTCGGGTAAGTTAGGGTTTTAATCCACGTGGCATTACAATCTGAAAAGTTCGTTCGTGTTCTCCGTTTTAGATCCAGGAGGTTGTCGGAAGGGGAAGGTGCAAACTGCAAAGTGAAGAAAAAGACTTAAAAACTCAAACGTAGGGAAGTATTTCCTCTTTCATTCTTCCATGAAGGGATTTTCCCGCCAAATTAATCCACCATTAACGGCCCTATTGCCACCATGATCACAATTCGACCTTCATTTCCTCTCAAATCCGCCCTCTTCGCTCTTCTTCTCTCCCTTGCTTTTCTCCATTTCAAACCCTCCTTCAACCCGGCCCATAACCAGACCCTAACCCGTAACGATACCCACAGCCGAACAAACCGTAGCAACCACATAATCCGGTTCACGGGCTACAAACCGGCGTCCGATCATCGTTCGTACTTGGAATCCAGCCTTCGATCCGATGGCTGGGAGTGGATCGAGAGGCGCAACCCGGCTGCTAGATTCCCGACCGATTTTGGGATGCTTTCTATTGAAGATTCAGTGAAAGAAGCCTTAATTGAGGAAATTCAGAAGCTGGGATTTGTAAAGGATGTGGATGTTGATATGAGCTATAACAGGGGCCTACTTGATGGTGCTTTTGAGAATGGGCAAAAACGACCAGGAAAGATTTTTACTTCGATGTCGTTTAGTGAAGAAAAGCATTGCCGTGATTCGGATTTAAGTAATTCCTCCATTAATTGGAGTCGCCATCTTTTGATGCAGGTAAATTTCCCAAAGTAAAAATTTTATTTTTCGAGAATTTTAATGAATAAAGTTATGGAATTACTTATGTTGTTGCTGTTGCAGAGGTCTCAAATTACTTCCTTGTTCGGAGCAGATGCTCTTTGGCGAAAAGGTTATACTGGCGCTAAAGTCAAAATGGCTATTTTCGATACTGGAATACGTGCTGATCACCCTCATTTTCGAAACATTAAGGTATGCTTAAGTGGGGAAATGCTGTTTTTTTAATTAAAAATATTCAAACTTTAATATTCACTTATGGAGCAAACTTTTCAGGAACGTACTAATTGGACTAACGAGGATACTTTGAATGATACTCTTGGACATGGGACATTTGTGGCGGGTGTTATTGCCGGTGAAGATGCAGAATGTCTTGGTTTCGCACCGGATACTGAGATTTATGCTTTTCGAGTTTTCACTGATGCACAGGTAATGCATGTTGGTATTAAAAATTTTCTTTATTTATGTATTGTGATTGGAAGTTGGCCCTTGACCTTTACAAATCACACCTATTTTCCCTCCTTGATTTCCTCTGAAATATATCTGCTTGTCTGTTTGAAAATGACTAGGATGCACTACAGATATCCGAAGCAAATTTGAATTGCTTATCACTAGAATACTAGAATTACAAGACATTTTAGCTGAGAAACTGATAACCACAATACCCTAAGATTTTATCTTTTAACGTCCGACTTTTACTATAGAGTTTGGTTCTTTTACTATAGAGTTTGATTCGATTGTGAGAATTTTGTCCTCAGCTTATTGCAGGTGTCCTATACATCCTGGTTCCTTGATGCTTTCAACTATGCTATTGCAACCAACATGGACGTGCTAAACTTGAGCATTGGTGGACCTGATTACTTGGATCTCCCATTTGTAGAGAAGGTACCACTCCCGTGGCCTGTGAATTTACTAAGGCTTATGTGTCAACCATCATTTGATAATTATTGTTTTGCAACTGTGAAATTTCAAATAAAAATGTTGGTTTTTGTCTGTTTCGCTATTTTGGATGTTCTTGACTTCGTCACTAAAATTGGTTTTGGTAGCACATGGAAATGCTTTAATTCTTTGTTTAAGTTTATTTTTTCTGCAAGATTTTATGTCTGTTTTTAATGCATTTACTTAATGCCTCCATAAACCTTTTATGCCTCTCTTAAATGATCATTCAAATTTGAGTTTCTCTTTTAATACTTTACATTTTGAAGGAGCATGCTTGTATTCTTTGTACAATAATTTCCAAATAAGAAATGATCACCTGTGGTTTACCCACTTTGGTGGTGAAACTTGCAATATTTATGTTAATGTACATGTTTCCGTGCGTTTCTCTCTGTCTCTGTCTCTCTATCTATGTATATATATTATGCATCTGAACACATTCCAGTTAACGTTTCCTGCTTTATGGATCTCCAGGTTTGGGAAATAACAGCCAATAATATTATTATGGTATCAGCGATCGGAAATGATGGGCCACTTTATGGCACTTTAAACAATCCAGCTGACCAAAGTGACGTTATTGGGGTTGGTGGCATTGATTATAGTGATCACATAGCTTCATTTTCTTCACGTGGCATGAGTACTTGGGAAATTCCTCACGGGTAGCATACCTTTCTATTCTACAATATTAACATATTCCATATTTTTTGTACTTATCCTACTTGGGTTTGAATCTTTAAATAAGTATTTTTATTTATGCCGCTCTTCCTTTTTTCTTCTTTTTGTGCAATTACTTTTCCAGCCCACAATCGTGTTTTCATTTTTAGAAAGAAAGAAAAAAGCAAGCTGACCTCTCCTGGCTCTGGATTCAGTTTAATTTGCTCAAGCTGCATTTGTGTTGTTGACATGAAACATATTTCAGAGTGCAGTTTCTGATCAGTGCAAGTTTTCTGCTACATTTTTTTATTATCTAGAAGTGTTCAGGTCTAGGAATTGTCACATGTAATTACCCATTCTTCTCATTACTGGTCTTACCAAGTCTTCTAATTCTCATACTCGTGTTGGCTCTTTTATCCTTTTTGTTATGATTAATGCATGAAGATTTAACTTGGTTAATTCCCTTTGCAGTTACGGGCGTGTCAAACCAGATGTTGTGGCATATGGACGGGAAATTATGGGATCTAAGATCAGTACTGGGTGTAAAAGCCTTTCAGGCACTAGTGTGGCAAGTCCTGTGGTTGCTGGTGTGGTATGCTTGCTTAGTAGTATCATTCCCGAGAACAAACGAAAGGAGATTCTGAATCCTGCAAGCATGAAACAAGCACTAGTTGAGGGTGCCGCCAAGCTTACTGGTCCGAACATGTATGAACAGGGTTCAGGGAGGGTAGATCTGTAAGTTCACCCAATCATGGGACTTCTCCCTTTTAACATTCAGAATTATTTCCCTTTGGATCTATTTACTATGTTAATAATTGATTATTTTATTTCTTTGTCAGATTAGAATCGTATGAGATCCTCAAGAGTTACCAACCTCGAGCAAGCATATTTCCTAGTGTTCTTGATTATACAGATTGTCCGTATACCTGGCCCTTTTGTCAGCAACCACTCTATGCTGGTGCCATGCCTGTGATATTCAATGCTACTGTGTTGAATGGGATGGGTGTCATTGGCTATGTTCAGAGTCCACCGACATGGCATCCTTCAAACGAGGAAGGGAATCTTCTAAGTATTCGCTTTACTTATTCAGAAATTATCTGGCCTTGGACTGGTTACTTGGCACTACACATGCAAATTAAGGAAGAAGGTGCGCATTTTTCCAGGGTGATTGAAGGTAATGTAACTGTTAGGATATACAGTCCTCCAGCTCATGGAGAGAGGGCTGCTCGCAGTAGTACTTGCATTCTTAAGTTGAAATTGAATGTGGTTCCAACCCCACCACGACCAAATCGGGTTTTATGGGATCAGTTTCACAGTATTAAATATCCTCCTGGATATATTCCAAGAGACTCATTGGATGTGCGGAATGACATTCTTGATTGGCACGGGGATCACTTGCATACAAATTTTCATATTATGTTCAACATTTTACGAGATGCTGGCTACTATATTGAGACACTTGGTTCTCCCCTAACATGTTTTGATGCTAGCCAATACGGGACTCTTTTGATGGTTGATCTTGAGGACGAGTACTTCCAAGAAGAGATTGAAAAGCTCAGGGATGATGTCATTAATACTGGGTTGGGATTGGCTGTTTTCGCCGAGTGGTATAATGTTGACACAATGGTGAAAATGAGATTTTTTGATGACAACACAAGGAGTTGGTGGACACCAGTGACTGGAGGTGCAAATATTCCAGCATTAAATGATCTTTTGGCTCCATTTGGGATAGCTTTCGGTGATAAGATTCTGAATGGTGATTTTTCTATTGACGATGAACAGAGTCGATATGTATCTGGAACAGATATAGTGAGGTTCCCGAGAGGTGGGTATGTACATAGCTTTCCTTTCTTGGATAGCTCGGAAAGTGGGGCCACTCAAAATCTGCTGTTGAATTCTGGCATGAACAAGGTAATTGATCATCAATGGTCTTTAAATTATTTTAGCACATTTTCATATTTTCATCATTAATGGTTGTAAAACCTCGAAATTTATGTTATATATTGGCATATGCAGGCAGACTCACCTATCCTTGGCCTGCTAGAAGTCGGTAAAGGTCGTGTTGCTGTATATGGGGACTCGAACTGCTTAGACAGCAGCCATATGGTTACCAATTGCTACCAGCTTCTAAGAAAAATACTGGATTTCACTGGTTCAAATATTAAAGATCCTGTGCTTTTCTCAAAGTCTGTTAAGCAAGATACGCCATTGTATGAAGACGACAACCACTTATCATCTCGTAGAACTGATGTAAATTTCTCTGCGTATTCTGCTGTTATTGGAAAGGAGTTGATCTGTCAGAGGGACTCTAGATTTGAAGTTTGGGGAACTAAGGGATACAGTTTACACATTAGGGGAAGAAACAGAAAACTACCAGGCTATCATGTTTTTGACTTGGGGAGAGGCTTAAATTCCACAGTTGATACAACGAAATCCAGGCGTCCCAAGTTTATAGAGAAGAGTAAGGGTGACTCTTTCGGAAACAGGTACTTGGGTGAGGTAAGAAGCAGAAGATTTGGCCTATAACAGATCCATTCTTTTTTATATGTTGAATCTAAAGACTCGTAAACCTACCTCTCATTTTCGCAGCTGGATATGCCTGAACTAGTTGCTAGGCAGTGGCTTGTACCTGTAGTAGTTGCAATTACAGGTTGGTAAATGTCTTATATATCCACACACACAGACAAATACATACATACATACGCACATACGTCGTATCTTCTTTCATTTATGGTCTAATATTTGATTAATGTCTCTGCTGTTCTTCAGGCTTTGTACTGTTGAGCATTTGTTGGATTCGACAAAAACGAGGGAGGCGGAGGCGATCTGGCTCTGGACGGTCACAGCCAATCTATAGTTAAGGGATAGGTTTTTCACAAATTTACTACTGTAGTGTTTTACCGTTGAAAGTTTTGACAGCAGCTGGCACCACAAAAGTTAATCTTGAACTCATTATGCAAATTAGTAATAATTTTCATGGTTCATATGCTTTTGTGTGTGTATATATCTCTATATGTAATGCAAAAGAAGCAAAAGATGGTATGTTAGACGTTAATTCAAGCACATTTGGCAGGAAAAAGTGAGCAACAAATGAAAAGAAAATCCAATTTTATAATAGCATTTAAGGAGCAAACAATAGAATCAAGCAGAGTGTATTCGTTGTTTACTTTTGTTTCAATCTCTAATGAGTTTTGGGTCAAACTCTAACAATGAATGGGACATAGAAGTAAATCATGAGGTCTAAAACCATAATAATGTATTCTTAAACAGAAAATATAAAAGCAATTAAACTTTTGTTAGTGTCTTTAAATTGTTTGGGATGAAATTGATGATTGAGATTAATTTTTTTAAGTGATAATCTTTTCATTCTACTGTTATTAATCTCTGTCATTCATTTCACGAGAAAATATGTGATGTATTGGCGGTGAAAACATTTTGTTTCTACAAGCGTCCTAATTTAAAGGGTTAGAGATTCATTTTAGGGTTTATAGTATAGGGGTTTAGGTTTAGGGGTTTAGAATATAGAGTTTGTGGTTAGAATTTAGGGTTTAGGTTTTAAGTTTTAGGGTAATATGGTAGAGATTTAATTTTTTACCTATAACCCTTAAATTCTATCCTTAAACTCTAAATTTAAACCAGAGTCCCTAAATTCTAAACACATAGACTTAAACCCTTAAACTAAATCCCTAACCCCTAAGATTAGAGTGCTTGTGAAAACAAAATGTTTCTACCCAGTGCATGGTATAATTACCATAATTTTAAGGGTTAGAGATTCAGTTTAAGGGTTTAAGTTTGTGTGCTTAGAATGTAAGGACTATTGTTTGAATTAAGAGTTTAAGATTAGAATTTTGGGTTTATAGATTAAAACTTAAATCTCTAACATATTACTCTAAAATATAAGCCTAATTTTTAAACTTTAAATTTTAACCACAATCTTTAAATTCTAAACATCTAAGCCTAAACTCTTAGATCCTAACTTTAAAATTAAGACGCATAAGTAAATAAAAAAATTTACCGGGATTTTCTCATAATATATGTAATTTCAGTGAGAACGTTGTGCGAATTTGGTGAAAGCAACGGAGCGCAAGGAAGAACATAATTCCACCTCTTAGCAAACGATTCGCTGAATACTTAAATCCTAATTTTGAAACCCAGTTCACCCCAGAACTACCCAACTCTAAAATTATTTATTTTTTATTTTTTTCAGTTTCTTCATATTTATGGTTTATGTTAGGTTTACT
The DNA here is from genome assembly GCA_019671005.1 of Hibiscus mutabilis. Lineage (NCBI taxonomy): Eukaryota > Viridiplantae > Streptophyta > Magnoliopsida > Malvales > Malvaceae > Hibiscus > Hibiscus mutabilis. Next base: position 15,934,153 of record CM033715.1, read on the forward strand.
GTAGAGTATTTTGCAACAAAATATTGTTTATTTGTTTGGTTGATTAATGTAATTCTTTTATTTTTGTTAGCACTCTTTCTATCTCATTAAAGTTATTTCTTGTTGACTTTTTAAAAGTTAAATTTTAAACTTTAATCATATTTTTTTTAAATAATTAAATTTTATAAATTGTATACTTTAAAACTACTTGATTGAAATTTTTTAAAATATATTTTCATATTTTTGTCCATTATAAATCTTAAGTAATAAATAATTAAAGTAAAAAATGAAAAAGAAATCAATAAAGAACAAGTTTAATGGAATAGAAAGAATATATTATTGTATTTTGGGTTGATTTAAATGTTTAGTATATATTTTTATTTGTAGGAGTGTTTAGTTGGTGGAAAAATATGAATGAGAAACTATGAGATTTGAGTCGGACGATTTTTTAACACAAAACCCGAAAACAAATGAAACATTAAAAAATTTTGCACGTAATGTGGTTGGAGGTAAACACTTGTAACAACGTTTTGAGTTGAAATTATAGGCTTAAATTATTTTTTAGAGGTTTGACCAGTTAAATTTATTAATTTAGTAAATAGAGAATTGTAATAATGAATTAAGGCGAAACCTCTCAAATTAAAAAGGAAAAGGCTATTAAAATGAGCTTGTTAGATTTAAAGATTTTGATATAAGAGTTGTAAAACTCTTTTACCCTTAACAATTATAAAAAGGTATTCAAATAACTTAAATATGCTTTTTAAGTAAAACATATTCTCATATATAATTTAAATAATTGTTTCCTTTAAATATATGAGATTAATACATATGCATAAAATATCATTTAAATTTAATAATTAATCAAATTGTATTAAAAATATAATTATATAATTAAGGAAATAATATTTAAATCATTCAAATATGGTTAATAATGTTATATTAAAAATTAATTTTCATAATCTAATTAATATTAATAGATACAAAATATTGATAACTAATAAACTATTCAAAAAAGTATTGAATATAACCATGTCTTTGTATGTTATTTTGCTTGTTCAAATAACTAAACATGTATAAATTATTGGTTAATTTTACTAAATATTTTTAACGTATTTCGCTAATTAAATCAATTAATAAAATCCACTATCAATTACCACTACTATTAACTAATATGATATATTATCAAATATCTGCTAATCGTTAAACAATCTCTTAATTTTTGGTTTAGGATAAAAATGGTAAAAGAAAATCCCACCCACACAACCCGTTGCCACTTGCCATCCCTAGACACATATAATGGACTTAATTCCTAAGATTCCCAAAATGCCGACAAAATACTTGTCTCACTCGCATCATAAAAACAATTCCTCTAAAACTTTTGAGCATATTCTCCTGAGAAATTAATTATTTTATTGTTAACTGAATTTTTGAATTTTATAGTTTTATTGAAAAAAACAATTTAATATGAGATAATTGATACTCCAAAATATATTTCATAAATTTTAAATATTACAATATACTCATGAAATGAAGGAGCAATCCGTTGAGGTTCTGTCATTTTTTGCTTTTATATTGTTTTCTAATTTCAAAAATTGTATAGAAAATTATAAAAAAAACTATTTTAAAATTTAAACTCTAAAATTTATAATTTATTTTAATACAACTCTAACGAAAATAAAAGAAAAGTTACAAGGTTTGTATTCCACTAAATTTTGGAACCCCACAGCAAATCATGGCGATGACAGGCGGTAGGTCCTACGGCAGTGATGGGTTCAACGTGTCAACATTATGGTCTCGCCAGCCTGCTTCAGTTTTAAGCATGTAGAACCGTACACGTGTCGCACCCATTCCCCAACCAGCCTGATGTTATCACACCAGACGGGCCAGCATGAGCCAATTATTCCCAATTTTTTTTTCTCTCGGTTACCCAAGATTTTATTCTGATTAATTCGAATCGATTTACATCGCATATCTAATTTTAGTAGGTAAATCTCTCAAGATAATTTTCTGCATACAGAAAGTCTTTCAATTCAGAATATACTTAAATAATATCAAATTGCTTACCACTTAAATCAACTTTATTAATTTCATTTTTCTTATTTATTGTTCCAATAGTGATCCCGCCTTAAACGACCGATTTGATAGAAAAAATGGACAAACAGTCGTTTAAATCAATTTAATGAAAATCTTCGGTTTATTTGATTAATTATTCGTTTCAACAATTTATTTTTTATTAAAAAAATTATTAATACAAGCTTCATTAAAAATCTCTTTAAACATAAATAAAAAATGCTTATAATTACATAACTAAAAAGAGTTCACAACAGTGAAACAAAAGTGACCAAAGCCACAAACAAAGTAAACAACTAGGAATCAACATCATCTACGGACAGAAGATGTAACACCTCCGACGGAGGATGGACATAACAGGTCTCGCCAATAGAACGATCCCGAGCCACACCTACTAATGCATTAGCAACAAAGTTCGCCTCCCGACCAACCTGCCTAACCTGAAATTCTGGCTTATAAACTCCCGAAGACATACAACAAGTACACTATCCGCCAAAGCTACGAACCTCCATTCAGAATTTAAACCATTGTAGCATTATCAATCTCAAGAACCTTTCGATACCTAAGACGCCAAGAATGAACAAGGGCATCATGCGCCGCCCATAGTTCCGAAATAAGAATCGAGCAAGAACCCAAGCTCCTCGAGGCTCCGAAAATCCAAGCACCCGCACCATCACGGAGCACCACCCCCACAACGGCCATTCTTTGACTCTCACGAACAGCCCCGTCGGCATTAGCTTTGATCCAACCTTGTGCCGGTGGCTGCCATTGCACTAAGACTCTCGACTGCCGAAATTAAGGCCCTCGAGATTGGCCAGCACACTCAATTTTAGTGAAAAGGTGAAGACTATAAGCTACCACGTCACCCAACCACCCTGGTTTACCATTGAAAACAATTATACAGTGTCATTTTCACAGAGCCCAAAGGATAATGGTGTTGAGAAATGCCGGTACACCCCATGGCACAACGAAAAAATTATTTGGCGTAATCCACTAGTGATCCATGTTCAAGGGACAAATTCAGCGCAATAAATGATGAAACGTTACCTCAATAAATCTGGAAATCCGCAGAGAGTATAGGAAAATCCAAATCGAATACGAGTCGTCACAACAGCGTTCCGACCTCTACGCAGTCCACCCAAATAAAGCGAACAATATTTTCTCTTCTCTAACTATTAGAGAGGTTTTCTGAAAAGCATATCTTTATCTGCTAGACCTCATGCCTTTATATAACATTTAAAACCTTAATTCTAATTAAATTCGAATTCTTTAAATATACATTATATTTATCCAAATATAATTAAATATGTAGAATCTGATTCTACTTCTATCAGGTTTCTTTAGGGATATATATATATATATTAATAGTATCTAATAATTACATTAATTATCTAGTATTAAAATATATATAAACGAAATTATCTATAATTCTAATAATCATAATAATTTCAGTTTTACTTATTTCGTGTACAATAAGTTTGTACACATGCTATCTAGTCGATATTTGTTCATTTTAATCATAGGGTGTGACCCTTGTAGGTTCATGTAACGTTAGCAGTAATATCCAGAACAATTATAATATTACAAGTAATGAGTGACATCTAGCAATACATCATTGCTACTTAAGTTATATGAAGTCGTGGTTCGATTTAACCTTTCTCCGTGATTAACTTCTTTTATGTATTTCATCCTTTTGTTCTCATATCTAGATCGGTCACAAGTCATGGATTAGTCACACGTGTATATCCCATCTATATTTCTTAATATCTTGAGTAGACTCTTATAAACGAATAACTATGATATCTCATATCAATTTATTCGAGCATGACCATGCATTTTCTAGTCTCACTCAATCAAATGGCCTATGATATTACTCCTATTATGTAGGAGGGACAAATCCTATCTTGATCAACCATATTCCGCTACATAGATTGTGACATATCCAATATCATTCTTTATAGTGTAGTCAGTTACGACACACATTTGACCGTATCAAAATCTATCACTCACGATGTTGAAATAATGATGATCTTAAGTCTAAGGATCATACATGTAGTTATCACCATGAGCAATGTTATGACTGTCACATAATAACTCAAGAAACATGCTTATAGCGGGTCAGTCCAGTATGTCATTCTCTAACACATACTTATGTATTGATTTTGACATCTCCATGTTAATGGCAACACTTTGTCATCAATCAACTACATATTAGTCTTAATACATTATTGTTGTTTATGCCCACAATAATTCTCGACTAAAGACATTCAAGAATAACTATATTATTTTAAAGACTTTATTATAATTCAATTTATTTATAGATGCACAAAATAAGACTGAAATAATAATAATGACTTTATATTAATAAACAATATAAAATAAGTATGTCTTTTACAACGATCTCATGATTAGTCTTTGGGCATACTCTAATAAATGGCAAAGAACGTTGGCCATCCCTGCACCCCTGCATGCCCTAACCTTCATCACGAATATTATCCGCAAGCCACAACACAAAAGGCTGTACCATAAAATCCTGGAGCTCACTACAATTGACAACCTGAACCCAGGTCTGGTGAGCAACCCGGCACTGCCTCAAAACATGATCCAGCATCTCATCTCCCTGGGAATAATAGGACACAACCTAGACGTAGCAAGATGCCGCCGACACCTCTCCGAGTTGGTCATCACCCTATTATGAAGGATTAACCAGAGGAAAACTCTTACCCTTTGGGGCACATTCACCTTCCAAATTCGGTTCCACAAACTATCACCTTGGTATGACACAGTCGGGCCAAGCGTCGTGTATGCCGAAGACGTCGAGAAAACGCGATTGTCCTCCCATCGTCACCATCGTCTATCACGTCCAAGAGTTGCATGGAAAGAGATCGCACTAGCAATTTTAATCAGGCTATCACAAGAAAGGACTTGTTCTAAGAGTTACCAATTTTATTGTCCCAATACCGTCAACATTGCAGCCATCGAAGTAGGGCTTGCAGGCAGATTCAGAAGATAGTGATCGGCTAAGGGTTCCTTGTCATCATGCCACACATCCCACCAAAAGTCTGTATGTCATTCATCCCTAACTTGCCAACATATACTTCTACGGATTTAAACTGAATAAATTAATTAAAAATAATGAATTTTTAAAACAATAAATTATTTATACATACATAATCAATTTAATTTAATATAAAATAAATTAATCCAACAATTTAATTCATTACATATAAATATTTAATTTAACAATTGTAACTTTTATTTTATAAATACTTTTAAAAAAAACATCAATTCATTTTATTCACTATTTTGATCCATTTAATTCATTTTTTTACTAAGTAAAGAAATATTTACATTCCTAAGGTTGATACTAAAATTTAAATTCATACAAGATATGACAATAAATTTTTTTAACTACTCGGCTAATTAATAAATCTTTGTTTAATTCAATTTTGAAAATGCTTAAAAGTTTCAATTGTGTCATATATATTAGTATTTTATTTGTACACAGTTTAAGGGTATATATATATATTAATGCTGGGAAAATGTACATTGTATTTAGAACATAGAAAAAGTACATGGTATCTAACAAAATATCACGTACACATTTGTTAAAAGGGCATGGAAACCCATATGCTACTATCAGTATTTTAATTGAATAATAGTAATTCGATATCATTATTATTAGGGTAATTAGTTGATGCACCGTTAGTAAATTTTTTTTTTCTCACAAACGACCTTTTAAAGCTGACATGTACCTTTTTTAAAGATCCTAAAGTTTAAAATTTAAACTATAAAATTTATTTTTAAATCTTAAAACTTAACAACAAACGGTAAAACTCTAATCTCTAAACCCTAAAAACTAGATGCTTGTGGAAAAAAATTCCATAACAAGTGTATAAAATATCATATAGTAGTGTTTTTTAGGTAGTGCAATCATATTATTGGTTAAAAGTTGATAGTTTGTGTCGAAAAGTGGTGTATCTGATAAAAGTTAGAGTAAATTAGAGGTGAGCGTTCAATCGAGTCAAGTCAAAAAAATATTGAGTTATTCGAGTTGATGCGTCAAATTTTACAACTCAAACTTAATTTATTTATTTTTTCCGATTTGAGCCAAGTTTATGAAATTCGAGTTAAGTTTTCGAGTTCCTATACAAATTTTATTGTAATTATTTATCACGTTATAGTACAATTTGATTTCAATTTAAACGACTTTCTCTAACTATATAAGATATGCATATATATCTTCATATTATTTTTCACATGTATAAATAAGATTTGTAATATTATTTAATAAAAATATCATCTAAACTTCTAAAATATATTTATAATATTATTTTTTGAAACTTAAAACTGTGAGCTTTATTAATAAACAAAAGAAAATTAAGAACATAACTTTTCAAAGGTTTCAAACATCCAAAAAAACAATAAAAAGAGACATCCAAAAGAAAACTAAAGGGCTGCTCCGGCCAAATTAGACACTTCCTCTTTGTACCACAGCAAATCTCTGAAGTTTATTGTAGGAAGAGTCTCCTAGGGAGTTATCAAAATATGAACTAAATGAAATCCTCAATATAAACCTGTAAATACCTTTTACGTTAGTTCCATAGGCTCCGATCCGCTACACAATTATGATTACATTGGCAAACAACCACAAAAGGGGATCAAGCTATCCAAGACCACCGACAATCACAAAGGGGTTCAAGCTTTATTAATAAACGAAAGAAAATTAAGAACATAACCTTTCAAAGGTTTCGAACATCCAAAAAAATAAAAAACCGACATATCCAAAAGAAAACTAAAGGGCTGCTCCGGCCAAATTAGACATTTCCTCTTTGTACCACATCAAATCTCTGAAGTCCATTGTAGGAAGAGTCCCCTAGGGAGTTGTCAAAACATGAACTAAATGAAATCCCCAATAGAAACATGTAAATATCTTTTACGTCGGTTCCATAGGCTCTGATCTGCTACATAATTATGGTTACATCGGCAAACAACCACAAGAGGGGATCAAGCTATCCAAAACCACCGACAAACCCAAATCAAGAACAAATGTCATGAGAAACATTACACAACCATCAAGCGGCCGCAAAGGTATCTAAAAAATATGTCATAAGACAAAGACGTGCCATAAAGACATAGAAAAGACGTGCCACAAAAGTAAAAGAAAACAAACGTAATAAAATTTGCGAGAAAAAAATAATCAAAACATATAAAATTTCATTAAAAACTAAAAAATTAAAGCGAGACATAAAAACATGGAAAAGATTAAACACCAATGATCAGCAACCAACATTAAGACTGATGTCGCCGACCGCCGGCTAAAACAAGAACAAAAAAAATACAAAACAAAAAATTTGGGAGAAAAAAAATAAGCAGTTAAGGTTTACGGGTTTAGGAAAATTGGGAGAGAAAAAACAAATAGCTAGGGTAAATATTCCAAAAACCTATGTTTATAATATTATTTTTAAATAAAGAATTTTTAGAGATAAAATATTGATGAGAGTATAAATGAGTCAATAATTTGATGTGAAGAAAAACTTTACAAAAAATTAGTTGAATGATCAAATTGAATAAAATGTAAAGTTAAAAGACTAAATTGCAAAAAGAATATATGTTGTTAAAAATATGAATTGAAGTTACATACATATTATACAATGTTAGTGAATCATGTAGTTTAATTTTGGTCAAATATAGACTTAAAACAAAAAATGAATTGAAGAAATGAGAAATCATTCAAAGTTGAGGGGCTAAAGTTAAAAAATAAGAAATTTATTTTAAAAATATGAATTGAAGCTAAATAGGTATTCTAAAGTGGTTTAGGAGCATGTGGTTCAAATTTGGTCAAAAATAGACTTAAAACAAATGAAGAATTAAATAAATGAAGAAATCATACAAAGTTGAGGGGCTAAATTGCAAAAAGATAAAAAAAATTATTTTCACAAATGTGGGTTGAATCTAAATAGGTATTCTAAATTGGTTTAAGAACATGAGGTTCAAATTTGGTTAAAATGGACTTAAAATGAAGGAGAAATTGAAGAAAAATAAAACCATGGACTAAATCGCAAAATTGTAAAATTTAATTTTTCGGTTTTTTTGCTTTTCGAGTTTGATAAATTTCAAATCGACTAGAACTCAAAATTTTATCGAGTTGACTCGATTAACTCGATTCGAATAACTCGGAAAAAAAATCAATTTTTTCGTGTCGAATTTTACTCATCCCTAGAGCAAACTTCAACATCAATCATTAAATTATTTATTTTTAGGTGGATGTGTATCTTGTATTGCAACTCAAGCAAAAAGCTTTACCCCGTTCTGTACAAGTATGAAAAGCTAAGAAAACTATATTGTAAACTATGCTATGTTCCACTCATGACGAATGGAATTGCTAATCCTACCATTAACAGTAACCGGTTTCCCTTGGAACTTCATCTGTACAAGTCCCATAATCTGTTGAACAACATCTTCAATTGAATGGCGAGCTCCCCTGAATTGTATACAATTTCGTTCCCTCCAAACAACATATATGTAAGCATTCTAGGCCAACTTGAAAAGCATAGCCTGCAAAGATTTCCCCCGCAAATTACTAGTAGCCCAGGCAAGTTCCTGGCTCCACGAAAGCACTCCCCTTTGAATCAAACACTTCCGCAATATACATTCCCAGATCCCTTTCGAGTATGCACACTGAAAAAAGAGGTGATCTCGACTCTCTATTTCACTAGCATACAAAAGGCATGTGCCCTCAATAGCAATACCAAAGCAAATCAGTCTTTCTTTGGTGGGAAGCCTGTCAAGAACCGCCATCCAAGCTATGGTTGAGTGTTTGGGAATATGACCGGAATGCCATATCAACTTCTGCCAAGGTACCTTGTCCCTCCTACTCTGAATCTCCTGCCAAATCGACGATATGTTTGCAAACAAATCCCCCATCAGTCCCGAGATAGAATGAGCTCTCTCCTTAAGTTGTAAAAGTTTCCGCCAAGTCCAGCTACAGTTCGGTTTAAGGGCCATGCGCCATAAGGAGTCGCCCTTTATAACATAGCAGTGCATCCAAGCAACCCACACTGACCCATCCTGAAGCAGAAGCTTCCTTATGAGGTAAATCAGGCAAGCATGATTCCAACTCTTGAGGTCTTTTACCCCTAGCCCCCCCTCGGACTTAGGATAGCATATGTTCGACCAGCTCACGCGTGCTCCCTTAGCAAGTTTGTCCTCCCCTTCCAAAAAAACCGAGCACACATGATTAATATGCTTCAAGACTGCACTAGGCAAACAGAGTTGCCTACTCCAGTAATTCTGGATGCTGCATATCACAGACTGGATGAGTTGCATCCTTCCTGCATAGGTCAACTTTTTCGCTTTCCAGCTCTGAAGCCTCTTGGCAATCTTCTCAATAAGAGGAGCACAATCCCTCACAGTTAGCCTATTGGAAATCAATGGAATTCCAAGGTATCGAACAGGCAATGCACCTCTCTTTATTCCCGTTACATCATGGATTCCCTGCAGCACGCTCTCGTCCATACCAGTGCTGAAAATCTCAGATTTGGCAGAATTCATTTGCAAACCAGAGAGGTAATAAAAAACTGCAACACTCTCCAAACCCCTAGAACAGAATTCATAGAGCCCTTAGAAAAAATCATTAAATCATCGGCGAAGCACAGATTTGTGATAGGAACCCTATGACATTTAGGATGGTAAGAAAACACACCGTGCTTAGCTGCTGCATCAAGAAGTCTAGAAAGAACATTCATGGAGAGGACAAACAAATATGGGGAGAGGGGGTCCCCCTGTCGAACGCCCTTGGCCCCCTTAAAATAACCAACAAGTCCTCCATTTATAGCTATAGAGAACATAGGAGAGGTGATACATTCTCGAATCCAACCAATCATTATACTGGGCATCTCCAAGGCCTCCAAGACAGCAAGAATGAAACCCCAATCAACAGGGTCAAATGCTTTTTGGAGGTCAATCTTTAGGGTACATCGAGGAGAAAGAGAATTCCTACTATAGCCCTTGACTAATTCCTGAGCCATCAAGGTGTTGTCAACAATGGAGCGCCCTGGCACAAAAGCACTCTGGCTATTAGAAACAATGTCCGGGAGGAAGGGCTTCAATCTGTTAACAATGATGCGAGTAATACACTTGTAGACCATAGTGCAATATGAGATAGGTCTAAAATCCCTCATGTGGTTCGGGTTGGGGACTTTAGGCACCAGGACTAAAGTGGTGGCATTAAAAGGAGAGAATATTCGAGACTGAGTGAAGAAAAAGGTCACGGCCTTGACTAAATCATCTACAACAATGTCCCAAGCAACTTTAAAGAAGTGGGAGGTGAAACCATCAGGCCCGGGAGCCTTGTCAGAATTTTGTGCAAACATAGCAGCCTTTATCTCCTCCCGGGTCACCCTAGCTTGAAGAAACTGCTTAGCATCCATAGAAAAAGAGAATCCCAGCAATTCCCTCAACAGGGCAACGAAACAGTTCTCAGCTGATTCATTTCGAGAACCCAGGAGCTCCTTAAAGAAGCGAACTGCCTCATTAGAAATTTCCTCAATCTCTTCAAGTCTCTGCCCATGGTCATTGTTGATGGCCCTGATAGACTGCCTATGTTGCTTAATAGCTACCATGGAGTGGAAAAAGCGAGGGTTTTGATCCCCCTCCTGCAGCCACAGAACTCTAGATTTCTGTCTAAGGAAGCTCTCTTCAGCACCAAGAAGGGTTTTCAACTCACTGCACACAGCTTGTTCATGTAACAAAGCATCCATTGAAGGAGTACCAGACAAGACTTCAAGTTGCACCCTTTCCAACTCAGCCTTCTTCTCTTTCACCTTCAGAGTTATATCACCATACCTTCCTGAGTTAAGGCTCCTTAAAACTGGCTTCAATAATTTATTAAATTATTTATTTTTATTTTTGAATTATTTTTTAAATTTGATTATTAACATTATCTTTGATCACATACGTTAAAATTATTGAAGATGATGACGTGACTTGGTATAATAACATATTTATTCATACCTTATATATTTTATTAACTTGATCATAATTCAATAAATTTATCGTAAATATTTAAAATATTATCAATTTGATCCTCATTTTAATTCTAAATAATTTAATAAATCAATATGAATCATCAAATTTATTAAATTATTTCGAATAATCAAATTGGTAGAATATATAAATTTTGGAAATAAAACTTTTATATACCATGCCACATCACTATTTTGTCTACTATTTAATTACTAATAATTTGTTTGTAACAAAATTCTAATCAAGTGAATTGTTTGTAACTTAAAAAATAATTTATTTTTTACCAAGCACATAATTAAGTGACATATAGAGATGTCAATTAGGCAAGACAGGTGCGAATGATGCTCTCTCTACATCATCATCGCCAAAAAAAAATTATCTTCATCCCCGCTCCACGACCCATTGCGGGTACAAAATTTAAAACCATCATCACCCCACCATCCACGTGGTTCCTAAAACTTACCTAATCCCCGCTATACCTCTCATGCGACCTACTTCTTTATATGTATAAGTTAAATAAATATAAATTATTTTTTTGAAAGATGTATTAAATATTTGTCCTTCAGACTTCTACCACATATGTGACATTGTTTTAAATGTAACCACTTAAAAAATATAATAAGTAGTCGTGCCATTTTAATTGGTAAGTTAAAATATAATCTTAACACAGGTTAAAATTAAAAAACTCAAAAGTGGGGACCGTAGTGTATTGAAATTGAGTGATATATGAGAAAATTCGACTCCGTCAATGCCCTCATTTTTTAATTATTTTTTAAATAGTGAGTCGAGTGTTATCAAAATTATTTTTTTACATATTCTTGTTATGTATATTGGGCCATTAGAGATGAGGCGGGTACAAGGTCTTATCTATGTCTATCTCTCCACCCACGAGTCTAATTTTTTCATTATCTTTGCCCACCCCACAAAATTTGTAATAATCCATACCCAATATGATGCGAAGTAGAACGAATCTCCACAAAAACGCCCCACTAACATCCCTAGTCACATAGGTTTATTTACCCTTAATATTATTATAAGATTTTTTTGCCATTTACGCTTTATGTAATATTTAACTAAAACAATTACAATTATTTTTTTAACAAATCTTAAATGTAATCTTAATCCTACCTAGAGAGCAGGGGAGAGGGAACTCTAGTAAAAGGAAGGAGGTGCTCCTAATGAGTCTAGTACCCATAACTTAAAGGAATACAAGGAAATAAAGATGAGCAGCTTAACCAACCGATCAAATATACTTACTCAATTACTATTATTATTTTAAAATCAAACACAAAAACGAGTTAACATTACAAATCCTTATCTTAGGTTGATTTGTTAATTATAGTTTTATAAAACATTCTTACAATACATTTTTTGAAAATATTTTAACATATCTCTACTTATTATATCCCTACTTATTAATTATTATAAAGTGGTTGATTGATTTGGTTTCACAAATTAATTCAACATATTTCCTAAAAAATAATTAAATTACTTTTAAAATACTTATTACCTATATAATTTTTGAAAAAATAATTAAATTACTTTTAAATATTATATGTGCATTTATTTTTTTATAGTCTACTCAATGACATATTAAACTCAGGGCTAGCTAATAGGGAGAGCACCTTGAGACTGCTCAAGGCCTCCAATCAGTCTAGGGACCCTAAAAATAATTATCTTATTTTTAAAATTTATTTTTTAATTTATTAAATACATAAATTAATTTAACAATAAAAAATAATTACCAACAATTAATTGGTCTAGTGAGATAAGACACTAGATCCCTTAAGCAAGGTCAGAGATTCGAATCATGACGTTGTGAATAAAGCAAATTGGATTGTGAAGGTCGCCCTCATAATGGTCTCTATAGTACCTGATCCAGATTAGTCATCCATTGGGTTGGATACGGGTGGTTAAAAAAATAAAAAATAATTTTTTATCCTAACATTTAATTCTCTTTTCCAAATCTCAAAATTTATTTTTTTCAAAATTTAATTATCTCTCTACCCTTCTTCAATCTAACGATAAAAAATAAATAAATGATGCAATAGTCTTTAAAATTTTGTATGTATTGTCAAAATCAAGCTTCATATCACATTCATTTACCCTCAATTCAATTCATTCAAATTTTCTTAACAAAATAATGCAAATAATGTATTTAACAAAGATTAATCATGCTTTTATAGTTTATTAATAAAATATTAAATTAATTGTTCAAAGTATTAGAACATGTTTTCATTTTATAAGAGTTCATTTTTGAATTTTTGCATAGGGTCCCGAAAAATATCTGAGACGACCCTGATTAAACATTCTATTTCAATTTAATTTTGAACATATTGTATATGTATTTATTTATTTAAAGTACTTTTTTAATAGTCAAAGTACTTTTATTATAGGGCAAAGTACACAAATGGTCACTAAATTATCCAAAAAAATACAAATTGGTTATCAAACTTTCAAATGTTACATAATGAACATTAAACTTTAGTTTTTATTACAAAATGGTCATTGAGCCATTAACTGTTGTTTACTGAGTGACGTGACAGTTACGAAAATTTGTATAGCAACATATTTATCCCTTAATATTTACACGTTCAGTCAATTTATACATCAATAACAAGGGTTAAATTAGGATAAAATTGATTGAATGTGTAAATATGGATGACTAAATGTGTTATTATTCAAATTTTCGTAACTGTTACGTCATTCACTTAGCAACAGTTAACGGCTCAGTGACCATTATGCAACAAAAACTAAAGTTTAATGTCCATCATGTAACTTTTGAAAGTTTGGTGACCATTTTATATTTTTAGAGATAGTTTAGTGTCTATTTGTGTACTTAACTCTTTTTATTATAATTAGATGTTATTGTACATATACGTGTGACTCAATAACTAATTAAAGCAATATTTCCCCAAATAATTTTTTTGTAATAATTAAAAATATTTATCACATTCTCTCAAATTTTTCAGTGACGAGGTTGAATAAATATAAGTTTATAGCTTTATAATTAAGTTTTTTTAGGTGAAGTTATAATTAAGTTTTTTTTCCAATTTATACAAAAATTGAAAATAAAAACAAAATATGGAAAATCTAAAACTAAAAAGAAAAATCAATAAGAAAGGCAGAATCCAAGATATTCCACGTGAAGCAACTAACTAAAAGCCACCCCCTAACAGAGAAAACGGATAAGGCGGTGGTACACGCGCCTCCATCCCTGCCACCGCCATTTCTCCTAAATAACCCAATTTCCCATTCCTATCACCATACCCAATTTCAATTATCGGCGGTACCACCATCGGCGACTGGCTCATTATAGTAGCGCAACCGTAGTCCATTACTTGTGCCACAACATCTCTACGCCCCAACACGCCTACGGAACCCTCAGGATACGCTAATGACGAAATTAATTCAGGATGCCATCCTTCATCAGATTTCACTGAATTACTTGAAACCGCCGCGCTTGAATAAGAAGAAAAGGAGTGAGGAGAAGAATACGAAGGTGGTGGTGGCGTCACCTTCAACCACCGCTTCTTCTCCGCCGTGAGTTGCCTATCCCGTTCCTTTTCGACCATCATACGAGAAAGGAAACCAGGGTCTTCGACGACTTTGTGAAGAAACACCACCATTTGTTGCGGCCGTCTCTCCGTCGTCTCTAATCGCTTGTTCATCCCTTGCAACTCTTCTTCCATCGACTTCTGTTCCTCTTTCAGCCTCGCTATTTCCGCCGCTATTTCGTCGTCGTCATCTTCCTCTAAATCCTCCGCTTTCACCGGCATATGTCGATTTTTACCCTTCTTTCTTCTCACAACATTCTTCAGCAAATGCTTTTGGCCTCGAAGAAACCATTCATTCGCAAGTTCCCACCTATCTGGATCCACCTTCCTAAAACCCTAAATCATCAAACAAATTATCAGCTTAAAGAACATTTGATATATATGTATGTAATCAACTGAAATTCAGAACTTACATAAGTATTAAGCTGGCGAACGAAGCTAGAGAAATTGTTGTGTTTGAAGGCAAGATCTTGGTAGAGAAATCTAAAGGGTGGATGACTAAGAAACTGTTATTAGCTTTGCCCCAAGTTATAAAAGCGTCGGTCATCGGATCATTAACCATCTCATAAGTTTTCGCGACGAACGGCGCAACAATATCGTCACTGTCACTGTCACTGTTACTGTTACCCTCCATTATCAAAACTCAAACATGAACAGAGGTTTGAGGTATTACTGTACGAGTGAAAATATATAATGGAGGCAATCTTCAGTGACCAAGCCTCCAATAATAACAAATTGATTCCTCCAAAATTATAACTTCATTTGATTAAATTCCATCTATTTAGAATTATTAATATGTAAAGGAGATTTAAATTTTTTATATTATTAGGTTTTTATATATTGAACAATATATTTTATTAAATATTTAGTTTAATCAATACATATTTAATATTTAAAAATTAATTTGAATTTATTTATTTATCTATAGAAGAGAATGATATGATATTTTTTTGAAGTGTCACGTGACGTGGGATCCACATGGGTTCGTTTTGATCCTGTTTTGCTACACGTCATGGTTCCCTAATGGAGTTGGATATTTTCGATTCCATATTTGGATGTGCTTTCCATACGCGCGTGTTAGGGGTTTGTTCCAACGCGTCTAAGCTAACTTGGTCTTTAAGAATTGTAAAACAATTTTCTTACGCAATGGATTACTTCGGTACATTTTGACAAATACTTTTTTTAGCTACCCTCATTGTTACCCTGTAAAATTTAGAATATAATAATTTAAAATTTTAAAAATTTTCAATATCTTTTTTAAAGTGTTTAAGATATTTTATAAAAAGTAATTTAGTGTACATTTTGTCAAAATAATTAACTTTTTTACGAATTAAATTTGATTAACCTTACATTACCTTTCAAGGAAATATTAAATTTTAAATAATTTTGAGGTGACGGTCGTAAGAATAGTTCAATGTACTTCATGCTGGCATTACATTATTTGTGTTATATGTCATGTCAATAAATAAGTTAAAAATATATAAATTTAAAAATACATAAAAGATACATAGACATTTAGGTAGAATATTATGTCAATGATTTTAACATTTATGTAAAAAATAGCTATTCTATTTTTATTTTTTGAAAAATTGAAGATTAAAGTCAATTCAATAAAAATGATGATGATCAAAATGAAAACTCATAGATTATCAAGGGCAAAAATTATCTTTATACGTTTAAAAAAGGAAAAAAAACTTTATACAATTTAGTTAAGTAAATATGAGATTAGCAAACGATTAAGTTCTGTTTTGAGTATATAAATACGTATAAAATTCGAATTATGAATATAATATCAAATAATTATTGAATTATTTTATGAAGGAAAAACTTTTTTCTTCCATTTGATGTTATCGGATACTAAAATTTATTCATGAGCTGAGTTAGATAGTAACAAAAAGGTTTTATTTGTTTACATTCCAAATTAGATTATACTGACCCAGTTTTCTAATTTTTTTGAATATGCTGGTGCGATTATAAAGTAATATATATTTAATTTTCTTAGCCATTTAACAACGTACACACCGTGCATTTATAGTGGTTGAACCCAAATGACTTGAATGAACTACATCATCTTTTACCACAGAAACCACTTCACGGATTCACCTAGTTTTCTAATTTTTAAATAATTTATATTAATATACATATATATAATCCAATTTTATTAACAAAAATAAGTTACTCTTGATCGTTTAGGACTTTTTTTTACGTTTTTTCTTGACGTTGGCCAAATGGCTATTACCTATAAGTTACTCATACTTTTTATTGTGTTTTCTTCTATCTTATCTACTTTCTCTTTTTATCTTTTTAATTTTTTATTTCGCATATTCGAGTTTTTGTATTATTTTAGTTAATAATTTTTATAATTTCTAATGAAAATGGTAGAAGTTTTTTTCATGATCTTGTAGCACATTTTTTTTATGATTAGATTTGATGTTATATTGTCTGTTTTTTATTTTGGTTATCTTGTTAATCTTTAGTTATTTTTTTAATCTACGCCTGATTTTGAACTCAAGTTATTTTTTTATATTAATAAGTACTCACAATCATCTTATATAGGTCATACTTGACATGTAATAAAATCAATTATTAACGTGTCATTATCGTTATATTCATTTTTATGTTAGTATTGACTGTGCTGATTTTTCACAGTTGACATAGTATTTGTTCATATCATATATTTTTCACTGTTAAAAAAGAGCCCATGTCAACGTGGGTCCGAATACATGGCTGAAAAAAACAGCATGCCACGGCTCACAAATAAAATCAGAGTAACAAATAAAATCTACATTACTCATGTTACTCGAACTCGAGTTCGAGTGACTGTATTAGAAAGTTGAGCATATAGATATATTAAGTTTTTCTATTTCATATTTAAAAAGAGTAATGTTCGAATATATGTTGAACATGAACGTTAAATGTGAACAGCATAGAGTGAAATACAAAGCAAAACCATATTTTTCCCTTTTTCAGACAGAAGGTGAATTGGTATAATGCTATACCAGGACAAGCTTGAAAACACAAACAAGATGTTTCTGCTGCAGAAATTTTACATATTTTACAGTGTAAATTATATATATGTGCGTGTGTGTGTGTATAAATCAAGAAACACAAATCTTGCTTAACTTGAACCATCAAAAATGGAGGAAGAAACAAGATTCCACTCTTACCAGTCACCATCCACTCTGATAGGTGCTGTAGGCCGGTCATCAAATGTCGGTACTATATAAATCCACCCATATTACTGACCAGCTGAATTCCACAAATGTAATAGTAGGTTGTACGAGCCCTATTTCGGCCAGGTGTATCAATTCCCAGAAGATGTTAAAACATCGTGTTCGTTTAAAAGCTTCTGGAAACGAGCCAAGCGGGTTTGTAGCTGTAGTATTTCTGCAGCTTTTTGTGAAAGAATGGTATTTAATTTAGAGATATAGTTATCCAGCTGATTGCCTGGTAGGTCAACTTCAGCTAGCAGATTCATTTCCTGCAAGCATTAATAACAATAAGAACAAAGTTACTCATCTATGTTAATCGAACTCGGAATTTTAAATAGTGGGTGATATGTAAAGCTTTCTTTTCATATATTGAAGGTTTACTTTAAGAAAAATGAAATATCAGAGCAACACAGTACTTTACCTCCCTAACAATCTCAATTGTGCGCTCCACTTGCCTCTGGTGAGCAGATACGAGGTCTTCCTCTTCCTGGTAATAAACAATATAAATTTCATTTCAGAACTTGATACAATTAGAGAAGATAATTCACATGATCGGATCAATTGGTGGTACCTTCAACAGGGTATTGAGATCATCATCTGAATTTGAATATTTATCATCAAACGTTGAAGGATCCACCCGCTTCTCCTCAGAGTAAACCAAATCATCCACAGCCATTCCGTTTAGACCACCTTTCTGACCCTTGTAATAATCTGAATACACTGAAGCCAAATTTCCTTCTGTCCTTCCACTTGGAACACGTTCCACTTTAAAAGGAGGAGATGCATCTCTTTCAATCCGGTCTGACCACCATTGTCTGTTCTTTTCAAGAGGAACAACACTTATAATATCCTCAAAGGTATCGGTTGCTAAAGATGAAGCCAAGGGCAATGCAGTTGACTCCCTAAGATTCGAAGATGAAGATAGTGTATCCTTCTTTGAGTTGTTCCCTTTTGATAGGCTCTTCACCCTGAAATTCAAGAATTCACAGCATTATTAAAAACAAACGCACAACTCACTTCTAAGATTCGATTTTAGATATAGAACCACGTACCTATCTGCATATCTGAGTGTATTCAGGGTGTGTTCACATGACCCTGAGCTAGGTGAAATACAAGATATCATAACAGTACGCGAGTCACCAACAAATGAATCTCTAAGAACTTCAGTCAGCTTACTTCCTCTGAAAGGAATGTGACCCTGGTCATTGTCAAGAGCTCTGATGCATTCTTTTAAAGCGAGTAAACTTTTATTAATTTCTGCACCTTCCATTCTGCAGAAATACGAAATCAGCTCATTATGATTTAAACAGCACATTCTATATAACGGATGTCACTGCAACCCAGACTATATGCAAATAAAAACAGATTTGGTTATCTATTTGCTTGAATGTATGATGCAAAATGTTTTATACCTTGTCTGTTTGTCATTGTCAGTCGTATCTGCACCACGCTCACTTCCAGCAAGGTCTATAAAAGAAAGCTTCCCTACAAGTCTAGCTGGCTTTTTTTCATTGCCATCAGCTGATCTCTTGATGACAAGCTGAAGAATTGCATGAGACCTCGAGGATTCTTCATTTGCTCCAGTCGTGCCAGTGCGTCTGGTTGCATTTCCTCTCTCAATCAACTCTTTGATCATTTCAACATCTAATACCTTGTACTCTTGCAAACCCACAATACATACTTGCTGTTTACCATCTTCTCTCATGAAAAGCTTTCTGCAGAAAGTAGAATCCTAATCAGTAATCAGGGAATTATAAACTGTAGGACAATTTATCTAGGTTTCCGAATACATTCAAATGTAACTTACTTCCGATCATTAAGGAGATCAAAGACTTTTCCCCCATATATCTCAAAGAAACTGACAAAGAGTTGGAAACCTTGGTTTCTGTATGAGTGGTGCATTAAACTTAATATATCTTGAGATGCTTTTAGAGGCAGTGGCTGCATAGTATACGTCTTTCCGCTTCCTGTACGAGAAAAAAGTCAACTAAAGTTCATTTGCAAGAACATGAATTTCAAATTTACGATACTTACCTGTTTGCCCGTATGCAAAACAAGTTGCTTTTGTTCGATTGAAAATCAGGGGGACTATCGGCTCCACAGTCTCAGAATACACCTAGAGCAATGCAAAATGAAATTATGAAATTAGCAAAATGGCGCATTAGAAGTTATCTGAGTCTTGCATATCCTCACTTCCTCATTGCCAACATCTTCATTCAGCACAGCATCAAAAAGAAATTCATGCTTCTCAACATATTCTGTCAGGTCAACCTGAAGGAATAAATCATTAGATCTCACAGGAAAAAACTGCTTCTAGCTCAAATAATTAGCCATGGAAGATCTAAAGTGCTAAAACTGGTGGAGATTAGCATGAGTTGCAGAAGCTTTCGAATAATAACTCAATATGGATTTTCCATGAAAATCAAAGCAAAGAGCAATTAACTTTGTTTCTGATTTTATCAAGTAATCTCTTGAAAATGCTATAGCATGACTGGTGGGTTAGGAGCTCAAGTTAGTGAGTGCACCAAACGAATAAATCCAAACATAAACATCACATTCATAACAACAACTGCAGGAAAAAGAGGAAGCCCTGCCAACTACTCACCTTTAGTTTTTTTTCATGAACCGTTAGTGCATTGGAATTTGACTGTATAGTAATAATATCTTCTTCTTTCTTTGTCATTTCCTTTTTGTTCAATGGTCTCTTGCGCACCTGCATTGGCAGTTATTATTAGCTATTTAACATCGACAAAACAAAATCAAGAAAGTACATTTCCTTTTCCCATTCTTTCTTGGCATTAGTTTCGGGTTATGATTTTCATTATCTACATCATATCTTGTAGGGGTCGGTAGCATGGTTCAGTATGCCTCTGATAATGAAGTTACTGTTCCATCAGTGGAGATTTTCCGAGAGCTTTTGCAGTGCAGTCTTTCTTCTGAAGATCAAGTGGAGCTGAGCAGACCTATTGATGAGCAAGAATCAAGGATGCAATGTTTTCTTAAGATGGGGGAAAAAAACCAGGCCCTGAGGGTTTTTCTTCTTATTTTTTCAAAACAACTTGGAATATTGTTGGAGAAGATGTCACTGCAGCAGTGATGCAATTTTTCAGGATAATAGAATGCTTCCAGCTTTCGATTCAACCATAGTTTCTTTGGTTCCCAAAAAGCCTAATCCTAGTTGTATGAAAGATTTTTTAATTCATCCTAAGAGCAAAAGAATTAAGTTAACTCATCTCAGTTCTGCTGATGATTTGTTAATTTTTGCCAAGGATAACCTTGAGTCTGTTGCTGGTATTCATTCTGAGTTGGAGTATTTCCGTCTCTTCTCGAGTTTGAAGTTGAATAATGGAAAGAGTGAAGTTTTCTCATCTGGTGTGCCAGACAATGTGTTGCAAGCTATTCAACACTTGACTGGGTTCAAAACGGGGACGCTTCCCATCAGATATTTGGGAGTTCCCTTAATAACTCGAAGGTTTTCAGAGCAAGACTGTGCACCTCTCATTGATAAAGTGCTCCAAAGATTAACAGTTGAGCCAGACCCGGCTAAGAGCAGGAGCACCCTGAGCGCCTGCTCAGGGCCCCCACTCTCATGGGTCCACATAAAATCAGTAGAAATTGACAAACGTTTGTAAAGAAATTCAATGCTTCTACATTGCTTGTAAACAAAATTTTTACACAAAATAGGCCCCACTTTGTCATTTGTTGATGCCGACATTCAACGCTTCTGCTGCTTTTCCCGTTGGTTGTAAACAATTAAAAAATTTAAACGGATTGATCAATTTGATAAGGCAAAGATTAACGGTTGAGCTAATCATCTTTCGGGTAAAGAAATACAAAGGCTAGATAATGTAATATTTCAATTATGTACTGCTTGGGGTACTGTTTAGAAGTATAGGCTGATCATTGCAGTTTGTACAAAAATTTTGAGTAATGAAGCATTTTGGATTTATCCAAAAAAAAAAAAAACTTTCGTCTTTAGATCAGATCATCACTCAGCTGAGCAGGTTCTAAAAATCCAAACTTCATTGTATCTCTTGACACAACAGACAACTGATTCATCACTTTGATAAGGCAATTTAATATCTGTTATGCAATAAAGAAAACAGAAGGAAGCATTCAAGCAACGTACCACAACTTTAATCTTTGCAACATTACTAGCTCTTTCTTTATCTACCGAGATGCTTTTAAGAACGTTATTTTCAGTCATTCCTCTTGACCTGTTCGACAGTTTGTCGGTTGATCGATATGGTTCGTAGATGTTAGAAGCCTGCAACTCGAGAAAGGAACTAATAAATCTATCATCCATGAAAGCAATTTTCAAACATTAACGAAATTTTAACAATCTTTAATGGTTCGGCTGGTCTAAATAACGTTATGCAAAAGAAAATGCAGCTAAATGACTCTTAATTCAACCACTTGATTAACAGAGATCAAATCAAAAATCAACACAGAAGGAAATTTATTATATTTTAGTAAATATACTAAAACAAGGATATGTAAAGCGACGGATTAACAAAACCGTGAAGCTGGTAATCTAATCGAAGAAAAGAGTACAACCTCGGGAAGTAGCTCAGTATCAAATGAATGCAAATCCAGTAAACCGGGGCTAAGTTCAGTGTACGACGCGTATTTATCACCGGTCATCCTTAAGCTCAACGACCGGGAAGAAACAGGCTGTGTCCTCTGCTCCGGCGATTTCTTGATCATTCTTTTCCCGCCATAAAACTCGAACTCCTATCCAAACAGCAAAATTAAAAAATAATGAACGACGCCATTACACGAACTGCTGATTGTAAATGCGAGAGAGAGTGGAAAGATTGAGGACCCGAGAAGAAAGGAAATCGGAGGACTGAAGGCAATTGCTGTTAAACGAAGCGCCGAGGAAGTTATCGGAGTGCTGCCGTTGATGGTGCGCCGTCGAATTAGATTTTCCGGGCCTTCTCCATACCAAACTCATTCTCTCGCCAGCGGTACAAGAATCTTTCGCAAGCTTCAGAAGAATCTTTTGCAATCAAAACCAAAAGAAAATGGAAAAATATATACGAGGGGTTGTTATAATATCGTTGTCCCTCTTTATATTTTTATTTAATCTTTTAAACTTCGAGAACTATATTTGACAAACGGAGTGAGGAAGAAGATGTTATTATTATATATATTTGTTTTCGTGTTGTTTTCTGGAAGGAGCGGCGCGTGTGAATACAAGAGAATTCAGAGTTGAGACCGATAAAGTCCCGTATTCTAAATTAGTGTAATTATTTTATGCACCGCATATGTTTCACAAGCATGTTAAAATTTTAAAATTTTAGTTTAAGATTTAATATTTAAAGATTTAATTTTTTAAAATTTAAGGAGTGTGATTATAATTTAAAGTTTATAGATTAAAATTTAAATTTTTAATATATTATCATGAAACTTAAATTTTAACTTTAAACCTTAAATTCTAGCCAAAACCCTTAAATTCTAAAACCTTAAACCTAAGCCCTTAAATCATAAACCTTAAGCTCAATTCTTGAACCCTAAACTAACACTTGTAGACACTTTTTTTTTCTCTGTCAGGGCATGTAATATTTGCACTTTAAATTAACTAGTGTGTTACTACTTAGTTTTAAAGTTGTCTAAAACTGGTTAACTATGTATCTAGGAACCGGATGATGACCAAATATTGAGAAGGGCAAAGACCGATTAGACTCTTAAATCTTAAAATTAAAAGAAACAAAAATCTTAATTGATTAATATTTAAATTTAAAAATTTAAAATATTATTATACTAAAAATTTTAGAAAGGAAACAATTGATTTTATGCTATTAATGGCTCCATTCCAGTATGTATCAGTATTTTGTACAGTTGACCAATGACCAAAGTAGTTGTGCTTAGTAGATTTTTAATGGCTAATCTTGTTATGCTTAACAACGAGTTGTGTTAATATTATGAATTATGATGTAAGAAGATCGATACACTTTGTTTTGCTTCTTTAGAGTGTTACCCATCCAATCCCATGACAGCTTTTTCATTATTTTGTATGTCCCATCTTTAATGTGTTCAACATGGGATTATGTTTGATCCATCTTCTCTATCCCTTCATTGAGTCGTTGTACGTGAAATATAGTAGTCAAATATTGATTCTAATACTACTTATCATGTCATTTCTTTTTCGATTCATTTTTTTTTTGTGTTTTAGTAGTTTTAAAACTATACAAATTAATTTTTTTGACAATATACAAATTAATCTTTAATTTATTTAATTTTTAAAATTTAATTATTTTTAGGTCATTGTTTATTTTAAAATTAGATAAAATTAATTATATATATATATATATCTTGAGATAAGATCTAGTTATACAGTGTAAGAGTTTTTAGTTTTTACATTTTTTAGATCGTTGAATAAGTGAAACGGATGACTGAGATTAGCAGTAAGATATCTAAAGATTATCACTTAGGAAAAAAAGTAAAGAGTTCATCCTAACCATCCATTTCTTTCATTTAACATTTCGAAAATCGTGTAAAACTCTGAGTTTTACATTCAATGTAAGTATATCCTAACTCATATATATATATATATAATTATTAAATTATGTTAATTTTAAAATGGCATAAAGCAAAAAATGATAGTTTAAGTGTCCAAACTATTTTTTTAGGTGCCTAAACCTTTTTTTTTACTTTTTAGGTGTCCAAACTATTATTTTTGGTCAAAACATGTGCCAAAACAATCATTTTATGTCAAAATATGTACCTCATTTTGACCTTAAAATAGAAAAAATGATAATTTAAGCACTTAAAAAAGGACAAAAAAAAGTTTAAACACATTAAATGAAGAAATAAAATAGTTTTGATATTTAAAAAAATTAAACACTTAAAAACATGATAGTTTACACACTTATTTTAACATTAATTTTTTTTTACATTATCCTTTTTAAATCGAATAAACTAAACAATGACCCAGTAAATCTTTTTTCAAAAAAATACCTTTTTAACTCCTCATTGGTTTTAGGGTAAATTACCTCAGTGACCACCGAAAAAATTGGGATACTTATTTTGACCACTGAACTATCGAAATCGTTAATCAGACCACTAAACTTATTAAATCAACCTATTTTGACCACCACCGTTAAAAAATTAACGGATGGGTAACGGAGGGGTGATGTGGCAGTTAACAAAAATTTGTAAAATTACACATTTAGTCTTTGTTATTTACCTATAATTTCAATTTGGTCCTAATTTAAATTAAATTAATTAAAAGTAATCATCCAATCAGATGACAACATGACACCCGATTGGACAATTTATTTTAATTTTTAATTTAATTTATTTAATATATTAATTTTCCTCCAACCAGGTGGTGACACGTGTCACTGCCTGGTTAAAGGAAAATTAAGGAAAAAAGGAGTGTGTTTGGCGTGGTTTAAACCTGGGACCTCTGGGGTAAAATATTCAAGCCATTACCACTACGCCAAACCATCTATATTTATACAAATTACACATTTTTATATATACCTTATAATACTGTAATTGTTAGGGGGAAAGAAGTAAAAATGATTGAGAGGGGATTCGAACTTAGGTCATTTGGAATGTGTAAAAATATACAAACTGCTAAATTAATTTAATTTTTTAGTAGAAATTAAAATATTTTGAATATATTTAAAGTATAATTAAAGCAAGATTTAAAATGAAAACAATTTATGATTTTTATATTTTTAGATTAAATTGAATATTTTTTTACATTTTGTTTAATAATTTCATATATATATAATATTGAAACGATTTTTTAATTTAATTAATAATTTTAATTTCTCAAATTAATTAAATATCTTATAAACATGTATATTAAATATATACATTTTAATATATAATCAATGAATTAAAATATTTAATAAAAAATTAAAATTATTAATTAAATTAAAAAATCGTTTCAATATTATATATATATATATGAAATTATTAAACTAAATGTGAGGGAAAAAGTATTCAATTTAATTTAAAAATATAAAAACCATAAATTTGTTTTTATTTTAAATATTGCTTCAACTATACTTTAAATATATTCAAAATATTTTAATTTTCTACTAAAAAATTGAATTAATTTAGCGGTTTGTATATTTTTACGCATTCCAAATGACCTAAGTTCGAATCTCCTCTCAATCATTTTTACTTCTTTTTCCCTAACAATTACAGTATTATAAGATATATATAAAAGGGTATAATTTGTATTAATGTAGATGGTTTGGTGCAGTGGTAATGGCCTGGGTGTTTTACCCAGGAGGTTTCGAGTTTAAACCACACCAAACACACTCCTTCTCTCTTTAATTTTCCTTTAACTAGGTGGTGAAAATAAATTGTCCAATTGGGTGATGACACGTGTCGTCATCCGATTGGATGATTAATTTTAATTAATTTAATTTAAATTAGGACCAAATTGAAATTATAGGTAAATAACAAGGACTAAATATATAATTTTACAAATTTTTGTTAACTACCACGTTACCCATCCGTTAGTTTTTTAACGGCGGTGGTTAAAATAGGTTGATTTAATAAATTTAGTGGTATGATTGATGATTTTAATAACTCGATGGTCAAAATAGATATCTCCGATTAGTTCGGTGGTCACCGGGTAGTTTACCCTTGATTTTAAAATGGCGGACCATGCACAAGCGGCAGCGCGTGGCGTTAGCTATTTTTATCGGCTACGAGGTAGTGGAGCGGAGCTGGCGGAGTTAAAGGAGGTTTGTTCCGTAGGGGGAATGAGTAGGTAAGTAAAATGTCAAAGTGAGGTCCTTTCGTTGTTGCGCTCACGTCGTTAACTGACATGGGACTATTCCGTGTATCACGGTACTACGCTATTAAATGCTGACCCAGTTTTTATTTATACGTTAACTAAGATTATTATATTATTAACTTAATCTTAATATTGATATTGTTTTTGTTTTAGCAATATTGATAGTTTTGGATATTATATTTCATTCAACTTTTCTGTTAGTTGCTTAAGAAGCACGATCAAAGAGTACGACTACGTTATGATTATTTAATGGTCAGACCCAATCAATTTAAATCAAGACTTTAACCATTAAAACATCATTAATTAAAACGGTGAAATAATGATTATAATGTCATCAATTGTATAATTAACCTTTTCTCCCTTGACAAGGGGAGAATGATACAAGCATTTGAATTGCTTTTTCATCTTTCTTTTTCAAATTATATTTTTGATATTTTTTTAATATGTTTTTTTTCTTTTTAATATTTTGATATCTAGGGTGCTTAAATTTGGATTAACTCATTCTACTTTAAATTGACATAATTTTTTTTTTGAATTTATAATACTATCAACATCTCCAAATTAATAGTTGCATTAGTCATTATTGATAAAGTCACAATATAATTTTTTATTGTTGTTCTGACAGATAAGTTGACCACTTGAAAATATGGTCAATTTTATTTAATCGATAATCTCATTAAGTATCAATTGTTATAGCAGGATAAAATGAGTAATGTCTAAAGTTTGAATTATGATATGTGAATGAAGAAAATTGTGTTTGAAAGGTCATCCATACTATAGTTCTCAGATACTAATAATTATACTAAAAAATAATTTCACCAATTATTTAACTTGTTACATTTCCAAAGTTTTAAACCCCATGTCAGTTGATCAGACATAGTGGTTTACTAGTAATATTATAACAATAACGAAACTAAATTATGTCAAATTAACATAAAAAGATTAAATCCAAATTTGAGTGGGGGAAGAACTACAATTAAACCCTTTCTTTGGTTGCAAACCATGGAAGCGTTTTCGTAATTAAACAGAGCATTTTAGTTTTTAAAAATCAAATCGAAATTTAATAAAAACAGTAAACAAGGGAATTGATCCAAATTTGTGTGTTTAATTCATAAAATTTTCAACACAACAAGTGGTTTCAGTAAAAAAAATGGATAATATTTATTTTAGGAGACTTATGTTTAATTGTAATATCTACAAGGTGTGTGTAATATGCATTGTCAAATAATTAATAATATCTATAAACAGATACTACAATATAACTGGACGTGAATTACATATGTGGCTGTTGATTTTAGATAAGAGTTTGATTTCTATCAACCATTCCCGTTTCCATATCAAAAGAACAAGAAAAGATAAGTTGTTTTTATATAAACCGGAAATAATAAAAATAAATAAGGAATTCTACTTTATTCAAATAACTGAAAATTTTATTTTATTAATCGAAGAATTAATTTTGTAAAATTAGACTTGGTCAGAGCCAATAAATAATTTTAGTAGAAAAGAAAATGATATTTATTTAAAAAAATCTAAAATCAGATTGTTTTGTATGCGAAGTGGGGCTCTTGTTAGACCTGCCAGTTCACCAATCTCAAGTCAACGGGCCAATCTGATCCGGTTCTAAACAAAAATAAATTAAGTATATTTAATTTTAAATAAAGATTAAGCCGAACCTCAACGAACACTTCAATTCGCATAGTTAACTGTTCTGTCAGCCGTATCCATAATATTGATGGGCCCACCATAAGATGAGAGGCCCGTAAACGATGAATGACTTTTAAGGCTGAGCCACCAGAAAGTAGGATTGTGGCCCATCAAAAATCAACAATAGCATCATCCATTTCGCCGCCTTCTAAAACCCTAAGCTGCCCTCCACTTCCACTAACAGCGGTTGCAGTTGCTCCTTGCCATAAACCGAGGAGGAGAAAGAGGCAGCAGGTGGTTTCCATGGCTCCGGAGGAAGAGACTCGCCGCAATCTCCATCGTAAGATCCTTCTCATTTTACTCTCATTGTGCTATAAGTATTCTTCATTGTGCTATAATTCACACAAATGTAGAAGCGTTGTAAAAGAAATTGCATGCCATAAATTTTTGTGGGGAGATACTAGATAGGTCTTTAAACTAGTCTTTAAAAAATATAATAAAATATTACTTTTCATTACCGACAAGTATTGAGTGCAGTGGCAGATGTACATGTTTAAGAGAGTGGGCTTGAAAAAAAATTGTATATTAAATATTTATTTTATTCATCTGGGCCCACCCTGAACTTAAGTTGTGCCCATCCTAGACTCAGCTACACCGAAACATATTCACTTGCTTGTTTATACTTTCTCCCCAAAGGTTACAACAAAGCCTACGCAAATTTTAAAATTTTTAAGCGTGCCGCTTATGCTTACGGTTCCCTCTAATTTTCTAATTCGCACAATGAACATCACCAAATTTCTCTGTAAAACAAATAACATTACCTTTGTCCTTTGAACTAGACTTGTTTAATTTTCACCCATGACCACTGTTATCCACCAACTTGTTTGATTCACGTCTGCACCACTCGACTTCACATTTTACTGCTTCGGTTTTTTTTTTCTCTATTTTTTGTCATTTTTTTATATCTTTAAGCTTTTATTTTTCTTCTTTTTCTGAAGCCTTAAAAATTTGTCGTCATTAATTTATGGTAGAAAACTAAAAATTTGTAATGGTAATTGATAAAGGTCTCTGTCAGTATAGTACTACTGACTTTGTCTTTGCTTCACTGAATGTTCTAGGTTTTAAGTGGAGTTGAATTCATGTATGAATTTAGAGCTAAAAAGAAATACATAAATTAAGTGATTGTGGTCTTGTTGATTCTTGAGAAATTAAATTGTCCCTAACATGTTGCTTTTAAATCAAGGTTTTGTCACGTCATGATCTTATTTATTTTTCTTTAGGAAGACAATGGGTTGGAAAAGTTTAGGGCCAGCCGTTGTAATGTTAGTAGTAAGTATAGGTTTGACATATCCATAAAAATTAAATATGAGTTTCATGTTGGATAAAAAATCATATTTGCATTGCTTTGAAGTCGTTAATATTCATCTTTCTCACTTTGGAAGTTTTTCAATTTTCATGAAAATGCTATGTTAAAGTAGCAATTTGATTAAAAAATTAAGTCTTCAAACAAGTCGTGGCGCCTTAAAAATTTCAATTGACGATTTAAGAATTTTTCACAAATAAATGAGTAGGGGTGATAATGAGCCGAGTAGAGCTCGAGCCTGGCTAGGCTCGGCTCGGCTTGGAAACAGTGTTATTGGGCTCGGCTCGGGCTCGAGGCTCGTCGAGCTCGGCTGGGAAACAATACTCTCGGGCTCGGCTCGGGCTCAAAGCTCGTCAGGCTCAGCTCGGCTCGAAATGGACAATTTTGCTATAGTTTTTTTTAAGATGGGGCTTTGTTAAAAGCCCCTTCATAACCAACACTGAAACCAAATTTAATGTCGGAAAAAAGAAAAAAAAGTGCCCAAAAATTAGATTAATCCAAATAACCAAGAAAATAGTCTTACATCACAAACACATAATCAAAGAAAATACAAAATCAAACAACAACCAACTAAGAAAAATGCTCAATTTATTTTAGTTAATTTGCTTTTAGTAGATTTTTCTTAATTTATTTTATTGCTTTTCTTTTGCTAAATAGATTACTTTTAATGCATATGTAGCATAATATATATATAAATTATTCCGAGCTTGTTCACGAGCTTTTCGAGCCGAGTTTGGGTCGGTTGGCTCGGCTTGTTAAAGTCTTGAGCCGAGCCTGAGCTCGAGTCGAGCTCATTTGAGTTAAGCTTTGACCGAGCCCTCGACTCGAGCCGAGCCGAGCCCAAGTAACTCCCGAGCCAGTCAGGCTCATTGTCACCCCTATAAATGACAATGCACACAATGTACGTCACTCATTTTATATTTGATGTGCCTTTTTATGTCACAATTCAACTAATTCTATGCTAGATGATTTATGTTCGACAATTTTTTTTTTACAGGTTGACTTGAAAAATCTTCAAGCGGATCCTGAAAAAAGACCAAAGATTGTGAAATATCATCCAAATGATCATTAAGAAACTAGAAGGGCTTATTTGTTGAAAGGTCCTTGTCAACAAAAATAACACAAGTTTCTTAAGAAGAAGTATAATAATGATAAATTACGAAGTTTCAATCCTAAGTGGTTCGAAGAGCATAAAAGTTGGTTAGAATATAGTGTATCTAAAGATGCAGCATTTTGTTTACATTATTATCTTACGAGACATGATCCTAAAGGAGAGCAAAGAGGAGGTGATACATTTGTTGTTGATGGATTTAAGAATTGAAAAGATAAGAACAGATTACAATTTCATGTCAAAGGTTCTAATAGTGCTCATAATGTAGCTTGGAGAAAATGTGAAGCTTTAATAAATCAGAAACAACATGTTGAAGTTGTCATTACGAAGCAATATAATCAAGCCAAACAAGAATATCAGACTCATCTTACAACTACAGTTGATTGTGTTCGATTCCTTTTGTGTCAAGGATTGACTTTTTGCTGACATGATGAGTCTTATGGTTCTTCTAATCAAGGTAACTTTCTAGAGCTTTTACTAGGGGTGAGCAACACTCGACTCGAAAAATAAAAAAATGAAATTTTCGACTCGACTCATTCTAACTAGACTCGTAATTACATAAACTCGGCTCGACTCGAATTTTTTTAAAATAAAGTTTGAGTTGTAAAATGAAAATTTGAATAACTCGAAATTTTTAGTAATTAGTGGATTGATTTTTAAGTTCGAGTCGAGTCCCTTAATTTTTCTTGATATATATACCAATATAAAAAATATGAAGAAATATATGTCGCATGTGAAAAAATATGATGATATATATGCATATCTTATATGATTAGAGAAATTCGTTTAAATTAGAATCAGACTATATTATAACATGATAAATAATTACAATTAAATTTATATAGGAACTCGAAAACTCGACTCGACTCGAATTTCATAAACTCGCCTCAAATCGAATAAATTTTAAATAAAGTTTGAGTTATAAAATATGATGCGTCAACTCGAATAACTCGAAATTTTGAGACGTGACTTGACTCGACTCAATCAAACGCTCACCCCTAGCTTTTATAGTTTCTTGCTACTCATAATGAAACTGTTAACAAAGTTTTCAAAAATGCTTGTGGCAATCTTAAACTAGTAGCACCAACTATACAAAATGATATTGTTAGTGTAACTGCTAGTGAGACTACTTGTGCAATTATTGATGATCTTGGAAATGATATTTTTTGCTATCTTGGTTGATGAGTCTCGTAACATATCTGTTAAAGAGCAAATGGCTATAGTTTTATGTTAGTAGATAAAAATGAAAAAGTTGTCGAACGATTTTTGTGTCTTGTTCATGTTTCTAATATAGTTGTTGCTTCACTGATGAATGCTCTTAAATATGTGTTTGCAACTCATGAATTATGTTTTTCAAGAATAAGAGGACAAATTTATGACGGGGCAAGTAATATGCAATGAGAATTTAATGAGCTCAAAAGTTTAATTCTAAGAGATAATGAGTGTGTTTTTTTATGTTCATTGCTTTGCACAACAACTTCAATTAGCACTTGTTGTTGTTGCTAAAAAACAAGTTGAGGTTGCATTTCTTTTTAATTTGGTTGATAGTGTGGTTAATGTGGTTGGTGCTTCATGTAAGAGAGAAAAAATTATCCAATATAGTCAAATGACTAAGGTATTAGAAGCATTACAATGTGGTAAAATCTTCGGTGGCCGTGGATTAAATCAAAAAACTGTTATAAAGAGACTTGAAGATATTCATTGGGGTTCACATTGTAAAACTGTTGTTAACTTGATTACTATATTTTCTTCTGTGATGGACGTGCTTGAAATTATTGAGTAAGATGGAACACACTCAGAGCAAAGAGCTGAAGCTCGTATGTTGTTGAGTTTTTTTACAGTACTTTGAGTTTGTGTTTAATTTGCACTTGATGAAAAATATATTAGGGGTTACTAGTGAATTATCTCAAGCATTGCAACAGAGTGATCAAGACATTGTGAATGCCATGCAGTTAGTTAGTGTGTCCAAGCAACGATTACAAATGATGAGAGATGTGGGATAATAATCTTTACTTAAAGAAGCTTCTTTGTTTTGTGCAAAGAAAAACATCGAGATTTCAAAGATGGAAGATGTATATGTTGTTCTAGGGAGGTCTAGGAGAAAAGTTCACGAAGTTTCGAATTTGCATCATTTTCAAATTGAATTACTTTATCAGGTGATTGATAGACAACTTCAAGAACTTAATAATCGTTTTTTTTTAGACAAGTACATAGTTGTCTTTTTGCGTGACTTGCTTGAGTCAAAAAAATTTGTATATTTCTTTTGATAAGAAAAAGTTGATTCGCCTTACCCAATTTTATCCTTATAAATTTTCTGTAGGAGATCTTATGTTGCTTGATTGTCAGCTTGAGAATTATATTGTTGATGTTTGTTCAGATGAAAGATTTAGTAATCTAAAAGAACTTTCTAATTTATCTGAAAAAATGGTTGAGACAATGAAGCATGTTGTGTACCCACTTGTATATTTATTTTTGAAATTGACTTTGGTTCTACCGGTTGCAATCGCAATAGTGAAAAGAACATTCTCTGCGATGCACTTTATAAAGAATCGACTGTGCAACCGTATGAGAGATGAATGGTTGAATGATTACTTAGTTACTCTTATTGAAAAAGATGTGTTTGATAATGTAGGCAATAAAAAGATCATACAATGATATCAAAATATGAGGCTGAGAAGGGAAGAATTGTAAAACTTACTTTTAGTTATGTTTTTTTTGTAAGACATATTATTATAATTAAAATATTATTAGTATTTTTATTTTTTAAAAATTATGTGATATTAATATATACGTGCCCACCCTCAAAAAAATTTCTGGATCCGCCATTGATTGAGTGCATTGATAAGGCACTTGTACTCCAAAGAAAAAGACGCGAGTTCATATCTTAAAAATAATATTATTGGAGGAGACAACTTTGCACCTCAAATATAGACTACGGACATACATAATACCAAGAAAAAATATCGCTTCTCATTCATTAAGCTGACTAGAACTTGGTTAGATATAGAGCTTTGTCATTTTCTATACCATGCTTGATTTACAATATTTTGATAAATAATCTCATTACAATTTTAAATTTAAATCTCTTAAATTATTACATTATATAATTAAAACCAAATCTCAATTGATAAAATTTATCTTCTAATGATGTTAAATAATCTCACGTAACGTTTACCAAACGTATTTAAAGCAGAATTGTGGTAAATACCGTTGAAAAATAGGCAAGAAATCGATTTAAGCATAATCCATATCGTTTTCTTTTATAAAGAAATCTAAAAAGGGAAGACCATATATTGAAACAGTTCAAAACCTTTGTTTCTTATGTACAACTTATTTCAGAGCTTTGAACCCACATAGCGACCGCCCTTTACACGTATACTCGGCGTAGCGGTGTGGTCATTTCTTGCCCATAAATCGAGCACCCCACGCATATTCCGCAATGTGGTGCCTACACCGAAACGACCCCGGGTGCTTTGTGGGCGAACATAGACATCGCTTTACCATCGAGCCACCTCCACCGATGTCATCTCTGGCAACCCCGATTCTTGGTGCATGGCGGGCGGCGGCGGCAATCATTGATGCCTGCAAAAGTAACCATCTGCGTTGCACCGCCGAGCCACGTTTGCCGGCGGAAGGAACGGTTGCGTAGTAGCACATTTTATAAAGCAAAGGAGCTTTGTTGCGGTGGGATTATATACAAGGAAAGAAAGGTATAAAGGTGAGCTGGGCAGCAGTTTTTTTTTCTTCTCTTTTTTGATTGATTCCAGAAAGCTTTCGCTTTTATCTTCAAAGCTTCGAGACCAAAAGCGTCAGCTTCTCATACGCCCACTTGTCCACAAACATGGCCTAATAAACCATACCCGATAATATTCAACACAATATTGACATCAAAAATTAAAATATCGATTTCCGTTATTATTATTATAAAATAGAAAATATGTTTGTTTTTAAAGGATTTAAATCTTGTTCATTTAAAATTTTAGTGGATTTAGACTTATAAATTTACATATTTGGATATTTGACAATTATGATTTAAAGTTTAAATTTTATATTTTCACACAGATTCATATATACGAAAATAATAATATTTTATTTCAATAGAGATTCAGATAATAATATTAGAATAATTTCTAAATAAAAAATAAATTCAAAATTTTTAAAGATTTGAATCATCTGAAAAAAATATAAATATCTGTTCTGTTGTCACTTCTAATTAAAAATATAATATAAAACATGACATCATATTTGGATTTATATCCAAAGTTATGTGGATACAAATAATTTAAATATGATTATGAAAAAAATGTGAATTATCGGATTTATCCACATCAGCATGACTTGTAGTTCAAAACCAGGTGCTGCCACGTTCTGTTAAGTTAAACTCGGCAAAATCTAAAGGGCTTGGTTAAGGAGCTCAAACGTTTCATTGTGGCCAAGGAGCCAGCTTATATCAGTCTTCAAGCCAATGATTAATTGGATTAGCATACTGATATATTTTTTTAGAGTACATATTCACTTTATAGTTCATGTTCGAGATCTGTTGTTCTTTTCTTAATAATATCGCCTTTAAAGTTCATCTTAATAATATTATCTTTAAAGTTTGAATTCAAATTCTTCCCATAAAAGAGAAATGAGTCTTGTTATTATACCCGACTCTTGTTAGTAGCATACCAGTATATCTTTTAAAAAATAAATATTATACTAATTTAAAGTTAGAAAGGTTTTTAAAATTGAATGTTCACTGTCAATAATAATATTCTATTTTTAACCGAACAGTAGTTAATTAATTTATTTATTATCATGAATCATGACTACTTTTACTAAAAATTAAAGATGTTCGGACTTCGGGTAGTTTGGGATTGAACATGAAGAGATCACGTTTGTGAAGCTTCCTTTGATAGCTAACTGCCTACCTTTTCAGTTAAGGATGCGCATGTTTTTTCACGTGGGACAATGTTTAGTTTAGTTTAGTTTAGTTTAATTTAATTTAATGATGTTAATACGGACTCAGATATATGAAAATAGTAATATTTAATTTCAATTTAGATTCATATAATAATATTTAGATAATTTTCCAATAGAAAACAAATTCAAAATTTTAAATAAGAATATAGATATCAAATTCGGTGTCATTTCTAATTAAAAATATAATATGAAACATAATAATTTAAAGTTATAAATATTTTTAAAACTGAAATATTTATATCAATAACAGTAATTTATTTATTTTATTATGAATATTTTTACTGAAAAATAAACGATTATTCTTCAAATAAGATTCGAAATGTTGATTATTGAACATGAAGAGAACGCGTTTTGAAGCTTCCTTTGATAGCTAACTGCCCACTTTTCAGTTAAGGGTGCGCATGTTTTTTCACGTGGGACAATGTTTAGTTTAGTGAGGTGAAAAGCGAAATTAAGCTTTCGGCATTCCTTTTTTTTTCTTCTAATTTCTCAATTACAAGTTTTTTTTATAAGATAAGAAATATTTACATTTTCAAGATAATTGTTAAGATTCGAATTTATATAAAATAGAGTGTTATAAATATTTGTGGCCACTTAACCAACTAGTAGATCTCTCAATACAAGTTTCGAATGAGAACAAAACTATAAAAAATAAAATTTTCCTTTAATTTTATACATTTTAAGAAAAGTGTTGAAAATTGAATCAAATGACTCAAAAAAATAATAGATATAAACAAACATTATTGTTGACAATAAAAGATAAATATCATCAACAAGTATATTATAATGGATGTACATTGACAAATTAATTTTATCACAACTCAACAGTGTCCTATTTTTGATGAGTATGAATGTCTATCAATATAAAAGAATCAACATGAGAGTCCAAAACATGAATAAATTAACAGCATAATCAAATAAATGTCAATTGAAGGGTCGACACTAGATCAAATCTTAAATAAAGAAATATGCATAAAATCAGACAAAATCATTTACCGTTTTCATACAAAAAGAGAAAAATTAATTAAATAAAATAAAATAATATAACTTATATATGAAAATAAAAATACAATAAAAGTTATGACAAAGTTGGAAGAAAAAAGAGAGGAGAAAATATATATATAAAAATCTACGGATAATAAACTCAGAATTGGTGTCTCCCTCATGAAAAAATATAAAAACAATCAAAAGAGAAATGACGCAAAAAAGAAAAGAGAGAGAGATTTTATTTTATTAAAAGTATATATACCTTTAAAAATATTATTTGAGTATATAAGTTACAAATATTTACAATTATAGTCATTATAACAGATAATTTTGTAATAAAAATAGAAGTTAATAATATTACAAACAACGCATTACACCGTGTGAACATGATATAGAATTAAGTTATATGATACAAAAATATCATAAATAAAATATAGACACACAAAATTTTTAAATATTATATAACTCCAACATTAATTAAAGCATAACATAAAATATGACAAATAAGAAATTAAGTTTCAAACTAATTCTTTTCTCCTTTCTCCATAGCCCCGCTGGGGCTTTTAATATTTCAATTGCATGATGGCGATGACATTAATTTTAATGTTGATTACCGACAATTAAAGCTTGTTTTTTTATATTTTATATTTTATGTTTTTTAATTTTTAATAATTTCTTTTTAAATTTCTCTCTATTTTTATGATACTTTTTTTTTTACTTTTGTAATATGTTTCCTCTATTGTTTGGCACGGTTTTTGCATACTTTAGTGATCGTTTGATGCTTGTATAGAGATCCTCACGACACTTGTTTTCTGATTTGAGTTTGTCGGTGCTCATAGAAAGTTTGATCCCCTTTGATGGATGTTTTTGCCGATGTAATCAGAACTGTGTAGTGGAACAATATGCATGATAGTTTCATTAGCTCACCACTCTTTTTTCACCTCGTAAAACGTCTCATTAGGACAGAGACAATGATATTCATGAAAGTTTTTAAATTCTTTGACGTTGTACACTAATCTCAAGGGAAGAATTTGCTTTTCTTTACACTTTTGGGTTTCACGTTTTATTCTTGTATGAGTTTTTCGGTGGACATAGTCTCAATTTTTTCTTTTTTGGTGTGTTGTATTTGTGATATCTTCTATTGTTCTTTAATAAAATCCAATTGTCATTGTTAAAAAAATATGACATAATATAAGAAGAAGAGCACGATGATAGGTAGGGACGAAGCCAAGATCAGACATTGACAAAGGCTAAAATATTAAATTTAAAAAATGTAAGGACTTGTTAAGTATTTGAACTCAAAATCCATGGGGCAATGCCTAATTTGTCTAATATTTATACTTATAGAGACTTAATTTGTTATTGGACTAAAATTTTTGAAGACACGAGCTCATTCTTCTTTAGTTTAACCCCTACATGACTATAAATTTAATAAATTATTATATTTTCTAATTTGAATATTTATTTTTTATAGGGA
The DNA here is from genome assembly GCA_019671005.1 of Hibiscus mutabilis. Classification (NCBI taxonomy): domain Eukaryota; kingdom Viridiplantae; phylum Streptophyta; class Magnoliopsida; order Malvales; family Malvaceae; genus Hibiscus; species Hibiscus mutabilis. The sequence goes on from CM033715.1 coordinate 15,972,315, forward strand.
TCAAATTGTTATTACATCAAAATTTATCAAATATTTAAACTTTATAACAAGATCTGAGGTTTGATGATAGGTGTGAGGTTTGAGTAATTATAATACCTCGTTTTTGGTTACATTTAACAACTTAAACGTACGTTTGCTCACTATATTTTACCAATCAACTAACAATTTGGTTGTGAACAGGCATTTGCCCACCATTTTTAACGCCTAAATAATAGGTGTGAGGTTTGAGTAATTATAATACCTTATTTTTGGTTACGTTTAACAACCTAAACGTGCGTTTGCTCACTATATTTTAGCAATCAACCAATGGTTTGGTTGTGAACAGGCGTTTGCCAACCATTTTTAACACTTAAATGGACGTTTGCTGGCAGTTGAATTTTTCAGCTTCTGCTAACGGGCATTGCAACCCCAATAGCCGTTTGGTTGCAGCAATGGAAAATGAAGCCTAAATAATATTGGTGTATATTGAGTTTTTAATTTTTTTGTATCGTTTGAGTATCAATTGATTGACATTATTGTTGGTACAATATATAAGATGATGTGAAATCGAATGTGTTTAAGCATTTAATATTCTTTTATTTATAGGCGAAGAGAAACTTGAATAATATAAGTATCATACATTGAATGTTTAAAAAATACTTTAGTTGGACCACGAACAAACTATTTAACTACATATATGACATCATGAAATCATTCATGAAAACTCATTTTATAATTTGTGCATCTCATATGGCATATACCGTTTCCTACGATTACATCTCTTAATTTCATGTTCTTGTTTCCTACAAGAAAATAAATTGAATGATCTACTGGGAAGATCTCATAGGATAAAATATGAAATCATAATTTTTCGAATCTTTATTGTTATCCATTGAAAACAAGCATCATAATTTTCATATAATCATATTTTTCAATACATAAAAATTTGTGCATACTTGTTTATTTAGTTTAATGAACGTTATACAAACAAACCACAAACAATTCATCGAACGGCTCATTTGCGCACATAATCACATATTTGATATTCAAAGACATTTCTTCTCAAGGACACCAAATTCTACCCTATATGTGTTCACTCAAGGACACCAAATTCTACCATCTTCATATCTCTAGAAGCAAAGTTTAAAAAATATTTTGTAACATGAAATAAACAATATTATGTATGTAACTTTATTTTTTTGTTTTGTTTTTCTCTAATATAAAGATAAAACATTTTGGTTCGATCTTAAGCCTTAACTTTTTATTGACACAAAGCTTAACCATAGTTTTGTGAATTTTAATGTCCGAGATTCGTTAGCTTGAAATCAATCAAAACAAAAATCAAACATGTTTTTATTTAAGTAGCATCAACTAAGTTTGAAGATAAAGTTTTTACACAATGGGTTGTATATTACTCAATCAAAAACACATGCCTAGAAAACAATGAGTTAAAGCTAGCAAGAAAAAAGATAAAGAGGCGCAAAAAAAAAAAAACAGCATCTTTTTATGCTCCAATACTAAAAAAATAAATTATAAGTCTTAATCTTAAATTTTAAACCTTAAACTCTAAACCCTAAGAAATACAACATATCTTTAATTCCCTAAACTCTAAACCTAAACTCTAACTTTAACATTAACCCTAAATCAACAAATTTTTAAATGCGGAGGAAATCAGAAACTAGCTCATCAATGTCATTACAAACTGAAATCATTTTTAAAAACTAAGTAAAATCAACAAATTTTGTACCGGAAGTTTTATTGTCCACAGTTTCCTAACAACCCACTTTTTTGTTTGTTTCCATTACACTTATCGATGCAATAAGATTTCATGTTTGTTCTAAGACACTTGTGAGATGCTAAGAGCAGTCATTGGTAACCACCGCATCAATATAATGTTACGAATAAATTGGTAACTTGTTGTACCCATCCCAGATTCAAGGCCTCCGAGAGTCATCCAGACCAGCACTTAATCTCCGCTTCTCTTAAAGGCTCACGTTCAAAATCTACGAAGCTTTCGAGATCTACAAGCTTTTGGAATTCGCAAACCTCCGATGTAGAACTTTTAGAGCCTCTAGTCTTCGCACCACTCCTCAGCATGCGAGGCACATAGCCTCTAGAGCTCTCATCTCGAGATTACACTCCATGCTCAGCTATTGTGCTTCAACATGACAACTATCAAGTCTATTTAACCCCGCCTGCTGAGCCTATTACTTGACAGCGACTCTACTCTGCCAGCCCATCAACAACCATCATGACGTTAGGTCTAGCTTCGTCCCATCAAATAGTACACTAAGGAATAAATACATACCGAAAAGAGGAGAGCCTGATTCCGACCTTCTCTCCACTCTATCGCGGCTCTTCGTACACCTTAGAGGGGACGAACTGCCTCCGATCGTCGCATAAGCCCTCGGTCCTCATTTCTACCTCCCTTGTTTCGATGCCTGATAACTTTAGGCATCAACAATTGATACAGTTAGCGTGGAAATCTTTTTGACCAAAAAGAATCAGTCAAGATGCATCCTCCAAGAGAGCTATCCCAGAATGACTGACTCTTCTCCAAAACCATCCAATTTGCATAGTTTTCTCAACCAGTAACGACGAGAAACAAGCCTCAAACTTCTTTAAAGTTTGGAGACAACGGTGGGAATACCACCATCATGTTTGAAGATTGTTGGAAAAAAGAAGTTGAAAAGGACGGTGTGATGCCACCAGCCTAGTTTTTCTGGCTAGTAACGGCGAGAAAGAAGTCTTGAGCTTCTTTAGACGTGAAAAGAGGACACCAGCATAGTTTTCAACCAAAGGTATTTGACGACTTTTCTTGAATATTTCAGAAAGGTATATAACAACATCCATACCTCCGAAACAATCGCCTCCCTCTGAATATTACAAAATTATTCAGACAAGCAATGTAAGTCTATGAAATTGTCAAAGGTATTTGACATGTCTACTTAAGTATTTCAGGAAGGTTTATTGTAGTCTTCGTGTCTCTCGAGCAACCAGCTCCCTCGAAATATTCGCTTATCCTCCACAACGATGTAAGTTTGGACATTGTTAAAGACATCTTACATGTCTACTTAAGTGTTTCTGGGAGGAATGTCACGTGCCGCATACTCCACAATCTTTCGGCACCATCTTCTGCAAAAGCGCTAGAGGAATGCTACTTGTTGCCTACTTCAAAATCTATAGGCAAAGGCACCATCCTCCATAAATACTTCTAGCCAACTGTTAGGATATTTGTTTTGATATAATAATTTGAAAAATGTTTTTGGACTTGTTTGAATAGATTGAAAACTTGCATTAAAGTCCAAACAACTTGAAAGATTGTTTGAAAATGTTTCTAAGGCTTTTGGCATGTTTTAAAATGATTTTATATAGCCAAACTAGCCATTTTCTCAGCCCCGTACTAATACGCCTAGTCCCGTATCGATACCTTTTAGGGTTTCAGCTACAGTAAAATTTTAGTAGCAAAAACCCGTACCGGTACAGGTTTAGCCATACCGATACGCCTCAAAGCGTATCGATACCCTATACTTTAAATGCACAACGATTCTTTCTTCTTTAGGTAGCATACCGGTACCAACACACGTGTACTAATATGCTCTACTGTAGAAGTGCATTTATTGCTGGAAAAGAAGTCCCCAACGGCTCTAAACAACCCCCAACGGCTAGTAACGACCATGGAATTGTTAGAGAGTTTAAAAGACATCTCCAAGCATCTATGGAAGACCAAGAAACTACAAGCCAACACTTCTTTGATTGTAAAAATGTCTTAGTGCTCATATTTCCAATTTTTTCTATAGACCAACACTTATGAGCTAAATTGTCAATTTATGCTCAAGTGTATTAGGATTGAGTGAGAGCTTTATAGTGCAAACACATACCTTGTGATAGAGGTTTCAGTTTGCTTCAATTTCTCTTATAAAGAGAGGTTCCCAAGGCTTTGGGTAGAAAGCTTTGGATGCTAGACTTAGTGGCTTAAGTTTAGGTTGTAAGGGTTGCCTCCTAAGCCTTAAAAAAGGGGAAGAAATTCTAGTGAATTTGGAAATTCTTAGTGGGGAAGCTAAAGTAGTGGATGTAGAGCTTAGTTAGAAGCTCGAACCACTCTAAAATTCTTGTGTCTTATTTTTCTTTCATTGCTTCCACCACCAACACTCAAATTAACTCTTCTCCACCACTTGGCATGCAAATCGATTGAGGATATCGGGTACTACAATTGGTATCAGAGCGAGACTTAATCGTAAAGGATTAACATCTTATTGAGGCGATTACGGCAATCTCGATCAACAAACAATCAACCAATTTTCATGGCGCAATCAATAGACAAGACACCATTCTTCAACGGTAAACATTATGCCTATTGGAAGAATAGGATGGTGTACTTCATCAAGGCCAAAGACTACCGTCTTTGGGATCTTGTTGAAGATGGACCATTCGCACCTCAAAGAAGAAAGGTGGAATGGAATGCAAATAACAAGAAGACGATGAAGCTAAACTCGAAGGTTTTGCTAATATGCTATTTTGTACATTGAGACCGGAAGGGTATGCCAAAGTCTTTTTTTGTGAGAGTGCCAAGTTTAGCGACCTATTTTTCCTTTCTTAAAACAAATACATGTTTCATAGGTTCGGTGCTACGGGTTATCCCCAAAATCATTTCTTTGAAATCTTGGCTTAAAGGGATTTCTTTTGAAAATTCTTTTTATTTTGCAAATCGATAAAAACTTAGAGTCGCCACCGGCCACTTGGATAAGGTGGGCCAGACACCGTAGAAAACCAGAGATCCATTATGAAAGGGTCCGAGATTTGGTTACGCGTAGGGAAGGATTAGCACCCCTATCACACCCGAAAATCGGTACTTGAATATTTGTTGCTTTCAAATTGATGGAATTTGTTGGAATTCGAATTGAATTTAACTCGGCGTACTTAATTAAAAATTTGACCTTAATTACAATGGCTTTATCTAGTTGGCGGGTTTGAATTAATTGTACATTTAATTAATAAGGTTGACGATATACCAGACCATAGATTAAACCGACATCATATAAGCCTGACTGCCGTATTAGTTTATGGTTCGAATCCCGCACGTCACCTTTATGCATGGTGCAAGAAATTAAAGTATGATGTAATAATTTTGTCAAGTTTTAATTTTACCTTGAGTCGGTAAGAATTAATTCAAATATTTAGTCAACATCCTTTGAGCTCGGACTGTTACGACACAAATATCGGAACTAATAGATACCTCATTTTTCATGATTTAAATTGACTAATGCCAAATAAATAAGGGGTCACATGAATGACAAATAAGGGATGGCAAACAAAAAACTTAAAGGCAAACACACAAAAGGCCTACCAAAGCTCTAACTTAAAAGGCCCAAATTATAGAAGAACCAATTAGTGATCTAATTACTAATTAGGTGAGTCTAATATTAACCCTAAATTAATTAGCTCTAAAAGACTAAAAAAACCTAACAAATTATGATTTATCTTGTAACGTGATAATTAATTCTATCGATTTTAAACTAGTATTCCAATTAGCCGAGAATACTATTTAAAGTAAATCGAATTAATTAATCACGGTTTTAATTTAAATGTCAATCTAATCTCCATGTTAATTTTATCTTAAAAGTAATTAAGAAATGTCCAACTAGTTTAATGAACTTAACATTTATCCCAATGAGCCAAGGGTAAATTTAAATTCACTAAATCAATTTGAACCCTAATCTAACTAAGGCTATAAAAGGCTAATCCTAAATTAACTTAATTAATTTATAAATCGTGCCCCTATGAGACGAGCACACGATTTAAATTAACTAAATTAATTTGCCTAATCTTAATCTAAAAGCCTTATCAAGCCCAAAACCCAACTAACCAAGCAACCTAAGCCCAAAACAACAAGGCCCACACTAACTGAATCAAGCAAATGACTATAAAACATGTAAAACCGAATATTGACTATTATTATTAAATCACAAACTTTATGAATTTTTGTTAAATACATTAAAAACTATATTGTATATAACTCCCGAAAACTATATATATATATCATATATTATCAAAAATATAATAAACTTTACAAAATTATATTATATACTTTAAAAAACATATTATACTTAAAAAACTATATATATATATTATAACATCTCTGTATTATACTCATTATAAGAAAACTTATATTACGTATTTAGAAAATTAAAACTTTATATTATGTATGTTAAAGACCTTATAATATGTATATATTACAAAAAAACATATATATTACATATAAAAGAAAGTTATATCCAATATTTTATGTGAAAGCTATGTTATATATTATGTGTATTAAAAGCATATATTACATAGAAAACACATACTACATAAGAAAACTATGCATTGCGTGAGAAACTTTACATCATATAGCCACATGTTACATACATATCGTAAACCACATCACATACTAGATCAAACCTCATATTACACACATAAGGGAAACAAACATATAACACAACTAAGCATTAGGAAACTAAGAGATTAACACTGAAAACTTAAAACAGAAGCTAAACATGCATGGCATATGGGCAACAAGAATTTAACACTGAAATGGGGACTGAAATGAGCAAGACTGGAAAACTGAAGAGATAAACGAAGTAAAGGAAAAATAAACGGGATTATACAAAAGAAACAGGAAAACTCAGGGGTTGCGACCGACATTTTCAAAGGCGGAAGGGCCCCTGATGTAAATAATCAGACGCGGAGGTCCTTATAGAGGCATTAGACCAAATGTTTGTTTTAAAATGACTATAAAAGCCAACCCTTGGTTATAACATAAAGGTTTTTGATACCCTTTCTTTGCTGGAGAACGAGATGCTCTCCCTATTTCTCTCCTTTGGTGAGCACCGCCGCTCACTGGAGAATAAAAACCTAGAAAACAAACAAAAAAATACCTTACCGATCGTCGTTCGATGGTGGTCGATGAACTTAAAAACCCTGGAAAAAAAACATCCCCTTTATTATCCCAAAACCCGAATCGGCACAAAAAAAACCTTGAGAACCAATCTCTACTTTCATTTTTGTAAAAAGCCGAAACCCAAACCCATTTTTTTAAAACAAACAAAAGCCACTCCTCACCTTTATTGATTAACCTCATCGGAAGAGGGAAGGCCGAACGCCAAGAAGGCCGACGGCCGACAGATGACCAGACAGGTAACACCACCAAAAACCTAATTTTCTATATGCATGCCTTTGAATTAGAAAAGAGATGAGAATGCCTCTGTAAACACGAGGCTCTTTCTTTGCTTATATTGCCCTTAATTTTTTTGAATTCTAGAAAAAATGCTTACATTGTTTCTAGGGTATTGCTTTTATATACCCCTGAATATTGGTTTTTATTTTTTAAAAAAGAAAATCCTTAAAATTCCCATTCGTTGCCATCTTTAATTTTTGTTTACATTCATCTGCCAATTCTGAAATGTTTATTTGCCCTCCTTGAATTCTGACATTGCCGTTGAGATATTTTTGCTGCGCATTTGTCCTCTGAGTATTTTGTTTTCTTGTGCATGGTGGCCAAACACGAGGAGGGGAGGGGACCAGGAGCTTCTGGCGTGGCAACTGACGTGGCGAAGCGATGGTGAGGTGGCGTTGGACCACCGGTTTTCTCAGTCGTCGTGGAGGCAAAGCTGGAAGAGCGCGCGTCAACGTGGAAGCCGAACGGGCTTCGAATGCATACGAGAGGTGAAGAGTCACGGGGTGTGACTTGCACGCTTGCGTGGGAAACTCGACGCGCCGCGCATGCAGCGCGTGTTAAATTGAAGAGCCCGTGCGTGTCATGTACGTGGGAATTGAAAAGCCACTCGATCCCTTATCTGGGTCATTCAATTATGCCCGATCCAGTGGCCATCGGTCGGCTGCGCATGAAACCCAAGGAAACATTAGGGTTTTCTTTGTTTAAGCTTGCTGGGCTTTATCGGGCCCAATGTATGATGTAATCTCTTGGGGCTTTTAAGTTGTAGATGTACATTTAAAACTTGGGCTTTCATTTATATATATATATTGGGTTTTATTTAATTTATATACATATATATTCTGGTTTCTATAGTAATAATAGAACATCTAATATGATAACAATTTTTTTATAATTGCATAACAATATGGCAAATTATGATAATAAATAGCAACATATCATATCTATATAAGACTAGTATAATATAAGATTGTCGATACCTAACTAGTAATATTTTGGTGTTTTTGGTTTTTAAAACATAACATATAATATGATATTAAATAGTATAATATGATGGTAAATAACAAAACCTAGATATATATAAATGCTTAACTAAAATAGAACTAGTAATTAATTAATAAAATTTTTGATTTTATTAGGCTTTAATAGAAGGATAAAGTAACCAAAGCCCATATTTTTTTAAATAGTAGTAACATATATTAGCCCATTATTGTAAAAACAAAAACAAAAACAAAACGGGTCCACCCCGGGCAAAATTAGTGATTACAGTTGCCCCTCTTTGCTTATACTTGTGGAAAAAGAATAGAGCAAAGCCCATAAGCACTAATTTTGTCCTACTTCCTTGTCGGATGATTTGCTCTTCCGGAGTGATAATGAGCAAATCCAAATAACTGGTTTTCTCGGAGTGGCGAAAACAACTGGGTAGCGCTAGCATGTCCTTCCGAAGCGGCAATGAATATACGAGTTAGCAAACGACTCATTCCTCTGGAGCAGCAGCGAATGAATCCAAATAACCTATTTTCCTGAAACGGCAGAAAGCAATTCGGGTACCATTGGCATGTCATTCTGAAACGGCGACAGACGAGCCAACTAACCTTCAAACGACTCATTCTTCCGAAATGGCAGTGAACGAATTTACATAACTTACTTTCCTAAAACAAAAAAAACTGGGTGGTGCTGACATGTCATTCCGAATCGGCAATGGACAAACCAGAATAGAAAATGATTCATTCCTCCGAAGCGGCAACGAACGAATTTACATAACTTGTTTTCCTAAAACGACAAAAACAAACTGGTTAACGTTGGTACGTCATTCTAAAGCGGCAATGGACGGACTAGATGATAAGTCATTCACTCGTCTGAAGTAGTAACGAATGAATCCAAATAACTCGTTTTCTTGAAATGATAGAAGACAAAACCGACGAAGATAAGATGTTTGTCTAAAATGGAAATGAGCAAGTCAAGATGTCCTCAAATGGTAGAGGAACTCATTCCCTGGAGTGGCAAAGGCGAATGCATCATTGTGTTCCTCCAAAATGGTAGGAAACAAATGACCGTTCTTTCCATGAAAATCCCATTCTTCTTGGACCTATATGGATAAGCCTTTCAACCTTTCTGTTCGAACATTCTTGAACTGTGGGCGTTTGCCTCTTTTACTCTGAGGTTTTGGTGTAGTGAGTTTGAAATCCTTTACATGATATCCTTGTTAGGTTTTTTGCTTTGTCTTTTGCTCCTCTTCTTAGGAGGTATTTGGTTTATCCTTTGATTATATGTGAAAAGAAATGTAAAAGTTGTAATAATGCAGGTTAGCGTGCTTCTAACCTAGGGGTGCTTAACTAGAAATGATGTATGAATGATAGCAATTTTTAAACTTTCTCGTGCACTTTCCCTTCTTACCCCCTTGGCTTAGGCCTTCGTGTGCTTTTTGCTTCCCTTCTTTACTACGGTAGCGTCTCCTCCCTCACTCGGGTTCACTCTTTATGCCCCCTTTTTGAGCTCTTTGAACCTTTTGCTCTAAAGCGCCCTTTCAGGTTTTCACTTTAGAGATTCTTTTTCTTTTTTTCTTTTCTTTCTTTTTCCCATTTTTCCCTTTTTTCTTTTTCTTTTCTCTTTTCTTTTCTGATGTCCTCTTGTCGCAATTTTGGTGAACTCCTTTCTTATTTGGGAATAAACCCGCACTTAATAGGTTAAATCATAGTAATAACAAGAAATCTTTTGCTTTTTTATTCTATGTCAATCTATCTGTGAAACGGGAAATAGGGACTGTTGTCACTAAATTTTCACCTAACTCTTTGTTTCTGCTTTCATTTCATTGTTATATTATATCTATGTCATTTTCGGTTTAGTAGTATTGTAGTAGTATTAGTACATTGTTAATGTTAGCATTATGTTATAGTAGTTAGTAAAATAGTTAATAAATAGTATAAAACCCAAAATATAAAAAGAGTCTATTGTATAAAACCCATTTAGTTAAAATAAACCCATTACAAAAGAGTCCATAAAAATTACATGTCCATAGTTTTTTTATAGATCCATGCATAATAAGGCTCGATCGGCCCAACTAAACAAAACCCTAATACTTTTTCTTATTATGCACAGCTGAAGGATAACTGTCAGATTAAGGGATTGATCCAATGACGCAAATCACGACAAATGAAGAGGATTAAGCGCCGCATCCCTATCACAGTTGGATCCATGAGCAATCGAACGGCCCAGATCGATCAGCAGTAAAACACATAGATCACCACTCGTGCGTGGCAGCTATGCGCCCAGTCTTCTAGCTTCCTCCGGCAATATCATCTTCCTCAACGGTAGCCGTGTCGTTTCTGCCTTAAATTGCTCCTCGTCGGCGCCAGTTGTAATCACCAGATTCATACAAAATGAAACAAAAGGGGATTAAAACCCTAAATTAAGCATAGTTGAAATAATATAAGACCAAAATCCCTAATTCAAAATCCTAGCTAGAAAATTAGGATCAAGTCAGAAGCAAAACGGGAAGGACCAATCCCTAAATTGATGACATGGCAAAGATCAAGCAATCAGAGGGGAAGAAATCGAGGATTTAAGCTTGAAATTCAAGCATTTTTGTACCTATAAAAAGCACTGTAAATTTCATGTAACAAGACACTAGATAGAGGAGATTCATACGAAACATACACAATTCATACACAATACACAAATAGGCATTCGAATTTCCCAGAAGTTGTAAGCAAGCAAGCAAGCAGTTGTAATCGAAAGATTAATTAGACAAAATAAAGCTCGTTTTTGCTGGTAATTTTCTTCTTCAATTGTTATTATTTTGAATTTAAATAATAAAAATGATAGCTTTTTACCTCTGTTTTTTAATAGCACTGCCGTAAATTTGGTTTTGATGTAGCTCCGATATGATAAAATGTGATTTAGGGTGCCGAAATCCGGGAAATGAGGTTTTTTTGGAAAATTTTGCCGTCGGCAGTGGTGACCGGTGTCATTGGATGGCGGCCGACACGAAAAATGTTCATTGCGTTCTTCAATCTATTAAGAACACAAAGAACATGTTCAGAGCTTTTTTTAAAACACCAGTTTGATCTATTTGAGAGGTGATGGGAGGGATAAAATTATTTCTGTTATAACTTTGGCTTTTTATACTAACCCGAAATCCAAATTGAACCCACTTGTCAACCCGCGCCCTTCTTTTTTGGGTTTTATACTGCAGCTCTTCAGTTCTTAATATTTTCCATTTCGTCATTTTTCTTATAAATTGACCACCGAATTTCACTCATTATTCAATTTTAACCTTCACATTTTGCTTTCTTTCAATTTAATCCATAGTTTGGATTTTCTATTTTAAAATAAAAGCTAAATACCCTTTTCTTTATTTTAAAATTTAGCAATTATTTAGTTATTTATTTTAACTTAAGTAATTAGTTGTTTCTTTATGTCTTTTATGTAAATATATGTGTGTGTAAAACCTTAGGAATGAGATCTTTAAAACTTAGTATAGGGACATATGTGCAATAAAATTTCCTTCATATCTTAAAATAAAATACACTTAAATACATTTATATCTTAATAGTTAAAATGAACGTAGACATTTCTTCTAGGGTTAAATCACTGATTAGATTTTAATAAAAAACTTTAACACACTTAAATTTCTTTGTTGGTTTGTTTAAAAAGTGAAAACTTAATTAATGCATGTCTTATCAAACGGGAATGACGAGTTAGCATCAGGAGTGTTGGCGGTGATTGAAGTTCATTTCACGGGCGATAAGGCCGTTAAAATAGATTTATATTCACTAAGCGGACGAATAAATCGAAATCTTGTGAACTGGCAAATTCGAGTTTTCAAAACACTTATTGAAATCAATTAGGTACCAATTTTTGGGCGTTGTGGGGTGCTAACCCTTTCCCACACGTAATCGACCCCCGAACCTGTTTTCTCTTATTTTCGTGGACCAAAATTGTTGTTTTAATAAATAAAACGTTTTATTAAAATATCCCTTATTTTAAGAGTGATCCAATTACACTTTTTTTTCCAAAAAAGATTGGTGGCGACTTCGTGTTTTCTTAAGTTTTCCAAATAACGTCGAAACCTCCTAAAAAGGATGTTGCGACAGCTTGGCAACCCCAGTGGGGACTTGTTTTTTTGAAAAAACAAAAGAGGTTCAGGCCACAATTTTTTTTCAAAAAATGTTTTTAGAAAAAGAATTTGCAAGTTCATAAATGTTTCAATCTATTCGTCCGCTTAATGAATGTAATTCTATTTTACGCATTTTAAAATTGTTGCAAAAAGCTCTATACCCGAGCTCCACCCAATTGTTAATTGAGGGGAAAACACTTTACTCATGTCAGAATATTGATTCTCCGTATGAGCCTAGCAAGTACCTTCGAGACACATATGCCTCATGTCTTCGTAAGGATACTGATCCTTCGAGAAAACATAGAAAGTGAGTCTTCCTGAGTTAAACTTGGTTCGTTTGAAGCCTATAATGGGTGAGAACCAGGGGCTTTTCTAACCTTATTAGGGGACAACAAGGACAGCTCGGGTACCCTTTTAGAACCTAACCAAGTTTGAGAATCTAGAGCCTGCCCCAATAGAGCCATATGGAAAACCTAGGGCTTTTAGTTTTAAGTCAAAATCATTTCGTAAGGATAATCATTGGAGACATTTCCTAGAGTGTTGGAATTTGCTGCCCAGAATTATTCATGTATGAAATTATTTTGAACCCTCTGTGTCTTCTTATCTCTGATCTTTTTTCCCCTTGTCTTGTTGTTTTGCATATTCATTCATGCAACATCATTCCATATCCAGAAGGGGTTGATTCTCAAAAATATTTGCTCAACTTTGAAAAGCTCTAGTCATGGATGGAAGAATCCTAAAAAGTGAAGATGAGAATGCAAAAGTGCGACATTGGTATGAGGTTAACCATCGAACATTTGGGGATAGTCTAGCAGCCGGTCATTAGACGGAGACTTCAGAATATGCCCACATCAGTGTCAAACAAAATAACATGCAAGTGCTGCGAGAAATCTGGGATCGTTTTGATTATGAAACCAAGCAACTGTTCTATGAAGTCTATGATGATATAGTATATCTCCTTTATGTGAAGGTGGACGAGTCGTTTCAGAACTCCCTGGTCCAATTCTGGAATCCTGGGTACTGGTGCTTCACTTTTAGCGGAGGGGATATGATGCCCACGTTTGAAGAATACTTGGCTCTTTTCAATCTGCGCAAGGTAAAGAAGAACTGGGTCTATGCCAAACCTCCTAAAAACAAAAACCCACATGCAAGACTTCAAGCTCTTGCTGGTATGAGTGATGGATGGGTCAAAGGACTGATACGAAAGAGAGGGGGCAGTTTCAATTTTCCTTGGTCAAGTATCCAAAACATAATTCTAGTTCATCCAGATAAAGAAAAGATAGTGGATTTCTTGGCAATTGCAATTTACGGCTTAGTTATCTTTCCAAAGGTCTTGGGGAATATTGATGTGGCATTGTTAGATTTCTTTGATCAGCTAAAAAGGGAAGTCAACCAAGTGCCAGCTGTACTTGCTGAAACCTTCATTTCCCTTAATGCTTGTCAAAAAGTGGAAGGTGTGCTCTTTGGTGGATGTGTTCTTTTACTCCAGGTTTGGGCCTTTAGTCACTTCTGGAAGTGTCCAAAATTGGCTCTATCAAATGTATTCTCTCTGAACTTTTCTCATCTCCGAGAGTTTTTGGCGAAAGAATGGCCCGTTGTTAAGAAAAGTAAGTGGATTAAAATTTTCAAGGACTATCGCGATGAAGACATCAGATTGAGGGTTCCTTGGATGGGTCATACTAAGCTTTTGTACAAGTGTGGGGATTTCAACTTCTTGATGCTGCTAGGTCTATGGGGAGGAATTAGATGTGCTCCTTTGTTGGTATCTTGTTAGTTTGGGTCTCGACAGTTCATCCCATTCACTACTGGTTTTGGCTCATCAAAATTCGAGTTCCAAGGAGAGTTCAGACAGAAGGTTTAGACAATCAGTGATGCATGAAATCATTGTTATCATATAGAGTTAGAGTATGATAAGCATTGCATGTACACCCCTTATTACGATATCTGGAGGCGTGTAAGAGTGAATGATAGAGTCATGGAAACTATACCCAGACAGGCTAAGTCTTTAGATGACCACTGGAAGGTAGTGCATACAGAAGCTGACATCCTAATAGAAGAGCTGAGAAGGGCCAAGTTGGAGATAGAAGCCCTACGAGAGCAAAACCAATGGGACAAGTTTGAATCAAGCCTTGACGTGGAAAAGTATAAAGGGAAGACGAAGCGAGTGATAAATTGTATGAAGACTTAGAAAAGAAGTTTGAAATTCAAAGGGTTGATTTCCTCATGTTTCAGACTACTGTTCGAAATACTGATTTGAGAAAAACCCTAGAGCAGTGGAAACAAGAAATTGATCATGCTACTGGAAAGGAGAAAGAGCGTGGAAAGTGGGAAGTTGAGAAGTACAGACGAGCCCTTGCTGAAGAAAAGAAGAAGGGTAAATTGGCAATTGAAAATGAAAATGGCAATCGAGTTCTTGAAAAAGAGAAAGAAAGTATGGATGCATAGAAAAGGAAGACCCACGACAACAAGATCCGTTTATTTGAGTTACAGACAGCATATGATAAGACTAGTGAGAAGCTGAAGCAAAGCCAGACTTGTGTTGCTGAGTTGTATGTCAAGGTAGATGACTTGAACCGTTTGCTGTATGAATTTCAGAACCATCACACCTACATTGAACTTCAGGCCTGTTTAAGTGAAAATGATACCTTGAAGAAACAGGTTGAAGGAATGGACAACATCATCCAAGAATATAGGACGAAGATCTTGGTCCTTGAAGATATACTAGATGGAGGTAATGACTACTGGTTCTCTCGCCTCAAAGACAATGCTAGAAAATTTTAGGAGCGGGATGAGTTCGATAGGACCGTCATGACCCAGGTTCAGGATGTGGCTCGACATGTAATGATATTAGCCACTGAAGCTTCAGTTCTTCGACAGTACATCAAGCCGATAGGAGTAGTGGGACCAAGACTTATGTGGCTCATTAAAGAAGTCAAGGAATTAGGAATTCGTGCAGAAATGTATTTGTAGAAAATATGAAATTTGATGTAATAAGGACCTTTCATATTCAATAAAGAGTTGTTTCTTGAGCAGATATTTCATAAAATTAATGGCTCTTCGCTTGTATCCATGCATTTGCATTGCATCTTTTTTGTTTTGATGCTTTACTTTGCATTTAGGTGTTTACATTTGCGCATGCATTCGTAACATAATAAGAATCTAACTTAAATAAAAAAACATTTTTGAAATTCAAAATAGCAAAAACAACTCACAAGTACGGTACTCGGTCCCAAGCCAAAGCGATGGAAGATAGAGTGGTGACCTTGGAAACT
Organism: Hibiscus mutabilis; assembly: GCA_019671005.1. NCBI lineage: Eukaryota > Viridiplantae > Streptophyta > Magnoliopsida > Malvales > Malvaceae > Hibiscus > Hibiscus mutabilis. The sequence continues at coordinate 15,987,898 of CM033715.1, forward strand.
AGTCATAAAAGTACCCGGGACATGTTAGACAAGCTGGAAACGAACTTGAAGCAACAAATCAAATTAGTTCACCAGAAGACAGTTAGTTCAATCGCAGCATGCTAGGGTTCAAGGACCCAGATGCGTTAGAAACCGGGGAAAATAATGATATGTTGCCAAGATTCTAGAAGATGGCTTTCATATAAAATGAGACTTCTTCACCCAAAGTCAAGATTTTGTTGGGAAACGTCGGTACACCCCATGGCGTAGTGGAAAAATTATCCGACGTAATCCACCAGTGATCCATGTACCAGGGACAAATTCGGGGTGATAAAGGATGAAACGTTACCTTAATAAATTTGGAATCTGGAAATCCATAGGGAATTTGGAATAACCAAATCGAATCCAAGTCGTCACAATAATGTTCTGACCTCTACGCAGTCCACCCGAATGAAACGAACAATATTTTCTCTTCTCTAACTATTAGAGAGGTTTTTCAAAAACAATGGATAAATGGCTGCTAGACCTTATGCCTTTATATAGCATTTAAAAACCTAATTCTAATTAAATTCGGATTCTTAAATATATAATATATTTAACCAAATATAATTAAATATGTAGAATCTGATTTTACTTTAATGAGGTTTCTTTTAGATATATATATATATATATACTTTAATAATATTTGATAATTACAATAACTTATCAAATATTAACATATATATATATAAACGAAATTATCCATAATTACAATAATTATAACAATTTTGGTTTCTCACTAATTACGTGTACAACAAGTATGTACACATGCTATCTAATCGATATTTATTCATTTCAATCATAGGGTGTGACCCTTGTAGGTTCATGTAACATTAGCAGTAATATCCAGAACAATCCTAATGTTACAAGCAATAAGTGGCATCTAGCAATACATCATTGCTACCTAAGTTACATGAAATCGTGATTTCATTTAACCTTTTTTCTGTGATTAACTTATTTTATGTATTTTATCCTTTTGTCCTCATATCTAGATCAGACACAAGTCATGGATTAGTCACACTTGTATAGTCCATCTAATGTTTCTTGATATCTTGAGTAGACTATTATAAACGAATAATTATGATATCCCATATCAATTTATTCGAGCATGGCCATGCATTTTCTAGTCTCACTCAATCAAGTGGCCTATGATATTACTCCTATTATGTAGGAGGGACAAATCCTATCTTGATCAACCATATTTCGCTACATGGATTATGACATATCCAATATCAGTCTTTATAGTGTAGTCAGTTACGACACACGTTTGACCGTATCAAAATATGTCACTCACGATGTTGAAATAATGATGATCTCAAGTCTGAGGAACATACATGTAGTTATCACCATAAGCAATGTTGTGACTGTCACATAATAATCCAAGAAACATGCTCATAGCGGGTCAGTCCAGTATGTTGTTCCCTAACACATACTTATGTATTGATTTCGACATCTCCATGTCAATGACAACATTTTGTCATCAATCAACTACATATTAGTCTTAATGCATTATTGTTGTCCAAGCCCACAATAATTCTTGACTAAGGACATTCAAGAATAACTATATTATTCTAAGGACTTTATTATAATTTAGTTTATTTATAGATACACAGAATAAGACTGAAATAATAATGGCTTTATATTAATAAACAAGATAAAATAAGTATGTCTTTTACAACCATCTCATGATTGGTCTTTGGGCATACTCCAACAGATTTCACCACATTTCGCTGAATCCTCAACCAAAAATCAAATGAAGTTTAAAGAAGAGGCCCACAGTCATGAGGTGCCTGACCTGGATAAGATTGCCAATAAGGCTAAAACTGAGAAGAAGTAGGAAGATCGCTATGAGAAGTTGGAAGGAACGATTAAGTCCTTCCAAGAAGGAAGTATTCTTGGTGGTGTGGATGCCAAAGACTTGAGCCTGGTGACAGACTTGGTAATACCTCCGAAATTCAAAATTCCAGATTTTGAGAAGTACAATGGAATTACTTGCCCGTCAACAAATCTAACCATGTATTGTAGAAAGATATCGATGTATCTTGATAATGAGAAGCTGCTCATTCATTGCTTCCAAGAGAGTCTAGTAGGGTTAGCTGCACACTGGTGCATGCAACTAAGCCGGGTTAACATCCGATCATGGAAGGATTTATCCAGAGCTTTTACTGAGAAATACAAGCATGTCTCAGACATGGTTCCAACCCAACATGTCCTGCAAGGGATGGAACAAAAACATTATGAGAGTTTCTGCCAATATGCACAAAGATAGAGGGACGTGGCTGCTCATGTCCAGCCACCATTGCTAGAGAATAAAATCGCCCCGATGTTCGTAGAGACGTTAAAAGGCTCTTTTTATGACCACATGCTCAATCATGCCACTAAGAGCTTTGCAGACATGGTCATAAATGGAGAGTTGATATTGGCGGCCATCAAAAATGAAAGACTCGAGGAAGAAGAATATATCGAGCGCCTATAATCTGAACTACTCCGACAATGGAATCTTTTCGCGAAGAAGACGAATCGATCTTGGTTGGAGTTCATCCTTGCCTTCATGGAATAATGCTTAATTTTCCTAGATAATGTTGGGTTCATGCTTAGAACCAACCCTTTTGATTTTGCCCGCGAGCATTAAGGGATTTTTTGTAAGGGCTTCTATGTTAATATACTTGTTTAAAGATGCATTCCCTTTGTTTTCTCAAGTGGCAAACATTTCTTTTTCATTTTTCATCTATTTCTCTTCAAACATACGTCTTTCTGGTAAAGCTCTTATTATTGATTGTATGAATGACTTTTGAATCTAATCCCGAGATAGAGGGGCAAAAAGTGTGTTCAGGTTTAATGGGGAGATCCCATATACAAATTATGATTGAATTTTCCTCTCAGACATTGTTGTTAAGGGTCTTTGAATAAAGTGATAACTCTAAAACATCAACCAACTGAAGACTTCTTCTCTTCAAAGATGTTTGTATGTGAAATGACATTCAACATCCATTCTTTTCCCTTCACGAATAAGAAAAAATCCATTATTGTCCCTCTTTGAGCCTGATATTTTTCTTGTGATTAAACCCTAACCAGGGATCACTCCCCACACTAGGGGGCAAAGAGGATGAAAAGATATTTGCAAGCAAAGGAAAAAACATGTCAGATCAAGTTGAATGTCCTAAATTCGAAATGAAAAGGACACAAAAAAGAAAAAGAAAAAAAAAGAAGAAAGAAAAAAAGAAAAAGAAAAAATAAAAGTTAGAGTGTGAAGGAAAATTTGAAACAAATCCTTCAAATGAGACATATAACAGAAAGAGAAATGAACTCTAGGGTGAAAACCCAAAATGGGCAGTCTAGAGTGATCCAAAAGAAAAATGAAGACTTCATCAAGAAAAAATGATCATTGGTTTAATCACCCTTAAAATATGTATTTGAGCCTATATATCCTTTTTTGGCAACCCGAGCCTAGCCTACATTACAAGCCTTAAAAGACCATTTGGATCGTACATGAATATCTGAGAAAATAAGTTTGTCTTCAGAACACATTCCGCCTTATTGAGTTAACATATCTTCAGGGACCTCCAAACTTCTAGTGTCTGATTGAGATTAGAAAAGTGGGGAAGTTTGGGGAGTGTGTGAGTTAAAGAGAGCCACCTAAAAATGGGGCACTATCTGGTTGATGGATTCATGAATCATTCATACTATGAATTTTAGGGCATCTGACTTTCCTCTTTTCCATGTTTGCCATGACTATTTTCTTAAAATCCCCACTTCTAGCCTTTTCTTGCATCTGCCATGACTTCTTCCTTTAAACTATTATTTCTAGCCTTTTCTTCCATCTTACAAGTATGCTGACATAGATTTATGAAAAAACAAAGGATTTCTTGGTATTGATCCCAACAATAAGGAGCCAGGAACGAATGTTTTCCATCACTTCAGGAAATAATTAAACCTCAGCTTGAACGGGGGCATCATCCTGCATTAAGAAGATGAAAACACATGTGATTGAATGGTGAAGTTTGAAGATCCCTAAAGCATAAAAAGGGATAAAGTCATACCAGTAGGCAAACCATCAGATTGGGGCAAGTTATGTTAGCCAGAGTGTCCAAGGTCCCTAGCTTTGATAGGCACGAGAGGAAAGATTAAAGCGCCAATATCATTCGAAAACACTCAAGGTGGAAATAAGTTTTGCTGCAAAGATTCCCACGCAAGAAATTCAAAGTGCTATACGGAGACAAGAATTAGAGAATCTTCAAGAAGCGTTGAAGGCAGCATGCTGCAAAACAGAGACGTTTACACAAGATAGTTTGTTTCTACAACAATGAGAAGAATTTTACAGACATTGGAGGAAATAACTAAGGATATGGGATGCTTTCATTCAAGACCACTCAAGAAGGTCTGTCACTAAATATTGATGATAACATAAGCTCTCTTCCATGATAATAAGAACAATTTTACAGACATTGGGAGAACAACAGGATTCAGGGAGGTTTGTCACTGAACATTGATGTATCAACTACAATGATAATTTGACAAAGACCAAAAGAGTGTTGAAGAATATGAGGATAAAGTCAATCCTTCCAACCAGGAGTACAAGATAACTGGACTGAGTGAACAAATATGCAGGGGTCAAATGTTCTCTATGAAGTAAAGAGAATTATGGCGCTGAACCCATGATACAACATGGTGGTGTTTTGGTGAACCCCAATCTCACCCAAATTGAAGAACGCATCCTACAGTCCCCGAAATTAAGAGTGGGCAATGGTGAAGATTTCTTTCCAAGGAATGGTCAGTGGAAACAACAAGAAATTTTTGAAGCCAACTAGGATTAAAAGATGGGCGGTTGCTGACTTTTCTGCTCATTGTGATCCTAGTAGACACTGTGCAAAGTCTTGTTTAGTGAAAGGAACTCATATCGAATCTCCATTTGAGGAGATGGACCAGAATAGATACTTACCATCTGTTGCCAAAGTTGAGAAAATGTTTGAGATAATATGATTCAAGAAAAATAATTCTGATAAAAGGATTATAAAAAGCAAAAGTGACATGCATTCATGACTAGGCATCCCTAGGGGCATGTTCATCATAGTCATAGCATGTTTTTGAATTTCGAAAGGTATAGAACCTGCTTATCCATCCAACCATAATGAGGATGAAACCTTTTTCAATCTGCTTATCTATTCGAGCATGGGGAGAATAGGACCCGCATATTCGTCCAGGCATCAGGAGAATGGAACCCACTTATCTATTCGAGCATAAAGAGAATAGAACCTGCATATCCATTCGAGCATAAGGAGAATGGAACACATTCTTTCACTCTTCTTATCTATCCGAGCATGAGGAAGATAGAACATGCTTATCTATTCGAGTACAAGGAAAATAGAACCCGCCTATCCATTTGGGCGTTTGGAGAATGGAATATGCTTATCTATTCGAGCATGAGGAGAATAGAACCCGCCTATCAGTTCAGGCATTTGGAGAGTGAAAGCTACTTATCTATTCGAGCATGAGAAGAATAGAACCTGCCTATCCGTTCAGGTATTTGGAGAATGAAACCCGCTTATCTATTCGAGCATAAGGAGAATAGAACCTGCTTATCCATTCGAGCATAAGAAGAATGAAACACCTTCTTTCAGTCTACTTATCTATTCGAGCATGAGAAAGATAGAACCTAATTATCTATTCGAGCATGAGGAGAATAGAACTCGCCTATCCATTCGAGAGTTTGGAGGATAGAACCTGCTTATCTATTTGAGCACGACGAAAATAGAACCCGTTTATCCATTCGGGCGTTTAGAGAATGGAATCTGCTTATCTATTCAAGAATGATGAGAATAGAACCCGCCTATCCGTTCGGACATTTGAAGAATGGAAGTTGCTTATCTATTCAAGCATGAGGAGAACAGAACCCGCGTATCTATTCAGGCATTTGGAGAATGAAACATGCTTATCTATTCGAGCACGAGAAGAATAGAACCCGCCTATCTGTTCGAGCATTTAGAGAATGAAATCTTCTTATCTATTTGAGCATGAGGAGAATAGAACCCGCCTATCCGTTCGGGCATTTGGAGAATGGAAGTTGCTTATCGATTCGAGCATGAGCAGAATAGAACCTGCCTATCCGTTCAGGCATTTGGAGAATGAAACCCGCTTATCTATTTGAGCATAAGGAGAATAGAACCTGCTTATCCATTTGAGCATAAGGAGAATGTAACTCATTCTTTTAGTCTACTTATTTATCTGAGCATGAGGAGGATATAACCTGTTTATCTAATCGAGCATGAGGAGAATAGAACCTGCCTATCCATTCAGGCGTTTAGAGAATGAAACCTGCTTATCTATTCGAGCACGAGGAGAATAAAACCCGCCTATCCGTTCGGGTGTTTGGAGAATGGAATTTGCTTGTCTATTCGAGCATGAGGAGAATAGAACCCGCCTATCCGTTTGGGCATTTGGAGAATAGAAGCTGCTTATCTATTCGAGCATGAGGAAAATAGAACCCGCCTATCCATTCAGGCATTTGGAGAAAATAACCCGCTTATCTATTCGAGCATAAGAAGAATAGAACCCGACTGTCTTTTTAAGCATTGACGGTTTGGTAATTGGTGAAAATCAATGTCCTTTTGTTCTTTGTTCTACTCCTGTTTCACCAGAATGACCAAAGAGGGGCAGCTGTTGTCACTAAATTTTCACCTAACTCTTTGTTTCTGTTTCATTTTATTATTGTATTATATGTCATTGTCGGTTTAGTAGTATTGCAGTAGTATTAGTACATTGTTAATGTTAGAATTGTGTTATAGTAGTTAGTATAATAGTTAATAAATAGTATAAAACCCAAAATATAAAAAGAGTTTATTTTATAAAACCCATTTAGTTAAAATAAACCCATTACAAAAGAGTCCATAAAAATTACATGTCTATTGTTTTTTTTATAGATCTATACATAAGAAGGCTCGATCAACCCAACTAAACAAAACCCTAATACTCTTTCTTATTATGCGCAGCTGAAAGACAGTCGTTGGATCAAGGGATTGATCCAACGACACAGACCATGCCAAATGGAGAGGATCAAGTGTCGCATCCCCATCACCGTTGGATCCAGGAGCAATCAAACGACCCATATCGATCAACAGTAAAACACTTGGATCACCACTCGCGCGTGGTTACTACGAGCCCGACCTTTCAGCTTTCTCCGATAATATCGTCTTCCCTAATGGTAGCCTCATCGTTTCTACCTTGAACTGCTCCTCATCGACGCCAGTTGTAATTACCAAATTCATGCAAAAGGAAACAAAAAGGGATTAAAACCCTAAATAGAGCATAGTTGAAATAACAGAATACCAAAATCCCTAATTCGAAGCCCTAGCTGGAAAATCAAGATCAAATCAGAAGCAAAACGGAAAGGACCAATCCCTAAATTAATGCCATGGCAAAGATCAAGCAATCAGAGGGGAAGAAGTTAGGGATTCAAGCTTGAAATTCAAGTATTTTTGTACCTATAAATAACACTGTAAATTTCATGTAACAAGACACTAGATAGAGGAGATTCATACGAAACATACACGATTCATACACAATACACAAATAGGCATTCGAATTTCCCAGAAGTTGTAAGCAAGCAAGCAGTTGTAATTGAAAGATTCATTAGACGAAATAAAGCTCATTTTTTCTGGTAATTTTCTTCTTCAATTGTTATTATTTTGAATTTAAATAATGAAAATGGTAGCTTTTTACCTCTATTTTTGAATAGCACCACCGTGAATTTGGTTTCGATGTAGCTCCAACATGATAAAATGTGATTTGGGGTCGCTGGAATCTGGGAAATGGGGTTTTTCTAGAAAATTTTGTCGCCGGCAGCGGTGACTGACGCCGTTGGATGGCGGCCGGTACGACGGATGTTCATCGTGTTCTTCAATATATGAAGAACACGAAGAACAGGTTTAGAGCTTTTTTTTAAAACACCTGTTTGATCTATTTGGGAGGGGAAGGGAGGGATAAAATGATTTCTGTTATAACTTTTTCTATTTATACTAACCCGAAATCCAAACCGAATCTACTTGTCAACCCGCGCCCTTCTTTTCTGGGTCTTATACCGCAGCTCTTCAGTTTTCAATCTTTTTAATTTTGTCATTTTTCTTATAAATTGACCAACGAGTTTCACTCATTATTCAACTTTAACCTTCACATTTTGCTTTCTTTCAATTTAATCCCTAATTCAAATTTTCTATTTTAAAATAAAAGCTAAATACCCTTTTTCTTTATTTTAAAATTTAGCAATTATTTAGTTATTTATTTTAACTTAAGTAATTAGTTGTTTCTTTATGTCTTTTTATGTAAATATATGTGTGTGTAAAACCTTAGGAATAAGATCTTTAAAACTTAGTATAGAGACATATGTGCAATAAAATTTCCTTCATATCTTAAAATAAAATACAGTTAAATACATTTAAATCTTAATAATTAAAATGAACGTAGACATTTATTCTAGGGTTATATCACTGATTAGATTTTAATAAAAAACTTTAACACACTTAAATTTCTTTGTTGGTTTGTTTAAAAAGTGAAGACTTAATTAATGCGGTGTCTTATCAAACGAGAATGACGGGTTAGCATCAGGAGTGTTGGCGGTTATTGAAGTTCATTTCTCGGGCGATAAGGCCTTTAAAATAGATTTATATTCACTAAGCGGACGAATAAATTGAAATCTTCTGAACTTGCAAATTCTAGTTTTCAAAACACTTTTTGAAATCAATAGGTACCAATTTTTGGGCGTTGTGGGGGTGCTAACCCTTCCCCACATGTAACCGACCCCCGAACCTATTTTCTCTTATTTTCGTGTACCAAAATTGTTATTTTAATAAATAAAACATTTTATTAAAATAACCATTGTTTTAAGAGTGATCCAATCACAGTTTTTTTCAAAAAAGATTGGTGGTGACTCCGTGTTTTCTTAATTTTTCCAAATAATGTCGAAACCTCCTAAAAAGGATGTTGGGTCAGGGAATAAATAATATTTTATTGAAACTTGAAGGAATATTAGGATAATTTTGAAAGTCTTGGAAAGCATGAGAAAATGAAAACAGATTTAGATAGTATCGACTGCATAAATGATGAGAACCCATCGACCTCGGTAGATTTCTCGCTAGCCAATCTTGGTCCTTTTTCGCTGATGATATGAAGACTGAAGCATAGACCTTTAACCGAAACAAGGTTCGCTAGTTGGATGCTGAAATTCAAGTCTATCTGAACCGTCCTTTTTGGATTTTCAATTCAAACCCTTCTTTGGTTTTAAGGCGCCCATTTTCGGGTTTTCACCTTAAACCACCCTTTTCTCTTTTTTTCGTTCTTTTTTCCTTTTTCTTTTTATATTTTTTTTTATTTTTTCCCTTTCCTTTTCTTTTTTCTCTTTTTTTTCTTCGTATGCGTAATACTTCTTAACTTTGTTCGAGTTTAATGGGTTGCTCAATTCTTTACCATCTATCTCTGTTAGAATCAACACTCCCCTAGAGAAAGCCTTTTTCACGACATAGGGCCCCTTCCAATTTGGCATCCATTTCCCCCAAAAGTCTCTTTGATTCAACAAGATCTTTTTGAGCACCAGATCTCCCTCCTGAAACTCCTTCAGGCTAACTTTCTTGTTATAAGCTTGCATCATTCGCTTCTGATACATCTGATTATAGGAAATAGCTTTCAAACTTTTCTCATCGATAAGGTTCAACTGATCTAACTTGGCTTGCATCCATTCGGCTTCATTCAACTTTACTGCGTTCAAAATTCGAAGTGACGGGATTTCCACTTCGATGGGTAGTACTGCTTTAGTGTCGTATATCAAGGAATACGACGTTGCCCCGGTGGAAGTTCTCACGGATGTCCGATAGGTAAACAAAGCAAAGGGGAACCTCTCGTGCTAATCCTTAAATGTCTCCATAGTTTTTGCTATGATATTCTTAATATTCTTATTTGTAGCATGTACCGCTTCGTTCTTCTTAGGGCGATCAATGGTAGAATTATGGTGCACAATCTTGAATTGTTTACACACCTCGGTTATCATCCTATTGTTCAAATTGGAAGCATTATTGGTGATGATTCTTTTGGGCAAACTGTAGCGACACATAATTTTCTTCTTGAGAAACTTGTAAACGGCCGCTCTTGTGATATTAGCATATGAGGCGGCTTCCACCCACTTGGTGAAGTAATCAATAGCCACTAGGATGAAGCGATGTCCGCTGGAAGCCTTCAGGTGTATCTGACCGATGACATCCATTCCCCAAATAGAAAAAGGCTACGGTAAATTCATAGTGTGGAGAGGCACCGGCGAAAGTGTATCTTATCAGCCTAGATTTGACATTTGTGACATTTATTCGCATAACTGATGTAATCTCTATCCATAGTTGACCAGAAATGACCATATTTCATGATTTTTCTTGCCATCGAGAATCCACTGGCGTGGGTTCCACATAAGCCCCCGTGGACCTCTGCTAAAATGGTTTCGGCCACCCTAGCACTGACACACCTCAACAGTATCTGATCCTTGCTTCTTTTGTACAAGATTTCCCCGTCAAGGATATATCCTGATGCTAACCTTCTGATAGTTCTTTTGTCATTACCATTAGCCCCCTTTAGATAAGTCTGGAACTTGATGTATTGGAGGATATCAAAATACCATGGATTACCGTCCTCCCATTCTTCCAAACTATAGCAATAGGCTGGTACCTCAAAGATTTGTATTTCAATTAGCCCCATTTCAGCTACCCGGCTTGCTTTGAATACGGCGACCAAAGTTACTAGGGCGTCGACCATCTGATTATTCTCTCTTGGCAAGTAGGTGAAACTGACTTTTTCAAAATCCTTGACCAAATCTTCGATCAAGTCGTAGTACTTGATCAACATTGGATCTCTAGTTTCCCATTCTTTCTGAAGTTGATAAATCACTAAAGAAGAATCTCCGAAAACTCGAAGCACCTTGACCTTTCTCTCTATGGCCGCTTGGATTCCCATGACACAGACCTCATACTCGACTATATTTTTGGTGCAAAAGAATTCCAACCTACTTGTGGAAGGGTAGTAGACATTGTCGGGGGAGACCAAAACTGCCCATATTCTATGGCCTAAGGCATTCGATGCCCCATCAAAATAAAGCCTCCATCCTTCATTCTTGATAGTGGACCTTCCCTCGGATAGATCATAAATCAACTCTTCATCCGGGAAACTGAAATCCAACGGTTCATAGTTGTCTGAGGCATGACTTGCTAAAAGTTCGGCCACCACACTTCCTTTTACCGCCTTTTGACTCACGTAAACGATATCAAATTCTGACAAAAGTATTTTCCAATAGGCCACTTTCCCGGTCAAAGTTGGTGCTTCCATCAAAAATTTCAACGGATCTATTCGAGAAATCAAATAAGTGGTGTGATACAACATGTACTGCCAAAGCTTCTTAGTAACCCATACCAAGGCGCAACATAACCTTTGGATCAATGAGTATCGCGTCTCACACTCGGTGAATTTCTTGCTCAAGTAATAGATCGCCCTTTCTTTCTTGCCCGAGTCATCGTGTTGTCCCAACACACATCCCATAGAGTTTTCAAAAACTGCCAAGTATAAAATCAACGACCTATCTGGTACTGGTGCTACTAAAATTGGAGGATTGATCAGATACTTCTTGATATTTTCTAGTGCTTCTTGACATTCTTCATCCCAAATTCCTGGGCTATTCTTTCGAAGTAATCTAAAGACGAGGTCGCATTTATCGGTCAACTAGGAGATGAACCGAGAGATATAGTTCAACCCTCCCAAAAATCCTCAGACTTCCTTTTGAGTTTGAGGTGGCAGAAGATCTTGGATTGCTTTCACCTTGTCAAGATCAATCTCCTTATGCATCATATCATGGAACAAGGTCACCATGGCTCTTTGATACGTCGCCCCAACGTTCTTCAACCCAAAAGGCATCACATTGTACCCCATGATACATTTTGATCTAATTGTACCCCGAGAAGCCATCCATAAAGGAAAACCAAGCAAGCCCTACAGTATTGTCAACTAGAGTATCAATATGAGGCAAAAAGGAAATTGTCTTTGGGGCTCGTCTTATTAAGGTCCCTATAATCTACACATATACGCACCATCCCATCATTTTTCGATACCGGCGCTATGTTAGCTACCCATTCTGGGTACTTAGAAACCTTCAAAAATCCGGCCTCAAACTGTTTCTTTACCTCTTTTCTTATTTTCAATAATATGTTTGTCCTCATTCTTTGAAGCTTTTGCTGGATAGGCTTGTATTCTGGCCTAATGGGGAGCTTGTGTGTTACAATATCTATGTTTAGGCCTGGCATATCCTGGTATGACCATGCGAACACATCTTTAAATTCTACAAGCAATCCCACCAACTCTTGCTTAACTTTTGGTGATAGGGTGCCTTCGATCTTTACTTCTTTCCTCTCTTCGTTAGTCCCCAAATTTAAAATCTCTATATTCTCCTGGTGTGGGAGGATTTGTCTTTCCTCACTGGCCATCATTCTTAGCAGCTCATTGGGAATCCCATCATCCTCCTCTTCTACCTACGCCAAGTACGTGGGTCATTCAAAATCTACTTCAGGATTATGTTCCACATCATTTATACAATTTATATTAAGAGGCTTGCACGATTTTGAAAGTGCGTATTAGGAAGGGAAAGGTATAGCTCATGAAATGAAAAAATAAATACACAAACAAACAAATGAATGAATAAATAAATAAATACATAATAAATGAAATAGAATGGATTGAATGTTGTGTTTTTCGTTTGAGAAGGAAAATGTGGACATAGTCTATTTCATTTAAAGTAGATAGATATGACATAGCTGTCCTTTTTACGAATGATGCTTGTTACTTTCGGGCAAAATTAACGGGATTGTTCTGAGCATTACTTTGGTTTGTTCCTAAAAATACTGGCACGTCCCAAAAGGTCTAATTGTTGAGCTCTTCTCCCGAGAGACAATGGTGAATCTTGGCCAGAAATTGATTAGCCTTGCTCTCGTCGCCGATCATATCCATATTCATCTCTTCGAAAGACTCACTGATCAACTCTTTTCGGAGGCACCTCTCACCTTCTCGGTTTGCCTCTTGGACATCCACCTCTGGATTTCAAATTCCACCATATATGAAAACACTCTTAAAGTCTCTGTAGATGATAGGGGCTCATCGAATATCTTCCCCTCTAAGCCTAGCCTTCCTTTGCTTTTGCTTCTTCTTCCATTCTTCCCTTTTTCTGTAAGAAATTTGGCTTGTAAACGAGTTCGAAGTGGTCAACTTTGTGGATCACCCTGATGGGGCGGAGGCGTCCTTGCAGATTCTTTCCCAAGCCTTTCTTTTTCCTTGCTCCTTTGCTAGGGTTTCGTATACCACCATTTTAGTACAATTAGAAAAATTAGGGCATGTAATCTTGATTCCTTCTGCAAAAAAGGTAGCGTTGACAAGTTCCAAGGCTCTAAAGGCACACATCATTGCTTCTTCATTAATGTGGATGTATGGTGTATCTAAAGTCACTAAAGCGACGATGTCCTATTCGACATTCACTGTTACTAATTTCCTTTCGGTGACAAACTTCAACTTTTAATGGAGTGAAGACGGAACGATGCCGGCTGAGTGTATCCATGGCCTCCCTAACAAGCAGTTGTAAGATGGTCGAATATCCATGAACACGAAATCGGCCACATATTCAGTGGGACTAATGAGTATGGGTACTTATATTTTCCTGACCACAACTCTCTAGGTCCCATCGAAAGCTTGCACCGTATTATGATAGCGCTTCATATGTGAAGTGTCCACCGATAGTCGTTGCAATGTAGCTAAAGGCATAACATTCAACGCAAAGCCATTATCAATTAGCATACCTCGTAACACATAACCTTTACAGTGAGTGGTGATGTTTAGGGCCTTGGTGGACCCCTACCTTCCCCCAAAATTTCATCATCACCAAAGGTAATGTGATTGACGTCGGTAATATGGTTGACAATCTGATCCAACCTCGTAACTGACATATCCTTTGTAACATAGGTCTCATTCAAAACTTTTAGTAAAGAATCACGATGTTTTTCTGAGTTTAGTAAAAGGTCAAGCACGGAAAATTGAGCCGTCTATCTCTAAAGCTGGTCGACAATGCTATACTCGCTGTGCTTCAAGAATGTCAAAAAATTTTGTGCTTGAGTTTCTGTGACCGGCTCTTTAATCTTCGGTGGTAGGTCATCTCCAAAAACTTTCTCAGGTTCAACTCTGACTTCCTTACCTTTCTCTTTTGGTTCCTTCGGTGCCTTTTGGTTCTTCGGAGCATAGCATCAGCCACTCCTCGTGAGATGCCTCACGTCCTTTACCTCTTCGGCCTTTGGCTCCAAAGGTTATTCTTGAATGGGTTTTATCCTATTTCTACGTCTTCTCCTCCGTGTAAACTAGAGGAACCCGACATTGTGATGCTTGCAGTGTATTTCCATGGAACCATATTCGTATCATTGAAAGGAAAAGACCGTGGAGAAGCAATTATCATCTTGGGGGATGCCTTTGGTGCGCTTGTCTCACTGGGCTTGAGACTGAGGACGAGCGGTCTATTGGCACTATACTTGGTCTCCTGGCTCTCCGATGCACAAACTTTCACTTCTTTTCTTCCTCTCTCTTCTTTAGAAAACTCAATCTCTTTGTTATCCATCATAGCTTGTATCAGCTGATGGAACTCCACACAATCTTGAATCTCATGATCTCCCGATTAATGATATTCATAATATGGGCCACAACCTTCTTCCACAATCACCATTCCCTGGTCAATGAGGCATGCCACACACAAACGTTGGAAGACCCACCTTAACGATGACCAAACTTCAGACATGTTATCCCTAGTTTTTCTGGCATTCTCATCTTCGATAGCATTCACGCCTTTACCTCCATGATTTGGTAGGGGGTTGTTGGTCGTGCTTGGTTCTCCCAACTATAACACTCCGGTCTGAATTAAGTTCTGAACGAACTTCTTAAATGCCACACAATTTTATATCGAATGCCCCGAAACATCGGCATGGTATTCGCAATGTACCTTGGGGTCATACCATGCTAGGTAAAGTGGGTTGTAAGGAGTAACATGATAATGACGAACTAAATCAGCCTTATACAATTGTGAGTAGAGCTCTTTATAAGAGATTGGAAAATGAGTGAAGGATAT
This sequence comes from Hibiscus mutabilis, assembly GCA_019671005.1. Taxonomy (NCBI): domain Eukaryota; kingdom Viridiplantae; phylum Streptophyta; class Magnoliopsida; order Malvales; family Malvaceae; genus Hibiscus; species Hibiscus mutabilis. The sequence goes on from CM033715.1 coordinate 16,003,082, forward strand.
TTCATCCCTTTCCTTCTTGGGTCCCATATCTTCTCACTTATTGAAGTTTCAGGAATTCCTCGCTGTGGCCTAGGGCTGAGAGATAGTGAAGTTCTTGGTTGCCTTGAAGGTGTTCGTATTGTTCACCTCATGGTCCTTTTTCTTGCATTGTTTGTGTGAATGATCCCCTCCATCATTTCTTTTTCTCTTAATAACTACTTTGATGCGCTCACCGGTCATGATTATCTCTGTAAAATTGCTAAGAGGGCTGCTGATCAATCGATCATAAAATGTTCCTTTTAACGTTTCTACAAACATTGGGGAGATCTCGTGCTCGTGAAGCGGTGGTTGAACTTGTACTGCCACATCACGCCATCTTTGGGCGTACTCACGAAGTGTCTCATTGCGGCTTTGTTCCATACCTTGCAACAACAGTCGATTGGGAACCATGTCGGTTATATGCTTATATTGATCAGTAAAAGCTTTTGCCAGATCCCTCCATAACTTAATTTGAGCTCTTGTTAGCTAATTATACCACCTCGAAGCAGATCTCACTAAGTTGTGCTAAAAATAGTGAATTAGGAGCTTCTCGTTATTGGTAAACCTAGCCATCTTCCGGCAAAACATCACTATATGAGCAGTAAGGCATGTGGTTCCACCGAACTTTTCAAATTCTCGGTTCTAGAACTTATTGGGATTTCTACATCGGGGATCAAACTGAGCTACCTAGCACTTAACCCATAGGAGCCATCCTCGTCTTCCTTCACTCAAAATTTTTCCTCTAGGTCTTTCTGGTATCCTCCAATTGCTTAGTGAACTTCGCTTTCATTTGGTTCAACTTTTCCAACTCATCAAAGTCTGGGATGTTGTCTCCAATAATCTCAGGGTTCCCGAAGGTTACCCGGTTGAGTTTTAGAAGCTAGACTGATATGAGAGGAAGATGCCCCTTGTGGAGGATTTAGAGAGGGATCAACAAGCAGAGGGTTTTGGACGATCTAGGCATGAGGGCGATCCCCCGAGTTTTGGTAAGGATTCTCAATGGTACTCTTGCCCCTTGGATCTGGTCCTAGCCGAGCTTGTAGCAACTGGGATATTTCCTTCATCATGTCCTGCTGAGACTTGATTATGGTTTCCCTTAAATCTTGTTGGCTCGTTCCATCTGGCCATGTAGGTCGGCTTCCAACTTGGCAAAGCTCTCCTCCATTTGTTTTGACTGTAAGGGAGTGCGATATAGGTGTGGAATGATGATAATTTTAAGAAGCAAAATGCAATATTTCTAAAATAAAAAGGTTATCAATTAATAAATGGTAGTTAATCAAAAATGCAAACAAATGTACTAATTAAATGATTATTTGCATTTAATCAAATAATGCAAATGAAAGAATCATGCATGAATGCAACGAGCAACACTGAGTTTGGCAAATATCATCGTTAAACGACTTTCATTAATGGAAACGTTGTCTTGTTACAATAACTTAAAAAGAACCAATTACACATATGGCTTCAAAGTAGTATCAAGTTCAATGATCTCCCTCAGAATCCAAACAATCTTCTATCCTTCTTTGGATTCATCATCCACACAGTTATGGAGTTCGGTAGTACCTTCTGCCAAAATCTGTACTTTCTGGGCAACCTCTTGCATTTGAGTCATCCAATATGCCAACTCTTGTTCTTGCCTCCAAATTGTGTAGGCGGCGAAGTGCAGTTGCTCCAAACTTAGCGTCGTGCGTACTTGAATCGCTCCCTTAAGGCTTTCCACATGATCCTTGAGCTGTTGAATCGCAGTTTCCAACTCATCGACGCGAGTCGTTAAGACTTGAATCTCCAAGTTACTGGCCTTTATCTTACTAGTTGATCCCTTATGCTTGAAAAGAGACTTTTCCAAACACCTCACTTGATCTTTCAAGGCTTCATTTTGGTGTTGTTCATTCTCGATCTGTCTCGAGTGGGAGATTCGTAGATTCTTCACTTCTTTGGTTAAAGCGAGTACTTGATCTTTGTGCTCGTAAAACATTCTTTTGTAATTCTCGTCTCTCGCTTTCTCTTCCTTCAATTGGAGCTCTAACCCTTCACTTGGTCTGCCTTCCACGACTCTTTTGCTCTTATTCAACCTTTTAAGCTTCTGAATCTCTTCCTTCTCCATCTTGAGTTCGAGTTCCAACTCATCTATTTTCCTTTGTAGATCTTTAATCACTCCTTCAAATTGTGTATTCTCTAACTCAAAGTCAAACTTTTCTTGATGGTCTCTCTCCTCGAGCTTGAGGCACCTCCCTCGCTCTTCTTCAAGTTTTTTCCTCATCAAATCGGCCTCGATAGGAGACCTGGCCAATCTCTCCTGCATAGATCTCTTCCCATCGGGATTCAAGTGGGGAATGTTGTCGTTGACACGATTAAATCGCCACGCTTCGTATTCGGAAGTGACCATGTACGGAGCATTTATGATCCTAACTCATCTTGCGTTGTTCCAAGTTGAAGAAGTATTATATACCATCGTCTTGTAGCCTTTATCCTTCGCATAATCCATGCTGAACTCATTTAGACCTTTGGTGGCTGGCACAAACTGCTTCGAACCGTATTGTTTCAAAACTAGAAGAGGTGCATATGTGGTATGCCCCCAAAGGCTAAGTAGTGGTACCCATGAATGCTCTCCACATCTATAGAGAATGTTCTTTGCCAAAAACCACAGTGCTCTCCAAACTATATCTTTCTCTTTTAGATTTCGGAAGACATCTTGCCATACTTCCTCGGATCTTCAGGTTGGCCAGTCATTCTTTCATAGAAACTCCTCTAAGGGCGAGAACTTGCCTTCATAAAGTGGCCTTGAAAAACTGGGATTGGTCCAAAGGTGGCTGTAGAACCAAACAGTCAAAAGTTGTGGATATCCTCAAAAGTGACATCCACCATGCTTTCGACAGAACCTCAAAGATCAAAAGTTTCAGCCAAAATTATAGGTACTAGATTAGTCCCACTATCCAAATGATCAAATAGATCCAAAACCGATGGATCAATGAGTCCCAATGCTCGAGGGAAGAGTACCAATCTATAGATCAACAAAGCAAAAAGATTCTGTTGAACTCGGCCCACAGGATGCATAGAGGCTAAAGCTAAAAATCCCCTTCCACTTAAGATACTCTTTATTATTCCAAGTAGCAACTTGATTCTCGACCCAAGAGGACAACATATCTAATAACTTCTTCAACTTTCCTTAGAAAGCTTTGTTCTTACTTGGATTAGAATTTACCCGATTCATGTTAATCTTCTTGCAATTTATAAGGTCCCGGTATTCTTCGATTATCGGAGTTAAATCAAAGTTACCAATTGTAAAGTAGCTGTAGGCAGAGTTCCCTTGTAATAGTGCTTGATCAACTGGGACTTCTGGCAAGTATGTGATGTTACCATACTCTTCTTTGAAATTACTCTTTGTTTCAAAATCCCAGCTGTTCCAAATCGGCTTCAATTCAGACACATCATTGAACTATGTATTCATGAATGTCGTGGCTGATCTGAACCCAGTGGCAATACTGTCTCCATCATGTAGTTGCTCCCCTTCTGACCATATTTGAACATTGGAATTCTTTTCATCGCTGCTACGGGCTAAGTCTTCCATTGATCTAGTCTTTAACTTCAAACTATTTCCAACTCAATGTGCTCTTTCATGATATGATAAGATATGCAAAAAAGGTAAAAGAGGAAGAGGAAGAAAACAAAAAGAAGCGTTAGTTATAGGATAAACAATAAAGCGAAAATGAGAAGAGATAAACGCAAAACGAAATAAGCACAAGGCAAGCAAATAAGGAAACGAACCTAACCACATGAATTCTAGTTTTTTAGGGTTATCCGCATGGCTCTAACGGGGTAGGTTTCCTAGATTCTCACACATGGTTTGGTTCTAATCGAGGGTACCCGAACCTATCCTATTACCTGCTAAGGCAACAAGAACCAATTTTGGCCCATTACAATCTTGCGAATTGGTTTCGGTTTGAGGGAAAGCACGACCTAGTGACGTAGAGGGCTGCTTACGGGTTAAGAGGCATGGATTCCGAAAGTGAATTACCGACTTGTGGAGGGCTACTCATGTGGGTATGTGGCGTTTCACTCCCACTTAAATGGACAGAGCTCTGTATAGAGCTTGATGAACATGATGCAACACATGTCGATGATTCCTTAGAAATTAAACAAAAAATTAATCTAAAGTCCACCAATTATCAAAGCCCGTGCAATCTTAGCCACATTTCCAAGAAAGAATAAACCTTGTTAAAATCAAGTGAAATTCTATAATTTTAAGGCAACAAATATTCTTTTGGCCTAACTCTCTTTTGTTTTGTAAAAACAAATTCAGGTCCCAGCGGAGTCGCCAAGTTGTAGCGACCTATTTTTCCTATCTTAAAACAAATATAGGTTTCATAGGTTTGGTGCTACGTGTTATCCCCAAAATCATATCTTTGAAATCTTAGCTTAAAGGGATTTTTTTTTAAAAAAATTCTTTTGCAAATCGATAAAAACTTGGAGTCGCCACCGACCACTTGGATAAGGTGGGTCAGACACCTTAGAAAACCAGAGATCCATTATGAAAGGGTCTGGGAGTTGGTTACGTTTGGGGAATGATTAGCACCCTCATCACACCCAAAAATTGGTACTTGAATATTTGTTGCTTTCAAATTGATGGAATTTGTTGGAATTTGAATTGAATTTAACTCGACGTACTTAATTGAAAATTTGACCTTAATTACACGGGCTTTATCAAGTTGGTGGGCTTGAATTAATTGGACATTTAATTAATAAGGTTGACGATACACCGGGCCATAGACTAAACCGACATCATATAAGCCTGACTGTCGTGTTAGTTTACGGTTCGAATCCTGCACGTCACCTTTATGTATGGTGCAAGCAATTAAAGTATGATGTAATGATTTTGTCAAGTTTTAATTTTACCTTGATCGGTAAGAATGAATTCAAATATTTATTCAACATCTTTTGAGCTCAGACTGTTACGACACAAATATCGAAACTAATAGATACCTCATTTTTCATGATTTAAATTGACTAATGCCAAATAAATAAAGGGTCACATGAATAACAAATAAAGGATGGCAAACAAAAAACTTAAAGGCAAACACAAGAAAGGCCTACCAAAGCTCTAACCTAAGAACCAATTGGTGATCTAATTATTAATTAGGTGAGTCTAATATTAACCCTAAATTAATTAGCCCTAAAAGACTAAAAAACCTAACAAATTATGATTTATCTTGTAACTTGATAATTAATTCGATCGATTTTAAACTAGTATTCCAATAAGCCGAGAATACTATTTAAAGTAAATCGAATTAATTAATCATGATTTTAATTTAAATGTCAATCTAATCTCCATGTTAATTTTATCTTAAAAGTAATTAAGAAATGTTCAACTAGTTTAATGAACTTAACATTTATCCCAATGAACCAAGGGTAAATTTAAATTCACTAAATCAATTCGAACCCTAATCTAACTAAGGCTATAAAAGGCTAATCCTAAATTAACTTAATTAATTTATAAATCGTGCCCCTATGAGACAAGCACACGATTTAAATTACTAGATTAATTTGCCTAATCTTAATCTAAAAGCCTTATCAAGCCCAAAACCCAACTAACCAAGCAACCTAAGCCCAAAACAACAAGGCCCACACTAACTGAATCAAGCAAATGACTATAAAACATGTAAAACCGAATATTGACTATTATGAAATCACAAACTTTATGAATTTTTGTTAAATACCTTAAAAACTATATTGTATATAACTCCCGAAAACTATATATATCATATATTATCAAAAATATTATAAACTTTACAAGAAAACTATATATATATTATAACATCTCTGTATTATACTCATTATAAGAAACTTATATTATGTATTTAGAAAAATAAAACTTTATATTATGTATGTTAAAGACCTTATAATATGCATATATTGCATAAAACATATATATTACATATAAAAGAAAGTTATATCCAATATTTTATGTGAAAGCTAAGTTATATATGTTATATACTATGTGTATTAAAAGCATATATTACATAGAAAACACATACTACATAAGAAAACTATGCATTGCATGAGAAACTTTACATCATATAGCCGCATGTTACATACATACCGTAAACCACATCACATACTAGATCAAACCACATAATACACACATAAGGGAAACAAACATATAACACAACTAAGCATTAGGAAACTAAGAGATTAATACTGAAAACTTAAAACAGAAGCTAAACATGCATGGAATATGGGCAACAAGAATTTAACATTGAAATAGGGACTGAAATGAGCAGGACTGGAAAAATGAAGAGATAAACGAAGTAAAAGAAAAATAAATGGGATTTTTCAAAAGAAACAAGAAAACTCAGGGGTTGCGGCCGAGATTTTCAAAGGCGGAAGGGCTCATGATGAAAATAATCAGATGCGCGCGTGGGAAACTCGACGAGCCGCGCGTGTTGAATTGAAGAGCCCGTGTGTGTCATGTACGCTAGAATTGAAAAGCCTCTAGATCCCTCATCTGGGTCGTTCAATTATGCCCGATCCAACGACCATCGGTCGGCTGCATATGAATCCCAAAGAAACATTAGGGGATTTTTGTTTAAGCTTGCTGGGCTTTATCGGGCCCAATGTATGATGTAATCTCTTGGGCTTTTAAGTTGTAGATGGACATTTAAAACTTGGGCTTTCATTTATATTTATATATATATATATATTGGGTTTTATTTAATTTATATACATATATATTCTAGTTTCTATAGTAATAATAGAACATCTAATATGATAGCAATTTTTTAATAATTGCATAACAATATGGCAAATTATGATAATAAATAGCAACATATCATATCTATATAAGACTAGTATAATATAAGATTGTCGATACTTAACTAGTAACATTTTGGTGTTTTTGGTTTTTAAAAACATAACGTATAATATGATATTAAATAGTATAATATGATGGCAAATAACAAAACCTAGATATATATATAAATGCTTATCTAAAATAGAACTAGTAATTAATTAATAAAATTTTTGATTTTATTAGGCTTTAATAGGAGGATAAAGTAACCAAAGACCACATTTTTTTAAATAATAGTAACATATATTAGCCCATTATTGTAAAAACAAAAAAAAACGGGTCCATCCCAGACAAAATTAGTGATTACACCAAGGAGGTTTGGGACAAACTTGAAGTGATCCATGAAGGTACAAATGAAGTGAAGGAGACAAAGATTGGTCTACTCAACCTCAACTACAAAAACTTCAAGATGAGCCTGAATGAAGACATCAAGAGTGTTTTCGACCGTTTCTCCACGATCGTCAACGAGCTAAAAGGATTTGGAGAGGAGATTTTGGAAGACAAACTTGTTCAAAAGTTGATTTATTCACTTAAGCTTGAAGGAACTTGAAGGAACTCATAGGATTCAAAGAAGACGGCAACCATTGAAGCTAAAAACTTGAAGGAACTCAAGCTTGATGAGCTCATCATGCCTTTACTTACCCATAAATTGATGTCTCAACCTTTAAGAAGTGAGAAGAAGAATAAGATCAAAGAGCAAGGAATAGATGTAAACATCTTTTCTCTTAAATCCTCCACAAGCCATTAAGAAGATTCAAGTAAGGAGGAAAGTGAAAATGAAGAGATTTCATATCTCTTCAATAAAATTGTATGATTTATGAAAAGTGAAATGAAAGAATCCAAGCATGAATCAAAGAAGAAGATGAAGGATCCCCACAAGAGCTTTAAATTGAAGAAGCAAGGACACACCAAATATGATTGCCCTCACTTCAACAAAAAGGGATCATCTTCAAAGAAGGCATATGTGGCAACATGGAGTGATGAAGAAGACTCCACCAACAACGAGGTAGCCCACTTATGTCTTATGACCCTCCAAAAGGGTGAGGTAACTTCTAACTCATCTATTTCTAATTCTTATACTTTTGATGAGTTATAAAAAGCCTATGATGAATTGGTTTTTGAGTTCAAGGCTTTATTTTCGAAAAATAAAAAAGATGATTTTAAAATTGAAAAACGAAAATAATTTGCTTTTGAAAACCAATTTAGAGTTTGAAGCAGAAATTAAGGATTTTGAACTTAAAGTATTAAACTTACAAAATTTGCTTCAAAGTTTAGAAAAAATATCATCAAGAAGAGGTGGATGATCTTAAGAAAGAAAAAGCTTTGATTTTCGTGGAACTTGAAAAGAAAAACAATTTTGGAAAATCAAACTTTTATCAAAGACAATCTAGTTCCCCTGGATTTTTTAATGGTAAATGTTTTAGAAGTATTTGGGTCCCAAAAGGACTAATTTCTTCAAATAAAAAGGATTAAATTGTAAAATGGATTCCTAAGGGGGCTAAAATTTGTGTAACTAATGCCATTGGATCCAACGCAATTTGGATACCCAAAATTACTTGGTTGTCTTATTGTAGGTGTGATGGAGCTAGCTCAACAAATGATATGAATTCTTAGAGCTTTATGCACCAAGGAAGAACACTTGAAGAAGGATGCTTAACATCATACCTTTGGTTCAAGTGGTAAAAATTAGTTGAATTTTATTTGTTCATCTTAATTTGTTTCTTTTAATTCAACTAGTTATTCATGATTTTTTGGACTAACATCTTGTTTGATGTTTGAGTAAGGGGGAGCCAAAAAAATTTTAATTGCAAGAACTTCTTAAAACCTCCATTGTTATTAAACTTCAAGTTACAAAATTCTTTTTGATATAATAAAAGGGGGAGAATGGTTTGAAAATTAAATTTTCAAATGAATACGGGGGAGCTTCTAACTCTTTTGAATCTATTTTCTCTTATTCAAAAATTTATTTTACTAAGGGGGAGAATCACAAAAATAGTTTTTTTAAGTTAGTTTTATTATATCAAAAAGGGGAGATTGTTAGGATATTTGTTTTGATAGAATAATTTGAAAAATATTTTTGGACTTGTTTGAATAGATTGAAAACTTAAATTAAAGTCCAAACAACTTGAAAGTATATTTGAAAATGTTTATAAGGCTTTTAGCATACTTTAAAACGATTTTATATAGCCAAACTAGCCATTTTCCCAGCCCCGTACTAATACGCCTTCTCCCGTATCGATACTTTTTAGGGTTTTAGCTATAGTAAAATTCCAGTAGAAAAAAATCGTACCGGTACAGGCTTAGCCATACTAATACCGAGAGGGTCGCACCAATACACCTCAAAGCGTATCAATACCCTATGCTTTAAATGACTACCGGCTCTTTCTTCTTTAGGTAACGTACTGATACCAGCACACGTGTACCGATATGCTTTGCTGTAGAAGTGCATTTATGGATGAAAAAGAAGTCCCCTAACGACTCTAAACAATCCCAATGGCTGGTAACAGCCATGAAGTTGATAGAGAGTATAAAGACATCTCCAAACATCTATGGAAGACCAAGAAACTACAAGCCAACACTTCTTTGATTGTAAAAATGTCTTAGTGCTCATATTTCCAATTTTTGTATAGACAAACACTTGCGAGCTAAATTGTCAATGTATGCTCAAGTGTATTAGGATTGGGTGAAAGCTTTAGAGTGAAAACACATACCTTGTGAGAGGGATTTCAGTTTGTTTTAATTTCTCTTGTAAAGAGAGGTTCCCAAGGCTTTGGGTAGAAAGCTTTGGATGTTAGACTTAGTGGCTTAAGTTTAGGTTGTAACGGTTGCCTCTTAAGCTTGAAAAAGGGGAAGAAATTCTAGTGAATTTGGAAATCCTTAGTGGGGAAGCTAAGGTAGTGGATATAGAGCTTAGTTAGAAGCTTGAACCACTCTAAAATTCTCGTGTCTTATTTTTCTTTCATTGCTTCCACCACCAACACCCAAATTAACTCTTCTCAACCACTTGGCAAGCAAATTATTTGATGATATCAGGTTCTACACTAACACGAGCACCGATCCTCTACCAAATGACGTCGAGTTTTCAACTCCAACATTAGGCCTATAACATCCCAAAATTGGGCCTAGTCAGAATTCGATTCCGGTGACTAAAAATTTCACATTGAAAAGTCAAAATTTAAGAGTTGACCTTTGATCAAGTGGTATATTATTAGTTTATTGAATCCCAATTAACCCTTGACACTATTAAGGACCATATTGTAAACTTTGAAACATAGTCTAGTGACCAAATTAAAAGAATTGGAAGTTAGAGTGGCAAAAGTATAGACAATTAAGAGTTAAGGAACTAATCTCGCGATTAACCCCTGTTCAATCTTAATCATCACCTACGTGGATAACTAATGATTGATTTCTTCATCCTAAGGAAACTTCAATAGTTAAAGAAAGAAATGAAGGAACTCACCAGTTGAATGTTAAGCAAGCACCTCCACATCTTCTTCCTCTAGCCACCTTAAGCACACACCTCCATTGAAGATAGAATAAAGATTTGTTTTTCTTAAGTTCATCAACCATAAATCGAAGCAACCGATTGGGTAAGTAGTTTTCCTCAATCGGTTTATCAAATCCATGGCTAAATCATGTTAAATCTTGAACCCAAGGATTGAGTTAAGCCCTAAATATCCTCTAGGGATATTATAGCTTAATTGTTATTATTTTTCATAGCTATTGAGTTGCTATGAATCTATTATCGGTATTGAAATCATTGTTTCATTGTAGCTTAAGAGATTCAAGGTGAAGAATCTCCAAATCCTCCCAATTCCACCAAGCCTAAGAGCAAGAGAGTTGTCATTTGGGAGCTTTGAAAGCCTCAGAATCATCATTGAGTGAAGTCGAAGTCAAGGGATTGGCTAGGTGCCTTTCTCAAATTCGTTGATATTGAATTATTAATCATCAGCATTGACCGAGGTAAGTTTGCATTGAAACCTCATGAGAGGTGCTATCAGTAAGCTTTGGTAAGCTCATTACATCACCAAGTCGTTTATCGAATCTTCATACGACATTGATATGATTAAGTATTGAAAGATGCTTTAATAAATATGCTATGTGATTATTGTTATTGTTACCGTACTGGTATTGCTACCGTTATTGTTATCGCTATTGTCATTGGCATTGGTAAGTATTGAAATCCTTGGATACGAATGGACATGAGATACAATTGGCATGCCATAGAATTCATGAGCTCATTAGTAAGGAGTAGACTACGGTCCTTGAGCTAAGGCTCTCATTGGCGATGTTGGTGGGATGTGATTGTGTTGGTCTTATTGGCGATGTTGGAGGTTATTGACCATTCATTGTTGGCAATGTTGGATGGGAACACGCGTATCCATATTACATGTAGATCCAAGGAAAATATGTGAATAAGTATTGTAAGTATTGTCATGATGTGTCTTGAGATGCATTTCCATTGTTATCTATGTCACGGCTTTCATTGATGTTCATACCATTGCTTATGACTACCTCACCAGGCTAGGTAAGCCTAACACATCTCATTTTCCATGCATTTTCAGGCTAAAGCTTAGTTGGATCAAGGATCAAAGCAAGGAGCGTTTTTGAAGCAAGTTACATTCCTTATATGTAATGTTAATCTAGCCCTTGAACTCCTAAGATGGTGGCAAAGTAGCTAAACTAGTCACATATGTCCCTTTTGGTGTGTATAAGTCATGTTTGCAATGTAATAATGCTTAAGACCCTAAATGCCTATTTAGAATGGCTAAAAATGCACAAGTGGTACTAAAATGTGAAATCCTAGTAAATGGATTCATTTGATCATGAAATTTGGCATGCTAGTAGATTTTAGTGTTTATAAGTTGCTGGTAAAAATTCATTGCATTTAGACATCGTTCAACAGGTCAAACTAATTATAAACCAGAAAAAATATGTCATTACAGTGCAGGGCATACCGATACAGGTCCAGCTGTATCGATACGGCCTTGCTATTTGGCCTGGGAAAGCATGAGTTAACCATAGCGTATCGATACAAGTTGAAGTGTATCGATACAGGTTTTGGCAGTAGGGTTGGGGTATTTAAATGTATCGATACAGCCTTGGGTGTATCAAAACGGGTCATGGTCAAAGTCAACGTTAGTCAACCCATATCGATACAGGTCAAGCTGTACCGATACGAGTTCTTGAATTACTGGGAATTGGGTTCTCACCCTTGCATGCGGTATCGATATGGTCATCGACCGTATCGATATGTGTTTGGGCAGTTCCATTTGGAGTTCAATTCATGTACACCCGTACCGATACGGCACCAAGGCCTTTCAGTACGGTGGTAGTTAATTTTGTTAAAAGACATTAAACACAGTTTTAAAAGGGTTTACAGAATGGCCACTAATTATTGTACAGCCTAATTGGATGGGTAAATGATATCAGAATAATATGAAAATTTACAAGATCATTGTTATAATGTTGAATTTAATTATTATATAGTTAATTGCATTAAGGGACGCCTAAATTATCAGATTCACAATTTAGTCCTTAAAACTTGTAAAGGTTAGAAATTGGTCCCCATTAATTAGTCATTGTTTCAAATGGTATAGTTGAGTTAATATCGATATTGGATAATGTTTGGAAAGTGTAACCTTGAGTAAGTGACAAGTAATTATTGAAGTCTTATCGCTCCGATCATCATTTTGTTCACAGGTAGCATTCTCCGACTTAGTTTCCAACCAGGCCGGGTGAGGGATGTTACAAGGCCACATATAAGAGACGATCCTCTATCGCAAAACATTGTGCTGCAAAAGCATTGTAAGTCAGTATCTAGGAGAGTCTACAAATGTTCAAATGAATGTATTTCGTTGCAGATTGTCTCCACCATAGAGTGGAAATGCCTCCGCCCATTCAACGCCTTCGGAGTTGCGTCTATTTCTCCAAGAATGTTGAGATTCCCTCACCCAATTTACGGTTGATTCTCCAATGGCACAAGATAGTTTTCGCAAGACTATACGTGAAATATGCAAGGGGTGGTCTCCGACTCGTTCAATGCCTCCAACATTTGCTATTCGCCATGTAACATCGTGTTTAAAGCATTTGGAAGTCTAACTCTTTGAATTAGCTTGTACATGCATCAGATTCCTACAAGTGTGTTAAGATCTTTCGCTAAGAACACATTGTCGAGACACTTCCGCTCCAACATGCCTCCGCTCCAAAACCAATGGATCGACAAAGCCTCAGCTCATGTCACTTTATGGCACTCATTCGACCAAAGGGGGCAAGTTTTGTACCCACCCCCAAATTCAAGGCCTCTGAAAGTTCATCCAAGGCAGCACCTGACGTTCGCATCCCCCTAAAGGCACACCTCCAGAATCTACGAAGCCTCTGAAATTTACAAGTCTCCGGAATTCGCAAGCCTCCGTTATAGAACCTCTAGAGCCCATAGTCTTCGCACCACTCCTCAGCATGCAAGGCACCATAGCTTTCAGAACTCTCATCTCTGGATTACTGCCATGCTCGGCTATCGTATAACATTATTAACCTTTGTCATTTAATCGTTAACCTAATAAGCACTTCAACAATTTATACACAATGAAGAAATAAAAAGTAACATGTCAACAATTTATACTCAATGAATAAATAAAAAGTGCAAGTTCAACAACTTACGAGTAACAAATTAATAAAACCAACGATTCAAAATTTATATGTTTACCAATAAGGAAATAATTGGATTAACTTCTCATATTTCAAAAGTACGATGACCAATTTGATAAATTAAAGTAAATGGACGATTTCTCAAATAGCAGCTCAACATTACACAAATTTCTCGATTTTTTAAAGTAGTTTGTATCAGAATGTACTTATAAAAATTAACTTAACAAATTATTGGAGGTAGAATACTAGAATGTTAAAGAATTTATATACGAGTTTATTGGCAGCATGTTCGATTCATAAGTATTATTAGTTTTTTAATTGATTTATTCAAATATGATATAAAAATAAGAAATAAGAAAAATTATTATTTTTTATTAAATAGAGAGGTATTACATTCTCATATCGGGGTTCGAACCATATAAGATGTTAAAATAGAATAATATGAGCATTTTTAGCCACTAAACTAATTAGTGGATCTCAAAATATGAAAAACTAATTAAACATGTAAAATAATTGAAGACAGGTAAAAAAATAATAAAAATGATCATAAAATCTAGTAAAACCAAACATCTAATTTTTCATTTATTATCTATAAAACATTATAAAAGAGTCGAAAAAATGGATTTAGGTATAAAAAAAATTGGTCTCATTTAGAATACGAGTAAAGTTCTAACATTTAAGGTTAGAGCTTGATTCAAATTAGATCCATTTCCATTACTTTTTTATTATTATTTTTTAATACATTGATCATTATCCTACATATATGTAGGACCCATTTATAGATTGTATAGATCATGCTTATGAATAGTGATGAATGATAATTAAGTTTATATTGGAAAGTAATGAATAAAAAATAATAATTGATAGCTTGAATAATGATGAATGGATTTGGGTAAAAAAATAATGAATGGTAATACTAGTTTTTGATTGACTAATTTAAAGACTATATAAAACATGAAAGTGTCAAAAAAAAATAGGGATGGGCTCGGGTTGGGTTGAGTTTTGGCCCACTCGAACTCGACCGAAAAATATATACATTAAAACTAAACTCAATCCGACCTCATACTTGAAAAAATCAGACCAAATTCGACCAAAAAATTATATACTCGAACCTGATCGGACCCAAGCTATTAAAAAATTAAATTTTAGGGACCTAATTGTAAAAAACAATAAATTTTAGGGGCATAATTATAAAAAAATCAATTTTAATGACCTAATCGTAAAATATATATATATATATAAAGAGGGAGCATTGTTGCGAATATTCCTAAAAATATAAGAAAAAATTATACTATTAGTCTCAGATCGGATCGAATATTTCCCACCCTAAACCCGAACTCGACCCGAAAGCACCCTTAATAAAACCCAACCCGAACCCGATTTTTTTTACAAAAACCCGACCGATTGAGTAAAATGTTCGTCCCTAGTAAAAAAAACTAAATAAAATATAAAATAATTGAGAATTGATAAAATTGAAAAACTAAATTATAAAGTAAGGTAAAATCAAAAGCTTATTGATTTTTCATTTATTTTCTATAAAACATTATAAAAGGGTTGGAAAAAAAGGAATTAGGTAAAAATAATAATCTCGTTTAGAATATGAGTAAGTTCCAATATTTAAGGCTTGAGCCTGATTCGGGTTAAAATCCATTCTATTATTATTTTGTGTATTATTTTTCAATGCATTAATTATTGCCTTTCATATGTGTTTGATCCACATATGAACTGTATAAATTATGCTTATGATTAGTGGGGAATGAAGATTAAGTTTATATTTGAGTAATGAATAGTGATGAATGATATACTCTATAAAACATGAAAAAAAATAAAAACTAATTAAACATGTAAAATGACTGAATGGGTAAAAATGAAAAGCTAATTACAAAGTCTAGTAAAATTAAAAATAAACAGTTGGTCTATAGGATAAAACGCCAAATCTCTTAAACAAGGTTAGAAGTACGATTTCTGGCATTGTGAATGGAGCAAATTAAATTGTAAAGCTCGTCCTTGTAATAAACCTTTACAATATCTGATCATGATTAATCAGTCAATGAATTAATATCGGTCATTATCTACTTATAAATTGTATAAACTATGTTCTATGAATAGTAATAAATAATGATTAAATTTACGTTGGATACAAGAAAAATAATGGATGAGAACTTGAACAACATCTTCCATGCCAATGTATTTGCTTTCTTTCTTTGTTTTTATTGATAAAGATACTTCTTAGGTTCTTCTGCATTTTAAAATGGGATAAACTAATGTCAAAATAAGTGTCAAAATTATCATATTTTTTTAACTGTTTAAACTATTTTTGTCTCTTTTAAGTGTTCAATCTATCATATTTTTTTAGGTGCCTAATTTTTTTTGTCCCTTTTAGGTGCTCAAATTATCATTTTGCCCCTTTTAAGGTTAAACTGAGACACCTATTTTGACCAAAAGATGATAGTTTGGGTACCTATTTTAATAAAAATTATAGTTTAGGCACTTAAAAAGGACAAAAAAAAGTTTAGGCACCTAAATAGAAAAAATGAGATAATTTAGGCACCTAAAAGGAGCAAAAAGTAAACTAAACACCTAAAACAGGGATAGCCGGGGTATTTATTTTGGTATTAAGCCTTAAAAATATAATTTAATTCTATCAATTTCAAGAGTAAGTAATTAATATTTTCAAAAAAAGAGTAAGTAATTAATGACAATTAATTATAACGTTGAATATTTTTTTATTAATTTTACAGGATTTTGATTAATATGATAATAAATTTAGCTTTAACAATCGTATATTATATCAAGTTGGTCTTAATTCTAAAAGGTTTCAATTATCCATCAAAATTTATATAATGTGTAAATTGTGATTTTTTAAATATTAAAATCAAATTAACATATATGTAAACGTTGATAGCTAAATTTACTATTACGTCAATCAAAATTATGGAAATTTGACAACAATTCATTTTTTTGAAAGGACTAATTTATCCAATTTCAAAAGTAAGAGGAATCTAAGAGGTATTTTTACCTTTATTTATTTATGTTTCAAATTTTCAAACGCTTAGATTTTTACATTTAACACTTCAAATTTGTTTTTTTGGTTTACCATCACCAAACCTTTTTCAATCACTTATGTCTAAAAAAAAGAAACTTTTCTAAATCACACGGTTCGCGTAATTTCAATTCCTTGTTCCTGTAATTAAAAGCTAATATATATTTATTATATCCCTCCGTTATATCTGTTTGTATTTTGGCTTTCTCGGAAACACAAACAATAAAAAGAAAAGAAAAACCCCAGTAAAAAGAGGCAAATCGATTTGGGTATGTTTTGTTTGCCATTTCTTTGGTGCATTGTTTTATAGCAACCGGTTTTAGGTTATTGATTTTTATGCATTTTTTATTGGAGAATTGTTATTTTCCTTTAAGTATTGATTTAGGGTCAGATTTTGGTTTATCTTCTGATTTTTAGTACCCATATTGATGTTTGTTTGATCAGGTTTTTGTTTAGAGCTTAAATTTGTTGAAGTTTTGAACTTTTCTTGTTTTGTAAAAGGATAAAGGAAAACCGATTGGTAAAGTTTTTGAAGTATTGTACAATAACAGACTGTCGTTCGATTATTGAAAGGTATTTTTGTGTTTGAAATTGATTAAGAATTAAGATTCAGTTTTGAGTATTTGGGTTTTTTGTCTAAGCAAAAGATTGATGGTGTTTTTACTGATTTTTTTAATGATGATCATAGTGTTGGTTTTGCAGCTTGGATGATGAATCTGATATTGCAGTGTATTTTTACTTAGATGATGGTTTACTATTAGTTTTTGATGTTATAAGCATGCAATTTACATATTGTTACTTAACACTTGAGGTCTAGATTTCTGAATTCTGATATATGATTGATGAACTAGAATTTCCGAGGTTGCAATGAAATTGAAATGATCATCGACTTTTTATATGTTATCAATTCCCATTTCGTGGGAATTTTGTTTCTTATTTTTGCTAAACCAAATGGTTATCCATTTAAATAAATGTTACTTGCATTTTGTAGTTATGATATATTTTGGTTGGAAATTTAGAGATTTGCTAAGGGATGAGTTGATGAAAAAATGGTATATTGATGATTAGATAAAATTACACGAATAATGATTTGGTAGGAGGGAGTTTCCTTTTTTGCATGGGAAAGAATGCCGGATTTGAGAGGGGGAAGACAATCAAAGAGAACCAATGACAGCCCAGAGATTCCTGCTTCCTTAGTTCCAATGGTTCAGAATGGTGCTGGTAGCAAATCTTTTTAAGTTTTATCTTTAAAATTTCTTATGCTTTATACTTGGTGTTTCCTTGTGTAATATGAATCCATGATCAGCTAGTAGAGGCAGAGGTAGAGGTAGAGGTAGAGGGCGTAGAGGAATAAACCCGGATGACAATTGCAACCTTGTTGGTTCTGGTGCCCGTGGCAGAGGTTGTACTGGAATAAACTTGCCTGTGAGGCAGGTTGTTGAAAAAAGTGCAGAAAGAATAGTTGCTGTTGAGGAAGAAGGAAGCACTAGTTCACTACCTGAAAGGGTACTAATTTTCTCTGTTATGAATCTGCCTTGTGGGGTCATTAGTTTGCTGTTGGTATACTGGAATGATTATGGTTAAGTGTCTCATGTTAGTGGATTGTTATGCCATACTCAAACTGTTGAGGGTAAATAACCGCACAAGACCATGCCCAGTTCTCCATATCAAAAAAGAAAAAAGAGGCGCTTTCTTTCTGGCTGTGCATTACTTCATAAATGTTATATATAGTCCAGTCTGACCACTTACGCATATTTTTTCATCTCCAAATTTAATGTGCCAAACTTTTCAAGTGATTTCTACTAAGGTTCCATTTGCTTACCCTTTGGCAGGTACAGCTAGGGAACTCTCCTGTTTACCAGTTAGGCAGAAAACTCGGTAAAGGGGGTTTCGGGCAGGTTTTTGTTGGAAGAAGGATTTCAGGTGGCTCAGGGCACAGTGGACCTGATGCCTTTGAGGTTTTATTTCACTTACACTCTCTTTAACCTTAACAAAATTCACCTGAAGTTGACTATGGTGGTAAGGCCATTATCCTGCTTCATTTTGCAGGTTGCTTTGAAATTTGAGCATCGAAATGGTAAAGGATGTAGTTCCGGTCCTCCTTATGAATGGCAAGCGTACAGGTATAGCAGATTTCATTATTGCAGTCATTTGAACTTAAATTTTATGACCTAATTGTTTCCTGTCTCAAAATTACTGTTCAGCACTCTTAATGGTTGTTATGGACTTCCCTTGGTTCATTACAAAGGTCAACTAGGAGGCTTCTACATCCTTGTGAGTTTCTCAGTAAAGAATTTCAAATCCACTGCTGTATTTTAGAGAAAAAAAACATATTTATTTATGTTTCTTTGATTCTTTTGAATCTAGGTCATGGATATGCTAGGTCCAAGTTTATGGGATGTTTGGAACTCAAACAATCAGATGTATAAAACTATTATTCCTTTTTTCTCCTTCTCGTTCTTTTAACATTATCCTAAAATTTTGTGCTTTGAATTTTTTGTATATGGCACTTTTTTGCTATAATATCTTAATGGCTTTGCTCTTGGTATAGGCTGACGGAAGAGATGGTTGCTTGTATAGCAGTTGAGGCAATATCAATTCTTGAGCAGCTTCATCAGAAAGGGTACTTCAATATTGTTGCATCGATTTTTTCTCACTTCTTTTACTGCTTGCTGTATGTTTTCTACATTTCTTTTCTCTACTTCAGTTTTGTACATGGAGATGTTAAGCCCGAGAACTTTTTGCTTGGCCAGCCCGGGACCTCGAATGAGAAGAACTTGTATCTAGTCGATCTTGGTTTGGGTATAGCTGCTTTCTGCTCCTTATACTGGAGATGCTTTATTGTTTTAAGTGTATATTATGGCATGACCCATAATTCTTGATCCTTTTCAGCTTCAAGATGGAAGGAAGCAGCATCTGCACGTCACGTTGATTACGACCAAAAGCCTGATGTGTTTAGGTAACCGATTCTAAGCAAATAAGACTGCTTCTTTTAGGTCATGAACAGTTGTCAGCAAACTTTGGTTTTTGTTTATTTATTTATTTATTATTTATTATTTATTTACATAGAGTTATGTATGTGTTCATAGACTTTATTATTAAGTAGCTAGTATAATTTTCCCTGCTTAGTTGCCTGTCCTTTCTTCAGACTCAAGGAAGCTACATTTGAAGCTTTAGATTGCCAATTTGGATTTAATATTTTCTTTTCATTTTAGGGGAACTGTGCGTTATGCGAGTGTACATGCCCATTTGGGTAGGACGGGAAGTCGAAGGGATGACCTTGAGTCATTGGCCTATACACTCATATTTCTACTTAGAGGGAAGCTTCCCTGGCAAGGTTACGTCGTAAGTTTTTTTAGCTGTTCCACCTTGTTTGGAACTTTCTAGCTTAATTATTGTCTTTTGTCATTAATTCCTTGTGCTTTCAATGTAATATGGGGCTGCAGGGGGAGAACAAAGGATTTCTTGTTTGTAAGAAGAAGATGGGAACTTCTCCTGGGATGCTTTGTTCCTTGTGTCCTCCTCCGTTTCAAAAGTTTCTTGAGATTGTCACCAATATGAAATTTGATGAAGAACCCAATTACTCAAATCTCATCTCCCTTTTTCGTAACAACATAGATTTCAACTCATCAATACATCCTATCCAAATTGATGGAGCTATTAAGGTTGTTACCTGGCATTTATCTTATTTATTTATATATATATATATATATACACACTTTTTATTTAGAATTCTTGATAAATCCTTAATGCATCAGGTGGGTCAAAAAAGGGAAAGATCATTTGCCGAGTTGGAAGATGGTGAGCAGCTTAAAAAGAAAGTTCGGCTTGGTTCTCCTGCTTCTCAGTGGATCTCAATCTATAATTCCAGAAATTCGATGAAGCAGAGGTAAACATTATCTTCAAAAGAAAAGATGTTCTATTTAGTATAAGCTGCTCATACACATATTTTGGCGGCTTCATATGCTTCACAGGTCATTTGAATGGGGCAATACTCTTGTGGAAATGTAAATTTTGACTCGGTACTTATTGCAGATACCATTTCAATGTTATGGATTCAAGACTCAACCAGCATGTGGAGAAGGGAAAGGAAGATGGCTTGTATATTAGCAGTGTAGCGTCATCGTTGAATCTGTGGGCCATTGTTATGGATGCTGGGACGGGGTATACATGTCAGGTTTACGAGTTATCGCCAATCTTTTTGCACAAGGTAGAAATAACTATTCAGTTGTCAGCTTTTTAGTTTCACAATTTTAATCAGTGGACTTCAGGGAAGTGTATCCTTCTTATGGTTAATATGTTCAGGAGTGGATAATGGAACAGTGGGAGAAGAATTACTACATCACTTCAGTTGCTGGTGCATGCAATGGCAGTGCACTGGTTGTTATGTCAAAGGGTAATCAAAGCTTTTACAAGATTCATGTTTTAAGTTTGTATGTTTACTGTGTCAATGTATGTCAAACGGATGGAGCTGTGGGGCTGTAAATTCTAGTTACTGACGTAGTATTGCAGCTCAACTCAAGCTAAGCTTCGAGATTAGGAAACATAGGCATATTGTTTTGTTGTGGTTATCGTGTTTGATCAATCATATCTCCATGATGGCTGATATTGCTTTTCTCCTTGTCACTACTAAAGGTACTCCCTACACACAACAGTCGTACAAAGTTACTGATGTATTTCCCTTCAAATGGATTAATAAGAAGTGGAAAGAAGGCTTCTCTGTGACGGCAATGACGGCTGCAGGCAACAAATGGGCCATTGTCATGTCCCGAAATGCAGGCTATTCTCTTCAGGTTGTCCAATTCCGGTCTAATAATACTCGATTATGTAACACCATGGCAACCACTTATTTGTCTTGTACTTGTTTACTAGGTTGTTGAACTTGATTTCCTCTATCCAAGTGAGGGGATTCATCGAAGATGGGAAAAAGGGTATCGGATTACATCAGCGGCAGCTACAGAGGACCAAGCTGCTTTCATACTGAGTGCACCTAAGAGAAAATCACAAGATTTAATGCAAGAAACTTTGCGTACATCTTCTTTTCCTAGTACTCAAGTAAAGGTAATATACTTATGCATATGATTTGGTCAGTCATGGTTTTAGTCTCACAACTATGCTAAAATTTGATATTAACCCTTTTTTACTTTAATTAGCTCAGAAATGAACTAAAATAGTTGCATTGGTTTTTTATGCTGCATATTTTAGATTAATATCTAATTTAATTAGTTGATTAAAATCCCCTACTGGCTAATGATTCTTGTTTTCATCTATTTTGTAGGAAAAGTGGGTGAAAAATCTGTATATTTCATCCATTTGCTATGGGAGGACGGTGTCCTGAAGTTCGGTATTCGGAAGAAAACTAATACTGTTACAAGTCGATCGAATTCGAACACTGCGAGCTTTTATCTTAAATTGACATTGAAATTTCAAACTGAACTTCATCTGATTGGAGTTGTAATTTCAGGCTTACACCCACTATACTCGACTCTATTAAAAAAAGTATTTATTCAAATTCAATTACCGAGTTAACAATGAAATCATTTTGGGTAAATGATTTATTATATTATCATTATATTTCAGGATAAAACTTTGACACAGGCTGTATAAAATTAATTTTACACAAGCTTTATATTTACACTATAAGAACTCAAATTCTGAATTACTAACCCTAACCCTAAAAAACTAACCCCTAAACCTAAACCCTATACACTAAATTCTAAATGTTAACTTTAAATTCTAAATCCTACAACTTAAATCCTAAACTAAAACCTTAACCTCTAAAAGTAAAAGGCGTGTAAAGTAAAGTTTACACGGCCTGTGTATCAAAGTTTTTTCCTTATATTTCAACACGTTGCAGGGTGTAAAATTTAAGATTTTAGGTTGCAATTTAAGTTGCAGGGTGTAAAATTTAAGGTTTATAATTATAATTTAGAGTTTAAGGTTTATATTTTAGGGCCAAAGATTTAAGTTTTAGATTTCATAGCTTGAATATGAATTGTAAAAATATTTTTACATAGCTTATATATCAAAATATAACCTTTTTTAATAGGTAAAATTTGAATAAAACTTTGATACACACGTATAAAATTAATTTTACACGAGCCTATATATTTACACTATAAAAATTCAAATCCTAAATTTTTATCTCTAACCTTAAAAAACTAAACTCTAAACCTTAAACCATATGCACTAAATTTTAAACACTAATCTTAAATTCTAAACCATACAACCTAAACCCCTAAATTTTAAACCTTAAACTAAAATCATAACCCCTAAAACTAAAAGGCACGTGTAAACTAAAGTTTACATAGCCTGCGTATCAAACTTTTTCTCAGTAAATTTTAGATATACATATTAATAAAATTTACTTTATACAAACTTACGTAAAAAAAACTTAAAATTTAAATTCCTAACTCTAACTTAAAAATTAAACCTTAATTTTTAAACTTTATACCCAAAATTTTAAACACTAAACTTAAATTTTAAAACCTAAACTTTAAACACTAAATTAAACACTTGACCCTTAAAATTAAAAGAATTGTGTAAAACTAAAAGAATTGTGTAAAATTTTAAAGTTCACACAACTTATGTATTAAAAAATTTTCTTTTTAAATTTGCATTTTAAGTAAAATTTTGAAATTTAATTTATATAGCTCTCTTAAGACGACTATTTTATTTCCTATGTAAAACATAAAACTTCACTAAATCAGGTTTAAAATGTCAGTGTTATTATACTTAAGAATTAAAATAAAAAATGTAATATAATTAGTATCGTAATATTAATTTAAAACTGCATGGATGAGACATAATAAGACAAATGGCACAACAATTGCAAATTCTTCGAATAAAAATCTCAACATTCAATTGCATCGCATAACAAAGTTACAAGATGCGAAGATCATCACAAGTTGAACCCTGCAAAAATAATACTTCCAGCAATACAATTGTTCCAAAGGCAGGCGAATACTCATATCGCTCTGACGATGTAGAAGAAAAAAAAAACCAACCTCGATTGCTACGCTGATAATTTTAAACACGACAAGAATTTATCGAACGAACAAGACGAAGGAAAATAATTAAGATATGACACATACACAAACATATTATCAAACTCTATATTACCATATTTGCTGTACCCTTGCAAGTCTGAGCTTGCTATCTTTCTGTGTAAAAGCATCAGACTAATTATCTATACGACCATTGTTGATATCAAATTCTTAGACCTGGAAAAAGAACCGATGGAAAATCTATCATAGGGCTCGGATAGTTCAAACTAAAACCAAAACTTTTTAACCATCGATCTAACAGGTGCAACAAAGATACTTAACCGGAAATGGGGTTCAGGTTGTTTTGTTCTTATATTCAGCCAAATGGGTTGCCCCCACCACCAACAGAAGAGAAAGGCTGTGGGTTAGCAGAAGGTGCCGAGAATCTACCAGCCACATGATCAGTATTTATAAAACCATACGATGCCTCAGCCTCACTGCCAATCTCTCTGAGCTGATGGCTGCAAAGCAACAGAAGGTAAAAAAAAGTTAATTCTACAAAATCCAAAGTTCAATTCTGTCCACATATAACAATTCTAGAATATAAATCCCAGCATCTATAACTCTTCTTTTATCCTCAAGCTGACCTTTTATCCCAAACTATAAAGAAATAATTTTATAAGAAACGAGAAAAGATTTACCTGGACGGTGGCAAGTTACCAGGTAATTGAGATCCTGAGTATGGCCCTGTACAGTTTTTTAGAATTCAGCACATTTAAAGTAACAAAGTAAAAAACAAATAGAAGGGGTAATTAAAATGGTTTACTTGGTGGCAATGCTGATGCATAAGACGGTGACTGTGAATGCATCCCTGATGGGTAAGGTAAAGATTGAGGTGGCATCCATGCTGATGATGGAGTACCAAGGCTAGAAGTGCGCAGTAGGCCAGAAGGAGGCACATTTGGTAAGGCACCTTGTAAGGAAGCCATTGAGAAGGACTGCACCGCAAGCAACATGTTATAAAGAAGATTGCAAAAAAAGAAGAAAAATGTGCAACTGTGATAAGTTCAAGGACAGATGATTGGAATTCAAAGGTTAGACTAGGTTGGGAAGTGTAGCTATTCAATAAATTGATCGCTCATCTTCAAGGTCATCAACCAGAAAACCCAGTTTAGACAGCTATGATCTACAGAGTCAAATAGACTCCTCACAGGTTCAGCCAAAAACAGTCGAAATAGCATCAATAAGATTAAACAGTAACCTTGTTTTCTTTCTCTCTATTACCGAGACTTTACAAAAAGACTTAATTTCTATGAAAACGCACAAAACAAGAATGCCGGCATCAAAAATTTTCATAGTCCTTAACCACAGTGGGACCAAGTCAGTGGCAGAAGCAATAAAATAGTTCAAAAGAAGTGACTATCTTACTGTTTGAGTTCGGGGCTGAGGTGCTTCACCACCAAGATCAAATGGGTTTATCGACCTTGATGACTGTGGAAAAGCAGATGTGGCTGTAACAACAAAATGTGTGGAGAATTACAAGTTATTCATCAAAGATAGAGACATGAAGTTTAGTAAGAAAGAATGAACTTGTGAACCTAATTTTCCTAGAAATGTAACAGTACCACTACAGAATTATATTGCATGGCAAACCCCATGCCACCCGGAGGAGTGGTTTGCCATCCTCGTGCAGCTGCATGATATGAGGGATGGGTTGCAGTAAATAGATCCTGCAAAGAACAAGAGGCTAACACAATAATCTTTCACTACAGAAAACTACACAATACACAATGTACAACGTCCATGGTCTAAAAAGAAATTACCATAGGTAGTTCTTGCCTTCCACTTGCTTTTGTTTCTGTAGGGGGATGCTGTGATGCAACACCAGACATGACATTCTGGAAAGGTTTCGAAACAGCTTGAGGGTTTTGTGCAACTGATGCACTCAAAGACCCCTGCATATGCTGGGAAGGAACAAAATTCCATGGCTGCCAAAAATATGAGATTAAATTAGCTGAATGAAGAAGAGTCAATTATCCATAAAATACAACAAATATAAGAAAACTAGAAAATATGCACCTGATTGGTCGAAGGTTCATCAACGATGGGCATAAATTGTTGGCCATTAGACTGACTTCCAGCTGAAGAGAAAAAATGAGTCTGTTGGTGCTGCATATTAGGCCATTGCTCAGCATTGTTAACACCAAGCTGGAAACTACCACTGTTGACAGGCATTGTAGGTGTTAATCCAGGAGCAGCTGCCAGAGCATCAGTAGGAGGCAATGTTGAGAAATTGCTAGCTACTGCAGATGCAGGTGCACCAGCACCAAAGGGCAATGTTTGTATCTGCCCTGTGAATGCAACATTGGAAGGTGCTAAATTGACATTGGCCACAGGAGCAGGTACCTGACCAGTGACACCGCTAGATACTCCAGATTGGTTACCAGGTACAGAGGCTGGAACTGACAACTGAGAAAGAAAAGCATCCAGGGTGTTCACATTAGGAGCCTGAGAAACATTTGTTTGAGGGGGAAAATCAAAAGAGGCCCAGTTGTTGTCATTGGTAGAAGCAGGTGGTGGCTGCACAATCGATTGCGTTGCGGTAGTTTGTTGTGTCTGAGTAACTGTGGGAGCCACTGGAGGTTCAGGATCAGCATCAAAATCAATTAGGCTACCAGTTATCTCCAATTTGGCTTCTACTGGATTTCCACTGGAAGATCCTAAGCTGCTAGCATAGAGTCATGTCCAGCACAAGCTACAAAGTGGTTCCAATAGAAGGTTGTCAACTATGAAAATAGGAAAGCATAGATGAATTCCTGATAGGATGAGAATTATGAAGTCCAACAAAAGTAGGATAAATACTCTGAATAAATAACAGAAAGAATGGAGAAAAAGTAAATTTAAACGGAATGAGAACTTTGTCAAGTGGTTAATTGTGGTAGAAACATCATACCAACACAAAAGGCTTTTTCAATAATTCCAGAAGGGCATAATGCTAAGACATAAATAAATTATTTTTATGTGAGAAGAGGAAAAGCCTGTCGTTTTGCTGGACAAGCAAATTAAAACACAACAAGACCAGAACATTAAACTATTGTTTCCTAGCACATGGCAGAAACTACCTGTGTCTGAGGGCTGCCACCATTAGCTTTTGGAGGCTCACCAACACGAAGGGGTATCACATTCTCACCCAAAATCTCTCTAATAGGACGAACTACTGGGGGACTGGATGACTCTTTTGGATGTTCAGGTGACCTCCCTTCTAACTTTGAATCTCCATCAGAGACTATATGATCATCAGCTTTTCTCCCATTACCAAATCTATCTTCACAGTGCCAGTCATTAATAACCTCAGGGCGAGCAGGCCTTCTTCTGTAATCACCATATTGTCGACTTTCTTGATCATATCCAGGACTTCGCCTTTCATCATAACCATATCTAGAATTTCTATCATCATTTCTTCCCCCTGGACTGGACCTGTCACTGTAACGGCAATCATTGGTATCTTCATATGGTGGACTTCTGGACCCTCCCTGATATCCATCTATCCTCCTATTCTCATAGAAGTCTTCCTTGTCACCCTACATAATTCACAATTCAGAAAATCATTACACGAACTCTTCAGTTGCTGATTCAATATATCAAGATATCTAAAACTCCCTCCTAAAGAAGCAGGGACATAGCCTATAATGTCACCATTTGTCATATCATATCACACAACTTTATAACTGAATGACATTCAATGGAACTTAGGAATAGGGAAATGAATCTTACCATCTTTCCTCGAGGAGGCTTGTCATAGTTTCTCTCACCGCTGTATCTTCTATCCACGTAGACATGCTTAATGAAGTCCTGAAGCCTCTCTACATTGCTGGTAACCAAATTTTTAACTTAGAAACATAGAAGCTAATAAAGGTAAAAAAAAAAGATTGGATATTTGAGTGCTAACCTGCTGTTAGGAGCAGAATTCCGCTGAGGATCCCATTCTTTAAAATAGATTTCTTTTGCACGCTGCGTGTAAGTGCAAGGAATGAGGAAAAAATGAGAAACTGGAACATCAGAATGAGAGGAAAACTACACATTTTATGAAACAAATATTTTCCCTTTTTTCATCAGAAGGGAGAGGATTTTATCTCTACCTGGTTTCCGCCTTCTTGAAGAGCAGCAACTTCCTGAGAAGTAAATTTAGCCATTGATACCGATTTAACTCTGTGTGTGAATTCCCGGCTGGAAACAATTAAAAAAACAGGAGCCAGTTTTTGTAAACCTATGGACTATAATCAGAAAGGCATTAAAGTCTCAAGTATAATCTAATCAGCAGCCAAAATGTGAATAAACCTTAATACTTACTGTATTCCACTACAGGTGGTGCAAACAAATGTCCAGAAGTTTGTGCAAACATATTGAGGCCCCTGCTCAGGTGACAAATTAGCAAATAGCAACATTGTGATAGAAAAAAGTATATGCACTCCATATTTCACAAATTATAGGATACCACACTCAATTTAGCGTAGGAAAATGCTGTGAAAATCATATTCCAATTATGAAATTTCAAAAGCAAGGGTGTCCGAAAAAATGTTTTACGGAAAAAGCACTCCCCAAAAGGTTTAAGAGTGAAGATTCAAGCAATCATCATAACATTTACCAGACTTCCTAATTTTACAAAATTCATATCAGTATTCATACAATACTACCTATCTCATTAGTCATAACTACCACCAAAGCAGAATCAAAGATGCTTGAGGAACAATTCACACAGTTTTATTCCATCAATCTAACGCAGGACACGGTAGTATGATCACCAAATACCCCATACCGTTTCTCTAACTACAATCATGGGATGAAAACATAAACGAGGAAAACAATAAAAAGAACAAGAAAATCATACCAAACTGTTGCAGTTAATACATCTTCAATTCTCCAGTTGTTTAAGAAGACCTCGAATTATCCGCTCATTTTTCTCATCTTCCTTCACTCGGCTTGCCATGACAACCTTCCTATATCAAAATAGGAAAGGCCAAACTAGAAAAATTAAAATGATCAAATAGTTAAAAAAATTACTCAGTCAACAAGATTTCTCCAAATTATCATTAATCACCAGAAAGACTAAAATATTAATTAATTTCAAAATCCTAATAAAATTAACTCCAAATTTGCTTCTTCTACATTATTACCATCCCCTCCCTCTCCCCCAAAAAAAAAAAAAAACGTTTAAACCTTAATGTCCCTACACTGCTTAAGCAAACGTAAAAAAATCAAAACTACAAACCTCCTATTATTCCCAAACCAAATTTTGTTCAGCTAACCAAACAAATAAAAGAATTCTACAACATACAGTAATTCAACTAACCAAAGGCCGCGGATCCGAACAATCAAAGCAACTTAAAATCCCAAAACAGAACAAATAGATCAAGTAAGGACGTGTTTGGAACCCTAGAAAAGTTAGCACCGAGAAAATTAAGCAGCAGACTCACCTGGAATCAACGAGAAAAAGGCAAAAAAAAAGGTGTCTCAAACTTCCGTTTAGAGGCTTTCAAATGAATCAATTCCAATCCAACGCCAAGAATATTATGTTAATAATAGTTAAAAGAAACTTAAATATAAAGAATCATATGAGAAAGAGAAATAAATTGGTAAATCTTTGAAATGGTGTTCTGTTCTAAGAAGCTAAGGTACAGGTAAGAACTAAAGGCAAAAAATTAAAAGGCTGCTGTAATTTTACAATGGGTAAACTTTACTATTAAACTTGATCATTAAAATTTAAATATTAAATATTTTTTTTTACTCTTCGGTCAAACATTCATTTATCGACGAACATATTTTTTTTTATAGTCTTCACTAACTCGCTCGCCTACTATACTATACCCTACTATACTAGCGCCTTTTCCTTTTTGAATAAGCCATTCTCATTATCTTTCATAAGTCAAGTAGGCGAACCCATAGGTCCTTAGTAGCGTTGACAAAGAAGTACAGCCGGTTAAAAGACAACGAATCTTTTTCTTTATATTATATATAGGCCAGCTTGACAAGCTCTTGATCTGAGGTGCGAAGAGAAATTTCTTTTTTATGACTTCTACTTATCGATCCCGACCCGGAAAGTGACCGACCAGGGCCCTATTGATGAATGAAAGAAAAGGTTTATGAGCCCTAGCCCTGTAAGCCCACACATGTGTAGAGTAGATCGTTCAACACATGCGGCACAAACCCATTTTTGACCTATTGGTCCTAGTATCATAGGCGACCGAACGGCCGCCCCTAATTACTAGACCGACCGACTGCGTAATAATTCCATAAACACCTAGCGAAGATATGGCAAACAAATAAAGTAGCCCTATGTTCGAATCGACAATACCATACCATAATCAAAGGTACAACGGCCCAGCGACCGGACTTAACATAAATGTAGCCACTGGAGCCATTCTAAAAAGGGAGAAATTAGCACTACTTGGTGAAATAGGTTCTTTTAGAATCAATTTCAAACCATCTGCTAGAGGTTGTAACAATCCGAACGATCCCACTACATCGGGACCCTTTCGACGTTGCACAAAAAAGCCATTACTTTACGTTCAAATAGCACTAAAAAGGCTACTCCTAGTAAAAGTGGTAGAATTATTCCAAGTATTTCAATTGGAACAACTATGTACGTTCGATTTTTATTTACTCATGATCCGCCCGGTCGACCCAATCATGATATTGAAGGATGGGACCTTTTCTCGAAAAACAAAACTCCAAATCCCGAAAGAGTTGAAGATGGTGCAACATCGAATCTGTTATCTTACTTGAATGGAATCTTAGCCCGCCTCATTTGCTTTCTTTATTGCATAAGGGCATAAAAAGCGAAGTCAAGGGATTTTCTTCTAACTAGTGGCTGAGAGTAAGCAAGCTACCTTCATTCAACAACTTTGTGGTTGAGTCAATAACATGCTCTGGGTCGGGAATCTTTGCTCTTCTCTTTTGCATTTTCGTTGTCTGTCTTCTTCTTCGTGTTCGTCCGTATCGCAAAGCGGGCCGACGCCAGCTATAATGGTTGAAAATAGGGGGGGCCAACCAAGACCCCCTTTAAATTAGTTGATCTTACAAAAAAAATCGGGCGGGCTGGTCGGGAAGAGGTTTTTGGCGGAGAAAAGAATCGCTGAGAGATAGATTCGACTATTTAGTCAGGACAAATGAGTGGTTGTGCAGCATGCGGAGGAGGATATTGACCCTTCCCCGAGTCAGTCTAGTCAGAAAGGGGAGGGCCCACTGTCTATACTGCATTTCGGGAGTTTGAACACCATCCCATTTCAACCAAAAATACAACCCTGTCAAAGGTATCTAACCTTCCTTCCTTATGAGTGGAAATCCAATCCCGTTTTGTTTTTTTTTTTGCATAAAAACCGGCCAGCCGGTAAGGTAATATATATATTATATATATATATATTTCTTTTTTAAACCCGTTCTTCCGACCATTTTTGAAAAGCGCATAGTTTCTACTCCAAAATGACCTCCCCAGTCGGGGAACGCATGAGATATTTACCTAAACCAAGTAGGTAGGTCCTTGAGCGGATCCCACGTTAGCCCCAAGACGTTGGTTTGGTCTCTAACTAGAAAAGTAAATGCTTGAGCTTGAGTGATAAGGGCCTCCTCCCCCCGCTGGTATTTTGCCTGTATGGTGTTTACCGGGTGGGACCCTCGATCCTGAAGGTATGCCACTTCAGCTACTATCAATACATGTCTGCTTCCCTTGAAAGCTCCTGGTGCTGCGACTATCACCGGTAAGTTGCGTTGGATCAACATCGGGATGAAAATCAACTGCAAAAGCAACTAAGTCAACGCCTATTTGCTCTGGATCTACTGGCCCGGACGCTTTTTTCTATTCCACCGCAAACAACCGAATATACTACTGCAGGATCTTCCGCTGCTTTTGTTATTATGTCTCTCACCGTCCACTACGCCACCTCAAAGAAATGGGACTCCCCAACCTTTTCTATCTATCTTTAGAAGTAGGGCGAGTGTCTAAAGACCGGGTTATCTCTCTGAATTAGGTTATTCATTGGGCTTAACAGCCATCGAGTCTTCTAGAGTTGATCGATCCGTTTCAAGAGGATTCATCCAAGACTCTAGATTTTGTTAATTCTAAAGAGGAGCCCATTCCATAAGGAAGATGAGAGGAAGGCGAGCTTTTTAGGCCTTCTTAGTATCGTGAGTTTTTATTCTTCTTCAACTTTTTGAACTTTTTCACCTATTTCATAGCCTCTCTTCTGATAGCATCATAGGGGTCGATTGGTCGTCTGAGGTCGAAATCCCTTTCTCTTTGAGCTTTGTAGCATTTATTTTTTCTTCGGATAAATAAAATTTAGCATCTGCGTAATACGCTTTTGCTTCGCTAAAAGGATTTGCATCTGCTTTCACCCTCTTCTGCTCACCACCTTTGGTTTACTTGAAACATTGGTGATAAGTAGAAAGGACGACACAATTATCATGCATCCAAGGCCGCCCAAGTAGAACATTATTTGATGTTTCCGCATCAATGACATACAAGGGGTATGGTATCCTCCCATTCCTCGATCTTTAATTCAAGTCGTACAATGCCCGGAGACCTCTGCCTACTTTGGTTAAATCCTTGGATAAGTAGATTGCTTGGGCCCAATCGATGAATAGCAATCCCGAGACGTTTTAGCATTCTCAAAGGTAGGAGATTAACAGTCGATCCCCCATCTATCATGATTCTTGTTATCCCCAATCCATTAAGGTATCCTGAAATGAACAAAGGCTTGTTATGCTTAATGCGTTTGAACAATAAAAAATTTTATTAGTATAAAAAAATCATATACTAAAAAATGAGTTTCATCATACAACAAAAGAAAAAAATCGAAGAGGGTAAAATCAAAAAATATGTGCCCGATTTGTAAATTTCGAATCACTTTTTAACAAAACTGAGGCCAATTTCGTACTTAAAGTTTTTTGAAATTTAAGGTAGAACGACCACCATTTATATTTTTGACAGTAACATCTAACAACGGTCAATAATGAATAACGTCCACATCATAATGCGTCAAAAAATTAACGGAAAAACGATAAAAAATTAATATTTAAATTTTAGTGAGTAAATTAAATATTTTAAAATTTTAATAATTAAAATAAGTGTGAAAATAAAATTTAATAATATTCTTCGTAATTTTTCTTTTTAACGAGAATTTAGAAAAGAGAGAAATTCGGGATTTAATTATTTATGTATTTCTTTTTCACCATGTTCTCGGAACAAATGAAAGAAAAGAGGGAAGGCTTTGCCGCCGTGCAATTGCCCTCTTTGACGCTATTGTGATTTTATCCTTTTTTTTCACTTTTATTTCTTTTTACTACTATTAAAACAATTATTTAAATTAATGTAGGTATGATGCTTAAATTTGGCCTTAACATTTTATTTTTATTTTTTTTAAAGCACTTAATCTCTTAATATTTTATTTTAAGATAAAATAAGTCATAACTAAATAAAATTTGTTAATTGACTAACATTCAATGTTTTTTTGTTAATTAGACATATACAATTAGACCGAAATAATAACATGGCATGGTTACGTGTAAAAAAGTGATGATGTGGCATAATATCACGATAGTAAAAAGTATTTTTTTAAAAAAATAATTATAAGTAAATTTTATATATTAATTTTATAACAACCAATAATGACACATGTCGTTATTCTATTTGTTTAAGAATCAAAAGTTAAGAAATAAAAAAAAAACTAAGGATTTGGGGTATAGAAATCGGATCTGGTGGAGAAAGGAATGAATCCTTAACTAACAAACCAAGCCTTTAATTCAGTATAACATGGCAAAATATAATACAGACGGGGTTTTCAAAATCTCAAATCCATATTCAAACCATCGTCTTCTTCAAACCTTCAGTCGCCGTCAGTACCTACCTGCACATACAGATGAAAAATTTCAAAATCCTTTAATTTTGTGGGGGGGTTTTTTCCTGAGAAAAACAGTGAATGTAACGTATTTTCATGTTAAAAATCTCTAGAGTTGAACAAGTGTCAAGCCGAAGAAGCGTATGAGATGTACGATGAAATGAGAGTGAATATGGGAGAAGAAAATAGGGGTGATATCAAGCTTGACCACGCTCGGCTCAGAAATAGTGTTATTAGATCCGGCTTAGGTTCGTCGAGCTCGAAATTTTAAGCTCGAGCTCAGCTGAGAAACAATATTATTGGGCTCAGCTAGAGCTCAGCTCGGCTCGAAATAGACTATTTTGCTATAGTTTTTTTAAAAGATAGGGCCTCGTTAAAAATTCATTTCATAACCAACACTGAAACGAAATTCAATATCGAGAAAAGAGAAAAAATGCCCTAAAATTAGATTAATCTAAATAACCAAGAAAATAATCTTACAACACAAACACATAATCAAAGAAAATACAAAATCAAACAACAACCAACTAAGGAAAATGCTCAATTTATTTTAGTTAATTTATTCTTAGTGGATTTTTTAAATTTATTTTATTACTTTTCTTTTGCTAGATTACTTTTAGTGCATATGTAGAATATAATATATATAATTAATTATTCTGAGCCTGTTCACGACTTTTTCAAGTCGAGTTTGAGTCGGTTCGACTTGTTAAAGTCTCGAGCCGAGCCTAAGCTCGAGTCGAACTCACTCCAACAGAACTTTGACTGAGCTAATTCCGAGTAGCTCGTGAGCCGGTCAGGCTCATTATCATCCCTAGAAGAAAAGATTGCTTTTAATTTGTTGCCAGCATTAGTATTTATACTGGTTTCCTCTAACAACTGGATCTAGAGACGCCAGCATTTTTCTCCAATAATTTGTTACAACAATTCAACAGAATTAAGAAATTTAACAATTTAATTGACTGTGGTATCCAGTTCATCAATTTCAGCTTTATCTTCAACATTTCTCCCGCTTGTTTTTCCTTTTGAACTCCTGATATGTAGTTTAGATCGCAATTCTTCAAAGCGTTGAACAGCTACAACTTTAGTAAATATATCTGCTAATTAAATCAAGCAGGCACATAATTGATTTGTAGCGTGCCAGCAGCCACCTTCTCATGAACAAAGTGCTGGTCTAAATCAACGTGTTTTGTCGTGACATTGTAATACCTTAATTTTGTCCAGGTATATGTATATATACTATATTTTTATAAATAAATCTCAAATAAATAAATAAATAAAAGGGTCTAAAATGTCCAAAAATTAATCCAATGTCCATTTACATATATAAATTCCTTTTACAATCCCAAAGGCCCATTACAAAGCCCAATTCTCAATTTAATACAACTCATATATCAATCCAAAACACCAAACAAACACAAAAATTCGAATAGCTCCTTCTCCCGCCTAAACTTGTGTCCAAATAGACACGCGGCAACTTCCTATTGGTTTGAATGGTTTCACTTGGATACTGGTTTTCTTCCTTAGCCGACATCAGCCCCATGATATCACTGATGACATCAATTCCCACTTAGTATAAATATCTGATGAGAGAGGGTGTGTCAAATCATTAATGACAATCAATAATTACCATAATTAAATAATAATAAAGAAGAGAGAGAAGCTTACCTCGGGAGACCAACCATCACCGGAATTTGAAGGGTCACCGACTATCGGAATCGCCGCTGAGAGCATGAATCGCCACCGGGAAACTAATCACCTTGGAGTCTGAATCGCTAAACATTGCCGAGAAGCTAAAAGGCTGCTGGAGGTGTGGATAATCACCGGAGTGGGAGATTTGCCTGCCGTCAACATCGTCGATAAGGTAAGATCTTTCTCCACCTTCAATTCCTTGTATTTAAACACAAAAAGGAGATTAGATCGGAGTTAATAATAAAACAGTAGCAAAACGATAGAGAAACAAGTTCGCCAATTTTTTTTGTTGCTGAAGTTTAGTAAAACGACCGGAATTGAAAATGAGTGACCGAGGACGGGTAGCCTAGTTTAGGTGGTCGGAGATGGGTGGTTCTATCGAACCAGGACTAGTTTAGGTTTTTTAGGGTTCGAATCAGAATTTTAGAAGGATTTGGGGTTTAGAAGCGGCGGTGGACGGTGGCCGAAATAAGGAATAGGATGATTGGAGGTTCGCCGACGTCACTTGCGGTGGTCGGCGAACAAGTTGGGAGATCGGAGCATGGTGGCGATTTAGATCTAGCGGCGGCGTACACGACGTTTTGTCGCCGGAGTTCTTTGAGTTTATACCGTTTGGTATGAACTCATGAAGAACGACATATGAAACTATGGATTTTGATCCAATCGGATCTATGTTTCTGGGAAATTTGGTGTTCTTGTTCAGAGGATTTTGGGTTAACCGAGTTAGAGAGTGAGTGGAGGAATGGGAAAGTGTCCGAGTTGAATTCTGATAGGACCTTTTATAGGCGAACCGATGCAACGTCGTTTTGAGCCAGGTATAGGGAGGATCCGCGCGTGGCTATAGGGTCGGGTATAGAGGACCCGTGCCTTACTCTTGTGTTGGGTCACGCCGGTACACCCCATGGCAGCGGAAAAATTATCCGGCGATTACCACCAAAGATCCATGTACGAGGAACGAATCGGGGCGAATAAGGGTAAAGAATTACTTGTTTAAAATATGGAATTATGAGTTTGGAGGAGATAGATATTCAATCATGATTCCACGATGTCGATTCTTAAGCCGCAACAATAATGCACCGACCTCTACGTAGTTCACCCAGTTGAAACGAGTATATAAAAACTCTCTAAACCATTTAGAAGGGAACGAGCATATAAAAACTCTCTAAACTATTTAGAGGGTTTTTCTCAAAAAATAGTAATGACTGCTAGATCTCTCATGCCTTTATGTAGCCTTTGTAATCCTAATTCAACTCAGATTAGGATTTCAATATATATATTAAATATATATAATCCCAATTTAACTTTAATTAGGATTTTAATATATATATTAAATATATATAATCCCAATTCAACTTAATTAGGATTTCAATATATATATATATATATTAAATATATATAATCCCAATTCAACTTTAATTAGAATTTCAATATATATATTAAATATATATAACCCCAAATCAACTTTAATTAGGATTTCAATATATATATATTAAATATATATAACCACAATTCAACATTAATTAAGATTTCAATATATATATTAAATATATGTAATCCCAACTCAACTTTAATTAGGATTTCAATATATATATTGATTTAAATCGAATTATATTATTTATATATTAAAAGAGTAATAATTACAATAATTATTTTTCTTTTAATATTTACCCAATAGTTAAATTATATATATCAAATATATATTAATTTAACTAAATCCCGTGTACAACAAATTTGTACATATATAATTCATTTAATATATGCTCATTTCAACTGTGGGTGTGACCCTGTAGGTTCATGTAACGTTAGTAGTAAATATTAGAACATTTCTAATATTACAAACAATGAGTGACATCTAGCAATATGTCATTGTCACCTAACTTACAAGAAATCATGATTCAACATAACCTTTTCGTGATTAACTCTATTTATGTATTACATCTTTTTGTCCTTTATATTTAGATTAGACACAAGTCATGAAACAATCACACTTGTATAGTCCATCTAATGTTTCTTGATATCTTGAGTAAACTATTATAAACGAATAACTATGATATCTCATATCAATTTATTCGAGCATGGCCATGCATTTCTAGTTTCACTCAATCAAGTGGCCTACGATATTACTCCTATTATGTAGGAGGGACAAATCCTATCTTGATCAACCATATTCCACTACATAGATTGTGACATATCCAATATCAGTCTTTATAGTGTAGTCAATTACGACACACGTTTGACCGTATCAAAATATGTCACTCACGATGTTGAAATAATGATGATCTCAAGTCTGAGGATCATACATGTAGTTATCACTATGAGCAATGTTATGACTGTCACATAATAATCCAAGAAACATGCTCATAATGGGTCAATCCAAAGATGTCGTTCTCTAACACATACTTATGTATTGATTTTGACATCTCCATGTCAATGACAACACTTTGTCATCAATCAACTACATATTAGTCTTAATGCATTATTGTTGTCCATGCTCACAATAATACTCGACTAAGGACATTTTAGAATAACCATATTATTCTAATGACTTTATTATAATTGATTTATTTATGCATACAAAATTGTAACTGAAAATAATAATGGCAATGCCTCTTTATGAATAAACAAGGTAAAAAATGTCATTTACAATCATTTTATGATTGGTCTTTGGGCATACTCTAACAATCTCTCACTAGCACTAAGACCAATCACTCATGTATCTAATACCAAGTGACTTAGTGCGACGATCATGCTTTTTTTGCGTCAGAGGCTTTGTCAGTGGATCAACAATGTTGTCATTTGTTGGTACCCTACATATTTCCGTATCTCCATGATCTATGATTTCTCGAATGAGATGGTAACGCCTAAGT
The DNA here is from genome assembly GCA_019671005.1 of Hibiscus mutabilis. NCBI lineage: Eukaryota > Viridiplantae > Streptophyta > Magnoliopsida > Malvales > Malvaceae > Hibiscus > Hibiscus mutabilis. The sequence continues at coordinate 16,041,070 of CM033715.1, forward strand.
ATGTATTTGGATCGTTGGTGAGATCTTGGTTCCTTTGCTTGTGCGATGGCTCCGTTGTTATCACAACGTAGATCTATAGCATTCAAAATGCTTGGCACAACCCCTAGTTCAGATATGAACTTCTTGATCCTAACACCCTCTTTTGCAGCATCCCATGCTATAATATACTAAACCACATTTGTAGAATCAGTTACTATATCTTGCTTTGAACCTTTCCAACTCATAGTACCTCCATTAAGGCATAACAAAAAACTCGATTGCGATCGTGAATCATCCTTATCGGTTTGAAAGCTGACATCAGTATAACCTTTTATACTTAGCTCTTCCTCACCTTTATATGTAAGGAATGTATTCTTAGTTCTTCTTAAGTACTTAAGGATGTTTTTAACTATGACCCAGTGACCTTCACCGGGATCTACCTGGTATCGACTTGTCATACTTAAAGCGTATGATACAATTAGACGAGTACATAACATGACATACATGATAGATCCAATTGCTAAAGCATATGAAATCTTACTCATTTGCTCACTTTCTTAAGATGTTGAAAGACACATTTCCTTCGAGAGTGAAATTTCATGTCTCATAGGTAAGAACCATTTTCTTTTGGATTATTCCATACTGAATCTTTTCAGTACTTCTTCTATGTATGTATTTTGACCCAGTCTTAGAAGTCATCTTGATCTATCTTTATAGATCTTGACTCCTAATATGTATGTTGCCTCACCCAAGTCTTTCAGGGAAAAACATTTTCCTAACCAAGTTTTCACAGACTGTAAGCTAGATATGTCGTTTCCTATTATCAGTATGTCATCCACATACATTACCAAGAATATGACATTGCTCACACTAATTTTCTTGAAAACATATGACTCATCTTTATTTTTGATAAAATCAAGCTCTTTGATTGCATCATTAAAATGAAGATTCCAACTTCGAGAAGCTTGCTTCAATCCATTAATGTAGACCTTTGTAGCGTGCATATTTTTTTCGCCATCTTTTGGATCGACAAAACCTTCAGGTTGTGTCATGTACACATCCTCATCTAGTTTTCTATTAAGGAAAGCGGTTTTATTATCCATTTTCTATATCACATAATCATAAGATGCAGATATCGCAAGTAAGATCCGGATGGATTTAAACATAGCAACAGGGTGAAAAGGTTTCATCATAGTCTATACCATGAATTTGACCAAAACCCTTAGCGACTAACCGCACTTTGTATGTTTGTACATTAACATCCATGTCGGTTTTCTTTTTGAAAACCCATTTGCACCCTATGGGTTTAACCCTTAGAGGTGGGTCTACCAAGGTCCAAACTTGGTTTTCTAACATGGAATCCATCTCGAATTTCATGGCCTCTAGCCATTTCTCAGAGTTTGGGCTCGTCACTACTTCTTGATAAGTCATAGGCTCATCTTGATCTATGAAGAGAACATCACCATGCAATGTGACAAGAAATCCATATTTCTCAGACGTATTGCATTCTCTCAAAGATCTTCGCAATGGTTGTGTTTCCAAAACTATTGAATGTTCCTAAACAACTTGTGGAACTTATTGTTGTTCAATCTCTTGTTCAATGATATGTGGTTGATCTCGAATTTTATTGAGTTTAATATTTCTCTCACTTCCTTTTCAGAAAACAAATTATCTTTCTATGAAGATTCATGTTTGAGCAGCAAACACTTTGTTCTTGGTAGGATTGTAGAAATAATATCCTTTAGTCTCTTTAGGATAACCCACAAAATTACATTTATGAGATTTTGGTTTGAGCTTTGTAGACATCTTATGTTTAACATAAGTTTTGCATCCCCAAATTTTCATAAAAGATATACTAGGACGTTTCCCAATTCATATCTCATATGGTGTCTTTTGAACTGATTTAGATTGAACACGATTTAGTGTGAAAGTAGATATTTTTAGCGTATGTCCCCAAAAAGAAACTGAAAGATTAGCATGACTCATCATTGATCGAACCATGTCTAACAGTGTTCGGTTTATTCTTTTCAGGAACTCCATTCCATTGTGGAGTACCATGAGGTGTGAGACAATCCCACATTCCTTAAGAAGGTCACCAAACTCCAAGCTTAAGTATTCTCCTCTTCGATTTGATCGAAAAGCCTTAATATTTTTTCCTAGTTGGTTTTATTCTTCATTTTAAAATTCCCTGAACTTTTCAAGGGCTTCAAATTTATAATGAATTAGGTAAATGTACCAATATTTACTGAAGTCATTTGTGAAAGTAATAAAGTATTGAAAACTTTTTTTTGGCTTGTGTATTCATTGGTCCACATACATCACTATGTATTAATCCCAATAAATCACTTGCTCGCTTACTTTTACCATTAAAAGAAGCTTGGTCATCTTTCCCGATAAAGCAAAGCTCAGATACACCAAGTTGTTCGAAAACAAATGAATCCAAAAATCATCGTTATGAAGTTTTGAAATGTGTTTTTCACTTATGTGACCCAAGTGACAATGTCAAATATGAGTTTGATTAGAGTCATTTGTTTTGATCTTTTCGTATTTATGTTGTAAATGGAATTCTCTTGATTCAAAATATAGAGGTCATGTATTAATTGTGTCACACCATAGAAAATATTATCAAAATAAAAGAACAAAACTTATTCTTAATAATTATCTCAAAACCAATCATGTCTAAACAAGAAATCGAAATGATGTTTTTTTAGTCAAACTAGACACAAAATAATAATCTTCTAAACATAAATTAAGTCCACTAGGCAACGATAAAATATATGTTCCTATAACTAATACAACAACTCTTGCTCCATTACCAAACCATAAGTCCACCTCTTCCTTTCTCAGATTTCTACTCTTTTGTAGTCCTTATACAAATGTACAAATATGAGAACTACAATCGGTATCCAATACCAAAGAAGTAGGTGTTGATAAATTAATATCAATAATATAAATATTCGAGGCGGACGCTCCGCTTTCATTTGCCTTTTTGACTTTTCAAGATAAATGGGGCAGTTCCTTTTACAATGACATGTCTTATTAATAATGGAAACATTTTTCCTTCCAGTGACCAGTCAAGGTAGTTTATGCCGTTCAACTTGTCATTCTCAAGGACCGATCACAATGATAAAAAATTTGTATAATGAGTCTACAACTATAAAATATGTTTTATAAGTACCTATTTATCATATTTATAAAGTAATAACATTCACACTATTAAAAACCCTCAAAATCGAAAAACTTGCTAAAAAAGTATTTCTAGTGGGTAAAGATCCATATTTCATTTCATTCAAAGTCAGCTTTGGCTTTACTCCTAGAATTCAATTATTTAGGTAAGCAACACTTGCTAATTACATCTCATGTAACTCCTATATTTGATGAACAACTATTTGTCCAAAACAAAAGTTCATATAGTTTAATAAAAAGAACAATAATGAACAGTGCACCAGGTAGATCACTTATGAAAAGAGAGGTGGTGTACTGGGCACGCTTAAATACCAAGTCTTTCAAAGAACCAATCCTAGACATGCACTTTCGTATTGTTTTTCAATCACCAAAGTTCTTGAACAATCATTAGTCTTTAGGTTTCTAATCTTATTAGAACAACCTAGTTTAACCAATATTACTACCACTGAATATCACTTGCTTATTCTTCGTTTAACCAAGATAGATCTAAGTATTTTGCTTTGGCTAAACCTACATAGTACCGATCGAGGTTTTAACGAGGGCTAATATTGGATGACTAATTTTAATTAAATATGAAGGGTTTTTGTGAATATTATCTCACCATTTAACATTTGATCTTATCAATTAACTAACATGCATCTCATACATTCATTTTATCATATACATGAAAAGCAAAAATATGAATACAATAGTTATAGCCCATATCCCGAGGTGGCCCATCCCAAGCCAATGGGAGAACCAAATTATTCTAAGGATAAAAACACTTATCAAGCATCTTTCTATCGGTCCACACTTTTGTTCCTCTGGTCCATGCTTCTTCGTTATAGATTACAATTTTAAAAACTCGTTTTACATACGAGGGAGTAAGATGAGAAAATAATTACAATAGAAGTAAAGAAAGACACGACACACATGTCATATTTATAAAACCTTATAAATAAAACTAAATGGGCTATTAGGCTATAACCATGCATTCCAAACACCGTGCATAAACAAACATAGTAACGACGAGGTTTGTAATTGAGGTCTTTCTAGATTGTTCCCACGCAGGGGCCAAGCCTATGGCGGGGTTTTGGCGGGCTTGTAGCTGGTGGCGGGTTACCCTGCCCTGGTCAACAACAAGGATTTTTTTAAGATCAACATCTTAATTGCTGTGTGTAAAAACCTCACGATCTGATAACTTTTATTAACATTATCGCGTTTTTTAGGATTTCAAAATCTATGAGGTTTTTATTTGGAATAACTCTTGTTACTTCCCGCATGAAATCTATAAACTAACCATTAGTCTAATATATAACTATAACCCGTATGTTAACACTTAACATCTAAAACCTTAAAACTCCATATTAAATATGTTAACAATTAACATATAATACTTCAAGCCCTATCGACAAAGATCCTGATGATTAACTCTTAATCATCAATCTTAGGAACATCTTTTAATTGGATTAACATATTAACCGTGATTGAATAGATTTGCTCCTACAAATATCATATATTCGCTAAATAAATAAAAAAAATAACATGTATCTCATACAATTACATCACCTAAGTAATTAAAACCCGAATCTGTATCGTACAAGTGCTCTGATACCACTGCTGGGTCACGCCGATACACTCCTTGGCGCAGTGGAAAAATTATTCGTCGATTACCACCAAATATCCATGTACGAGGAACGAATCAGGGTGAATAAGGGTAAAGAATTATCTGTTTAAAATCTAAAATTCTGAGTTTATAGGAGACAGATATTCAATCACGATTCCAGGATGTCGATTCTTAAGCCACAACAATAACGCACTGACCTCTACGTAGTTAACCCAGTTGAAACGAGTATATAAAAATTCTCTAAACCATTTAGAAGGGAATGAGCATATAAAAACTCTCTAAACTATTTAGAGGGTTTTTCCCAAAAAGCATTAATGACTGCTAGATATCTCATGCCTTTATATAGCCTTAGTAATCCTAATTCAACTCAAATTAGGATTTCAATATATATATATTAAATATATATAATCCCAATTTAACTTTAATTAGGATTTTAATATATATTAAATATATATATAATCCCAATTCAACTTTAATTAAGATTTCAATATATATATATATATCCTAATTCAACTTTAATTAAGATTTCAATATATATATATATATTAAATATATATTCCCAATTCAACTTTAATTAGGATTTCAATATATATATATATTTAAATATTGATTTAAATTGATATATTATTTATATATTAAAATAGTCATAATTATAATAATTATTTTTCTTTTAATATTTACCAAATAGTTAAATTATATATATCAAATTTATATTAATTTAACTAAATCCCGTGTACAACAAATTTGTACATATATAATTCATTTAATATATGCTCATTTCAACTGTGGGTGTGACCCTGTAGGTTCATGTAACGTTAGTAGTAAATATTAGAACATTTCTAATATTACAAACAATGAGTGACATCTAGCAATATGTCATTGTCACCTAACTTACAAGAAATCATGATTCAACATAACCTTTTCGTGATTAACTCTATTTATGTATTACATCTTTTTGTCCTTTATATTTAGATTAGACACAAGTCATGAAACAATCACACTTGTATAGTCCATCTAATGTTTCTTGATATCTTGAGTAAACTATTATAAACGAATAACTATGATATCTCATATCAATTTATTCGAGCATGGCCATGCATTTCTAGTTTCACTCAATCAAGTGGCCTACGATATTACTCCTATTATGTAGGAGGGACAAATCCTATCTTGATCAACCATATTCCACTACATAGATTGTGACATATCCAATATCAGTCTTTATAGTGTAGTCAGTTACGACACACGTTTGACCGTATCAAAATATGTCACTCACGATGTTGAAATAATGATGATCTCAAGTCTGAGGATCATACATGTAGTTATCACTATGAGCAATGTTATGACTGTCACATAATAATCCAAGAAACATGCTCATAGCGGGTCAATCCAGTATGTCGTTCTCTAACACATACTTATGTATTGATTTTGACATCTCCATGTCAATGACAACACTTTGTCATCAATCAACTACATATTAGTCTTAATGCATTATTGTTGTCCATGCTCACAATAATACTCGACTAAGGACATTTTAGAATAACCATATTATTCTAATGACTTTATTATAATTCAGTTTATTTATGCATACAAAATTGTAACTGAAAATAATAATGGCAATGCCTCTTTATGAATAAACAAGGTAAAAAATGTCATTTACAATCATTTTATGATTGGTCTTTGGGCATACTCTAACAATCTCTCACTAGCACTAAGACCAATCACTCATGTATCTAATACCAAGTGACTTAGTGCGACGATCATGCTTTTGCTGCGTCAGAGGCTTTGTCAGTGGATCAACAATGTTGTCATTTGTTGGTACCCTACATATTTCCGTATCTCCATGATCTATGATTTCTCGAATGAGATGGTAACGCCTAAGTATGTATTTGGATCGTTGGTGAGATCTTGGTTCCTTTGCTTGTGCGATGGCTCCGTTGTTATCACAACGTAGATCTATAGCATTCAAAATGCTTGGCACAACCCCTAGTTCAGATATGAACTTCTTGATCCTAACACCCTCTTTTGCAGCATCCCATGCTATAATATACTCGGCTTCTGTTGTAGAATCAGTTACTATATCTTGCTTTGAACCTTTCCAACTCATAGTACCTCCATTAAGGCATAACAAAAAACTCGATTGCGATCGTGAATCATCCTTATCGGTTTGAAAGCTGACATCAGTATAACCTTTTATACTTAGCTCTTCCTCACCTTTATATGTAAGGAATGTATTCTTAGTTCTTCTTAAGTACTTAAGGATGTTTTTAACTATGACCCAGTGACCTTCACCGGGATCTACCTGGTATCGACTTGTCATACTTAAAGCGTATGATACAATTAGACGAGTACATAACATGACATACATGATAGATCCAATTGCTAAAGCATATGAAATCTTACTCATTTGCTCACTTTCTTAAGATGTTGAAAGACACATTTCCTTCGAGAGTGAAATTTCATGTCTCATAGGTAAGAACCATTTTCTTTTGGATTATTCCATACTGAATCTTTTCAGTACTTCTTCTATGTATGTATTTTGACCCAGTCTTAGAAGTCATCTTGATCTATCTTTATAGATCTTGACTCCTAATATGTATGTTGCCTCACCCAAGTCTTTCAGGGAAAAACATTTTCCTAACCAAGTTTTCACAGACTGTAAGCTAGATATGTCGTTTCCTATTATCAGTATGTCATCCACATACATTACCAAGAATATGACATTGCTCACACTAATTTTCTTGAAAACATATGACTCATCTTTATTTTTGATAAAATCAAGCTCTTTGATTGCATCATTAAAATGAAGATTCCAACTTCGAGAAGCTTGCTTCAATCCATTAATAGACCTTTGTAGCGTGCATATTTTTTTCGCCATCTTTTGGATCGACAAAACCTTCAGGTTGTGTCATGTACACATCCTCATCTAGTTTTCTATTAAGGAAAGCGGTTTTATTATCCATTTTCTATATCACATAATCATAAGATGCAGATATCGCAAGTAAGATCCGGATGGATTTAAACATAGCAACAGGTGAAAAGGTTTCATCATAGTCTATACCATGAATTTGACCAAAACCCTTAGCGACTAACCGCACTTTGTATGTTTGTACATTAACATCCATGTCGGTTTTCTTTTTGAAAACCCATTTGCACCCTATGGGTTTAACCCTTAGAGGTGGGTCTACCAAGGTCCAAACTTGGTTTTCTAACATGGAATCCATCTCGAATTTCATGGCCTCTAGCCATTTCTCAGAGTTTGGGCTCGTCACTACTTCTTGATAAGTCATAGGCTCATCTTGATCTATGAAGAGAACATCACCATGCAATGTGACAAGAAATCCATATTTCTCAGACGTATTGCATTCTCTCAAAGATCTTCGCAATGGTTGTGTTTCCAAAACTATTGAATGTTCCTAAACAACTTGTGGAACTTATTGTTGTTCAATCTCTTGTTCAATGATATGTGGTTGATCTCGAATTTTATTGAGTTTAATATTTCTCTCACTTCCTTTTCAGAAAACAAATTATCTTTCTATGAAGATTCATGTTTGAGCAGCAAACACTTTGTTCTTGGTAGGATTGTAGAAATAATATCCTTTAGTCTCTTTAGGATAACCCACAAAATTACATTTATGAGATTTTGGTTTGAGCTTTGTAGACATCTTATGTTTAACATAAGTTTTGCATCCCCAAATTTTCATAAAAGATATACTAGGACGTTTCCCAATTCATATCTCATATGGTGTCTTTTGAACTGATTTAGATTGAACACGATTTAGTGTGAAAGTAGATATTTTTAGCGTATGTCCCCAAAAAAAGAAATCTGAAAGATTAGCATGACTCATCATTGATCGAACCATGTCTAACAGTGTTCGGTTTATTCTTTTCAGGAACTCCATTCCATTGTGGAGTACCATGAGGTGTGAGACAATCCCACATTCCTTAAGAAGGTCACCAAACTCCAAGCTTAAGTATTCTCCTCTTCGATTTGATCGAAAAGCCTTAATATTTTTTCCTAGTTGGTTTTATTCTTCATTTTAAAATTCCCTGAACTTTTCAAGGGCTTCAAATTTATAATGAATTAGGTAAATGTACCAATATTTACTGAAGTCATTTGTGAAAGTAATAAAGTATTGAAAACTTTTTTTTGGCTTGTGTATTCATTGGTCCACATACATCACTATGTATTAATCCCAATAAATCACTTGCTCGCTTACTTTTACCATTAAAAGAAGCTTGGTCATCTTTCCCAGTAAGCAAAGCTCGTATACACCAAGTTGTTCGAAAACAAATGAATCCAAAAAATCATCGTTATGAAGTTTTGAAATGTGTTTTTCACTTATGTGACCCAAGTGACAATGTCAAATATGAGTTTGATTAGAGTCATTTGTTTTGATCTTTTCGTATTTATGTTGTAAATGGAATTCTCTTGATTCAAAATATAGAGGTCATGTATTAATTGTGTCACACCATAGAAAATATTATCAAAATAAAAGAACAAAACTTATTCTTAATAATTATCTCAAAACCAATCATGTCTAAACAAGAAATCGAAATGATGTTTTTTTAGTCAAACTAGACACAAAATAATAATCTTCTAAACATAAATTAAGTCCACTAGGCAACGATAAAATATATGTTCCTATAACTAATACAACAACTCTTGCTCCATTACCAAACCATAAGTCCACCTCTTCCTTTCTCAGATTTCTACTCTTTTGTAGTCCTTATACAAATGTACAAATATGAGAACTACAATCGGTATCCAATACCAAAGAAGTAGGTGTTGATAAATTAATATCAATAATATAAATATTCGAGGCGGACGCTCCGCTTTCATTTGCCTTTTTGACTTTTCAAGATAAATGGGGCAGTTCCTTTTACAATGACATGTCTTATTAATAATGGAAACATTTTTCCTTCCAAAGGACTAGTCAAGGTAGTTTATGCCGTTCAACTTGTCATTCTCAAGGACCGATCACAATGATAAAAAATTTGTATAATGAGTCTACAACTATAAAATATGTTTTATAAGTACCTATTTATCATATTTATAAAGTAATAACATTCACACTATTAAAAACCCTCAAAATCGAAAAACTTGCTAAAAAAGTATTTCTAGTGGGTAAAGATCCATATTTCATTTCATTCAAAGTCAGCTTTGGCTTTACTCCTAGAATTCAATTATTTAGGTAAGCAACACTTGCTAATTACATCTCATGTAACTCCTATATTTGATGAACAACTATTTGTCCAAAACAAAAGTTCATATAGTTTAATAAAAAGAACAATAATGAACAGTGCACCAGGTAGATCACTTATGAAAAGAGAGGTGGTGTACTGGGCACGCTTAAATACCAAGTCTTTCAAAGAACCAATCCTAGACATGCACTTTCGTATTGTTTTTCAATCACCAAAGTTCTTGAACAATCATTAGTCTTTAGGTTTCTAATCTTATTAGAACAACCTAGTTTAACCAATATTACTACCACTGAATATCACTTGCTTATTCTTCGCGTTTAACCAAGATAGATCTAAGTATTTTGCTTTGGCTAAACCTACATAGTACCGATCGAGGTTTTAACGAGGGCTAATATTGGATGACTAATTTTAATTAAATATGAAGGGTTTTTGTGAATATTATCTCACCATTTAACATTTGATCTTATCAATTAACTAACATGCATCTCATACATTCATTTTATCATATACATGAAAAGCAGTAAATATGAATACAATAGTTATAGCCCATATCCTGAGGTGGCCCATCCCAAGCCAATGGGAGAACCAAATTATTCTAAGGATAAAAACACTTATCAAGCATCTTTCTATCGGTCCACACTTTTGTTCCTCTGGTCCATGCTTCTTCGTATAGATTACAATTTTAAAAACTCGTTTTACATACGAGGGAGTAAGATGAGAAAATAATTACAATAGAAGTAAAGAAAGACACGACACACATGTCATATTTATAAAACCTTATAAATAAAACTAAATGGGCTATTAGGCTATAACCATGCATTCCAAACACCGTGCATAAACAAACATAGTAACGACGAGGTTTGTAATTGAGGTCTTTCTAGATTGTTCCCACGCAGGGGTCAAGCCTATGGCGGGGTTTTGGCGGGCTTGTAGCTGGTGGCGGGGTTACCCCTGCCCGGTCAACAGCAAGGATTTTTTTTAAGATCAACATCTTAATTGCTGTGTAAAAACCTCACGATCTGATAACTTTTATTAACATTATCGCGTTTTTTAGGATTTCAAAATCTATGAGGTTTTTACTGGAATAACTCTTGTTACTTCCCCGCATGAAATCTATAAACTAACCATTAGTCTAATATATAACTATAACCCGTGTATGTTAACACTTAACATCTAAAACCTTAAAACTCCATATTAAATATGTTAACAATTAACATATAATACTTCAAGCCCTATCGACAAAGATCCTGATGATTAACTCTTAATCATCAATCTTAGGAACATCTTTTAATTGGATTAACATATTAACCGTGATTGAATAGATTTGCTCCTACAAATATCATATATTCGCTAAATAAATAAAAAAAATAACATGTATCTCATACAATTACATCACCTAAGTAATTAAAACCCGAATCTGTATCGTACAAGTGCTCTGATACCACTGCTGGGTCACGCCGATACACTCCTTGGCGCAGTGGAAAAATTATTCGTCGATTACCACCAAATATCCATGTACGAGGAACGAATCAGGGTGAATAAGGGTAAAGAATTATCTGTTTAAAATCTAAAATTCTGAGTTTATAGGAGACAGATATTCAATCACGATTCCAGGATGTCGATTCTTAAGCCACAACAATAACGCACTGACCTCTACGTAGTTAACCCAGTTGAAACGAGTATATAAAAATTCTCTAAACCATTTAGAAGGGAACGAGCATATAAAAACTCTCTAAACTATTTAGAGGGTTTTTCCCAAAAAGCATTAATGACTGCTAGATATCTCATGCCTTTATATAGCCTTAGTAATCCTAATTCAACTCAAATTAGGATTTCAATATATATATATTAAATATATATAATCCCAATTTAACTTTAATTAGGATTTTAATATATATTAAATATATATATAATCCCAATTCAACTTTAATTAAGATTTCAATATATATATATAATCCTAATTCAACTTTAATTAGGATTTCAATATATATATATATATTAAATATATATTCCCAATTCAACTTTAATTAGGATTTCAATATATATATATATATATATATATTGATTTAAATTGAATTATATTATTTATATATTAAAATAGTCATAATTATAATAATTATTTTTCTTGTAATATTTACCAAATAGTTAAATTATATATATCAAATTTATATTAATTTAACTAAATCCTGTGAACAACAAATTTGTACATGTATAATTCGTTTAATATATGCTCATTTCAACTGTGGGTGTGACCGTGTAGGTTCATGTAACGTTAGTAGTAAATATTAGAACATTTCTAATATTACAAACAATGAGTGACATATAGCAATATGTCATTGTCACCTAACTTACAAGAAATCATGATTCAACATAACCTTTTCGTGATTAACTCTATTTATGTATTACATCTTTTTGTCCTTTATATCTAGATTAGACACAAGTCATGGAACAATCACACTTGTATAGTCCATCTAATGTTTCTTGAGATCTTGAGTAGACTATTACAAACAAATAACTATGATATCTCATATCAACTTATTCGAGCATGGCCATGCATTTCTAGTCTCACTCAATCAAGTGGCCTACGATATTACTCCTATTATGTAGGAGGGACAAATCCTATCTTGATCAACTATATTCCACTACATAGATTGTGACATATCCAATATCAGTCTTTATAGTGTAGTCAGTTACGACACACGTTTGACCGTATCAAAATATGTCACTCACGATGTTGAAATAATGATGATCTCAAGTCAGAGCATCATACATGTAGTTATCACTATGAGCAATGTTATGACTGTCACATAATAATCCAAGAAACATGCTCATAGCGAGTCAGTCCAGTATGTCGTTCTCTAACACATACTTATGTATTGATTTTGACATCTCCATGTCAATGACAACACTTTGTCATCAATCAACTACATATTAGTCTTAATGCATTATTGTTGTCCATGCTCACAATAATACTCGACTAAGGACATTTTAGAATAACCATATTATTCTAATGACTTTATTATAATTCAGTTTATTTATGTACTTAGAATTGTAACTGAAAATAATAATGACAATGCCTCTTTATGAATAAACAAGGTAAAACAAATGTCATTTACAATAATCTTATGATTGGTCTTTGGGCATACTCTAACATCTTGGGCTTTTAGTTCGGGCTATCATGTTTTACTTTTCTTTCAATTTAGTCACCGAACATTTGTAAATTGGCTCCTTTACTTTCAATACAATTTATTTTAGCCTCTTTTTTTAATTGTTTAATTTAATTTAATTGCTTTAAATTATTTGTATGTTGCATGATTTTAATATCAAGCATGTAGTATATTTGTTAGGAGATTTTAATCACTTCGTATAATTAATTAGAGCCTTTAGAACCTAGTTCCTTTAATTAATTTAAATAGGTAAGATCATGGTAAAAAATGAATATTAAATGAACATTTTAATGCCCTAAGTTGATTAGTGTCACATTGTAATGTGATGTTAATCAAGGGGGTATTTTGGTAGAATATTTAATATTTCATTTGAACCTAGAATATTGTAATCACACATAGATAGTCTAATTAAAATAAAATTTGGATAAGATTTAAAGTAGTTACTGTCCCCAAATAATTAGGAATATTATTGATTTAGGGCCTAATATGAATAGTGCCCAATCATTCGGGTGTTATCACATAAATCCCTAAATTTGGTAATATTCATAGATCTTTAATTAATTAAATTAATTGGAGCCCTAATTAGGTTTGAACTTAAAATTGACAAGAAAATAATTTGACACGCACTTAAACCTTTTGTGTTGAGATACATTTTTTAATATGAATTGAAGTATCCTAAAGTAACTGGATGTTTCAAAACTCATATTAGTATAAAATGTATTTTCTTACAAGAGAACACTTCCATTCGAAATGAAATTCAATTAATGATTAAAGATTTAATTAAGTTCAAATTATTGCTCGAAACACCAAAATGCCACGTGAAATTAATAAGGTACCGATAACGGGCATTTGTGGGGGGTGCTAATCCTTCCCCACACGTAACCGACTCCCGAACCCAAATCGTTTTAAAATGAATCTCTGGTTGTTTTTAGTGTGTCCGGTCTACCAAAGTGACCGGTGGCGACTCCAAATTGGTTTTCAAAATTAAATAAAGGATTTAATATGGAAAAAACCCTAATTTTCAAGATTTAATAAATTAAAATGAATAAAACTCCAATTTTCAAAAGAATCAATCGTTAGGCTATTTTTTTAACACATTCAATTTTAAAAATGCTCGCGACAGCTTGGCGGCTCCTCTGGGACATAAAATTGAGAGTCATGCCTAATTAGTTATTTTCACGTGGCATTTTGGCATTTCGAACAATAATTTGAATTTAATTTCTTCCGAGAATTGTTGGATGAATTTTTAGGAAAATGGGGGTAGCTTTTGTGTATGATATCTATCATTCATGCATAAGCCTTCTACCCGAGCTTTCACCCTTAAGTGGGAGCGGGACATTATCCTACGTTGAGTTATCCAGCTCCGTGATCGAATTTTTGTCTCTCTTCCGGTATACTAACCTTACACACCGTAAGGTCTACGCCTCAGTTGTAAGGGACCTATACAACTGAATCGACGTCTTGATGTCGCAGTAGACAGTAACGACTGCTCAGGAACCCAGAGTCTAGAACAACACTCTCTAGTTACCTACCCCACTAGAGCCAGACAGGGACCTAGGACAGGTGCTGCCGGTTTGAATACTATTCTCTAGTTATTTTCTTGGCTTATTATAAATTATTTTATTTATCAGCAATTTAATTTTTTCTTACATAATTAATTTACCATACTGACTCGTTTCTTTTTGTTTTTGTTTTTGTTTTGTATTTTTGCACCGTATCTTCATTACATAGAAGAGGTATTGATTCAAAAGTGGCTATCATTAGAAGACAATCATGAAAGATAAAGGGATTCGTAATCCGATAGAGGAGACTACAAATATGAGACAATGTCTGGGACAAGTCGCAGAAGAAATGAAGGGTAGTTTATCCAAGGGTCATACATCTGATTATGTTGGTGTTGATGTTGACAAGAATGAGATGCAAGAACTGAAAAGACATATGGTTGAGATGATGACTATGATGACGGCTATGACCAAAGAAAAAAGGGCACACTAAACTGAAAGAAGAGCCGAGCAAAAACTAGAACATGTATAACCGACCAGGTCCGAGCACCGTTACAATTCACATCAATAAACCAACTGGAGGTGTAAGTAGGTTAAACTCCGAGAAGGTGATGAAAGGCCAGGAAGAAGCCCAAATAGAAGATAATGGAGGATCTTTTAATCCAATTCTAGTGTCATATACGGAGATGCTTTATGTACTTTTGGAGAAGAATTTTGTAGTTCGAGTTTCGTCCAAGCCCAGAATATTTTCTTGTCCCGAGGATTATGAGGCAGTATGTGACTATTATCAGGGAAGTTTAGGCCATACTACTGAGAATTGTGAAGCTCTGAAGATCAAAGTTGAGAATCTCATTAAGGGAGGTATGTTGAGTTTTGAAGATGGAAAACCCAAATTTCCCAAAGGCCTGACAATTAACAAAATATCTGGAGACACAAAAGTGAAGGAAAGCTCAAGCCCATTGAAGCCAATTAACTGTCCAGGACAAAGTTCAGATTCCATAATCCCCTTAACTGATTATCAGAAGACAAGAGATCACAAATTTCATTTTGACCCAATCTTTATTTCATACAAGGAACTGTACTCTCAATTACTGAAAGCCCGATTGGCGACCCCATAATTTGTCACACTTTTGCAACCACCGTATCCAAAATGGTATGATACCAACATTCATTGTAAATTTCATGGTGGAACTCAAGGGCATTCTATTGAAAATTGTATTGCCTTCAAACGCCGAGTCCAAGATCTTTTGGAACATGGAAAATGGAAATTTGAAACAGAAAGCTAGTCTGATTCAGTGGTTGAATGGGAGACTCAAGATGAAAATACCCAAGGGAAGGGGCATCAGTTCAAATATGAAATTCAAATGAGCAAGTTAAAGCAAGAAAGAGACGGTTTGAATGAAGAGTTGAAAAGTTTGCAAAACGATTATCAAGAACTTCGTTTGATGATCAAGAATGATGGTTTGGGTATGACTCTTGAACAGTCGAAGAAAAGAATCAAGGACTAAAGTGTGAAGCTGGATACTGGAAAAAGAGTTGTAAGGCAAATGAAGATCGAGCTAATGCACTCTCATGTGATATGCAAGCAATGGGAATTTAACGCAACACTGTCATGAGTGATCTAAGAGTTAGCGAAGCTAAACGTGATATGGTAAAATGTACATGCAGATGTATGAGGATGCTGTTATCAAGCTAAATGACAGTCAAGCTGAAAATAAAGCACTAAAGAAGAAGATAGATGAATATCACAACCTTACGTTGATGTACAAAGACCTTGCTAATGATGTCAAAAGAGACCGTCAAAAAAGTGAGGAGAATCGATATGCCCAATCTTAAAGATCGAGAATGAAGATACGAGAAAGAGACAATGACATGAAAGATGTTGTTACTCAAGCACGAGAAGTGGCTCAACAAGTGGCAGACCTAGCTAATGTAGCAATGAAACTGAGTCAGAACATTGAACCAGCATTAGATCATGAAGGGAAACTGACTTGGCTCTTAGAGGAAGTTAGAAAGTTGAGAGTTAGATCTCACTAATATTTGTAGAATCTAATATTAGATGTATTGAGTCTTTTTTATCTCAATGAAAATTGTCCTACGATGATCACTTTTAGAATCAATACCTTCTGCATTCATGCATTGCACAATTATTAACATAACATTATCATTGTATTAGCATTCATAATCTGAAGTGATCAGGGTTTCAATGGCAGTAATAGAGGGATCAATTGAAGTTTGGAAATCTATTATCATGGATGAAGTCATGGAAGGAACTAAACAAGCTCAGTAAGTATTGCAGGAATGGATGACCAAGCATCAGTAAAATGTGAAGAACCACGCTGCTACATCATGTTTGACAATTTATCCCGGGGCATCTAACCCGAATGTTGAGAGAGGTTTTTTTGAATCCAATCATCCCAAGACCAAGCCTTGAGCAGTTGAAAGATAAATGTGCAAGACTTGAGGAAGAAAAAGGTGTTGGTGAGCCTAAATTTGATGTGAAAGAATTCTGCTTAGTCCCGAACTTGGTTATTCTAGCTAAATTCAAGGTCCCCAATTTTGAGAAATATGACGGTTCAAGCTGTCATACAATTCACTTGACAATGTTCTGTAGAAAAAATGAAGGAAATTTGGACGATGATAAATTGTTGATCCATTGTTTCCATGATAGCCTAGTTGGACCTACTACAGTGTGGTATAACAGATTAAGTCGAGAGCAGATCCGATCATGGGTTGATTTGGCCAGAGCATTTCTAGGACAATACAAGTATGTTATAGACCTGGCTCTAGATCGCTAGCTTTTGCAGAACATGAGTATGAAGTTCAATGAGAGCTTTAAAGACCATGCAGTGAGGTGGGGAGGAATAACAGCCCAAGTACAACCTCACATGACAGAGGAAGAGATATCTCTCATGTTTCATCAAACACTTTCATCTCCTTTCTTCGAGAAAACGCTTGTGAATTCAAGGAACAGTTTTAGAGACCTCGTGGCAATTGGAGAAGTAATAGATATAGGGATCCGGTAAGGGAAAATTGAATCAAGATTTGAAGATTGAGCTGATTAGGAGCAAGAGAAAGAGGTAAATGAATGCAATGTTCAAAGTTCTCAGAGATGTAAGAGAAAGAGGCTAGCCAATTCATCAGAACGACCACAGAAAATTCCTCGAGCAAGTGCAAATATGGAGATCTTTGGAGTATCAATTTTAGACTTATTTCCTCACCTTGTTGAAAGACAACATATCACTCTAAGGCCAATGAAGGTAACGCCAAAGCCATCTGCCCATAGCTATGATCTAGACAGTGTTTGTGACTTTTATATGGGGGCACCAGGACACGCTACTAAGAAGTGTAGGCCTTTTTAGAAGAAATCAAGAAGCTATTCAATAATGGAATCTTGACACGAGAACTAGTTCAACAATGGCAAGGAGTAGGGCAAGCTGTTATACTAACTGAAGAATCAGAAGGCCAGAATGAATGTTTCCAAGATTGTCTAAAATTTTGAGAAGTCCTGACCATGTCTCCACATCATGTGGTTACAATCTACAAGAACTATTTCTGAAGAAATACATGGAAATAATTTTTGCTACTTCGAGCCCGGAAGTAGTAGAGATCATTTTCTAGGGGCACATGTCATGTTTGTTGGTTGTCATTTCAATGGAAGGATATTTTGAAATTCATGAATATATGTATATCTCTTCTTACCCTTGTAGGCCCCTAAATGACAATTGCAAGATGCGATACTGATTCTGGCACGAAAAACGATTAGATATTGTAAAGACAATGAAGTGAAATTTATTTTGGTCTACTCTGGTCAGAAAAGTAAGAAAATGTCATATTAAATCACCTTTGATGATATTCGATGACAAATATTTGAAGTTCATAAACAGTGAAGCGGACTAGGCGATTTTAACCAAGTAGAGTTGCTTGAAATTGAAGTTCTAAGCATAGTCTTCTATACCCTAAAAGACATAATAAGAGTAAGAAAGAAAAAGAGAAGAAAATGAGAGAAAAAATGAAAAAGTGAGAAAAATGAAAAAAAGTGAGAAAAGAAAAAAGGAAAAAAAGAAAAAAAGAGAAGAAAAAAGAAAAGAAAAAGAGTGAGAAGGAAAAAGAGAAACGAGAAAAGGGAATGAGTAAAGCAATGAGCTATTGAATAAATAAGTCTCGGAGCATCCTGATAGAGCTGTGGGGGATGTCGACAAATCTAATAAGGAGCTATGCTCCACCTGTCCAATACCCAAGCGTTAGAGATGTATCTTTGAAGGCATGTGTATAATAATATAATAATAAGTACTAGTAACATTCAAAAGCATACACATGCACTCATAGAATTCTATGCTTAGAATGATATTTTTGCACTGTACTGGTTAAACAAGTTTGGGAAGCTTGAACACATTTATAATGGAAAAAGAATGAAGAGAACAGAAAATGAGTTGTTTTCTGACTGGATCGAGCAACGTGGTAATCATAAGGTGTGAACCGAGTGATTTGGAAGAAATTTCATAACTTCAGACATCGATACAACATTCATGAGTTATGCTACCCATGGGAGGGTTGAATTTAAAACGCTCTTGCACTTAATATCCAGAGTATCCTATTCTGTTTTTTTCTTTTTCTTTTTCTTTCTTTCGCTTTATATTAAGACCCTGATTTTTGGGGTCATGTAAGGTATTCTTCATTGAAATGTTAATCAACAAACTGACATTTTTCAAAACAAAAAAGATTTTCTTGTATTACTTCAGAGATAAAATTTAGAATACAAGATCGAGAATGCAAATGATTAATCTGACATAGTAAAGATATGGATGAGTATGAGGCGATCATCTGTTCGACAGTCTCCTGGTCAAAGAGAAGAATAACTCATCAGGGGTCATGGTGAAGACAAATGACAAGAATGCAAATAGTTCAAGGACTTAAAACGAGTTTCTACCATGGAGTTTCGGTTGGTTACGAAGTTAATGAATGAACTCGAAGAAAGTTCAGGGACCTAAAGAAAGTTCAGAAACCTAAAGAGAATTTTTACCACGAAGTATGAACTTGATAAAAGTTCAGGAACTGAAAAAGTTCAAGGACTTGTGGTATTTTTTTGCCCTAAATGATGAAAGAGGGGCAAATCCTACCTAATGGGGCACGAAACGAAGAGATTAGTAAGGTATCATGGTACATAGGAGTTCAAATCAAAATAGACAAGAAGTCAAGATTGACTTAAAGGGGAATATAAGCTCAACAGTAAAATCCTGGGGCAAAGAAAAACATAGACCATTTTTTGGATGAAGTTGTAATTAGATCAGTGAAACACAAAACAAGGCGCAACATGGGACTGTTATTGACAACAAAAGTCTGTAACCCAAAGAATAATGATTTTTATCTCTGTGCTCATGCTGATATGATTGGAACCACATGGGCAACATATTATCATGCATTCTTGGATCAGGTTGGCTTTTCGGCAGATGTCTTGCAAGAACTAGTCCATTATCTATCTTACGTGTACCAAAGGAGTGCCATTGTTGTCTCTATCGTTGCTTTTATTTGCTGCGTCTACTTGGCAATATCTCAGCTGGGACAGTTTGTGAAGTTTGAAAATGCTTTTGAGTCATCGTAAAGCAATAGCGGAGTTACGGTACCTAGAGTCATTACTGCCCCTCAGAATGAGTGAGAATATTCGCAACTCCATGTTCTTCTATTGAGAAAGGAAATTTGAATCATTGTTGAAGTGACCGGCTTAGTTAAAAGGAAAAAGAATAAAAGGAAGAAGGAGAAAAACAAAGTGAAAACTCAAGAGGGTGCCTTGAGAAAAACAATTCAGAATAAAAACCTGAAAATGAGCCTCGGAGCAAAATTACAGAGATCTTGAAGATTGAACCTACGCATGAGATGGGCTACCTTTCTAGAAAAATGGGTTTTCGAGAAATAAACAAGAAATTTTGAGCTTTCCTGAATATGAAAGCTTACCCAAGTGGTCCTCAATTGACATCATTCATGCACCTATAGGATTGGAGCATGATAACTCATACATTCATAGTTTTTTATATATCTTAATACGAATCAGCAAAATCGGGAAGAAATGAGAAAAGATCTCAACGTACAACTTCAGAATTGGAGGAATAGACCCAGACATATGTGTTCCAAGCAAAAGAAGAGCCGATTAATGAGAGAGGGGTAAATTTTATGTGTCGAAGCCAGAAAAAAGAGATTAGTGGGCCATTATTGAGCATAAGAGTGTCGATCAGAATAGAAAAGAAAGAATGCAGGGCTCATAGAGAATTTTATATTTGCTCAAGAAGAAAATGAACTCAAGAACAAAATCCTAGGGCAAGCTTGTCGGAGTATGAAAACAATAAGAGCTTAAGTCAAATATCAAGAAGATCAAGTTGAACAAGATTTGACAAGAACAATCTAAAGAGATAAGAAAAATGAAAAGAGTTCAACAACAAATTTTGGGGCAAAATTTGTTGTAGCATGAAGACAGTAAGAGCTTATGGCAAAATACAAGAAGATCAAGTTAAGCAAGATTTGATAAGAAGGATATCAAGAAATGAGGTGCAAAGGCAAATCTTAAGAAGATCGGGTTAAGAAATATCCGATAAGAACAATCTTAAGAGATGAGGTACCATTGTAACAGAAGCAGAAAGTTCAGTGGAGAAACAAAGAAGATCATAACTTATCCGAGTGGTCCTCAGTTGTCACAATTCATGCATCATATAGTAAGGCATCCGTAAGATAGGAGCATACTAACGTATGCATTCAAAGCAATTTACATATTTTGCAGGAATTTACAAGAGTCAGCAAGAAACGAGCCATATTTCAATCTATAGCTTCAAGATTTAGGAAGAAGATCCAACAAAGAATTGCAAAGATTTCAACCTGTTTGAAGAGGTGGATTACAACAAAGTTTTCAACTCGTTTGAAGAGGCAGATTTCAACAAAGTTTATTAGTTCGTTTGATTCAGCAAGATTTTCTGATTGTATGTACAAGATAGATAGTGCATTGCAATCTTAAATCCTTCGGGTCATCAGTAAGTCCTTCGGGCATGATGTTAAATCCTTCAGGTCATCAATAAGTCCATCGGGCATGATGTTAAGTCCTTCGGGCATGATATTAAATCCTTCGGGCATGATGTTAAGTCCTTCGAGCATGATGATAAGTCCTTCGGGCCATCGCCTTCGGGAGTGATGTGGTTGTTTGCACATGAAAGGAAATGCATTACAATTCTAAATCCTTTGGGTCATCAGTAAGTCCTTCGGGCATTATGTTAAGTCTTTCAGGCCATCGCCTTCGGGAGTGATGTGATTGTTTGCACAAAACAGATAATGCATTATAATTTTAAATCCTTCAGGTAATCAATAAGTCCTCCGAGCATGATGTTAAGTCCTTCGGGCTACCACCTTCGGGAGTAATGTGATTGTTTCAGGAAAGGAAGTGCATTACAGTTCTAAAGCCTTTGGGTCATCAGTAAGTCCTTCGGGCATGATGTTAAAATCTTTCGGGCCGACGCCTTCAAAAATGATGAGAACTTCTTGGATGGCGTCACAATAAGACAGTTGGGGCATGATATTGACAAAGATATTAATATTTTGGGACCTCAGCTTCAAAAAAGAAAGAAAAAAGAAATAAAAAGAGAAAAAAAGAGAAAAAGAGAAAAATAAGATAAAGAAAAAACAAAATGGTTCATGTTACCAGGATAGAAGCACGAAAAAGATCAACTTTGAGCTCAGATAAAGAAAATCCATAGTTGAATTGGTCACATGATTCGGTTCTTTTTCCTAGAGGTCAAGACATCCTGTTTACAGAGGTATATCTCAAGACATTTCATTTACAAAGACAGATTTCAAGACATTCCATTTACAGAGGCGGATCTCAAGATATTCTGTTTGCAGATGCATATCTCAAGACATTTCGTTTACAGAGGCGGATCTCAAGTCATTCCGTTTGCAGAGGTAGATTTCAACAAATCTTTTTTTCACAGAGATGGACCATAAAAATGAATTGCATCAGTCACATACATTCCAAGTTCAAAATCAATCAATGGAGAAACAAAAGAGATGAGATGTTCCCTAGAAGAGTGGTGAATTTACGTTTACAGTAAAATATTCAGGGTTCCTAATAAGAAGAAGTCGCTAAAATATGAACCAACAAAAGATTAAGGAATGAAGAAGAACAACTTCAAACATCAGAAAATGAAGAATTTCAAGGAATAATACCAGATTTCAGAAGATAAAAAATTTCATAAAGAGAAGAACAATAAGGACTCTATGGTTTAGCAGAAGATTGGAGAATTTCGAAGAACAACTCCAAGCTTTGGTCCAACATTTCAAAAAATGATGAACGATGTTTATAATAAGAAGAACTAATTCAGACTTGATAGTTAGCTCGTGTATAAATTTTGTCAAGTTCATAATAAGAAAGAGCTTGTTCAAGATTCAAAGGAGACAAAAGTTTCAAGCGTCGTTTGTCGGAGATCTTTCAAAGTTTTATTCGTAATTTTCCTTATGATTAATACTGAAAGATTGATGATAGTTTCAACTTTTGCAAGTCATATTAACATTCTCAAGAAGAACGAATGGTTCCTAATGAGAAGAGCTCGTTGGTTCAATACTTTTACAGAAATAAGGATCAATATTTGCAGAAGACTGAAGAACTCCCAGAAAGAAGAGTTCACAACAGAGCTCCTAATGTGAAGAGTTCACTCAGAAAAGAATGAAGAACTCCTAAAATGGAGAGTTCACCACCAAAGATAGGGCTTCGAATATGAAGAGTTCGTTAAGCAAAGATAGAGCTCCTAATGTGAAGAGTTCGCTCAGTAGAGATAGAACTCTAATGTGAAGAATTCGCCCAGCAAAGAGAGAATTCCTAATGAGAAGAGTTCGTCCCCAGCGAAATAGAATTCCTAATGTGAAGAGTTCACCCAGTGAAGAAAGAATTCCTAATGAGAAGAGTTTGTCCCCAGCGAAGATAAAACTCCTAAAGTGAAGAGTTCACCCAGTAAAGATAAAATTCCTAACGAGAAGATTTTGCCCAGCAAATATAGAATTCTTAATGAGAACAGTTCGCCCAGTGAAGATAGAGTTCCTTAATGAGAAGAGCTAGTTCCTTAATGAGAAGAACTTGTTCAAGCTTCTAGATGGGAGAGGAAGAAAGAAAGTTCGTGGGAATAAGACTTTGCAGCTCAAAGCAATAGCTGATAAATTCGGAAAAAAATTGTGTATTTTCAGTCTTTTCCATATTCTTGTTCCACAAGAATGAGCAAAGAGGGGCAGCTGTAATACCCTAATTTTGTCTGGGTATGCGTATATATACTATATTTCTATAAATAAATCCCAAATAAATAAATAAAAGGGGTCTAAAATGTCCAAAAAATAATCCAATGTCCATATATATATAAATCCCTTTTACAATCCTAAAGGCCCGTTACAAAGCCCAATTCTCAATTTAATACAGCTCACATATCAATCCAAAACACCAAACAAACACAAAAATTCGGATAGCTCCTTTTCCCGCCCAAAATTGTGTCCAAATGGACACGTGGCAGCTTCTTATTGGTCAGAATGGTTTCACTTGGATACTGGTTTTCCTCCTCAGCTGACATCAGCCCCATGACATCACTGATGACATCAATTCCCACTTAGTATAAATATCTGATGAGAGAGTGTGTGTCAGATCATTAATGACAATCAATAATTATCATAATTAAATAATAATAAAGAAGAGAGAGAAGCTTACCTCGGGAGACCAACCATCGTCGGGATTTGAAAGGTCGCCGGCTATCAGAACCGCCACTGAGAGCGTGAATAACCATCGGGAAATGAATCACCGTGGAGTTTGAATCGCTAAATATTGCCAGGAAGCTAAAAGGCTACTAGAGCCGTGGATAGTCGCCGGAGTGGGAAATTTGCCTGCCATCAACATCGTCGATAAGGTAAAATATTCCTCCACCTTCGATTCCCTGCATTTAAGCATGGAAAGAAGATTAGATCGGAGTTAATAATAAAACAGTAGCAAAACGATAGAGAAACAAGTTCGCCGGAGTTTTTTTGTTGCCGGAGTTTAGTAAAATGGCTGGAGTTGAAAATGAGTGACCGAGGACGGGTAGCCTAGTTTAGGTGGTCGGAGATGGGTGGTTCTATCGAACCGGGACTAGTTTAGTTTCTTAGGATTCGAATCGAAATTTTAGAAAAATTTGGGGTTTAGAAGTAGCGGTGGATGGTGGTCGGAATAAGGAAGAGAATGATCGAAGGTTTGCCGGCGCTGCCTGCGGTGGCCGGTGAACAAGTTGGGATATCGGAGCATGGTGGCGGTTTAGATCTAGCGGCGGCGTACATGGCGTTTTGTCGCCAGAGTTATTTGAGTTTATACCGTTTGGTATGAACTCATGAAGAACGCCATATGAAACTATGGATTTTGATCCAATCGGATCTATGTTTCTGGGAATTTGGTGTTCTTGTTCAGAGGATTTTGGGTTAGCCGAGTTAGAGAGTGGGTGGGGGAATGGGAAAGTGTCCGAGTTAAACTCAGATAGGACCTTTTATAGGCGAACCGATGCGACGTCATTTTGAGCCGGGTATGGGGAGGATCCACACGTGGTTATCGGGTCGGGTATAGAGGACCCGCGCCCTACTCTTGGGCTCTTAGAGTTTGGGCTATCATGTTTTACTTTTCTTTCAATTTAGTCACTGAACATTTGTAAATTGGCTCCTTTACTTTCAATGCAATTCAATTTAGCCCCTTTCTTTAATTGTTTAGTTTAATTTAATTGCTTTAAATTATTTGTATGCTGCATGATTTTAAAATCAAGCATGTAGTATATTTATTAGGAGATTTTAATCACTTAGTATAATTAATTAGAGCCTTTAGAACCTAGTTCCTTTAATTAATTTAAATAGGTAAGATCATTGTAGAAAATAAATGAATATTAAATGGACACTTTAATGTCCTGAGTTGATTAGCGTCACATTGCAATGTGATGTTAATCAAGGGGGTATTTTGGTGGAATATTTAATATATCATTTGAACCTAGAATATTGTAATCACACATAGATAGTCTAATTAAAATAAAACTTGGATAAGATTTAAAGTAGTTAGTGTCACCAAATAATTAGGAATATTATTGATTTAGGGCCTAATATGGATAGTGCGCAATCATTCGGGTGTTATCACATATACCCCTAAATTTGGTAATATTCATAGATCTTTAATTAATTAAATTAATCGGAGTCCTAATTAGGTTTGAACTTAAAATTGACAAGAAAATAATTTGACACACACTTAGACCTTTTGTGTTGAGATACATTTTTGAATATGAATTGAAGTATCCTAAAGTAACTGGATGTTTCAAAACTCATATTCGTATAAAATGTATTTTCTTACAAGAGGATACTTCCATTCGACATGAAATTCAATTAACGACTAAAGATTTAATTAAATTCAAATTATTGCTCGAAACACCAAAATGCCATGTGAAATTAATAAAGTACCGATAACGGGCGTTTGTGGGGGGTGCTAATCCTTCCCCACACGTAACCGACTCCCGAACCCAAATCGTTTTAAGATGAATCTCTAGTTGTTTTTATGGTGTCCGGTCTACTAAAGTGACCGGTAGCGACTCCAAATTGGTTTTCAAAATTAAATAAAGGATTTAACATGGAAAAACCCTAATTTCAAGATTTAATAAATTAAAATGAATAAAAACCCGATTTTTAAAAGAATCAATCGTCAAGCTATTTTTCCACACATTCGGTTTTAAAAATGGTCGCGACATGCATGCAAGCAGCCGTTGAGACTGTGCTTGTGTTGTCGCACCAAAGTTTAAGAACATCATTCAATATTATTTTCATGTCTGATAAAACAGATTGAACCCATAGCACATCGGAGGTGGAATCTACAAGGCTTTTGTATTCCGCCTCAGCTGTGGACTTGAAAACAACTCGTTATTTTTTGAAACACCAAGTGCTTAGATGATGCCCTAATATAACACAGTAGCCTGTAGTGGAACGACGATCATCTATATCACTCCCTCAATCTGCATCAGTAAACGTCGTGAGAAGAAGTAAGTCCAAGCTTTGAGGTTAAAATCCTGTAACGTAATCGGGCGTAATGCCTAGATACTTTAGAATTCTTTTACAGCTTGATGAACATCTGTGGGATTGTACATGAATTGAGCCACCTTATTGACCACGAAGGAAAAATCAGGTCGTTTGTGACAAAACTTGAAATCAAATACAAATTTTTGTATAACCTTTGCAGTTTTGAAAAAAATTGAAAAGTATCTTTCAGGTATTATGCCATTAATATATTGTGTATATTAACCTTTGCAAGCTGAATGAATTACGCCAACGTTAATGGGTAGTCCGCGTCCAACATGTGCTTGCAATGGAAATAAGGTGGTGGATGCCCCATGCAAGCTTGCGCCGACTGAGCACCTAGAGGTTCTTCGATTCTTTGTGCCATCAGATGGGGTTAGATCCCTACTCCTAGAGAATATGGTTAGTTAATCGGATCTTGGCTTTGTGTATATTATGCTTGACGGGTTTCTCCCGTAATTTCTTTCTGTAATATTTATTATTATGTATATTTTTTTACTAAGTTTAGAGAATTTTTAAAGAGGCAAATGATAATATTTTTCCTTTTCATCTAAAAATAATAATCTAACCTTAAATCTAATTGTAATAATGGAGTGAGAGGTTTTGGAATAATCGGAGAAGGCTAATAATTGCCATCACCCTGGACACGACATGAATAAGAAAGCCCATTGGATGGGCTGATTACCCGATTATTTTCAGAAAAATATTTTAAAATACAGATGATCACTTTTATAAAAAATATTTTAAAATACAGATGATCACTTTTATATTTCTTAGTGTTTGATTTTGATTATCAGTTTTGAAAAAGTTATGTTCTGGTCACTTATGCTCAGTTTATAACATTTTGGTCATTCAGATGTTAGCCTCCGTTAGATAGCTAGTATATGTGGAAGAAATTATTAATTTCTAATTTAATTCCTAAATTTTAAAAATTTTATTTTTTTCATCCTTTTCGGACAATAAACTTAAGAATCTTTTCCCCTAACCCAAACCCTCGTCCTTGTTATCTCCGCCACTGTCAGCCACCACACACCTCTTGTCCAAACCCAAACGCCTTCACATATTGAAAATATGCAAACTTGATTAACAAAATAGATCATCAATAAAAATTTAGAATTTTTTCGTATAGTTTAGATATTTTTATTGTATTTTCTATTGAAGATCTATTTTTACACCCTTAAATTTCTAATATAACTTCTTAAAAGTCATTTGTCCTCGTCTTTGATCCTGGTTATAGACTCACTGTTTACTCAAATCTTGAGATGCAGGTGCAAACGTCTTCTAATGTAATTGTACATTTGATAAATAAAATGTGTATTTCATGTATACATCATTCTAGCAATGCACATATCATTTGCAGATTCAAATTAGAACGGAATATTTGAAGGATAAAGTACACAAATAGTCATTAAACTATCTCAAAAATATAAAATAGTCACTAAACTTTTAAAAGTTATATAATGGGAATTAAACTTTAGTTTTGTTATAAAATGGTCACTGAGCCGTTAACTGTTGATTAGATGTGTAAATATGAGGGATTAAATATATTATTCAAATTTTCGTAACTGTCACGTCATTCACTTGACGACAGTTAACGCCTCAGTAACCATTTTGTAACAAAACTAAAGTTTAATGCCCATTATATAACTGTTGAAAATTTGATGACTATTTTGTTTTTTTTAAAATAATTTAGCGATCATTTGTGTATTTTATCCTTATTTGAACTACATGAGTAAATCTAACAGCTCCTAAGAATGACATAATACCCAAAGGCCGGAGATAGTTTCCGTAAGATCTCAAAGGAAACACGTGATCTTCATACAATTAATATTCCATTTAAATTATTTCATTAAATAAAATTCTATACAAATATATCCTTAAAAGATTATTATCTCATACACAGATGGTAGAAATTTTTTGTTTTCACAAGCCTACTGAATTTTAGGGTTTATGATTTTATATTAGGATTTAGGGTTTAGGGTTTTAGAATTTAGGGTACATAGTTAGAATTTAGGTTTTAGGGTAATATAGTTAGGGATTTAGGTTTTAACCAATAAACTTTAAATTTTAACCCTAAACTAAAATTCTATAAATAGCCCCTATATTTAAAACTACTACACTTAAACCCCTAAACCCTAAACAGAATCCATAAGCCCTAAAATTAAAGCGCTTTTGTAAACAAAGTTTCCACAAGCGTTTGTGCATGAAATAATTACTCATCAATAAATATATATTTGTTATGAATATTTATCTATGTGGATGTCTATCATGATAAGAACTCTATCAAGGATATTTGATTTACTTTATCATTAGAAATATTATCTTCGTTAATTAGAGTTGAATGTATTATGTATTTTTATGCCTATAAATAGATGATCTGATGAAGGCGTTGTATACACTTGAATATTGAGAATAATACAAATCACCCTCTTTCTCTCGTCTCTTTGTTCTTTCATTTTTGTTATTTGTTCTTGTTATTGTTCATCTTTATTTTATTCACAATATGTTATCAGCACGAGTTTGCTCAAAAGATTTTGGTGCTCTTTGTTTGAATCCCAAAGGAATTACCGAAACAAATTCGATTCTACATTGAACCGGAGATTAATTTTTTCCCCTCATTTTTTTTAATTATTGATTGCCTTTATCTTGATATTTTAACTTGGTCTTTAATTTTTAAAAAAGCATGGTGGCATATTTTGAAGGTTTGAGCGAGCCATAGATTTTGAAGGCACTCAAAGACCTCGCGAAAGTAGAGTCATTCACTATGGCCTAAACATATTGTCGCTGCTATTGAATCCAAAGGGCATAGGTTCGTTGAGAGACAAATAAAAATGCACAAAATATCAAGACGTGTTAATTTCATAGTTTGCATCAACTATCGTGGTTCTTGATACTGGATCTTAAATAATATAATAAGACGCACATAGCAACCTCTCTCCAACAAGAAATTCATGTTATTACGGTTAATCAGCGATATGCTTACTTAGCATCGTGTGATATCCTGTGATGTTTTATGGCTGATAGGCAATTAACTTCGAGTTCGACACTAATTGGGTGAACTACCTATGTGTAAAATTTTAGTTATTATTACATAGATCCAATATTTAAACTGCTAGTATCATGGGAAAGCACACGAGCACTATTAGACATTGTTTTGCTTACAACTTGTATCCTAAATCCCAAGTTTAAAAGGTTAGATGATATGCAGATGCTTACGTTGCTATATGCTTATTCATACTTTTACTTATATGATTATATTTAATATTTTTCATATTATTATTTATGTTATTTTTTGGGTAAAAGTTGATATTTTTAATCGTGTTTTGAGTTTTACATGATATAATAGCTTGAAAAGAGACGAGATTATTATGAGAAGCTGTCTTGGTCATTTGTTATGTCTCCATTGTCCTCGAGAGAAAAATCAATATCGGTAAATTCTGTTTTTTTTATTCTTTAAATTATGATTTTAAAGTGCTATAAATCATGGTGATTTTGTTCGAAAGCAATATTTTTTCTACGTCGAAAAACTCGACTATAGACTTCTCTAAGTTTAGATTACAAAAATTCATCTTCATGCAAGAATTTTCATAGGAGGCATTCCTTGAAGCGAATGCAAATATAATGTTAGATTTACTCCGCTCCATTCCTTGAAGTGAATGTGACATTATATAATGGAAAGAATAAAAGCCACAATAACAATTGTGGTCGTGACACTATGATTATTTTAAGAATATTTATTCCCACCAAAAGTGGAGTTATAAGGATGACAAGAGTGATAAAGATCATTTTAAGGAAGTAAAATCCTTTTTATTACCAATGCGATGTTAAAAACCATTGGTCTTGTACTTGTCGTACGCTGAAAAATCAACAATCATTGATTGATAAAGGAAATAAAATAGAAGCAAATTTTGTTTGCGAAAAAAGATGATATTGGTCCAACTCATTTGGACGTTGTTGATTTCCTTATAACTCTTAAAGGAATAAATCGTCTTCTAACTATTCTCATAACCTTGAAGAGAATTATTGATCTTTTAATTTATTTTGCTTTATGTTTATTTACTTTACTCATTAATTATTTCATTTTATATTTATATATTATGATATTTATTTATCTTGTTTAACATTATTACTTATCAAATACAATTTATGGTGACGATTTATGCTTAGCAAAAGCATAAGATATATTTCCCATTTAAATGCAAGGGGACAATATGAGTACTATAATTCAAAGTACTGAAAATATTGATGCTCCAGAAGAACAATTAGTTCTTGAGAGAAAGCACATTATGAAATGTGCACAATTGTGAATATCACAATACTTACCGCTAAATGCAATAATATCGTCACCACTAGAAGTGGAAATTTTACGAGAGCAATAAGAGTTCTCTAAATAGTCCTTCGAGAATAATAGATAACATATGTTATCAATTGGCAAATGAATTAAGCCAATGTGAATATAAGTTTTGGTAACTGAAAAATTCAGTTGAAAGCTATATAAGAGCTATATAGTGCTACCAAAAGAATAGTTTTCATTGAAAGCTCCAAAAGAGCTAAATATATTCCTATCCAAAAGAACAAGTTTCGGTGGACAATGTATTATCAAGTTTCAAAGAAAATTGTATTTCAATATTCGTACTAGACATGTACGGATGAGATTGAATCACATGTTATGGTAAACCAAAAGTTTACAAATTCAAAAATATATATACACACATGTATATATAGTTGGCATGATCGGTTAGATCATCCTGGTCGATAGTGATGAGAAAATTATGGAGATTTATTTGCACATTTATTAAAAGAAGCTGAAGTTCTTGGGTGTTTGTTCTCAAAGGAATTGATTAAATTCCACTTATTAAAGAACCTGAAGTTCTTTTGTTGCTTAAAGGAATTGATGAAAAACCACCTACTAAAAGAAGATGAAGTTCTTGTGTTGTTTGTTCTCAAAGGATTTATTTGATCCCACTTACCAAAAGAACTTGACGTTCTTGCACTAAAGTTGAGATTGCATGCCTTGCATATTTGAATGAAAAATGGGCCTATTTATCCACAAATATGGAAAGTTTTATACGATTTTAGTAGATGCATCTACATTGTTTTATCAACTTACAACCAGAAGTTTGTGAGATTGATTAGAAAAAGATTCAGGTTTGCAATTAGACTATTCGTCTTACAAAAGCTAGTGGGTTTATATTTTATGCTATATCAGTCGAAATAACTGTTACAAAGCCTATTGATTATGAAAAATGTGGTTTAGCAAAATTTTAATTGGATGCCTCCTATTTAATATCTAAACTATGAGAACAGGACATTTATTATCTATATGACATTTTACATATAGCAGTACTTATACGCATCAAGCCAACGAGTTATAATAAACTCCCCATTATGATTGTTTTTTGGTCAGAAGCCATACATTTCCCATTTTATAATTATTGAACGTGGATATATAGTTGAATTGCTCCACCACAACGCACAAAATGGGTAAATAAAAAGGGTTGAGAATATATATTAAGTATGAGTCTCCCTTTATGTTTAAATTCTTAAACATTAATTGGAGAATCATTTATGAGATGATTTTTCTCAACATCACGGAGAGATAATAATCAGCTGGATAAAGAAAGAAAATGAATTTTCATTATCTAAATCCTCGTATATGGATCAAAAGTTCATAAGATAATTCATGTTATTATATTTCAACTGCCAGACATATTTACTAACCTAATGAGAATAATAAAGTCTCATATACCAGCTAAAGTGCTCTAAAGTTGAATTACATGTTAGAGCAAATGGATGTAAATTATGCCTAAAGCATGATAGCTGAAATGGTTCCAATGATCAAAATTCTCGTAAATGGAAAGTAATATGAGATAGTCATATAGTGGAGGCGGGTGCTCTTGAAGAGACCCAAGACATACCTAATAATAAAACTCTAGAAGAGTTTCAGGTACCTGAAATAAAGAGTGAAAAGAGATCTCGATAAGTTATGTCACTACGAGGAAAGAATGGAACCGTAAAAAGTTGTCGACAAGAATTTTACATAGAATACTTCTATAGAAGTAAAGAAAGAAAATGAGGATCTTGTATAGAATTATAGATATTTGTTATGACCGTTTTAACCGAATGTGTGAAAATAGCTTGACGATTAGGTTTTGAAAAATTAGAGGTTTTGCCTTTTATTCATTTTATCTTTAAAAATTAGGTTTTTCATGTTAAATTGGATTTTCCCTTTATTTAATCTTTAAAAACATTTTGGAGTCGCCACCGGTCACTTTGGTAGACCGGGCACCATAAAAACAAACCAGAGATTAGTTTCTTAAAATTTGGATTCGGGAGTCGGTTATGTGTGGGGAAGGATTAGCACCCCCACAAATGCTCGTTATCGGTACCTTTTAATTTTACGAGGCATTTTGGCATTTCGAATAGCAATTTGAATTTAATTTAACCATAATTATTAACAAATTTTTTATTCCAAATGGAGATATCCTTTTATAAGGAAATATATTTTGAACGAATACGAGATTAGAAGCACTCGGTTACTTTAAAACACTTCGATTCGTATTAAAAAATATATCCCAACATAAAAGGTTTAAATGCATGACCAGTTATTGTCTTATTTATTTTAAGTTCTAACTTAGAAAGGCTTTAATTAATTAAATTATTTAAAATATATGAATATTATCAAATTTAGGGTATTTATGAGATAACACCCAATTGCTTGAGCACTATTCATATTAAAACCCTAAATTGATTAATATTCCTAATTTAATTGGTGATTCTAATTATTTAAGTGTTAGCCCTAATTAAGGCGTTAATTAAATTGACTAGGTTAATTGTCTTCTTCTAAGTTTAAATATGTATCAAATATTTTACTTAAAAGCTTCATTGAATAACATCTCATTGCAATGAGACACTATTCAAATTAGAACTTTAAAGTTTCCCTTTTAATACTCATTTATTTTCTACAATTATCTCTTCTAATTTAATTATTGAATTCTTATTAAAGAACTTAAATACTAAGGCTCTAACAATTAACAATTAAATCTAGGTAACTAAATTGTCTATTAATTAAAACTACATGTCCAATTTAAAACATGCATCAATCATATAAATTAAGACAATTGAATTAAATAATTAAAACATGACTAAATTAAAAGAGAAATAAACTTGCAATTTTGATTTTATTAAAGAAGACTAAATTATAACACATGGCAAAATGGGAAGCAAATCCGTGAAGATCCGAACATTTGGGAACAAATCTAAGATTTGGCCCGAATGCTGAGGTGCGAATTCTTCTAACCCGACGCTTAAACGAAGTCGCACCACCCTACCTATATAAGGCCCAACTCAGCTTCAAACTTGGTCTTAACCCATTTTACCCCCTCTCTCTCTAGGACCGATAACTCACTATTCTCTCTAAAGCTCTCTCAACTAAAACACTTAATGCCTAAATTTCCTTTGCACCAAAGATCAAAACCCACCATTTTTACATGTGTTCTTCATATGTTCTTCATTTCGATGAAGAACATGTGAAGTCCGCCATACAACCGGCACCGTCTTCGCCCCTAGATCCAAAGCTGCCACACTCCGGCCAAACTCTGGAATTAGCCAATCACCACGCCTAAACCCTAATGACTATTTTCCTCCGGCTAAAACCCTAAAAATACCCAAATTTTTTATTTCAACTCCTAAATCTAAATCTAAGCCCAGATTCGACTGAATCCTCCCTTTTTCCCCAGCCTAGGACCTAAATCTACCCAAACCCGAGCCTCTTCGACTTCACCATGCCCAAAACACTTCAGCAACACTCCGGCCACACTAAAATAGAGCATTGATTTCCCTTTTATTTTTTAGATCTATTTTTCTCTATGCTTTTGCTTTAAATCTAATGTTTTTCATTTCTACTACAGGAAATTGAAAGGTCAAAAGAAATTATACCTTCGCATGTGGTGGTCGGAGCTCTGATCTTCACTCCGGCTTTATTTTTCAACGACGAACAGACTCCTCCGGCAGCCCTTCAACTGCCCGATGCGTCCCTTTAGCTACTCGGCGCCTTTTGGTATTCCAAGGTAATATCTTCTCTCTCTTCCTTTATTAATTATTATTTAATATCTGATATTGATTTCTCATTATTAATGATGGACAATCTCTCAATTTCCTATTTATAGGGGTTGACCTGATGACGTCGTAGATGATGTCATAGTGATGATGTCATACAGCTATGTTACAAAGAAACACAGATCCAAGTAAAGTCTAAGGAACCTATTAGGGACTGCCACGTGTCCCTTTAGACACAAATTTGGGCAGGAATGGGGATTTTCAGCTTGTATTTTGTGTTTGTTTGGTAAAAAATGAGCAGGAAGTGATGTAACCAGATTAAAAAAAGTGGGCCTTTGTATGAGATTTGGGCTTTTTAAATGTTTGTAACATGGACATTGTAAAGGATTTTGGGACTTTATTTAGTTTTGGGGTTTATTTATTCATTTTTTGGTCTTATTTATAGAGATTATTTATATACATATACCCAGGTAAAATTAGGGTATTACAATATTGAATTGGCCAATATAGAAAGACGCTTTGAACTTTCAAAAGTAAACTTTTTGGACCAGTAGTCCAAACACCTAAAGGAGTAATGCAAGTAAGATATAAATAAGACTTTAATTGTGATTTATGAAGAATTTTAATTACTTCATGGTGGATGCAATTACTTTGGCAGTTATGAAATATTTTATACATGTCTAATTATTTTGTGGATCCCTGTTTATCCTTGAAGGATTTAAAATGCTAGAAGCATTTAGAATTTTTTGAGGAAATTTATTTAGATATGTCTCATTGAATATTTATATTTTGGTGCATTTGGTAGATTCGTCTTAGTGAGTACTTATTGAGAAAATACTATAAGAATGATCATATTTTCTTATGAATTTTATAAAGGAGTTTGGATCAAGATTCATTATGAATATAACTAGAAATCCTAAAGAGCTTTCAAAGCATTGATTATTTAATGAAAGTATTTGAGAAAAAGAATATTGAGATCAAGTTTTGTCTCGACCTAAAGATCGAGCACTTAAATATGATTTTTTATATGAATAGACACATGCTGAAAGAATCTTAACGAGATTCAATATGAATAAAGCATATTCATTGACTACCCAGTAATTGTAAGATTGTTGGATGTGATTAAAAGTAATTATATCTTTTATTTCTCTAGAAGCATAATATCTTAGTTGGTCTAGAAACACCAAATTTTTGTTGCTCTAAAAAAATACTATCTAAGTACAATAAGATCATTTTAGATCTTTAAACTTGATATCTCTTCAAATCATGTAATTTTTATACACAAGACAAACGAAGAATGTGTTTGGCTAAGACCATTGACCCAACATATCCAGAAGATATGTGATTACTTTCACAAGATATGATGCAAAGCTATCTTATGCAAAGATAATGCAAAGCGTATATCTCAATCGAAAGGTGGATATATCAAAGATGAAAAAATGGAACATATTACTCCAAAGTTTTATCCCCCATATCTTTAGAAAAATAGTATTCAAGATTGAATTATGAAGATTCAAAGATCTTATGAGATGTTTTCTTGAAGGGGAGTAAATATGTGTTGCACTCTTTTCCTTTAACCGAGGTTTTGTCTAAATGGGTTTTCTTGGTAACGTTTTTAATGAGGCACATGTTATGCGTATCAAAGATGTGTGTACTCTTTTTCCTTCGCTAAAGAATTTTTTTCCCACTGAGTTTTTATCTTAGTAAGGTTTTAACAAGGGGGAGTGTATGAATATTTATCTACGTGGATGTCTATCATGATAAGAACTCTATCAAGGAGATTTGATTTACTTCATCATTAGAAATATTATCTTCGTTAATTAGAGTTTAATGTATTATGTACTC
The DNA here is from genome assembly GCA_019671005.1 of Hibiscus mutabilis. Classification (NCBI taxonomy): domain Eukaryota; kingdom Viridiplantae; phylum Streptophyta; class Magnoliopsida; order Malvales; family Malvaceae; genus Hibiscus; species Hibiscus mutabilis. The sequence continues at coordinate 16,077,693 of CM033715.1, forward strand.
CTTATGCCTATAAATAAATGATTTGATGAAGGCATTGTATACACTTGAATATTGAGAATAATACAAATCTTTCTCTTTCTCTCATCTCTCTGTTCTTTCATTCTTGTTATTTTTCTTCTTTATTTTATTCATAACAGTATTAATATTAACAATAAATTATTTTACAATTTGCAAGTATCTTAACGAAATATGGTTTGCATCACATCTTAGAAATGAAAAGGACGATGTCGTTTTCGAATCGACAATGTTGTCACTAGATTTTCACCTTTTTTAGCTGTTATGTATTAGTATATAATATTGATAACATTATAGTTGTAAATATTAAAGTGACGAATAATGTAGTTAGGTGTAGTATTGATAATTTAGCTGTAAAAATTGATGTTAGTGTTAGAATTATTTAGGTGATGTATAATAGGTTGGTGTATTATAATTAGTATAGTTGTCATATGTTAGTATGATAGTTAGAATTAACATAGGTTATATATTTGTAGTATCCTAGTTAGTAGTTTATATAATAAGTTATCAAAACCCAAAAATAAAATAGATAGCCCATTCAAAAAAATCCATTAGATTTAAAACACTAAATAGAGTCCAATAATTAAATAACATGCCCATTATTTGTTTTACATAGAAAGGACCGACCGGCTCAACAAAACTAAACATTAATGCCACCTTTATCATCTTGCGCAGCTGAAGAAGGACCGTTGGGTCAAGGGGCAGATCCAACGGCCCAGATCGCGCCAACTAAGGAATGGTATAACACCGCACTCAATATAGCCGTTCGATCAGGATGTTATCCAACGGCCCAGATCGCTTCGAGGTGTTCACGCGGATCACCACTCGCGCATGGCAGAAACATACAAATAGAATAACAAAATGGGTTAAATCCCTAAATTGGGGCAGAAAAAAGTCAAGATAAAATCAATAGGGATTAGAATCCCTAATTCAAAGCCCTAGCTGGAAAAATTAGGAGCAAAAGAGGAAAAGATAATCCCTAATTCAAAGCCCTGGCGAGAATCAAGCTACGATTACATATGCAAAAAGCAATTCAAAACCAAAGCAAAATACCAGAATCCCCAAATCGGTGCCATGGCAAGAATCAAGCAATCAGAGGGGAAGAAATCAGGGATTTAAACTTAGGATTTAGGCAACTCTTGTACTATAAATAGCACTGTAAATCATTGTAAAAAAAACAAGAACAATTTCAGAGAAGAAATCACACACAAATCACAGAAACACTAGATATATAGATAGCATTCGGAAGTTAGCAAGCAATGATTGTAATCAAAGATTCAAGCAATAAGAGAAGCAAGTTTCTAGTAATTTTTCTATCTATTTACTTTCTATTTCGAATTAAATAAAAAGAAGGATTTGTTTTTACCTTGTTTTTATCGGAAACACGACGGAGATTTGGTCTTGACAGAAATTCGGCGAAAAAAAATGACTTTGGGGTCACCGAAATCTGGAAAACTGATCGAAATTAGGGAATTTCGTTGTCGGCACGGCGGATGTTCACCGTGTTCTTCATAAAATGAGGAACACGATGAACTCGACAGAGGATTTAAAGGGATTGGTGTTTGATCTGTTTTGGTGAATAAAGAAAAAATGAAATATGTTTGTTATAATAGCTATTTATAGTGACCCGTTTGACTCGACCTGAAAACGGATATAACCCACGCCTTTCTTTCCCGGATCTTGTGTCGTAGCTCATCAATTTTCAATTATTTCAATTTCGTCCTTTTTCCTTTCAATTCGGCACCAAATTTTTAATTACTTTCGAATTAACCCTTACATTTTGGTTTTCTTTCAAATTAGTCCTTAATTCATATTTTTTAAAAAATATATATAAAAAATCCTTTTCTTTATTTAATTTTATGTAATTACTAAGTTTTTTATTTAATTAATTATTTCTTTTATACCTTTTATGTATATATTTGTATGTATGTTAAACATTAGGATTGGGGACTTAAAACTTAGATTAGTGACATGTATGTTGTAAAATATTCTTCATTTCAATAAAATACACTTAACTATATTTAAACCTTAATAATTAAAAGGAATATAGACATTTCTAGGATTATTCACTGTTTAGACTTAAAATTAAAATTCATTAACTCATTTAATTTTCTTGTTTTTTTGTTTAAAAAGTGAAAACTTAATTAATGTGGTGTCTTATCAAACGGGAATGACGGGTTAGCGCCAGGAGTGTTGGCAGTGATTAAAGTTCATTTTAAGGTACCATTTTTGAATAGATTTACATTCATTTTACATTCATTTTACGGATAAATAAAATCGAAATTTTGTGAACTTGCAAATTCCAGTTTGAAAAAATGCTTTTTTGAAATCAATTAAGGTACCATTTTTTTGGGCGTTGTGAGGGTGCTAATCCTTCCCCACACGTAATTGACCCCCAAACCTGTTTTCTCTTGTCTTCGTGGACCACAATGTAATTTTGATAAATAAAACTTTTTATCAAAATACCCTTGTTGTAAAAGTGATCCAATCACACTTTTTTTAAAAAAAAAGATTGGTGGTGACTCCGTGATTTTATTAAGTTTTCCAAAACGTCAAAACCTTTTCCTAAAAAAAGGGTTGCGACAGCTTGGCGACTCCGCTGGGGACATTTTGTTTTTTCAAAACAAAAGAGGGTCAGGCCACAAATTGTTTTCAAATGTTTTTTAAAAAGAATTTGCAAGTTCACAAAGGTTTCAATTTATTCATCCGCTCAATGAATGTAATTCTATTTTATGCATTTTTTAAAAATGTTGCAAAAAGCTCTATTCCCGAGCTCCACCCAATTGTTAAGTGAGGGGAAAATACTTTGCTCATGTCCGAATATTGATTCTCCGTATGATCCTAGCAAGTACCTTTGGGACTCATATGCCGCATGTCTTCGTAAGGATACTGATTCTTCGAGAAGACATAGGAAGTGAGTCCTCCTAAGTTGAACTTGGTTCGTTTGAAGCTTATAATGGGTGAGAAACAGGGGCCTTGCTACTCTTAGTAGGGGACAGTGAGGACAGCTCAGGTACCTTTTAGAACTCAACTGTTTGAGAACTTAGAGCCCACCTCAATAGAGCCATGCGGAAAACCTAGGGTTTTAGTAATAAAAGGAGACATGTCCAGGAGTATTGGAATGTGCAGCCCAGAATTGTTTTTGAATTCTTTGTGTTTTCTTGATTCTAATCTTTGTTTCCCTTGTCTTCTTGTTTTTCATAATCATTCATGCCACATCATTACATATTTAGAAGGGGTTGATTCTCAAAATCATTGCTCAAATTTAAAAAGATCATGTTATGGACGGAAAGATTTTGAAAGGTGAAGATGAGAAAGAAAAGGTCCGAAATTGGTCCGAGGTGAATCAGCGAACATTTGGAGACAGTCTAGTAGCTGATCATGAGACAGAGACTTCGGAATATGCCCACATCAGTATCAAGCAGAACAATGTGCAAGAATTGTAGAAAGTCTGGGAGTGCTTTGGTTACGAGACTAAGCAGTTGTTCCATGAAGTCTACGGTGACATAGCTTATCTCTTGTACGTGAAAGTTGATGAACATCTACTGAAAGCCTTGGTTCAATTCTGGAATCCATGATATTGTTGCTTCACTTTTAATAAAGAAGATATGATGCCTACATTCGAGGAGTACTTGGCCCTTTTCAACCTGTGCAAAGTAAAAAAGAACTGGGTTTATGCCAAGCCACCTAAAAACAAAAACCCACATGCAAAGCTTCAGGCCTTTGTTGGTATGAGTAATGGTTGGGTTAAGGGGTTGATACAAAAGAGAGGAGGCGCCTTTAATTTCCTTAGGACAAGCATCAGAAGTATAATCTCGATCCACCCCGACAGAGAAAATAGGGTTGATCTCCTAGCCATTGCAATTTATGGTTTAGTCATCTTTCCGAAGGTTCTAGGAAACATTGATATGGCGCTACTTGATTTCCATGAACAAATGAAGAGAGGAGTCAATACGGTACCAGCCGTACTTGCTGAAACTTTTATTTCCCTCAATGCCTGCCGAAAAGTTGAAGGTGTTCATTTTGGAGGATGTGCTCCACTTCTACAAGTTTGGGCTTTCAGCCATTTTTGGAAGTTCCCGACATTAGCTTTATCAAATGTGTTTTCCCCGAACTTCTCACCTCTTCGGGAATTTTTGGCAAAGTAGTGGCATATTATTAAGAAGAACAAATGGATTGATATATTCAGGGATCGTCGTGACGAGGACATCAGATTGAGGGTTCCTTGGATGGGTCACACCAAGCTTTTGTACAAATGTGGGGATTTCAACTTCCTAATGTTGCTAGGTTTGTGGGGAGGAATTGGATGTGCCCCTTTGCTAGTATCTCGGCAGTTTGGGTCTCAGCAGTTTATCCCATTCATTACTGGTCTTGGCTCATCAGAATTCGAGTTCCAAGGTGAGTTCAGACATAAGGTTCAGAAAATCAGCAATGCACGGAACCATTATTATCATATGAAGCTAGAATCTGATAGCCACTGCATGTATACCTTGGACTATGACATTTGGAGGCATATGAGAATGAATGACAAAGTCGTAGCACCTACATCTGGGCAAGCTAAGTCTCTAGAGGAACACTTAAAGGTAGTCCTATAGAAGCTGACATCTTGAGAGAAGAGTTAAGAAAGGATAAGCAGGAGATAGAAGCCTTGCAAGAGCAGAACCAAAGAGACAAGTTTAAGTCATGCCTCGATGTTGAAAAGTACAAAGGGGAAACGAAGCGAGTAATGAAGTTATATGAAGACCTAGAAAAGAAGTTTGAGATCCAAAGGGTTGACTTCCTCAAGCTTCAAATTGTTGTTAAGAATGTTGATTTGAGAAAGACTCCTTAACAGTGGAAACTAGAAGTGGAGCATGCTGTAGGAAAACAAAAAGAACAAGGAATGCGCGAGGTTGAGAAATACCGACGAGCCCTTGCGAAAGAGATGAAGAAGAGTAAGCCGGCAACTGAAAATGGAAATGGCAAACGGGTCTATGAAAGTGATAAAGAAAGAGTGTCCGCATGGAAGAGGAAGGCACACGACTACAGGATTCGCTTATTTGAGTTGCAGGAGGAATATGACCAAACCAGTGCGGAGCTAAAGCAGAGTCGGCCTTGTGTTGCTAAGTTGCAAGCCAAAATAGATGATCTGAACCACTCGTTGCATAGACTTCAGAACCATCACACTTATATTGAGCTTCGGGCATGTCTAAGTGAGAATGATGCCTTGAAGAAACAGGTTGAAGGAATGAATAACATCATCCAGGAATATAAGACAAAGATCTTGGTCCTTAAAGACATCGTTGAGGGAGGTAATGACTACTGGTTCACTCGTCTTAGGAACATGGCTAGAAGATTCCAAGAACGAGATGAGTTTGACAGGACTACCATGACTTAGGTACAAGATGTGGCTCGACACGTGATGATGCTAGCCACTGAAGCTGCAGCTCTTCGTCAATATGCCAAGCCAGCATGAGAAGTGGGACTGAGACTTATGTGGCTCATTAAAGAAATCAAAGAACTAGGAATTCAAGCTAAAAAATATTTGTAAGCAAAACTTGATGTAATAAGGACCATTTTATATCCAATAAAATAGTTGTTTCTTGAGCAATTGTTTCATGGAATTGATGGCCCTTCGCTTGCATTCATGCATTTACATTTCATTCTTTTGTGTTTAATAGTTTTTCTTTGCATTAGTGCTTACATTTGTGCATACATACATGACATAATAAGAATCTAACTTAAATAAAAATGATAGAAAATCAAAATAGCAAAAACAAACCACAAGCACGGTACTCGGTCTCAAGTCAGAGCAATGGAAGACAAAGGGACAGCCCTAGAAAGCAACCACAAGAGTACTCAAGATAGGTTAGACAAGCTGGAGACAGATCTGAAGCAACAAATGGAGTTAGTTCACCAAAAGACGGTTGGTTCAATTGCAGCCATGCTAGGTTTTAAGGACCCTGATGCAGTGGAAACTGGTGAAGAAGCAAATGCTGTGCCAAAATTTCAAGGGATGGCTTTTGTTCATCCAAGCATGCAAAGAGAAGCTCAATTTTCAAAGGTCAAGATTTCTTCGCATATTTCTGAAACCTCAGCACAGAATGATAGGAAGATAAACTATGAGGAAGTTATTGAAGAGCCTGATCTCGATGAAATTACCGATAAAGTGAAAGCTGAAAAGAAACAGGAGGATCGTTATGAGAAATTAGAAGAAATGATTAAATCATTCCAAGAAGGAGGTATATATGGAGGAATGGATGCCAATGATTTAAGCCTAGTGATTGATCTGATAGTACCACCAAAGTTCAAGGTTCCCGACTTTGAAAAATACAATAGAACAACATGCTCTGCAGCACATCTAACTATGTATTGTAGGAAAATTTTAATGTATCTAGAGAACGAGAAGCTGCTTATCCATTGCTTCTAAGACAGCTTAGTAGGGTCAGTTGCGCGCTGGTATACGCAGCTAAGTCGAATCAATATCAAATCGTGGAAAGATTTGTCAAGAGCCTTCAGTGAGCAGTACAAGCCTATTTCAGATATGGTACCAACTCGTTTGGTTCTGCAAGGATTAGAGAAAAAGCACCATTAGAGCTTCCGCCAATACGCACAGAGATGGAGAGACGTAGCTGCCCAAGTCCAGCCACCATTGCTGGAGAATGAGATTACCCCGATGTTCGTGGAGATGCTAAAGGGGTCTTTCTATGATCATATGCTCAACCATGCCACAAAGAGTTTTACGGACATGCTTATAAATGGAGAGTTGATACTTGCGGCCATGAAAACTAGAAGGTTGGATAGTGGGGAAGTAAAGAAACCATACAAAAAGAGAGACAATGAAGTCAATGTTGCTAATGTCTATAACCCCAGTTACTCGAAGAGGGTAGTCTTCAACAAACCCAATGTCTCGACCACAACTCCAATAATCAAAAACCCACCGAAGGAAGAACGAAGATATCAAGGGAGCTCGAAACTGTACTTTCCACCTATCCCGATGACTTACGCAGAATTGTTCACTGAATTGATCAAATCCCAGATGGTGTTGCTAAGACATATTCTTCCATTCTCAACGCTATATCCACAATGGTATGATAAGAAGGCACAATGTGAATATCATTCAGGAGTTAGGGGCATACCATAGAAAATTGTACTGTTCAAAAGAGTGGTAGATGACTTAAGAAAGTCAGGGATGCTATCATTTGATACGTCAGAAGATAAAGAAAACCTTCTGCCAAATCATCAAAAGGTAGGAGTGAATGCAATCATAGAAGATAATGTGGTTAAGGAATATGTTGCTGAAGTTAGAGCTCACATGAGGTGGATATGGGCTCAGATGGTGGCAGTAGGGATGCTGGAAAAAGGAGCCTAGAAATTGAAGATTGAGAAAGAGTCATACTGCGAGTATCACATGAGGGAAGGACATGAAATTAATTGTTGCTTAGAATTTAGGCAACTAGTTCAAAAGAAGATGAATGAAAAAGAACTTGAGTTCTTTGAGAAAGAAGACAAAGAATGTTTGTTGGATATATGTGCATCAGAGGAGTCATCCTCTAGAAGAGACTACACCAAAATAAAGCCTTTAGTTATTAAGGCTAAAACAAGAGTTGGTGAGCCGGCAAGGAGTATAACCCCGCGGCTCATAATTAAGGCACCAACGCCATTTCCCTACAAGGATGGCAAGCAGGTCCCATGGAATTACACTTGTGAAGTAACAGCCCTATGAGAAATATCTATTCAGGAGAAAGAAGAACCGATCAATGAGGTGAACCGTTTCATGAGGAGTGGAAGGCTCTATTCCCAGCCAATAGTAGAGGATAGAGATACGGTGCAAAGGAAAGCCGCCGCTGAAGGGCCTGGAAAAAAAGATGACAGAGATTTCTTCAAGGAAAAACCAACAACATACCATGAGCCTGTAAAGGAATCAGAGGCTCAATAATTCTTGAAGATCTTAAAACACAGTGAATACAGTGTCATGGAGCAACTCCATAAGCTTTCGGCTCAAATTTCTATGCTTTCGTTTCTATTGAGTTATAAGGGCCATCGCGAGGCCATGTTAAAGATTTTGAACTGAACGTTCGTATCAAAGGAGATCATAATTGATAAGATGGACATGTTAGTCGGTAACATTACCGTTAACAATTTCATATCGTTCAATGATGAGGAAATACCAAGTGAAGGAACGGGATCTTGTAAAGCTTTGCACATCACCACCAGATGTAAGGGGCATATGTTACCATGTGTTCTAATTGATAATGGATCGGTAAGGAATGTTTTACCGTTAGCCACACTGAAGAAACTGTCAATAGATAGTTCTCATATGAGAGCTTACCAAAATACGGTTAGAGCGTTTGATGGAACTCAAAAGGATGTGTTGGGGAAAATCGAGGTGCCTTTGCAAATTGGACAAATAACCTTCAACGTTGATATTGTGGTCATGGATATAAGACCTAGTTATAGCTGCTTGCTTGGGCACCCATGTATTCATGCAGCAGGAGCGGTCCCATCTACTTTGCACCAGAAGCTGAAGTTTGTGATAGATGGTCAACTAATAACTGTCGGTGTAGAGGAGGAAATCATTGCATCAGTAACTACTGATGCACCTTTCATCGAAATCGATGAGGGTGAGCTCGAGTGTCATTTCAGGATGTTAGAGCTAGTCAATGCAACCTTTGTCACCGAAGGAAGCAAGGTGCTAGAACCGGAATTATCGAGCTGTGCGAGGATGCAGGTAAAACAAACGCTTGGGAAAGGAGCTGAAATCAGAAAAGGACTTGGATGAAGACATCAATGAAGGTTGTATCCCATAGTAATCCCGACGAAAAAGGATCGGTTCGATTTGGGCTTCAAGCCCAACAAATGGCAAAGAAGAGCTGAAATCAAAAAGTATCAAGAGAGGAGAATAGCTAGATTAAAGGGAGGGGAAATAGAATGTGAACCAATGACATTCCCACCCTTGAACCATAAATTTATATCTGGAGGTATGTTGGATCCAAAGACCTCAGCCAGTGACGAAGGAAAATGAGAGAGCACTCTATATGAAACATTTGAAAAGCTGAGTATCAATGTTGTGACTGACAAGGAAGAAGAGAACCAGTACCTGAGAACCAGTACCTGTCAATGATCCGTCCTTGCTTTGAGCTTGACAATTGGACTGCTAAAGAAATTTATGTAGTCTTTAAGACATGTCCAGAGTAATTCTCAAAACCAGCCCCTTTGCTCCAGGCCCAGAGACAATAGGGGATCTTATGTAAATGGCCTATGTCAAACATTTAATTTGAATTCAATAAAAGATGCATTTCCTTAAATATTGTGTAGCAAACTTTCCTCCTATAACCAAAACCAAATAAAAACCATAAAGTTAAAAGCATAAAAAAACATTTCATTCATTTTGTTTCTTCCCTCTGTATATATATTTTGCCTATTTCCTTTTCAGGTCTTCAGATATTATTAGCATAAATGAATCTGAGTCTAACTTCAAGGTTGACTTTGAATTACCTCTATGCTTGAAAGAAATTGGAAATATTGACAAAGTTTGATCGAGAAACTAGAGATATTAAACCTCGGAACTGAAGAAGAAAAGCGAGAGATAAAGATTGGTACTACCATCACAACCAAAACTAGACAAAGTTTGATCGAGCTCTTGAAAGAATTTAAAGATATTTTTGCTTGGTCGTACCAAGATATGACCAGCCTTGACACAGACATCGTCATGCATAGGCTCCCTATAAAGGAAGGGTGTGAACCGGTAAAGCAAAAGCTAAGAAGAATGAAGGCTGAAACACTTATCAAGATCAGGGATGAGGTAAAGAAGCAATACGATGCAGGATTCCTAGAGGTAGCCAAGTATCCAGAACGGGTGGCGAACATTGTCCCAGTACCGAAGAATGATGGAAAAGTACGAATATGTGTTGACTACAGGGACCTCATAAGGCAAGCCCTAAAGATAATTTCCTGCTCCCACATATTGACACTTTAGTCGACAACACGGTAAGTCATTCACTCTTCTCCTTCATGGATAGTTTCTCTGGGTATAATCAGATTAAGATGTGCCCAGAAGACATGGAAAAGACAACTTTTGTGACGCTATGGGGAACTTTTTGCTATAAAATGATGCCCTTTGGACTTAAGAATGCATGGGCAACTTATCAAAGGGCCATGGTCACCCTTTTCCATGATATTATGCATAGAGAAATAGAGGTATATGTTGACGATATGATCACCAAATCTCGATCCGAGGAGGAACATTTGGTCAATTTAGAAAAAGTTTTCCTTAGATTGAGAAAGTTCCAGTTAAAACTCAACCCGAATAAGTGCACATTTGGAGTCACATCTGGAAAATTATTAGGTTTTGTTGTAAGCAGAAGATGGATTGAGATCGACCCTGATAAGATAAAAGCCATACACGAACTTCCCCCACCTCAAACACAAAAGGAAGTTCAAGGTTTCCTGGGACAATTAAATTACATCGCACGCTTCATTTCTCAGCTAACTGATAAGTGCGATCCAATGTTTAGGCTACTCAAGAAGAATAACCCGGGGATTTGGGATGAAGAATGTCAAGTAGCCTTGGAAAAGATCAAAGAACAGCTGAGCAATCCTCTAGTTTTAGTACCACCTGTTTCAGGAAGACCATTAATCTTGTACCTAACGGTCTATGAAAATTCCATGGGCTGCGTGCTAGCACAACATGATGATACTGGAAGAAAAGAAAATGTGATATATTACTTGAGCAAGAAGTTTACTGATTGTGAAACCAAATATTCATCAATTGAAAAGATGTGTTGTGCTCTGGTTTGGGCAGGTAAAAGGCTAAGGCAATACATGCTTTATCACGTTACATGGCTAATCTCAAAGTTAAACCCACTTAAGTTCATGATGGAAGCTCCAGCTTTATTAGGAAGATTAGCACGATGACATATGTCATTATCGGAGTTTGATATCCAGTATGTGAGCCAAAAAATGATAAAAGGAAATGTCATAGCAGACTTTTTTGGCAAGTCGCGCCCATGATGACTATGAAGCACTAAACTTCAATTTTCCTGATGAAGACGTGATGTGTATCACAAAAAATGATGAATCTTCAACAAAATCTTGGGTTATGAACTTTGATGGCATAGTAAATGCATTAGGGAGAGGTATAGGGGCAGTTTTGGTTTCGCCGGAAGGAGATTATTACCCTTTTACCAGTCGTTTGAAGTTTTTCTGCACTAATAACATGATAGAGTACGAGGCCTGTATAATGGGTCTAAGAAAGGCTATAAAGAGAAAAATTCGTACCCTAAGAGTTTTTGGGGACTTTGCATTAGTTATTTATCAGATACGCGACGAATGGGAGACAAAAGATGCAAAGTTGTTGGGATATCACAAGTTGGTCCTCGAGTTGACCAAGGAATTTAATGAGATCACTTTCAAATATCTCCCCAAAGAAGACAACCAAATGGCTAATGCTTTACTTATCTTAGCTATCATGTTTAGGGTAAATGAAGGCTCTGAAATGATACCCATCAGGTTATATATGCTTGACTCTCCAGCTCATTTTTATAATGTAGAAGAAGAGATTGATGGATTGTCGTGGTATCATGACATCTTTCAATATGTAAAATTCCAGCAATACTCGCCTCAAGCTACAAAGAATGAAAAGAAAATGATCAGGAAGATGGCATTAGGGTATGTCCTTGATGGAGAGATTTTATACAAAAGAAGTCGTGATCAAGTGCTTCTAAGATGTGTGGGGGCAAAAGAGGCGCAATTAATTGTGGAAGAAGTTCATGAAGGAGTTTACATAACTCATCCTAGTGGTTTCACCATGGCCAGGAGAATCATGCGTCTTGGGTATTATTGGTCAAACATGGAAGGTGATTGCATCAACTATTCTCGCAAATGCCACAAGTGCCAAATTTATGTTGACAAGGTTCATATGCCACATCAACCTCTTCATGTTATGACAGCCCCTTGGCCATTTTCCATGTGGGGCATTAATGTCATCGGTCAGACTCACCCTAAAGCATCAAACGGACATCGTTTTATCCTGGTAGCCATTGACTATTTCACGAAATGGGTAGAAGCAGCCTTGTATGCAAATGTCACCAGATCCACAGTCTGTAAGTTTTTGAAAAAAAGAAATCATTTGTCAATACAGCTTGCCTGAAAGTATCATCACTGACAATGCTTCAAACTTGAACAATAGGATGATAAGTGGAGTCCGTGAGCATTTCAATGTTAAACATCATAATTCTGTGGTATATGCTCGAAGATGAATGGGGTAGTGGAGCCTGCGAATAAGAACATTAAGAAGATAATTGCAAAAATGATTGATACCTATAAAGATTGGCATGAGAAGCTGCCATTTGTCTTATACGCTTATCGAACTGCAGTAAAAACTTCCACTACGGCAACACCTTTCTCATTGGTATATGGAATGGAAGCTTTGCTACCCATTGAGGTTGAAATACCATCACTCTGTGTCTTAATGGAAGCAAAGTTGGAAGAAGCAGAATGGGTTTGAGCAAGATACGATCAGATTAACTTAATCGAAGAGAAAAGACTGAAAGCATTGTGTCATGGGCAAATGTACTTAAAAAGGATGATAAGGGCTCACGAGAAGAAAGTTCGCCCAAGAGAATTCAAAGAGGTAGATTTAGTGTTGAGGAAGAAGCTGCCAATCCAAAGCGATTCTCGAGGAAAATGGGCACCGAATTGGGAAAAACCTTACATCGTAACAAAGGTTTTCTCAAGATTAGCGTTAATTTTAGCCGAAATGGATAGAGACGAACTCCAAAACCCGATAAATTCGTATTTGGTTAAGAAGTATTATGTTTGAAGGAGAAAAAAGAGAAAAAAAAAAGAAAAGAAAAAGAAAAGAGAAAAGATAAAAAAAAGAAAAAAAAAAGAAAAAAGAGAAAGAAAAAAAGAAAAAGAAAAGGGAAGGGAAGGGAAGGGAAGGAAAAAGAAAACGAAAAAAAGAAAAGAAAATGGGGGTTCAAAATGAAAATCCACAAAGGGCGTTTTGAAACCAAAGGAGGATCTAAGTTGAAAACCCGTAAAGGGCGGCTCAGACAATTTGCAAATAAAATCTTCCTCGGGGATTGGCTTGGGAGCTTCATGTTTTTCCGCATAATCATTATCTTCGGGGTCTACTCAGCATAGAGGACATTCAAGGCATCTTATGAAGTCATGACATGAGGAGTTTTGGTTTCTGATATCTGAATATCTTTTCTTTTCCTTGTAATTTCTTTTTGTATTTGCCACAACACTAATAAATTTTGTTGTATAGACCTTTTCTTTCCTTCTTTGACATCTTTCCATAAAGCATCTTGCATTGAAATGAGAATTAAAGTTTGACATTATTTGAAATATTCATAAGATTTTTTAGCATTACTTTGAAATTTGTCTAGAAGGGTATTGGAACTATGAGGTATTCAATGGTTAAATTTGGAGCTTAGGGCATAAAGAGCAACAAAACTTATAAGAAAATACAAGATGGAAATAGGTTTTGCTACAAACCTCGGCGAAAAACCTCAAGAGATGCTTTAAGGAAGCATGTAGCAAAACAGAGTTGCTTACATGAGATATTCTGCTTTCTACAACAATGAGAACAATTTTATAGACATTGGAGAAAATAGCTAAGGATATGAGACATTGGGAGAGCAACAAGATTCTAGGAAACTTGTCACTAAATATTGATGTATCAACTACAATGATAACAAAGTGTTGAAGAATATGAGGATAAAGTCAGTCCTTCCAACCATAAGTACAAGATAACTGGATTGAGCGAGCAAATGTGCAAAGATCATATAAAGCAAGGAAGTGCTAAGAATGAGAATGGTAAAACAGAAGTGATGGAAATGACTATCTATGATTATTTAGTATACCATCAAAGCATACAGTCGTAACTTTGATAGGATTTTCCCATGCAAACCGATGTATTTCCCATATCCCCACGGAGTTTCGCTCTTAGGAATCATAGCAACAAAGAATTTCCTTGTTTGAAAAATCAAGGCAGAACTCACAAGAAATGATGAATGTATTGTCTAAAGTGGCATGGCCGATGAAAGGGGTTAAGAGTGGACAATGGTGAAGATTGCTTTCCAAGGAATAGATGATGAAATTTTAACAACAAGAAATTGGTGAAGCCAACTGGTATTGATGAATACCATCTTTCATGATGAGACGGGCCAAAGCAGACACACCATCAGTTGCCAGAGTTGAGAAAATATTTGAGATGATATAATCCGAGTTTCTTGAAGCTTCACAGTTTTCTTTTATGTTAATTAAGAAAATGTTAAGAAAAAGAGCCAAAGAAATAAGACATGCATTCATGACTAGGCATCCCTAGGAACATATGCATTTTAATTGGATCATTTGCAATTATTTTTGACAGGATTTTGAATTTGCTTATTCATCCAAGCTCTAGGAGGGTGAAGTCATCTTTTAGATTCCGCTTGTCTATTCAGGCATGAGGAGAATAGAACCTGCTTATCTATTCGAGCATGAGGAGAATAGAACCCGCTTATCTATTCGGGCATGAGGAGAATAGAACCTGCTTATCTATTCGAGCATGGGGAGAATAGAACCTGTCTATCGGTTCGGGCATTTGGAGAATAGAACTTGCTTATTTATTCGAGCATGAGGAGAATAGAACCTGCCTATTCGTTCGGGCATTTGGAGAATGAAACCTGCTTATCTATTCGAGCATGAGGAGAATAGAACTTGCCTGTCTGTTCGGACATTTGGAGAATGGAACATGCTTATCTATTCGAGCATGAGGAGAATAGAACCTGCCTATCTATTCGGGCATTTAGAGAATGGAACCTACTTATCTATTCGAGCATGAGGAGAATAGAACCCGCCTATCTATTCAGGCATGAGGAGAATAGAACCCGCATATCTATTCGGGCATAGGGAGAATAGAACCTGTTTATCTATTCGAGCATGAGGAGAATAGAGCCTGCCTATCCGTTCAGGCATTTGGATAATGGAACCTGTTTATCTATTCAAGCATGAGGAGAATAGAACCTGCCTATCCGTTCAGGCATTTGGAGAATGGAACCTGGTTATCTATTCGAGCATGAAGAGAATAGAACCTGCCTATCCGTTCGGGCATTTGGAGAATGGAACCTGTTTATTTATTCAAGCATGAGGATAATAGAACCTGCCTATCCGTTTGGGCATTTGAAGAATGGAACCTGCTTATCTATTCGAGCATGAGGAGAATAGAACCTGCCTATTCGTTCAGGCATTTGGAGAATGGAACTTGCTTATCTATTCGAGCATGAGGAGAATAGAACCCGCCTATCTATTCAGGCATGAGGAGAATATAACCCGCCTATCTATTCGGGCATAAGGAGAATAGAACCTGCCTATCTATCCGGGCATGAGGAGAATAGAACCCGCCTATCCGTTCGGGCATTTGGAGAATGGAACCTATTTATCTATTCGAGCATGAGGAGAATAGAACGTGTCTATCTGTTTGGGCATTTAGAGAATGAAACCTACTTATCTATTCGAGCATGAGGATAATAGAACCCTGCTTGTCTATTCGAGCACAAGGAGAATAGAACTCGCCTATCTTCTCAGGCGCAAAGGGTTTGGTAATCGGTGAAAATCAATGTATTATTTTCTTTGCTCTATTCATGTTTCACCAGAATGACCAAAGAGGGGCAGTTGTTGTCACTAGATTTTCACCTTTGTTTTAGCTGTTATGTATTAGTATATAATATTGATAACATTATAGTTGTAAATATTAAAGTGACTAATAATGTAGTTAGGTGTAGTATTGATAATTTAGTTGTAAATATTGATGTTAGTGTTAGAATTATTTAGGTGACGTATAATAGGTTGGTGTATTATAATTAGTATAGTTGTCATATGTTAGTATGATAGTTAGAATTAACATAGGTTATATATTTGTAGTATCCTAGTTAGTAGTTTATATAATAAGTTATCAAAACCCAAAAAATAAAATAGATAGCCCATTCAAAAAAATCCATTAGATTTAAAACACTAAATAGAGTCCAATAATTAAATAACATGCCCATTATTTGTTTACATAGCAAGGACCGATCGGCCCAACAAAACTAAACCCTAATTCCATCTTTATCATCTTGCATAGCTAAAGTAGGGCCGTTGGATCAAGGGGCAGATCCAACGGCCCAGATCGCGCCAGCTAAAGAATGGTATAACACCGCACTCAATATAGCCGTTCGATTAGGATGTTATCCAACGGCCTAGATCGCTTCGAGGTGTTCATGCGGATCACCACTCGCGCATGGCAGCAACGCGCACGATGTTTCAGCTCCGGCCGATCACTTCATCTTCTCCTATGGTCCACTCGCTCCTATTGTTCCTCGCCGGCACTGTTCGAGTCATCAAAAACATACAAACAAAAGAACAAAAGGGGTTAAATCCCTAAATTGGGGTAGAAACAGGTCAAGATAAAATCAATAGAGATTAGAATCCCTAATTCAAAGCCCTAGCTGGAAAAATCAAGAGCAAAACAGGAAGGGATAATCCCTAATTTAAAGCCCTGGCGAGAATCAAGCTACGATTACATATACAAAAGACAATTCAGAACCAAAGCAAAAGACCAGAATCCCCAAATCGGTGCCATGGCAAGAATCAAGCAATCAGAAGGGAAGAAATCAGGGATTTAAACTTAAAATTTAGGCAACTCTTGTACTATAAATAGCACTATAAATCATTGTAAAAAAACAAGAACAATTCCATAGAAGAAATCACACACAAATCACAGAAACACTAGATATATAGATAGCATTCGGAAGTTAGCAAGCAAGGATTGTAATCAAAGATTCAAGCAATAAGAGAAGCAAGTTTCTGGTAATTTTTCTATCTATTTACTTTCTGTTTCGAATTAAATAAAAGAATGATTTGTTTTTACCTTGTTTTTATCGGAAACGCGACGGAGATTTGGTCTTGACGAAAATATGGTGAAAAAAATGACTTTGGGGTCACCAGAATCTGGAAAACTGATCGGAGTTTAGGAATTTTGCCGCCGGCAACAGCGGCCAGCGCCGGTGGATGGCGGCCGGCACAGCGGATGTTCACCATGTTCTTCATAAAATGAAGAACACTATGAACTCGATAAAGGATTTAAAGGGAGGGGTGTTTGATCTGTTTTGGTGAATAAAGAAAAAATGAAATTTGTTTGTTATAATAGCTATTTATAGTGACCCGTTTGACCTGACCCGAAACCGGATATAACCTGCGCCTTTCTTTCTCGGATCTTGTGTCGTAGCTCATCAGTTTTCAATTGTTTCAATTTCGTCCTTTTTCCTTTCAATTCGGCACCAAATTTTTAATTACTTTCGAATTAACCCTTACATTTTGGTTTTCTTTCAAATTAGTCCTTAATTCATATTTTTAAAAATATATATATATAAAAATCCTTTTCTTTATTTAATTTTATGTAATTACTTATTTATTTATTTATTTAATTATTTCTTTTATGTATATATTTGTATGTATGTTAAACCTTAGGATTAGGGACTTAAAACTTAGATTAGTGACATGTATGTTGTAAAATATTCTTCATTTCAATAAAATACACTTAACTATATTTAAACCTTAATAATTAAAAGGAATATAGACATTTCTAGGATTATTCACTGTTTAGACTTAAAATTAAAATTCATTAACTCATTTAATTTTCTTGTTTATTTGTTTAAAAAGTGAAAACTTAATTAATGCGGTGTCTTATCAAACGAGAATGATGGGTTAGCGCCAGGAGTGTTGGCGGTGATTAAAGTTCATTTCCCGGGCGATAAGGCCGTTAAAATAGATTTACATTCATTTTACGGACAAATAAAATCGAAATTTTGTGAACTTGCAAATTCCAGTTTAAAAAAATGCTTTTTTAAAATCAATTAAGGTACCATTTTTTTTGGCGTTGTGGGGGTGCTAATCCTTCCCCACACGTAATTGACCCCCAAACCTGATTTCTCTTGTCTTCGTGGACTAAAATGTAATTTTTGATAAATAAACGTTTTATCAAAATACCCTTGTTGTAAAAGTGATCCAATCACACTTTTTTTTTAAAAAAAAGATTGGTGACGACTCCGTGATTTTATTAAATTTTCCAAAACGTCAAAACTTTTTCCTAAAAAAATGGTTGCGACAAGAAATATTAATGAAATTTCATGTGTAAAATTAACACAATCTTTGAAACAAAAAAATGTAATAAAACTTTTTTAAATCACAAAAAAATATAACATGATAACAAACAGTACAACAGAAATTATTTGGCAAACTAGAGAGCGCCGCAACCCTAATATTTTCTTTGCAAATTAAAGAGCGTCTTTTGTTGTCTCTTTAGTATGGGTGTGCATTTCAAATATTTAATCCGAAATTTTGGATAATATAAATCAATTTCTCTCATCTCTTTATTTTTCCGTTCTTGTTATTGTTCTTCTTTATTTTATTCACAACAATATTAATATTAATAATAAATTATTTTACAATTTGCAATCATCTTAACGAAAATATGGTTTGCATCACATCTTAGAAATGAAAAGGACGATGCCGTTTTCGAATCTGCAATATTAATGAAATTTTATTTGTAAAATTAACACAATCTTTGAAACAAAAAAATTAATAAAACTTGTTTAAATCACAAAAAAATATAACATGATAACAAACAGTACAACAAAAAATAATCGGCAAACAAGAGAGCGCTGCAACCCTAATATTTTATTTGCAAATTAGAGGGCTCTTTCGTTGTCTCGGGGTGTACATTTTGAATATTCAATCTGAAATTTTAGATATTCAAAATTTTTGGATAGATAATTTAGCAATCTGTATCTGATTCAAAATTTCTGAATATTCGAAAATCGGATATCCGAATATCCAAATTTAAGACTTGATTTAATTTTTTTTTTTAATTTGGTGATCCTATCCGTGAAAATTTAAAGTTTTCGGATATAAAAATCAACATATTATTGAATATAACAATATTTGTATCCATGGAAATTTCAATTTTTCATATATAACAAGTAAAAATATTGAATATAACAATATTCATATCTATAAAAAAAATTGAATTTTCAGATATCGGATAATCGGATATCCTATCCGAATGTGAAATAACTATCCATAACTAATTCGAAATTTTCGGATATTCGATCTGAATTATCTGAAAAATAAAAAACGAATCGGATCTCCGGAATTTCAGATCGGATCAATGGATAAACGTATCGGATCAATCGGATCGAATTTTTTTTGCACACCCCTACTCTTTAGCTGATGGTTAGCAATCAATTTTAGTATTAGTTGTCGACCACCATGTTTAATATTTTCTAGTTTTTTCTTGCTTTTTTCTTCATATTTTTAATAAAAATGCCTACATTTATGGCACCCTTTTTTCTGCCTTTGTGGCACGTTCTTCTTTATTTTTGTGGTTTCGTTTTATTTGTCATTTTGGCATGATTTCAGCATACCCTAGCGGTCATTTGGTGCGCACAAAGATTTTAACGGCGCTAGTTTCTGATTATGATTTTGTCGGTAGTCATAGAAAGTTAGATCCCTACTTGAATGATGGTTGTTTGCAGATATAATCAGTCTTGGGTAGCGGAACATTCTGCCTGATAGTTTGGGTCTCTCACTACTCCTCCCTCATCTCATTATGCGTCTCGATTAGATAGAGACAAGAAGATTCAGGAAAGCTTTTGGATTTTGATGGTATACTATTCTCTACGGAAGTATTCCTTTTTTGCACTTTTGAGTTTGTAAAAGATTTTGGTGGATTAGCCCCATTATTCTCCCTTCTTGATGCATTGTATTTATAATATTTTTATAATTTTTTAATAAAAATTCAGTCGCCATTATAAAAAAAATGGCAAACTACAAAACAAATCTAACAATTCAATGTTGCAAACAACACTATATTAATTGTAAGGGTAAACAACATGTTTGATCACCCAACTATTACTGAGATTCCGTTTTGATCGCTAAAGTTATTTTTAACAAATTGGTCACAAACATTACATTTTTATTCTAAAATGGTCACCAACCATTAAAAATTTAACAAAATTGGTGACGTGAACTGGTGTAATAGCAAATTTTGTCCCTGAAACTTATGTATTCTATCAATTTGATCATAATTTAAAAAAATCAATAAATATATTGCTCATTTTAATTATAAACAAATTAATAAATTTAACGTGTTATATATTATTGGTGAGAATATGAATGAGTTTGGGGACCAAACACGACACCTAGAGTAAGGCTAATGCTTAAGTGTTAGGGCAACTCATCCCCAACGGCTACAAATGGCTAGTTTCTCATCCCACACTATAAATACACCTCAAGAACACTTCACTTAAAAAAAGAGATGAACATCTAAGCTTAGAGATCAAGAGAAAAGAGCTTCAAGACTTTTGAGAGTCTAATTATGCAAACACATTTGTATTGTGAGATTTTTTCATTGTTTGCTAAATTTGTATTTCACCTAGGGAGAGTGTAACTCAAATTTTTGGGTATAGACTTTGAGGCAAAAGATTCACAAGATTTTAGGTTATAAATCTTTGTGAATTGTGTACGGTTACTCTTTGCCCTTAAAAGAAAGATAAATTAGTGAATTTGTGGAAAAAAATCCTTAGTATGGATAACTAAGGTAGTGGAGGTAGACTTGGTTTAGAAGTCGAACCACTGTAAATCGTTGTGTAAAGTTTTAGCTTTCGGTTTCTTCCACCACAATATCTTGTTTGCCAATTCAACAACTTCTTGGTGGTTTTCGACTGATCGTATTGAGCCCAACATAGTTGGAAAATCTAGTTCGTCGTTCGTCGTTCGTCGTCCATCATTCATTATTCGATAAAAGATTTTATGTTCGATGTTCGTTATACAATCGACAACTCCTTCGTTAATTTCTATGACGAAATAGTAGGTAATCAGTAGTGAAGGTCTGAGGAAGTAAGTGTGGGTGATGGTGGTTGAATTGGTTGCTGGGGAGGAATTTAGGGAGATAAGGATTTATGCTTTTTTGAGATTTAAAAGTATTTAGGATTTTTTTACGTTTTAACTGGGTAACCGTTTTTAGCGTCTGTTATAGGAAAAAATCATAAAACGATAACGAAATAAAATGTTAAGACGCCCACTTTGACCAAAAAAAATTAGGCACACATTGCTAAAAAGATTTGGACACTTATTTTGTAGTTAAGCCTTTTCTAAATCATTAGATATTATCTTTAGAATCATTATAGGAATGATTTAAGAATAGGGTAAACATCACCATTGTTCACTAAACTATTCATGCTTTCCTATTTTGGTCACCAAATTATTATTTTGTGCAAATCGTCATTAACGTTACATTTTTCCTATTTTGATCAATAATGTCACTTTTTCCTATTTTGGTCACCGAGCTATTGCTTCTTTCCTCTTTTGGTCACTAAATTATTCCCACTTTCCTATTTTTTTCGTGAGTTTTTTTAACGATGGGTGACCAAAATAGGAAAAATGTAACATTAGTGACTGTTTTGCCAAAAATAATAATTTGGTGACCAAAACATAAAAGCGAAAATAATTTAATGACCATTTGTGATGTTTACCCTTAAGTATATTGTATAAAATACGAAAAATTTATTTTAATAATATTTTGTCCTTTATTACAATATTTATATATTTTGCCAAAAATAATAATTTGATGACAGGAAAAACGAGAATTATTTAATGATCAATGGTGATCTTTATTCTTAAGTATACAGTATAAAATACGAGAATTTTATTTTAATAATTATATTGTTGTTATTTATTAAAATATTTGTATAATTCAACAAAATAAGTAATTAGTTTTAATCACAATTTAACCTGGATATTATTTTTTTCAAATAATAATTATATAGCTTGAGCGTATGGTTAAGTTTTTCTACCCAAGGGTTTGATCCCCTAGCCGAAAACAATTTTCCTTAATAATTAGTTTCAACAAGTAATTAAATTAAGAGGTATTATTTGACGCATCCTTAGTAGACTTTTTTCCCGCAAGCGAATTTTAAATGATATCATATTTTATTTTAAAAGCACTAAATCTTACACTATAAAAATTAAATAATAAATTTTAAACCTAAAAAATTAATTATAAATCTTAAATTTTAAACTCTGCAAATACACGGTTTGTGGTGCATCAAATCATTTTCGTTGAATTAATATCACGACATTTAATTATATTATCTCTTAAAATCCACTTTTCTTAAGGAAAAAAATTAGCTGCAAAATCCAAATAAAATAAAAAAAACGTAAAATGACAGAAAAAACCTTGCCAAAGGATTTAACGTGTTGGACACCATTGATTCCACCCATTTTCATAGCAGTTGAACTACTCTTTCAAATTTCAAATCACACTTCCATAATCAAATAAAAAATACATGCACATTCCAATTTCTATATCGAAAGCTGTACAACAGATTTGCCATACTCTGGTCTCTGGATTTCAAATCAAATCCATGCATGAATCATGTCCACAAACTCTATGTATACATTTAACCAACTTTAATTTCAGTTTACATATTTTTAAAACTATAGATTTTAATCTACTATGTTTTCTTGATGTTAGTGGCTCGTGTTTCTATTATGTCTAACATGGTGTCCGTAATGCATAACCATATTGTTTATAAAGTTTCGGTTGAATTACCTGAGATCAGATATGTAACAATCTTTTTTTCTATTTAGACTATAAAGAAGTTTTTTAACGAGGCTCATATTTGTATTGTATTAATAAAGAAAATATTTAAAAATAAATAAATTTGAATCTACTCTAAATAACTATATCTGATTTAGAAATTTTAAGAAAAACTTATATATTTATATAAATATTATCATATAGACTTGATGTCTATAAATACTAACTAAAAATCAATTCAAGAAACAGTCGAGAAAAATCGATTCAAGACATTCTTTTTAATTTTTTTCTTCTATTTTATTGTGGTGATATTAATTTTGTATTAGTTATGAACTGTTAGTCATCTTTATTTAATCATTTTTATTTTTAATAAATTTTTTTATGAATGTGAATTTAAATATGTTTAAATATTTAATATCTTTCGATTCAATAAGGGGAGAGCGATTGCAATAATATAATTATTATATCAAACTAAATGATTTAAAATTATTATATATGAAAAATACATATTCAGAGATTCACTAATGAATCAAACAATCAATAATGTTCATTTTGTCACATTATATACGGATTCGAATCCGAATGTAAAAGTTGAGGGGCGTGGCAACCTCGACATGTGTACACTATAAAATGGTGTCGCCGAACGCCATCTTCCAGCCACGCATTTATTTCTTATTTATTTTAATTTCGAAAAGTCGAAGCGAGAATTTAAGAAATTAGTTTTTTTTTTTTTTTTTGAAAAAGAGGCAGAAGAAACAAAAGGAAGGAGAGCGAACCAAAGTGTAAGGAGAAAACAGTGGTTGATCGCCGCCCCTAGAAGGTACGGACAAGGGTTTGTAGATCCTTTTTAACGCAATTTGCATTTTCTCAAGGAAACTTCTCCGTCTTTGAATCGATTTTTCTTCGTTAAGGTACGGACGTGGAAGTTTTCTTTTACTCGATAAATTTCTCAGTTTTAGTTTGATCTGAGTTTCATTTGGTTGAAATGTTGCACTTCTCTTTTGTTGCCGAGAAAGGAAATGAGAAGTTTTGGATGTCTTGTTTTACTGTTATCTCAAAAGGTTTTGAATGATGGTGGCGGCCATAGGAGATCTTATCTTCTCTCTCGTTTTCTCGGCAACCAAATGCAGTTTAAGTTGTTGTTTTTGTTCTCGATTGTTTATTTTATTGTAATTTCCTCATGAAATGGAGAGAGTGCAAATATTGTTTGGATAATGTTCCTTCTGTGTTGTAACTTATAGCAAATTTGATAGCTGTTCATGAATCATTTGCTATTTCATTCATTTTTAAAATCGGCTTTTCGTTGTTTAAAGTTTTAAAAGCTTGTTTCTTCTTTTTTCTAGCGATTCCATTGCTGTTTTTTGACATATTTTCTTCGTCACTGAGTTATTTATTTATTGAGAGGCATATTTACAGCTGCTCTCTGTTTAAGTACTGCAATTTTTAGAATATTAGATCTTTAAAAATTAAGAACTTTTATATATACATTATTTTCCATTGATTTTTTTTGGAAAAGGTGGAACCTGCTTTTAACACATTGAATATGTAATCTTCATTGTAGTCGACATATTAAGATTTATGTGCTTATCTTTATTATTAGTGCGTCTTTTGGAAATGTTCTGATTCTTTAATACATGCGATACAGTTGGATCATGCACCAGCTGCCTGTCTAAAAAGCTTGCATTTTGCAAAAGAAGGGATTTCCAGAAAATAGAAGTTCTTTTTTAATTTATATAATCATGGTTGCCACTGCTGCTACATCGGCATTTTTTCCAGTCACTCCTCCGGACTCTTCTGAATCGAAAAACAAGAAGCTTGGAGGTGGATCTACTAGCCTCGAAAGCATCAAGTCGAAACCATTGGCTTCTTCAGGAAATTTGCAAGTCAAGGCAAATGCTCAAGCCCATCCAAAAGTAAATGGTTCTATAGTTATGACAACTCCTGTGGAAAATTTCAAGAATGATGATGGTGTGAGCTCTCCTCCTCCTAGAACGTTCATCAACCAGTTGCCTGATTGGAGCATGCTTCTTGCTGCTATCACAACAATTTTCTTGGCTGCTGAGAAGCAGTGGATGATGCTTGATTGGAAGCCGAGGCGGTCTGACATGGTCATTGATCCATTTGGCATAGGGAAGATTGTTCAGGATGGTCTTATTTACAGCCAGAACTTCTCGATTAGATCATATGAGATAGGTGCTGATCGAACAGCATCCATAGAGACCTTAATGAATCATTTACAGGTGAGTTGTAGTTATTTCGCTAGAATGTTTGAACAACTAACACTGATAACCAAAATGTAGAGATATTGCCTGCTGAATTTTAGTTAATATCTCATTTTTTGCAGGAAACAGCTATAAATCATTGTAGAAGTGCTGGACTGCTTGGAGAAGGTTTTGGTGCAACCCCTGAGATGTGCAAGAAGAACCTAATATGGGTTGTCACACGGATGCAAGTTGTGATTGATCGCTATCCTACTTGGTAAGACAAACTTTCTTGCACATGATTTGCTCTTATAGCAACAATTCATATAAGCAACTTTTGTTCTACCTGTATGGTTGTTTTATAGCAGTGTGATGCTATGTTGATACTGTATGCAATATGATGGCTTTAAGGCTTTGTTTGATATGAAGGATGAAGGGGTGGGCCGTGGGCATGGAAAATTTGTTAATCAAATGGTTAATATTCATAATCACTTTGCTACTTTGTAGCTTATGGCACGTGTTGTCTCTAACTAGTGTAGTTCTTGAATTTTGGCAATATATATATATATATATATATATATATATATATATATATATATATATATATATATATATATATATATATATATATATGTATATATGGACTCTTGCGGAGTGATTTGTTCAATAGGACTATATTCAATGATGTGAATGTTAATATTCTGTATTACGCTAATAGTCTGTGTTACATCTCACCTGCCCATGCTTGTTCGCTTAAAATGTGAATGTGTTGTTGTTTAAGCTAAAAGGTCAAGGAATGAAGTTGAAGACAATTGAATCTAGCCACCAACAATGAATAAGAGAAGGAAGATAAATCTGATACACTTCTTTGTTTAACGAGACTCCCTATTTGAATATGAAGAATGGGACCTTAGTTTGTCATTTTTGTTAATGTTAATACTTTCCCTCTACTTTGTGATTTAGGTACCTGTGCACTATCTTGCTTTAAGCAGTGGTGTTAAAAAGTAACATTCACTAAATATTGGCTATAGTATTGTCACTTTACTGGTGTTACCTTGGTATTGGGGGTTGAAAAGAAAATTGTAATCATGAAGTTGGGCTAAAATAGTTATTGTCAGCAAGCTAAGTTTCTATTCCTGCTCATTCTCTTGAGCGATTGATTTTATTTAGCATCATTCTTTCTTATATGTCACAGAAGTTATTAGTTCTGGATGTATTAGGAGTATTTTGAATTTTTTTATTAATGAACATTGAACATATTTATGTCTGTCTTGCAGGGGTGATGTTGTTCAAGTAGACACTTGGGCCAGTGCATCTGGGAAGAATGGGATGCGAAGAGATTGGCTTGTCAGCAATAGTGAAACTGGTGAAATTTTGACAAGAGCTACAAGGTGCGACATTCTTTATGACGGGACAACAACCATTTGCATTTTTCCATGTGGTGATCTGTTGTGTTGTGCCACAAATTTGTTTTTCTCACAAGAAAAATATAGGAATAGCCAAAATTGAAACCAATGAACTGTAAAATATTTCAAAAATCGTTTTGCTAGCATTTAATACATTTTCAGTAGCTACATGAGTTGATCTTTTGGTTTCCCTGGACACATTGAACAACCCCCCCCCCCCAAATATATTTTTCTGGTTTGGTTGCACATTCTTCAATGGTGTTTCATGAGTGACTAATCTGGGTCCCCTCTGTTTTGGTGATCCGCAGTGTGTGGGTGATGATGAATAAGCTGACTAGAAGGTTATCTAAAATTCCAGAAGAGGTTCGTGGAGAAATAGAACCTTTCTTTATGAATTCTGATCCCGTTCTGGCTGAGGATAGCCCGAAACTAGTGAAACTTGATGACAGCTTGGCTGAATATGTGTGCAAAGGTTTAACTGTAAGTCCCTGCTTCCCCCATCTCTCTTCTGTATAGTTATAGCAGTCGGCAGTTATAATTATCTTTCTGTTCATTTGTTGCTTTCATAATAAACTTTATTTCTTGTTTGCAGCCCAAATGGAGCGACTTGGATGTCAACCAGCATGTGAATAATGTGAAGTACATTGGCTGGATCCTTGAGGTAGACTCCCTCCAGTTACATTTTAAGGATTTCCTTTGAACCTGCTTCCCTTATGTCTTCCTATCCGGTGATAACAACTGAGCCGAAATCATAACAATTTAGTTTTATATTCCTTAACCTCTGATGCCGAGCTGGAACTTGCTTCTGCCTAGAAAGTTCCAAACTTACTAGACTTAACTATTTTACCTTGGCTTCTGGTTTATTCAGGAAAGAGCAGAAATTCGTGTCCGGAAAAGAAAAAAAAAAACCTTTACCATAGCATTCTTGAGAAGTGTTCAACGTTGCAGTTATTGATTAAAACAAATTATGTGCTGATGCCTTTGCTTGGCTAGTTCTAATTACCGATGTCCCCAATTTCGATTGAAGTTTTCTTGGAATCAATAGCTAATATGAAATGCAATTTGTTTTTCTTTGGATCTTTATGAATTAAGCCATTCATATGTTTGGTGTTTACATGGATTTTAACCGGAAGGTAATACTTGCAGAGTGCTCCATTGCCAATCCTGGAGAGTCACGAGCTTTGTGCCATGACTCTGGAGTACAGGAGGGAGTGCGGGAGGGACAGCGTGCTGCACTCACTAACTGCTGTCTCTGACTCCGATGTGGAGAACACTGGAAATTTTGGTGAAATTAATTGCCAGCACTTGCTCCGACTCGAGGATGGGGCCGAGATTGTGAGAGGGAGGACCCGATGGAGGCCTAAGTATGCCAAAAGTCTTGGCAACATGGATCAAATTTCTGCTGAAAGAAAATAGCAATCCAAGTCTCTGAATCATTGCTGTGTGGTATCTGAGTTTTTTTTTTTTTTTTTTGGATTTACGCATACATATGTTCCCTCTGATTAGTCTTCACTGAGAAGAAAAGGGGGATGTAAGTAGGCTTGTCTAAGACTCGGGTTTTCCGATTAGCCTCGTAGGCTTGGCTCGTATCGTATCAGCCAGGCCTTAGACAAGGATTTTGTGAATTTGGGCTCATGCCCTAACCGGCAGGCTCTCTCCATGAAGGTGGTTCTGCTTTTGAAAGTTGACAGCCATGTGAGATGGCTCCCTAAATTACGGGCTTTTATAACCAGTTGGAGTCTGGCTAGTTTACGATATTCTTTTCTTATTTGGTAGGATTTGTATATTTCTTTTCGGCCTTTTATAACCTAAATTTGCTCATCTTTATTTTGGTTTTCGTTCAGGTATTTTTAAAGTTTTTATTCAACAATTTGGTCTTACCTTATTATAATTGCAAAGAAAATTACAGCGCAGACTAACCGTGACCAAAATAAGAGATCTAGAAGCTTAGACATTAGTTAAATTTTGCATTACTGGGTGTGTATTTTTTTCATTTGAGCTATAAATTAAACATTGGTTAGAATTTCTCGTCGATTCAAATTTCAGGATTACTTTTTTCTTTTATTCGGTCCGAATCGATTGAACAATACATTATATGGAGAGGTTTATTTACATTAGTGTAAAATCAAAGAGTTTATTACTATTTTTATACCGTTAGATCAGAAGTAAATATTCGGCCAGGATTAAAAATGTTTTTTTTACTTCAATTTAGAACTTCCAATTTCCTCGATAAAATTTAGAGACCAATATCAAAATTACTGTCCACCAACAGTATGGAGAATAAGGGAGTGTTTGATGATCTGTTTGTGAACCGTTTATATAATGTTTTAAAATAAATAAGTATGAACAAAAGTTTTATTTTCGTTTAATAAACGAATGAACAATTACATATTTGTGATCGATTCATTTATGTTCATGAACAATTTTGTTTGCTTAATTTTTCATTTTCTTTTATTTTTTACATTTTAAATATTAGTGTAGGTAAAGACTAAATTGAACACACGGTAAACTTTGGAGTTCAAACTAAGGAGCTTAAGGATTAGCGGTGTTATTTCACCATTTTGGCGAACATATAAATGAACGTTAAACGAATATGTTCACATTCGCGAATGTTAAATGAATATGTTCGCGAACGCTAAACAAACGAACATAAACACCTTTTAAAATAATTAAACGAACACGATATTAAATATTTAAACGAATACGAATCAAACATGAATATTTTCGAAAATAAATAAACGAATAAAAATATAATATTAAATATTTAAACGGACACGAATTAGACATAAACACCAAAAATAAATGAACAAACTCGAACAGAGCCTTGTTCTTAAAAGCTCGGTTTGTTTACCCCTAATTATATTCTTTGATTCATATATTCAATCAACTTATTTTCATTCTCACCTAACATGTTTTGAGGAGAGTTTGAAGAATTTAATTAAAAACTTTAGATTTATAGAATGAGGGGAAAATACTTTAATGAAGATGAGAAAGTTGAAAAAAAAATTCAAATAACTTTATAAATAAAATAATGTTTTAATATTAACCTTCTTATTCAAGACGGTAACTTGGATTTAGATTTTATTTAATTTTTATTATCTCCTTTCAGTGAAATGAAATAGTCGTTAGAATTTTATCTTCTTTTTGTATTCTAACGAGACAGGAGAAAAATACGACTGACGAGAAAACATAAAAAAATAAAATATTTCCCTGCATAGTAGTAATCTAATTCCAAAGAAATTATTATAGGTTGAGAAAAATATTTTTGGAAAATCATCATCATCATTATAGGTTGAGAATTTTTAACATTTAGTCTTACTATTTATCATCCATTTTTATCATTTTGTTCAATTTTGACTTTTTTAATAGTCTTAATATGATTACAAGATAGTATATGTTCATACATATTCTTAATCATTTGACAATACACATCTTGCAGACAAAGCGATTTGAACTCAGGCTCCTATGAAGAACATCATCCGTTTTTCCACTGGGAACACTTGTTGGGTTAAAAGTAGGATTGTGCCCATTAACTGATATAACCTTTACATTTTACAGGTTAATTACCCGAACCGTTGACTAAACGATTTTGGTTAATCGGACCGCTAAAAATGATAGATAATGGTTAACTTATAGGTTAATCGTTGCTAAATTATTTATACATATATATTGTTCACGATTCTCTTATAATATAATATTTATTGGAGAAATAATTTCATTATTCTCAAAAGAAGTAGCGGACATGTGTAAAAATTGTAATAGGTTACATGTTAACCTATAATGGAAACGTTATAACGGTCAACCGTTATCGATTAAAAAAGTAACCATTTCTTAAGAATTAAGTTACGATTCAATAACCGGTATAATATTTAACCAGGGATGGACCTAGAGGTGGCTGGAGGGGCAATCGCCCCCCTTAAAAATTTAAAATTCATATTAAGTGGAATGCATTAGTGTTGAGATAATCAATCGGATGTGGAAGGCCAAGAAGGGGTGAATTAGCAAAAAAAAATTGAATGGAAGCAATTGGAAAAATGAAAAATTGAAGACACGAGGATTTATAGTGGTTCAAGCTTCTAACAAGCTCTACATCCACTACCTTAGCTCCCCGCAAAGGATTTCAAACAATTCTCTAAGAATTCTTCCATTTTTCTAGGTTAAGGAGGCAATCGTTACAATCGATCCAAGCTTTTCTACCCAAAGCTTGATCCAATTTACTCTTTTACAATAAATTTGTTTGCAAACAAAAATATCCTCACAAAGATAGGTGTTTGCCCAATTACAAGTACACTCAACCCAATCTTGAATCAAAAGATTACAACGAAAAGCTCTCAAGAAGGCTACAAAGAAATATGATTCTAATAGGCTCAAAGTAGTTGGATTTTTGCTTGAATGCTTTTTAGACTTGTTGACTTCTTGTTGTTGAAGCTTTGGAGACTTGATTTTATACTCCCTCATTGATTCCTAACCATTTGGGTGGTTGGGATATTGATTATAGTCGTTGAGTTGCAAATCTCCCGTAATAAATGCAGTTTGGCAACCTACCGTATCGGTACATGAAGAGTTGTATCGGTACCTGCCATAAAAAGAAAGAGCCGTTGTACAAAGGGGTATCGATACACTTAAGGGAGTATCAAAACGAGTATAGTGTAAAATTATACCCGTATTGAAATAGTATAGTCGTATCGGTACGATTTTTGCTCACTGAAATTTGAGGTAAAAGTCTAAGATAAATTGCATCGATACGCCTAGGGGCGTATCGATACGGGTTAACTAAAATTTAAAGTTTGTTGATTCCAGTAAATGACAAGGCAACGGTCATATATTAAGTGAAAAGATTTTGAAAATCTTAACACCCCGTATCAGTACAAGTGAAGCCGTGCCTATACTCATTGCTTAACCAAAATTCCCAGGTTGAAGGTCATATCGAAACGGGATCAACTGTATCGATACAATTTTGCAAATAAAATTTCAATAGTCAAAAGTTGTATCGAAACACTCAAGAGTGTATCGATATGCTTGGGCGTTTTTGCTTATTTGAGTATAAAAATACTTAGAAAAACTTTTGGGGTTTAAGTTTTTGACTTAGAAACATTTTAAGTTCGATTCCTTGTCATTTTGTGAGACTTTTTGAATACTTAAAATTTATCCAATTTACAAATTGGTCCTTAAACAGTTTGTTATATCAAAACCAAATGTAGGTTTTACAATCTCCCCCTTTTTGATATAACAAAACCATAATAAATTTTTAAGTAAGTTTGAAAAATACTCCCCCTTTCTTTGAGGCTAAAATATTTGATTTTGAAAAACTTTGAAAATTTTTAGGTTTTTTTGCTTTTCCCCTTTTTGTTAGATCAAAATCAATAGGATATAAAGCAAGATATAAACATTAAAGGTACTCCAAACATTAAGAAAACAACATAAATAACATTAAAATTAAAAGCATAATATTCGAAGCAACATTAATATCCAACTTAATTCATAGAAACATAAGCCAAAATATAGGAGTTCATGAAACAAAGACATAGGTGAATAAAAACTAAAACCTAATATGATATGATATGTCATGAGATGCAAGATGTCTAAGAGTCATCTTCATCGTCTTCATCTTTATCTAAGGTGTTGGTTCCAAGAGATTGTCTCTATTCTCCATGGACGGCGATGAGAGATATGTCTATAGAAGCTTGACGATCCTTGATCGAGGTAACTCTAGCCTCCAAGGATTGCATAAAAGTATCAAGAGATGTCATACATGTATCAAGAGTTGTGAAACTCGAGTTCATACTTGTATCCGAAGAAGCAAACTTCCCATCAAGATAAGCCATGAGTGCATCAAGGGAAAGTTGAGCTACCGAAGATTAAGGAACTTGAGGAGCCGCCACCAGATCGGGTTGAGCACCATGAGGGAGATCCGCGACACGGATCCATTCTCCATTATAATATGAAAACTTTGTACGGTGGAGAGAGCGCTCATCAATAATTTCGGTGAGAGGTTCGTCAACATCATAAGAGCAATCAATCTCGAACTTGTGGAACAAGAAACTCAAGGAAAAGCCATAAGTGAAGGATGAAACAAGAGTTGTATGGCAATTTTGCACAAGGAAGATGATCTCCACAAATATAATTTGAGCAAGGTTTGGACGCTTACGCTCACAAAAGCAACGGATCCAAAAGTCATCAACTTGACAAATCGTAGAGAATTTCCCACCATATCGTCGAAATCACCAAGTGATCATGAGGTGAAGGATACGATCATGAGTATTAAGTACGGTCACGGAACCACCAAGAACATGTCCCAACGAGTCCTCATCATCAATACCAACATCCTCTAAACCCAAAAAGTTTGCTAAAACCGAATAATCAATTTGAAATTTTTATCCCATGAGGTAAGATTCAATAGCTGCAACATGGGTTTTCTCTTGGTTATAACTACACTGGCATTTGCATAAAAAATAAGGACAATGTTTTGGTATATAATCTCAGCTATGCTCAAAAAGGTCATAAATTTTCATTGATGCATCAACTCAAGGTATTTAAATTTAAAACATGCAGATGACAAAAAAAAGATTGAAAAAATGAGCTCACGGCGAATTTTATAACCTTGGTGTGGTTTAAAGTGAGCCATTGCATTTGAAAATCAATGTTCATTAAAATAATTTTAAAAAATATAGGTTAAGTTGGGTTTTGTACCATCATTTTCGGAATTGGTATTGGATGATTGTCCCAATTCTTTTCTTGCTCGTTTCTTAGGTGCCATGGTAAAAATCTAAAATCAAAATCAAACCACAAAAAACATTGTATGTATAAACATCACATTCAATCCAATAAATAATCCAATGGTCAAGGTAATGTAAAAACTTATATCGTATCGTTTAAAATCATATACAAGTATAAAAATATTTTTTGGTAAAATAAAATTTGAAACACAGTATTGAAAAATATATAGTATAATTTTATATTCGAACAAAAAAATTCAGTTTTGAAATTTTTTTTACAAAATCTTTGAAGAACATGTTATATACATATTAATACAAAATTTTTTGATAAAAAATAGTGTACAAATATAGATTAAAACGAAAATAAAAGAAAAAGAGTTTATACCTTGAATATAGGATTATGGATGAATGAAGAGATGATGATGCACCAAACTTGATGATTTTGGTAGGGTTTGATGAGAAAACCAAAATTCCTCAAAAGATTTGATGAATTGTGTGAAAAACAAAGGGATTTGATGGGTTTATATAGGGGGTTTTCAACCTAGGGTTTTAGGAAAAGTTAGTGTTTGATTTAAAGTTGGAAAATCCTCTTTAAATACTCATTTAAAGACCAGCGGCTACGCGTATCGATACACTCATGTGGCGTATCGAAACACCATACCAAAACGGTTTTTACCCGTTTTGATACTCAATCCCGTACCAGTACAGGTCAACCTGTACTGAACCTGTACTGAAGCACACTCAAGATATTTGTATCGATACACGTTATCCCGTATCAGTACCCTTGAGCCTAAAATGTCATTTTTACTGCAAGGTGCTAAAAAATTTGATTTTACTCAAATCGAAATGCATGTAAGTGATATATGAACGTCATGTATGATCTAAAGAAGATCCATACTCCCCTAGCAACAAGCATAGATGCATATAAGAGCAAAAACACATAAGCAATGCAATCAACCAAATTCAAGCAAGATTTTAACACCAAAAGGCTCTAAGGCTCAAGGTAGGCTAGTTAAACCTAACTCTCTCCTAAGAGACCAAAAGCGTTCTTTGTCTAAAGGTTTGATGAAGATATCCGCTAATTGGTTCAATATGTCTACATATTCTAGAACTACATCATTTTTCAAGATATAATCTCTAATGAAATGATGTTTTATCTCTATGTGCTTGGTTCTAGAATGTTGGATGAGATTCTTAGTGAGTCATATGGCACTAGTGTTGTCACACTTAAGAAGGATGATACCTAAATCAATTTCATAATCTAAAAGTCGTTGCTTCATCCAAAAGTTGTTGCTTCATCCAAAGGACTTGAGCACAACAACTTTCGGCCGATATGTATTCTGCTTTGATGGTAGATAATGCTACACTATTTTGTTTCTTTGAAAACCATGATATGATCATACTACCTAGGAATTGACAAGTACCGGAGGTACTCTTTCTATCTATCTTACAACCTCCATAATCCGTATCTAATAAGCAAGAAAATCAAATGAAGAATCTCTAGGATACCAAAAGCCTAAACAAGGTGTGTCTCTAAGGTATCTAAAGATTCTCTTAACGGTTATAAGGTGTGATTCTCTAGGACTAGCTTGAAATCTAGCACACAAGCAAACACCAAACATAATGTCTGGTCTACTTGCGGTAAGATAAATCAAGGATCTAATCACAGAGCGATAAAGCTTTAAACCAACACACTTACCTCCTTCATTCAAGCTTTGTAGAAAAGCTCATTGGTCTGGCTTGAGGTTTCACATTCTTCAAGCCAAACTTCTTGAGCATGTCCTTGATGTACTTAGCTTGATTGATGAAGATGCCATCATTCCTTTGTTTGATTTGGAGTTCCAAAAAGAATGAGAGCTCTCTCATCATGCTCATCTCAAACTCACCTTGCATCAACTTAGCAAAATCTTGGCAAAGAAACTCATTAGTAGAACCAAAAATGATATCATCAACATAAAATTTGAACTACTAAAATGTCTTTGCCTTTTATTTTAATGAAGAGAGTAGTATTCATATTTTCTTTGTTAAAACTTTTTCAATTAAAAAGTTTGATAATCTTTCATACCAAGCTCTAGGAGCTTGTTTCAAACCATTTAAAGCTTTTGAAAGTTTAAAAACATGGTTTGGGTATTTTAGATCTTTAAACTAGGTGGTTGTTCTATATACACTTCTTTAGTAATAAAACCATTTAGAAAATCAATTTTTACATCCATTTGAAAATTCTTGAATTCGTGATATCATACAAATGCAAAAATCATCCTAATAGCTTCCATTCTAGCTATGGGTGCATAGGTTTCATCAAAATCG
Source organism: Hibiscus mutabilis (assembly GCA_019671005.1). Classification (NCBI taxonomy): domain Eukaryota; kingdom Viridiplantae; phylum Streptophyta; class Magnoliopsida; order Malvales; family Malvaceae; genus Hibiscus; species Hibiscus mutabilis. Next base: position 16,112,947 of record CM033715.1, read on the forward strand.
ATTCCTTCTTCTTGAGTGTAACCTTGAGCAACAAGTCTAGCCTTATTTCTCACTATGTTACCACTCTCATCTAGTTTGTTTCTAAAAACTCATTTAGTTCCTATGGTAGACTTATTATTAGGCCTATCAATTAATGTTCATACTTGACTTCTCTCAAATTGATTTAACTCTTCTTGCATAGCCAATATCCAATAATCATCATTTAATGCTTCTAAGAGAATATCTAATGGTTACCCCTTTGGATAGAACACCTAAAATCTCACCACCTTTGACATAGTTGAACTCCCTTGGGTAGCTCACTTTCTTTCCTCTAGAGTTATGTCCTTCAATGCTTCTAGAGGTGGATCTTGTGCTTCTTCTTCTTTGGTTTGAACTTCATCCACCTTTGATGTTTGTCCTCCATCATTGGCATCGAAAATTCTTACATCATCATCATTACAAGAATCCTTCCTTGGAATGAGGTTATCATCAAAAACCACATGAATAGACTCTTCAACTACTAAAGTTCTTTTATTAAATATTCGATAGGCTTTAGAGTTTAAAGAGTAACCTAAGAAGATAACTTCATCACTTTTAGCATCAAATTTGCCCAAATTGTCTTTTTCATTATTCAAAATAAAACATTTACATTCAAAATGATGAAAATAGCTAATGTTAGGCTTTTTATATTTTAAAAATCTCATAAGGTGTTTTCTTTAAAATTGGCCTAATCATTTCTCTGTTGACAATATAGCAAGCCGTATTAGTGGCTTCCGCCCAAAAATACTTTGGAAAACTGTTTTCACAAATCATGGTTCAAGCCATTTCTTCTAAAGTACAATTTTTCCTCTCAACAACCCCATTTTGTTGAGGAGTGAGAAGAGAGAAAAAATTATGGCTTATACCATTTGAGTTACAAAAATCCTCAAAACCTAAATTTTGAAATCCGATTCTATGGTCACTTCTAATGTGAGAAATAGAGTGACCGACATCATTTTGAGTAATTTTTGAAAATGTGATTAATTTTTCTAAAGCCTCGTCCTTGGTACTTAAAACTAGAACCCAAGTAAATCTAGAGTAATCATCAACTAAAACAAAATTTTCCACCCAAGCTCATAGTCCTAATAGGGCCGAAAAGATCCATGTGGATCAATTGTAACACTCTACTTGTAGAAACATCATTAATAGGTTTAAAAGAAACTATTTTGTGTTGGCCTTTTGCACAAGCATCACAAATTTTGTCAAAAGAGAACTTTATTTTTGGAAAACTTCTTACTAGATCATTTGAAACGAATTTTTCTAAAACACTCATGCTTCATGCCCTAGTTTTCTATTCCATAACCATGAGTCATGTTTATCTTTTGCAACAAAATATGCATTTAAAATATGAATGTCATCTAAATGCACCATGTATATGTTTCCTATGCGATGACCAATAAGCACAATTTTGTTAGTTTCAATGTTGATAATTTTACAACCATTTAAATAAAAAAGAACATTGAAACCTTTATCACAAAGTTAGTTTATGCTCAAAATATTATGTTTTAGACCGTTGATATACAAGACATTTTCAATAAGTATGGAAGAGTGATTACCAATGGAACCAATTCCTTCAATGTGGCCTTTGGAGTTGTCACCAAAAGTCACTAGTCCTCCACTCTTTGGTTTTAGATCCAAGAACTGACTCTTGTCACTAGTCACGTGTCTCGAGCATCCACTATCAAGGTACCACGAATTTGCGCATGTGGTTTTGGCCTTGTAGCAATGCTCCCCCTACAAACAAAGTTTAAGTCTTGATTTTTGGTACCCAAATCATTTTGGGTCTATGAGTATTAGCTCACAAAATCTTGGTTCCCTTGGGAATCCAAGAAGCAATAGCACTAATGTTGTTAGAAGCAATTAGTTCCTTAGGAACCCAAACACTTCTAACTTTCTTACCATATGAACGTATTGGGAAGCTTCTTTGTTTGTAGCCATTGAAGTTTCTCTTCACATAGTTGGATCTTGAAGAACTTCCTTTTTCAAAACCTTATTTCCCAACTTTGTTTATAGAAGCTTTGAGATAACCAACTTCCCTTTGGTGATCTTCATGAACTTTAGAAAGAAGGTTGTTCAAATCTTGATTTTTCTTTTCAAAATCATTTTGTTTTTGTTGTAAATCAAAAACCTTCTTTTCAATTTCGGATTTAGTTTTGGAAAGGGAATCATTTTGGTTTTTCAAATCGGAAATTGTTTTCTTGTTTTTCAAAATCAATTCCTTGTTTTTCACCAACTCATCATAAACCTCTTGCAACTCATCATAAGCTTTTTGAAGCTTATCAAATGTAAAATTGAAAGTATATGAGTTGGAGGTTACCATAGGATCTTCTTTAAGAGCCATTAGGCAAAGATTGGCAACTTCTTACTCCTCTTCATCGGATGATTCCTCATCACTCTAAGTAGCAACATTTTCCTTGAGCTTCTTCTTCTTCCCGGAGCTCTGCCTTTTGAGTTGGGGGCAATCGGTTCTTATGTGCCCCGGTTTCTTGCACTCAAAGCAAATGGGTTGATCTTTCTCTTCCTCTTTGTTCTTATTCTTAAAATCCCCTCTTCGATGGAACTTTCTTCCTCGGTTGGATTTCATGAACCGAATGAACCGTTTGCCTAGCATAGCCATTTCTTCATCTTTCTCCTTACTCGAATCGCTCTCTTCAAGTGAAGCTTTGAGAGTAATTACTATTTTCTTCTTTTCTACTTCCTTCTTCTCAACCTTTTTCTCTTCTTTCTTCTTCTCATCTTATCTACCTTTCTTCATGATCTTATGAGTAGGGAGAGAACCCATAAGAGCATTAAGCTTCAAGGTTTTGAGATATTTTGCCTTGATGATGGTGATTCTTTTTCCATCCCATGACTCGAAAAGGGAGTAGATGAGCTTCTAGACAAGCTTATCTTTGGGGATGACTTCTCCAAAGCCCTTGAGAGCGTTGACTATGATAGAGAACCGATAGAACATCTTGGCAACACTCTCATCTGGTTCTATCTTGAAATTCTCGTAGCTCAAATTGAGGAGTCCAATCTTGGTCTCCTTTACATTGTTGGTTCCTTCATAGGTGGTCTCGAGCTTGTCCCACACCTCATTTGCACTCGTACAAGAAGAAATCTTCGAGTACTCATTCGGTCCAAGTGCACAAAAGAGCATGTGCAAAGCCTTGTTGTTTATTTGCAACTTCCTCCCTTTTTCATTGGTCATTTTTTGCTTGGACTTGGGAACTTGCCTTTCTCCTTCTTGCTTCATCGGAATAGATGGTCTGTTTTTTATTACATCCCAAAGGAGGTAATCGTTGGATTTGATGAATAGCCTCATTTGATTCTTCCAATAAGGATAGTTGTCCTCATTGATGAATAGCGGTTTAATGATCGATTGAGACTCGTAAAAATTATTACTGGAAGTAGATGCCATGACCTCGATTATGGATTGATGTATCTCCTTCAGATCTACTTAAGAGGATGTTAATTCTTCCAATGATTGTATCTCTGATACTAATTGTTGAGATAATCAATCGGATGTGGACAGCCAAGAGGGGGTGAATTGGCAAATAAAAACTTAAAAGGGAAGCAATTGGAAAAATAAAAAATTGAAGACACAAGGATTTATAGTGGTTCAAGCTTCTAACAAGCTCTACATCCACTATCTTAGCTCTCCACTAAGAATTTCAAACAATTCACTAAGAATTATTCCCCTTTTCTAGGCTAAAGAGGCAACCGTTACAATCGATCAAAGGTTTCTACGCAGCTTGATCCAATTCACTCTTTTACAAGAAATTTGTTTGCAAACAAAAGTATCCTTGCAAAGATAGGTGTTTGCCCAATTACAAGTACACTCAACTCAATCTTGAATCAAAAGATTACAATGAAAAGCTCTCAAGAGGGTTACAAAGAAATATGACTCTAATAGGCTCAAAGTAGTTGGATTTTTGCTTGAATGCTTTTTAAACTTGTTGACTTCTTGTTGTTGAAACTTTGAAGACTTTATTTTATACCCCCTCATTAATTTTTAACCGTTTGGGTGGTTTGGATATTGATTATAGTCATTGAGCTGCAAATCTCCCGCAGTAAATGCAGTTTGGCAACCTATCGTATTAGTACACGAAGAGTTGTATCGGTACTTGCCATAAAAAGAAAGATCCGTTGTACAAAGGGGGGTATCGATGCGCTTAAGGGCGTATCGAAACAAGTATAGTGTAAAAAGATACTCGTATCGAAACGTCATAGCCGTATAGGTACGATTTTTGCTCACTCGAATATGAGGTATAAGTCTAAGAAAAATTGCATCAGCACGCCTAGGGGCGTATCAATACGGGTTAACTGAAATTTAAAGTTTGTTGATTCCAATAACTAACAAGGCAACTATCATATATTAAATGCAAAGATTTTGAAAATCTTAACACCTTGTATCGGTACAAGTGAAGTCGTACTGATACTCATTACTTAACCAAAATTCCTAGGTTGAAGGTCGTATCGAAACGGGATCAACCGTATTTATACGATTTTGCAAATAAAATTCTAGTAGTCAAAAGTCGTATCGAAACAATCAAGAGTGTATTGATACGCCTGGGCTTTTTGGTTATTTGAGTATGAAAATACTTAGAAAACTTTTGGGGTTTAGGTTTTTGACTTAGAAACATTTTAAGCTCGATTCCTTGTCATTTTGTGAGACTTTTTAAATACTTAAAAATTTTATCCAATTTATAAATTGGTCCTTAAACACTTTGTTATATCAAAATCAAATGTAGGTTTTACAATTAGTTGTCCGCTCTCAGGTTGGACGTAAGTGTCGGAGAAAGGCAATTAATCATTCTTAAAACTAGCATTCTTAAGACCAAAGAGTCGGAGGGGGAAAGCTCACCGTTCCTAGTTCTCTTGTAGCTGGATCCTCCATAACCACAAGAATCCTTAGTTAGAATGGGATTCCAGCTTAGCACCTTTTGAGATTTTATTTTAGAAATTTTCTATGTATTTTTTATTAAAAACTTATTTTCGCCCCATTAAAATTTTATAAGTTCGCCCCCTTGGAATTTTATAGGTTCGCCTCCCTTAACATAAAATCTTGTGTCTATCCCTGGTTTTACCGGTTATTTAGATTAAATGGTACAATTAAGTGATTAACCTACCATAAACACCAGTAATCGAATGAGAAGACCTAACTGTTTATTGTTTCCCCTCTAATTTCACTTTACTTATTTGAAAAAGTGAGATATCAATTTAATTTACTGAAAAATGTATCCATTTATGAGTAAAATAAAATACTACAAGCTTTAACATTTACGTAGTAAACGATAATAATGAAAATAAATAATTTTTTTAACAACGATTTAGTAAAATGTGCTTTTAAGAGATTTTATATTACGTCAACAAAACATTAAATACATTCTAATCAAATTAATTAATTAAATACAAAAATATAATTTACTCGGTAATTTATTCAGTAATCTTATATTTTAATAATCTTGTTATCAAATATAAATTTGTATTTGAGTTAATCAAACCAAAACACAAAGAGGGATGAACGAATTATTTAAGTTGATTTGAAAAAAATAATAATTTAATTGATAAATTGTCGTCAGTCGTCACTATACATGCTTGTAATTTCAATAGATGCATGCATGTTCACTTATGGAAAAACGTGAAGGGGTCAGGATATATAGATTTGTAGTATAAAATTAGATTTACATATTCTCTTAAGCTTTAATAATATGATTTATACTTGTTGAATTTTTTTTACGGTACATGTCAATTTTATTGTCTATATTCAGGATTTATTATTCTCTTTCCTGATAATGTTATTTGTAAGGTTTGAACATGTGTTTTCTCCTTAAGAGAGCAATGTGTTGAATTTGATAGATGAATTTAGAGATATAATTATACTTATTGCGCATTTAAAATTTTAAATTAATTTTAACTTTTATTATATCGATAGATAATAAATACTTGTTGAATTTGATAGATGAATTTAGAGATATAATTAGGCAAAAGGTCAAAAGTAGCTCCCAACATTTGACATTTTGGTCACTTTAGCCCATATTCTTTTTTTTAGTGCAAACAACTACCTAACATTTTATTTTCGTTCAAATTTTACCCTTGTTGGATGAAAACCGTTAGTCAACTAACGGTCAACGCCTGAGGCTGATGTGGCTTGTCTGCATGGCATGGGGAGATGACGTGGAAATGCCACGTGACACTTTGCTTACGTGGCCTTTTAAAAATTAAATAATTATTTTTAAAAAAGTATTTTTAATCAATCAGATGATGCCACGTAGCACCTTGTTGACATGACATCATCGATTGGTTAAAAATATTAAGGAAATATTTTTTAAAAAATAATTATTATATATATATATATTTTAAAAATAAAATATCCTGAAATTTTTAAATATTTTCAAAATAGTCCCCAAATCCCAAAACCCTTAAATTTAGCCACTCCCGTTGGCATTGGTCGCGTTGTCGACGATGGAATGAAGCGTCATTCCCTCGCCGAATGACCCTACACCGTTTGTTGTCCGTTTTGTTGTCATTTGTCGCGAATCGTTCAAATAAACCATTCGATGATTTCGCTTTTGCCCGGCGTCGGTCGCTTTTCAGCGACAAGATCGTGGGGTAAATGATCGTGATGGTCCAGCGACTGATGTGATGGGCAGCGGAGTGGCAATCGGTTGCGAAATCGGCTCAAATCGAGATTTGGTTTGGAGGAATTAGGGATTTTAAAATTTGGGAGCTATTTTGTGAAATCTGGAAAATTTAAGGCTGTTTTTTTTAAAAAAATAATTTTTAAAAATATATATATATTTTAACCAATCAAATGAAGCCACGTCAGCAAAGTGTCACGTGACATCATCTGATTGGTTAAAATATATAAAAATAATTATTTTTATTTTTTAAAAAAAATGTGATGCCATGTCAGCAAAGTGCCACGTGACATCACCACGTCATCTCCCCATACCATGCAAATATGCAATGTCATCCTCAGGCGTTGACCATTAGTTGACTAACGGTTTCCATCCAACGATGGTGAAATTTGAACGAAAATGAAACGTTAGGTGGTTGTTTGCACCAAAAAAGAATATAGGCTAAAGTGACCAAAAGATCAAACGTTGGGGGGCTACTTTTGACTTTAGGCCATATAATTATACTTATCGCGCATTTAACATTTTAAATTAATTTTATCTTTTATCATATCGATATATAATAATATTTTTTCAATATGTAATTAATTATAAAAATTAAATCAAATAAATAGTTATTGTATTTTTAATTACTTAAAAGTTTATTTATATTTATACCATGCAAAACTCTTAAGTTTTAGATTTTTTGGATTGTTGGAAGATGGTAGATGGATGGTTGTAATTAACAATATAAAATGAGAAGATTTTTATGAGAAAAAAGGAAGGTTGATCTCAAACATCCATTTACCCTCGTCCAACGGTTTATAAAAGATGTAGAACTAAATGTGTTTTACATGTTGTAAGAGGATTCTAACTCTCCCACCGCATACTGATTTTGGACTATTAGATTTGGTTGAGATTAAAAGTTGAAAAATGAGATTTTTAATAAAAAAGAAAAATAAATAATCTCAACCATAAATTTACTAATCAAATGGTCTAAAATCAATGTATTTTTTATTTTTATATTGTAGAAGTGGATTCTAATCTTATATATTAAGTTACAATAGTACATTGCACTTTCTACAACTAAACATATAGAAATTGATATAATGTAAGACAAACAAAAAATAACGAGGGATTATAAGATAAATAAATTAATTAACCGAAGAAAAAAACACTTTTTATGTTGTGAATGATGAATGTTATTGGCCTTGTTTGGTAAATAGCGATTTGAGCTAATATTAGAGGTTTGATCAATCAAATCCGCTCATTTGGATGTTTGGTGAATAGCGGATTAGAATAGCGGATTAAGATGAAACCTCTAATTTTAAAAAAGCTGCTAATAGTAGCTTTTTGAAATTAGAAGTTTTGACATAAGAGTTATAAATACTATTTTACCCTTAATAATTATAAAAAATCTCCTAATAACTCAAATTTTAACCTAATACTTTTTTTCTTTTTCTCACACATTTATATTTGTATTTAAATTTAATAATTACTTATTTTCAAAAAAAATTGATAATTAATGAAAATTTTATTAAAAATAATTATATAAATAATAAATTAATATATAGATTTTTCAAATATGCTTAGTAATGTTATATTAAAAATTATTTTTATAATCAAATTAATTAAACAAGTATAGAATATAATCATGTACTTATATGTCATTTTGCTTGTTTAAATAATCAAACAGCTATCAACTATCAGTTAATTCTACTAAACAGTTTTATACAATCAGCTAATTGTAGACACCTAATTTTGTCCAGGTTAAATTAAATGCTCGAAATAAAATCAATCCACGTTACCCCTTTCAATACCCAAAACCTCATACCCTAAGCCCAAAACTACATGACCATTACATTTGGTTCTTACATGAGGACAAAAAAACCAAAATGAAAATATCTTAGACTTCTTAGTTCTCATTAGATGAATCGATGCCTCAGTCCCATTGGCTGAAAATTACTTGGCGCTCAAGGTCTTGATTTTTATTGGTTGGTCTTGATTTTTATTGGTTCTCATTTTAAGGAGACAAACCAAAAATACCCTTCATTAGATACCACCGTTAGAACCAAAAGAGGAGAGGACCCTATTTCCCCCCATTGTTATTTTTTTTCCCTAGCCGTTCCTAGTTCACTTCATTTTTTACCCATTTTTTAATTCCCACAAAATTCCCCATCATTGATTACCTCCCACACCAAATCACTCTAATACTACACTCATTCGAACTATAAGAAAAATTCTTGAATTGAGCTTCTCAGCCCAATAACAACTCGTGGAATTTGGTTGATCGAGCATAAATACTTGAGTTTCGGGTATATTCTTCCTTTTTTCATTTATTGTGTAGTCCATTCTTATGGTTTAATGGAAATATTTACGAGTTTATTAGTAATCATTTTTATTTATTTAAGTTTCATGCTTGTATGTTATATTAGGGCCATATTTCATATTATATATTATTTTTTATACATCATGTATTATGTATATATGCATATATGTATATATATAATATTTGGTAGCCCCTATTTTATTATATGATATACAAGCAAAATATATGTCTAATATTTTATGTATATATGTATATATGTATTATCTTATTATTATTATTATTATCATTATTATTATTCTTACTATTATTTATGCTATATTATCTATATTATATAGATACTAATATCTAATACTAACATTTAATTTCAGATATTTATTTTTTTGCACTTTATTTTATTTTCGTTCGATCCTATCTTTTTCGGATATTTATTTTTTTGCACTTTACTTTATTTCTGTTAGATCTGGTCCTTTCCGGATATTTATTTTTCTTGCACTTTACTTTATTTTTGTTGATCCGGTCTTTTCCGGATATTTATTTTTCTTGCACTTTACTTTTATGTTCAATCCGGTCCTTTCCGGATATTTATTGCGTTTATCGTTTTACTCTTTTCTCACTCAAATCTGGTCTCATACCCGGTACCTTTAAATTTTCGTAGTTATCTATTTGCTTGTTCTTTATTTCTGTATTTATTTTAACTCACGTTTGTTTATGTTATATTAATATATGTGATATAATATGTGGCTCATAAGTATATAATATATGGTTTTAAATATATAATATATAGTTTTTAAGTATATAATATATAGTATACTATAGTATATAGTTTATATGTATATAATCTATGGTTTATAATACCTATATAATACATGGTTTATTATATGCTACTATTTATATATACTACTATATGATATATTTTAGTGTATGTTATATATTGTACATGTTATATACATTTTGTTATATTCTTGTGTGCATTATTTATCTTATTTTAGGTAGTTAGTTTTTAGAATTTAATTTAATTAATTTAAAATACACCCTTAGCTTAATGGGGTGTATGTTTAATTTAATTTAATTAAATTAGGTTTAGAACAAGTTTTAGAGCCGTAGTTAGACATTAGGTTCGAATTGTGTGATAAATTTACCATTTAATTAATTTGACTCACTTTAAATAGAGTCTTGACTTATTGGGATACTAGTTTAAAATTGGTCATGTAACACCCCCTTCCAGGTCTGGTAGGGATCCGGGTCGGATAGTGTTATCGGAAGACTAATCGAAGGTTCGGAAAAAAAGTTTCAGAGTTCAAAACCTAATCTAAGTATCATATTGATATTCTTAAGACTTATCCACTTTGTTTGTTACTGAACTTACTCGGAGTTGGGGACAATTTTATACTTTTCTTAATTTTAGGGACTAAATTGTAAATTTTTTTACCAGTTATTGATTTTAATCCAATTTCGTATTACCAATTAAAAATAAACTCTCCTATTATTGATCTAAGGGTTTCATTATTAGAAACTTTCGAATTACTAAGCCAATTAAACCAATTTGAGACTTTTGACGAAAAATCAGTTCTGTGACTTAACTAAAGTTACCCAATATTACTAGTACACTTATAAACCATGTTTCTATTGGTATGTCAAATTTTAGGGCATTCGAAATCCATTTACCAAGTTTTCACCTTAGGCTCATTTTAGACACTTTTTACCCTATTCAAACCTAGTCATTATAAGCATACAACAAAACCACATTACCAAGTCATCATACAATCATAAAAAGGCTTATACAAAACAAGTTGGACCATATGCCACTTTACTAGGAGTTTATAGCAAAAGATAACATATATATATGGCAGAGACGTGACTTGCAACCGCAACAACACGATCAAGGCTCGAAATTGATCAAGGTCCTGAAAATGCATGAGACACGCATGTTAGGCTTACATAGCCTAGTGAGGTAGTTATAACAATTATAATGGATGATCAATATTATGAAATGCATGATAATCAAATATACAAGTTGTCATATTACATTATACACAAATTCATGCTTATTTCACTTATTTTTCATGCTCTCATATTCACATATACATTCCACATATTCGTCTCATAATCATAATGTCGTAGCATAATTCATAAATCATAATGTCGTAGCATAATTCATAAGCACATATCATGTTAGGTACCATTGGATACACGGATTCCCCTGTACACCAACACATATAATAGAGAGTGGGTCGTAGCTCCGGAGATATATCCCTTACACATCCGGCCTTATTTCCCCTACATATAGGCCGTAGCCCTGGACCGTAGTCTTCCCTTACTTAACCGAGCTCAATAATCATATGACATGCCAATTGTATCCAATGTCCATAATTGCACAAATTCACATAGTCCATAAATTTTTAAGTCATATCATATCAAATACCAAAATGAGTCTTAGCTCCATATCATGTCACAATTCATATTAATTTCATATATCACATATGTGTAGCATGTCATAGTCATATTTGCACATATCAAAGCAATGCAGGTGCTTACCTGATTTGCCAATCGAATTTAGCATAGTTGCTCTACGGGAGCCCTTAAACAAATACAAACATAACTACAAAATAATGCAACGGGATGGCACCGAGCTTATCCCTTGACACAACTACACTCACCTCGACAACTCGATGCTTTTAAGGTTCTCGAATAACAATGTCTTTATCCTTGGCTTTCGAAAGAGATTATGGTTGTTCTTTATCAACCCCTTGAGCCGATCGATAGCAAGGACTCGAATTTATTAAACCGAAAAACTTGAGCTTACCAACCTATCACTGAACTGATTTGTTTGTTTCTTCCTTGCGCATCATCTCCCCCCTTTTATACCCAAATTGCTGGCCTTCAATTGCATTTTCCACACTCCACGTTTGTTGGAGCCATGGCACACATTTGGGGCATAATGCCCTTGGCTTGGGCTACGTAGTGGCAACATGCCACCTTGGGCCATTGTTGCGCCATGCTTTTCCCTACATGGGGAGCTCATGGCCAATTCCTTTAATTGAAGGAATTAGTCGTGGGCCCCCTACTCACGACATTTATCTTTTTTTAATAATAATAATAAACTGATACAGTTAGCCCGAATAATCTTCATTGCTTCAAATTTGGTACAAGATCGAGCGAATTATGTAACCGGTACAGAATATTTGATTACCGGGACCTAACCTCGATTAGATCGATTTTCGGGGTGTGACAAGTTAAATTAATTATCGCTCAAGAATTTGTAAACCATTAGGAGTTCTTTTTAGGGAGAATTAATTTAGGGCTAATATTATATTAACCTAGCTAATAATTAGATCATTAATTAAACTTCCATAATTTAGGCCTTTTAAGATATAGCTTTAGTGGGCCTAGGGTTTTAATTTTCAAGCCTTTCCTTGCCATGCATTTCTAATTGTCATTCATATGACCTTTAATTTTGTAATTGGACATGAAAATTAACTAATTTAGGCCCCGAAAGGAGGTATTTATTAATTTCGATATTTGTGTCGTAATAGTCATGGTTCAATGGATGTTGACCAAATATTCGAATTAATTCCTACCGTCCAAAGGTAAACATTAATTAAAAGTCGACAGATCTTGCCATCATATTTAAATGCTTGCACCGTGCATAAAGGTGATGTACGAAATATGAACCTTGAATTAACATGGCAATCGGCCTTATTCGATGTCGGTTTAATTTATGGTCCGTTGTATCATCACTCTTATTAATTAAATGTTTAATTAATTCAGACCCACCAATTTGACTAAGCTCACTTAACTAGAGCTTATACCCAATTGAGAATATTTAATTAACGTTAATTTGAATTTCATACATTTCCATTGATTAAAAGCAATATATGATTTGGTACCGATTTCGGGTGTTGTGGGGGTGCTAACTCTTCCCCACACGTAACTAACTCTCGAACCCAATTTCACGAGTCTCTAGTCTTTTGGTATCCGGTCTACCTTAGCCAAGTGACCGGTGGCGACTCTAAGTCCTCTTATTTTCCAAAAGACCAAAAAAGAGATTTTCCAATTTCAGAAATCAAAATTGGTCGCTACACTAATACAATCAGCTAATGCAATCAGTTATTCGCTAATTGCTAAACATGGTCATTGTTCCGGAGGGTTATTTGGACGATAAGGTTAAATTGCTTCATTGAGTTAATTAGTTATTAATTTATTTACGACAGTTTTATTAATTATTATTGTTATGTTTAGTTTATTTTAGGTGTAAGTAGTTTGCATAGATTTTATAATGTAGGGTTAAGCACTTAAACTATTCATTTGTAGCTTATTTAAAGTTATATTTACTGCATTAATAAGATATATACTACGGAAATTTGAGTTTGAAAGACACTTTGGAAACGAATATTTTTCTTTTCAAGGTTGAATGTTTATTTTTCTCGTTATTCATATTATTATTTGATTAGAGGTAACATGCATAAAATTATTTTATTATTGTCATTAATAGTTGTGTTAGAGGAGACATCGAATAAACCATCTTCTTGCTTTTTTATATCAATATCATTTTTTTTGTGGATTTGCTAAACTTATAGATTTAAAGTTTTTATGATTTTTGGGTTTTGTATCTGTTGGTATTAGAGAAAATCGCGATCCAAAAAATTTTAAATCTTCAAATGTAACAAATCAACAAGAAAACATAATATTGATGTAAAAAACGAGAAGATAATTTATCTCACACAATCTATAATTAACTTGTGACTAGTAGTGACAATAATCAAATAGTTTTGACCTCGCCACTCTAATGATAACTTATGATTAGAAACAACAAAAATTAGACGACTTCCTTCCACACCCCTAGATATATTGCACCTAATAACATGGATAATAGAAAAAGATTAAAAAAATGACCCATTCAATCTGAAAAGGAGAAGGCTCGTAGCCAAAGTTTTTAAAACTCAAATATTTATTGCATCTCTTATTAATGTAACAAATATATCTTTAAATAGACTATAAATAATTTGATCTTAAATTTAAATTTAAATAAAATAATAATGATAATGACAATAATAATAATTTTACTTACTAAACTAAATATAACAATAACAAGAAAGTTATTATAAATAAAAAGCATTATAAAATAATACCTAATTAACTAAGACACCATAAACCTTTAACATACCACCGTCTAATATTTGTGTATTGTTTTAAAAGTTTACCAACGAGTACCTTAAAAATACTATATTAAAATTATTTTATGATGGCAAAAAATTTATACTAAATCTTTATTTGACATGAACACCTAGTTTAATTCTTCAACAATCTATAACCTTTGTTTTTATAATAAAAAATAATATAATACTACTTTAATTCATCGCATTAAAAATTGTTAATATTATTATATTTAATATAATAATATATATAAATATTTTAAAAATTGATAATCAAGCACATGTACATAGGGAAATGGATTCAATTAATCCCACCATCATAAAACTGGATCTCACGTGTTTTGGCATCAATCCCTAATTATAATAGTAATTTGAGTGCATTCACTTTGTCATTAGTACATTCTGATTGTAAACACGTCTCAATTCAGCCTTCAATCAAGCATGTCTCAAAATCATAAATTTATCCGAATCTCGACTGAAATTATCGCCATTTTTAATTCTAACATCCCTTTAATTTATTTGTGAAATAATAAAAATACTTATATAAAAATTAATTTATTAAACAGTTAATTAAAACACGAAAGTACACGAAAAATAATTCTTTTAAATAAATAATTCATGTGACAATACTCCACGTACCCCTTTTTCTCTTTCCTCCCTATAAAATCTACCCCATACTTTTAAAAAGTAAATTCCTTCCATCTCTAATTATATTTTTTTAACCTAGCAGTTATCTCTTAAATTTCTGTCGCATGTAACTTTACTTTTCTTCTTTTGGTTGGTGATCAATAACTAATTTTAGTATTGGTTGTTATTATCGGATCTATTTTTTTATATTTTAATAGGAATCTTTGCGTGACACTCGTTTGCTCTGTTCTTATGACACATTTTTTTTTATTTTTTGTAGTTCGTTTTATCTGTTATTGTGGCATGATTTCAGCATACCTTAGCAGTCGGTTGGTGCTCGTACAAAGATCTTCACGACGCTAATCTCTGATTATGATTCTGTCGGTGGTCTTAGAAAGATAGATCCTCACTCGGTTGATGGTTGGTTGTCGATGTAATTAGAATTGGGTAGCGGAGCAGTCTGCTTGATAACTTGGTTCGCTCACCACTCCTTTTTCACCCCGTAAAGCATCTCGTTTGGATAGAGACAAGAAGATTCATTAAGGTTTTTAGATTTTGGTATGTTAATTTCGATGAAATTGTCTGCTTTTCATTGCACCATTATAAGAGACTTTTAAAAGACTTATTTTTTTCTTTTTGATACATTGTATTGTATTATTTTTCATAGTGATTAATAAAATTCAGATGTGATTATTCAAAAAGAAAATAATTCATGTGACAATAGTAAATATAATTAATAAATTTCATGGTTAACATATCGTTTGTTACTTGATTTAGGCTTTAGTTTTTAATTCGGTATCCAACGGTCAAATTAGATATCTAATTTTAGAATTTGTATATAATTAGATATCATGGTTAACCAGATTGATGTGGATGTCAATTTGGTTAACCATCTATGTTTGTGTTTCTGTTTTGACACCCTAATTACTTTTTTGAAATTTAAAATATTTTAGAAATTTTATGTTTCTTTAAAAAATATGTTTTTTTAATTTATAATTATATTTTTTTTCTAAAAATTTTAATATCATGACCAAATTGACATATTTTACCAATGTGGATGGTTAAATTTATAAATGTAGAGGGTTGAATTGATAAAATTTATAAATATGAGAGCGAAACTTGTTGAATTATTTAAAATAAGTACCGAATGTTGAAGGCTAAATGTGTTACACTCATTAAAAAATAGGGGTGGGCATTGTCGGGTACCCGGGTACCTCATTGCTTGGCCCGTGTCCCGGCCCATCACATCCGGGTACCCACTACTCGGGTACCCGGTTCATATTTTTTTTATTTTTTAATTCTAAAATTTTAAAAAAATTACATATTAAACACAAAAATATTTTAAAAAATTTAAACTTAAAACCTAAAAGTATATAATACAAACATATAAAGAATTTAGGGATTTAAACTTAGTTTTAAAGTAAAAATATTAAGAAACTTAAAGTAAAAATACAATTTAAAATATAAAAAGTATATATTAAAATTTATCGGGTTGGGTCAGGTATCTTGTAAGGGAAAACTTCCGGTTCGTGTCCCGGAAAAATTACCGGGTCGGGTACCCGGCCCGGTCAGATAATTTTTTATAAAATTACGCGGCATTTTTAGGTTCGGGTGGCCGGGTCGTCAGGTCGGGTCAACCGAATTGGGTATTTTTACCCACCCCTATTAAAAAGCTAACTTCTGTAATTACTAATTAGTTAAACGGCCAATTGTTAGATTGAAATTAAAAATGTAACATTAGTGATTAAATTTTAGTTTAGTGGCTAAAACATCACAGTCCTAAAAATTTGGTGACTAATAGAGCGATTTATCCATAAAATTATCAATATCTTGCTCAAACAGAGAAATAGTATATCTAAATCACGAAACATAAAATTGTCCAGATTTATCAATCGGATACCGTGGTTGTACAGAGAAAAAAATAAAGCACAAAACTTTATTCGGTGAAGCCGCGTGCGGCAACCGGTTTTGCGGTTTGACTTGCAGCAGGGCAGAAACAAAGTTAAAAAAAATGAAGAAATAACGGCATATATGATTATTAGAAAAGCCACACGTGGCCGACATTCCGACATATAGCACATGCTTGTCGGAGATTCAGTTTCGCTTCTTGCATTGACTTGTACGACTCTTAGATCTGAGTCCCACTTGCTCGTCTGTTTGGAGTTCTTGCCCTCTATACTACACTACTTTCTTTATTGGTCAACTCCCAATGATGATTTGAAATTTTGGATACTGTAATTTTTTTGGCATTTTAAAATAAAAACCCCTTTAAATATTTAATTAGAAAAATAATTTTCTGTCAGCATTATTTACAAAATGACTTTTATATCGTTCATGTAAGATGAATTCGCTTTTTATAAAATACGAGTTCAAAATTTACTTTTTACAAAATGTGAGTTTTGTGTTGAATAAATTGATAAAAAGAAAAAAATAATTTATCGCGTTTTTTAACATAGAACTCGCTTTTTATAGGACGCGAGTTTGAAACTCGCTTTCTGAAGAACACGAGTTCACCTTACCTGGAGTGAAAGAGGGTCATTTTTTTAAATAATGATGGCAGGAGATCATGATCATTCTTCTAATTTAATATTTAAAATGGGTTTTTGATTTTAAAATGTCGTATTTTTTAGGCTTAACACTCCCAAACTACGTCTCTTTTTTACAATAGATGTATAAAATATTTTTTGCTGAAATAAGTGATTGAAATTTTATTTTTGGCTGAAATATGTGCCTAAAATTTATTTCTGGCTTGTTTTAAAGTAAACTGAGACATCTACTTTAGCACCTATTTTAACCAAAAATGAAACTTTAGGCACATATTTCAGTCAAAAAATACTTTAGGTACATATTTCAATCAAAAATGAAATTTTAGGCACTTATTTCAGCTAAGAAATACTTCAGGCACCTATTGCAAAAAAGAAACATAATTTAGGCACTTATTTTGTAGTTAAGCTTATTTTTATTATGTTATAAATTGTTTTAATATATATATTTTATTTTAATAAGTCGGGTTAAATAAATTTTAAATATATGGTTTACATATTGTTATCTTTTCAAAAGTTTATATTGTATATATATATTTAATATTATTTTGGGATATCAGTGCAAGGATAAAGGATATAGGATGAAATTATCTTATTTATTTTCATTTTTACATAGTACATGTTATGAATATCTTTATTTATGGTAGATATATATATATATATTAAATGAGACTTTAATGTACTTTATTATTAGGGCTTAATACCTATTGAAATTAAGGTTTCCATCTTATGCCTATAAATATAGAGTTTGGAGAAAGCATTGTACACAACCTTACTTTGAGAATATAATACAAGTCTCTCTTTCTCTCATCTTGTTCTTGTTCATCTATTTTATTCTCGCTCTTTACTTTATTCACAACACGTTATCAGCACGATCTCGCTCAATAACTGTGGTTCTTGTCGGCAATTCTCGAAAAAGATTTAAACAAGATATTGGTGATTACATCTACTATATATTCAACTTAGCTTGGAAATTCTGGTATGTTTTGTTTATTTGTATATCGATATAAAGATTGATTAGCCATTCTTATATTGAGGTCAGTGTATTTTGATATATTGTTTGCTTATTATTTCGTTCTAATATTTTGAATATTTGAGCAATCACCCCTAATTATCTGTCACTTTCTCTAGAATTTATTTTTCTCTTAGATTGATTTTTCCTCGTAGCAGCAACGTTTATAAATAATATAGACTTCGCCATGTTCGGGTTTGCAATAGTAATGCAAAGGAAACAAGAAGTTTTTGAGTATTTTACTAGAAGAAGAAAAAGAAAATTTCGGTTCTTACACTACAAAGGGTTGTGTGACATTATGGGGATAAGGCTTCCCTTGCTCTCAACTCTGGACCAATGCTTCTCGAAGTAGAAGGCTTTAATTATGAGGTAAGAAAATTATTTCGTATACTTATTAATATATCCTCATAATTAAAGATCAATATTTATTTATGTTATTTTATTAATTAAAGTTGGTATTTTTAACCATATTTTGAGTTTTACATGATATCTTTAAATGTCTTGGAAAGAGGTATGACATAAAGAGATTATGAGGAGTTGTCTTGGTAATTTATATCTCCATTGTCCTCGAAAGGAAAATCAATATCGGTATACTCTATTTTATTTTTATTCTTTAAATTACGATTTTAAAGTGCAATAAATTATGGTGATTTATGATCTACAAGAAGACTGTTATAAATTATGGTGATTTATATTCTCTGTTATGTTGGTTTAATCCAAGTATATTGGCTGGACATCTCGTTCTGCGAGACAATTGGTCTCAAAGAAGGTTTCTAAAGAACCTTGTGAACTAGTTTAACAATGTCGCGTACGAGGATTAAATCTTTGGAATAATCTGCTCAAAATAAGGCTAGAGCCATTATACTTTTTCGCCGTTACCTCCATGAGGGGTTGAAATCTGAATATTTAACGGTGAAAGATCCTCTTATTCCTTGGAATAATCTAAAGGAACGATATAACCATCAGAAAATTGTTTTTCTACCTAAAGCGCAATATGGTTGGTTGCATCTGAGATTGCAAGATTTTAAATCAGTAAGCGAGTATAACTCTGCTATGTTTCAAATTACTTCACGATTAGAGTTATGTGGTCAAAATATTACTAATGAGGATATGTTGGAAAAAAAACATACTTCACTTTTTATGCAAATAATGTTGTCCTCAGACACAATATCGTGAAAAATGTTTTAAAGGCCCACTGGCTCCACTCCATTCCCTGAAGTGAATGTGAGATTTTATAATAAATAAATGTCACATTAGTAGTTGTGGTCATGGTCAAGGCTATGGACAAAGACATTATGGTCATTTTGAGAAAAATTGTACCCACCACAAGTGGAACAATAAAGATGCCAATAGTGCAAAATATCATTCCAAGAAAGAGGAATCTATGCGTCATAGATGTGGCAACTTAAATCATTGGCTTTGTATTTGCCAAACGTCAAAGTATTATGGACCTTTATCCACAATCATGAATGATAAAAGAAAGAAAATATAAACAAATTTTGTTTATGGCGAAAATAATTATGGCGTTTTTGGTCCAGCTCAATTAGATATTGTTGATTTCCTTATAACCTTTGAAGGGAATAATTCGTCATTTATTTTATTTCCCTTATAACCTCTAAAGGGAATAATTGACCTTTTATTTATTTTGTTTTATGTTAATTTACTTTATGTTAATTTGTTTTACATATTATTTATTTACGCTTTATGTTAATTTATCATTTGAAGAATATGATTACTTCCGGAATAAAATATGCAATGAATTGTGGTGATTTATGTTAGTAGACAGTGCAAGTACTCATACTATACTTAAGCATACGAACTATTTTTCCATTTAACTGCAAGGGGGAAAATGTGAGTACTATATCTCAAAGTACTAAAATATCAATGCTCCAGAAGAGTAATAAGTTCTTGTGACATCATCTTTGATAAATAATTGATTTGATATGTGCTATATTTAATATTTTCATTCCCCGAAATGAATGGAACAAAACACGTATTGAAAGGTACATAATTATACATATTTTCCCATTTAAAATTCAAGGGAATAATGCGAGTACTATATCTGAAAGTACTAATATCATAGAAGGCTCCGGAAGAGCAAATATGTTATTGCCAAATAGAACTCTGTTCCATATTCACAATGCGTTATACTCGCCAAAATCGCAAAGAAACTTGTTGAATTTTAAAGATATTCACAGAAATGAATATCATATTGTGACTATTAGTCAAGGGAATGCTGACTATCTCCATATTACGAGTATAAACCAAAGCAATAAGAAAATCTTGACAAAATTACATGCACTGTCATCTAAATTGTACTACACAAGAATTAGTACAAATTGAAGCTCATGCTATTGTAAACCAAAAGTTTACTAATAACTTTATTATTTGGCATGACCGGTTAGGCCATCCCGGTTCAATTATGATGCAAAAATTTATTGACACTTCATGTGGTCATTGATTGAAGAATTGACAAATTCTTCGAAATAATGTTTCTTTCATGCGATGCTTGTTTCAAAGCAAATTGATTATTCAACCATCACCAGCTAAGATAGATTATGAATCTATTAATTTTCTAGAATAGATATAGGGTGATATATGTGGGCCCATACACCCTTCTTATAGATCATCTAGATATTTTACAATTTTAATCGATGCATCGACTAGATGGTCATATGTATCCTTGTTATCAACCCGCAACTTGATGTTTGTGAGGTTACTTGCTCAGTTGATAAAATTATGAGCACATTTTCCATATTACCCTATAAAGATAATCACTTTTGATAATGCTGGTGATATGTCATTTTATATGCAGCATCACTAATTCGCATCAAACCAACAAATTATCATAAGTTCTCCCCATTACATATAGTTTTTGGTCAGGAACCAAATAGTTCTCATCTTAGAATTTTTGGGTGTACGGTATATGTTCTAATTACTCCACCACAACGCACAAATATGAATCCTCAAAAGAGGTTGAGAATATATTTTGAATTTGAATCTCCTTCGATAATTAAATATCTCGAGCTTCATATGGGGAATTTATTTACAGCTCGATTTGCTGACTATCATTTTAATGAGTCGGTTTTCCCAACAGTAGGGGGAGAAAATAAATAGCTAGAAAAAGAAATAAGTTGGAATGAATTATCATTATCTTAGTTTGATCCACGTACTCAACAATGTGAACTATAAGTTCAAAGGATAATTCGTTTAGCAAATCAATTGCCAGATGATTTTGCCGACTCTAAAAGAACGACTAAGTAACATATACCAGCTATGAATGCTCCGATTAAATTTGATGTCCTAGAAGGACAAACTCTAGTTGCTAATGAGTCTAACTTACGCCTGTAGCGTGGTAGACAAATAGGTTCCAAAGATAAAAATCCTCGAAAAATAAAATGAGCTATATTATATGATGGTCTAATTGAGGAATTAACGTATTATGAAAATCTCTAGAAGAGATTAAAAGGTCTCCAACAGATACATTGACATGACTCAGGTACCTGATAATAAAGAAATCTCAATAGATTATGCCATGTCTGATAATAAATGGAACTAAAATCAACTCGACGTCGATAATACATTTGCATGCAATATAGCACTAAAGATATTGACGTGAATCATGAACTATTGTCAATTGGACAATGTAAACAAAGAAATGATTGGCTAAAATATAGAGAGACAATTGAGGCAAAAATAAAATCTCTTTCGAAAGGAGAAGTATTCGAGCCTATAGTTCATACACCGTAAGGTGTAAAGCCCGTAGATATAAATGAGTCTTTGAGAAAAAAGAGAAATGAAAAAGGGGAAATTGTAAGATATAAAACTCATTTGATTGCACAAGGATTCTACAAAGACCTAGAATCGATTATGAGGAAACACACTCCTAGGTGGTGGATGCAAAAGATTTTTATTAGTCTTGCAATAAAAGACTTAGTTTCCACCTAATGGATGTTGTTACATCCTATTTGTATGAGCCTCTTGATAATAACATTTACATGAAACTTTCAGAAGGATTTAGACTGCAAAAACAGTTAATTCAAGTTCTCGAGAACACTATTCAATCAAATTGAACTTATCTATTTATGAAAATTGGGTGCATATTGTATAATCGCCTCAATGAATACTTATTAGCGGAAGGCTATAAGAATGATTCAATTTCCCCGAGCATTTTTATTAAGAGATTTAGCTCTGGATTTGTCGTTGTTGTTGTTGTTGTTGTTGTTATTGTTATGTATGTTGATGATTTGAATATCGTTGAGACTCGCGAAGAGATCTCCTTAACAATGGAATCCTTGTGCATCAATCGACATACACAGAAAAATGTTTAAAGAGACTTTACATGCATAACGCATATTCTTTGATCACCCTTATGGTTGCTAGGTCTCTTAATGTAAACAAAGATCTATTCTGCCCTCGAGAAAGGGTGATGAATTCTTGGGCCAAAAGCACCATATATATATATATATTAATTGATCTGGAAGCATCATATCTTAGTTGGTCCAGAAATACTATCTAAGTGCTACGATACCATTACCTTTAGATCTTTCAAAACTCGATGCCTTTCCAGACATGTAAATAATTGCTATACACGAGGCAAAGCCGAAATATGTGTTTGGCTAAACATATCCAGAAGATATGTGAATTGCTTTCACAAGATAAGATGCAAGCTATCTTGTGTAGAGATAATGCAAAATTTATAACTCAAGGTGGATACATCAAATGTGACAAAACGAAACATATTTCTTCAAAGTTTCGTTTCTCATAATCTTCAGAAAAATAGTATTCGATGAATCCTTTCAAGCCGTTATTTGTAAGATCTATTCACTAGTGCATAGTCTACTTCAACATTTGAAGATTATATTCAAGATTGAATTATGAAGATTCAAAGATCTTATGTGATTTTTTCATGAGGGGGAGTAAATACGCGTTGCACTCTTTTTCCCTTAACCGAGGTTTTGTCCCAATGGGTTTTCTTGGTAAGGTTTTTAATGAGGCAACATATTATGCGTATCAAAGATGTGTGTACTCTTTTTTCTTCACTAAGAAATTTTTCCCCACAGGGTTTTTACCTTAGTAAGGTTTTAATGAGGCACATTATCTTCATGGATATCCAAGGGGGAGTGTTATGAATATCTTTATTTATGGTGGATATCCATATATTAAATGAGACTTTAATGTACTTTATTATTAGGGCTTAATACACAACCCTACTTTAAGAATATAATACAAGTCTCTCTTTCTCCCATCTTGTTCTTGTTCATCTATTTTATTATTGCTCTTTACTTTATTCACAACAGTACCTAAATTATTTAAAATTCCTTTTTTTATTTGACCAAAGGTGGGTATCCACCGCCGATAACAGTGACTAATCCTCTCACTACGAGCACTTTCACTAAGAGGTAAACGACTGACCATGAAATGTACTTTATTCCCATAAGTAGAGATTGAACTATTTATAATTCTTTTAAACTTTCAAATAGAGAATTATTATGCATTTAAACACATTTAAAAATATGGTATATAAGATATAATAATATTAATAATGCTTGCCTAATAATTCTACCTTATTTTTTTAAAAAAAGCTACCTTACTTTTAATGGATGAATTTAGAACGATCAACAAATTGTTATATACTACTAAGCCATTGCCAGAGCTAGATAAGTTGGGTGTCAATTTTTGGGAAAATATTTTTATATGTATTTTATATAAAAATTATAAAATAAAAAATTAACATCATTTTAGAAAAATAGTAACGCTGATTTAAAAATTAATTAAAATTTTATAAAAGAAATTGACACCCACAATTTGATTCTATATAATTTTAGTAAACTATGAGCTAATATTCAATTTTTTTATTAAGTAAAGATAATTACATTCTTAAGGCAAATGCTGAGATTCGAATTTATACGATATGAGACAACATGAGTATTTTTGATCACTCGACCAAGACAAAGGAGAGGGCAAGGAGATGGGAACACCATTAATTTTTAATGACTTTTTAAATAATTATTAAAAATCTTAAGGACTCGACATACAATTAATTATATTTTAAAATAAAATTTAAATTTAATTTGAATAATTTATTTAAAAAATTATTATTCAAGTAAAATAGTTTAAGTTTCAGATCTGTTATAGAAGCTTTATTTAACTCTTCAAAGGTATCAAATATAAATCCAGAAATACACAAATATTAGACGCAGCTCATGCACCAGGACAAATCATAACTCGATGCATTCTCCGGTCACAATTCTCCATATCCGACATTATTTTTAATCACCAAAGAACAAAGCCCTTTTCTTCTATAAAAATCTAACCTTGATTTCTTCGCTACTCATCTAGATTCCTCTTTGTATCTTTAAATTATGGTTGATTATACGTCGAGTCATTGAGCTTTTAATAATTATTTTAAAATTATTAAAAAATTAATAGTATGTAAGTAGTATGTATCGTCCGTTCTAACTTTTTTTTATTTTTAATAGAGGCGAAAAAGAAAAATAGTTTGTATGGGTTTCGCGTAATTTCATAATTGTTCTATATTGCTCCAGATCCTTAAAACGTTTTTTTAATAATTTACTATTCATATGTATATATTACTGCATACAGCAATGTCTTAAAAATATTAGGAAAAACCAACAATGTTTTGGTTAAACCGAACTTTATAATACCACCAAAATTTAAGTTTAGATCTTTAACAATCTCTCATCTCTAACGTAATGAAAATTATATCAATGTTTGTTCAAAAAAATTATATTAATAGGCATGGCTTACCATATCAGCCATGATCCAAACCAATAAAAATCATCTACTTAACTATTTTTCTCATAATTTTTTCAAATAGTGAATTTTCACTCATTTTTTTACGCCATTTAAAAAACATTTTTTTAAGTTATTATATTATTGAATTGTGAAATGGAAAATAGTGATAAATTAAATAACTTTTATTAGATGAGATCATTGCTCATGTGATAAACTAGACCCATAATACAAATTCTCTTACGTAATAATTCATAATATATATATATATATATATATTACGTGGATAATACGTTCTCATGACACACATTTATTAAACCCAGTCACAGATAATTAAGGACTAACTATTATATATCTAAAGACGAACTTAGTTGTCTCAAATTGGGCCAACATTTTCTTTTCATTGGTAAGAACTTTTGACGAAATTTTCAACCCCATTTTTATATTTCAAGCACGAAATCAGGAAAAGTCTTCTATTTTTTTTAGACATTGAATTTTTATTAAAAAAACTATAAAATATATCACAAATACAACGCACCCAGAAAGAAAAATAACGATGATTGATCTACCAAAATCTCATACAAAATTCTAAAGGTGCGAAGAAAAGTAAATACTTTCATAGAGATTATAGCATACCGTTAAAATTCAGAAGCCTTCCTGAATCTCCTTGTCTCTATCCAAACAAGATGCTTTACAGGGTGAAAAAAGAGTGGTGATCGAACCAAACTATCAGGCCGATTACTCCGCTACCTAGATCTGATTACATCAGCAAACAACCATCAACCGAGTTGAGATCTATCTTTCTATAACCACCGACAAATTCATAATTAGAAACTAGAGCCGTGAAGATCTCTGTTCGAGCACCAAACGATTGCTAAGGCATGCTGAAATTATGCCAAAATGACAGATGAAACGAATCACAAAAAAATAAAGAAAAAGCATGCCACAAGGGCAGAGGGAACGCATGCCACAAAAGTATAGATTCTTATTAAAAATATAAAAAACAAAAAAATGTTAAACTCGATGGTCGACAACAAATATTTGTTGGAAAACGCCGGTACACCCCATGGCGCAACGGAAAAATTATCCGGCGTAATCCACCAGTGATCCATGTACAAGGGACGAATTCGGGGTGATAAAGGATGAAAAATATTACCTCAAGTAATCTGGAATTCCGCAACGAGTATAAGAGAATCCAAATCGAATCCGAGATGTCACAGCAGCATTCCGACCTCTACGCAGTCCACCCGAATAAAACGAACAAATTTTCTCTTTTCTAACTGTTTAGAGAGGATTTCGAAAAAGAGGGATATATGGCTGCTAGACCTTATGCCTTTTATATAGCATTTAAAAACCTAATTCTAATTAAATTGAGATTCTTTAAATATACAATATATTTAACCAAATATAATTAAATATGTAGAATCTGATTCTACTTTAATTAGGTTTCTTTTAGAGATATATATATATATATACTTTAATAATATTTGATAATTACAATAACTTATCAAATATTAACATGTATATATATAAACGAAATTATCCATAATTATAATAATTATAACAATTTCGGTTTCTCACTAATTACGTATACAACAAGTTTGTACACATGCTATCTAGTCGATATTTGTTCGTTTCAATCATAGGGTGTGACCCTTGTAGGTTCATGTAACGTTAGCGGTAATATCCAGAACAATTCTAATATTACAAGCAATGAGTGGCATCTAGCAATACACATTGCTACCTAAGTTACGTGAAATCGTGGTTCGATTTAACCTTTTTTCGTGATTAACTTCTTTTATGTATTTCATCATTTTGTCCTCATATCTAGATCGGACACAAGTCATGGATTAGTCACACTTGTATAGTCCATCTAATGTTTCTTGATAGCTTGAGTAGACTATTATAAACGAATAACTATGATATCTCATATCAATTTATTCGAGAATGGCCATGCATTTTCTAGTCTCACTCAATCAAGTGGCCTATGATATTACTCCTATTATGTAGGAGGGACAAATCCTATCTTGATCAACCATATTTCGCTACATGGATTATGACATATCCAATATCAGTCTTTATAGTGTAGTCAGTTACGACACACGTTTGGCCGTATCAAAATATGTCACTCACGATGTTGAAATAATGATGATCTCAAGTCTGAGGATCATACATATAGTTATCACCATGAGCAATGTTGTAACTGTCACATAATAATCCAAGAAACATGCTCATAGCGGGTCAGTCCAGTATGTCGTTCTCTAACACATACTTATGTATTGATTTTGACATCTCCATGTCAATGACAACACTTTGTCATCAATCAACTACATATTAGTCTTAATACATTATTGTTGTCCAAGCCCACAATAATTCTTGACTAAGGACATTCAAGAATAACTATATTATTCTAAGGCCTTTATTATAATTCAGTTTATTTATAGATACACAGAATAAGACTGAAATAATAACAATGACTTCTTATTAATAAACAAGATAAAATAAGTATGTCTTTTACAACCATTTCATAATTAGTCTTTGAGCATACTTCAATAATATTAAGATTAATTATTGATCACCGTCCAAAAAAATAAAAACAAGGAGGCTGCCGCGCTGAGGGGCAGAGAAAAAATTAGGGTAAAACCCTCAGGAAAGTCTTATATTGAATAAGAAAAAAAATTACAATATTATTTAATAATATAAATATATAAACATTTTAAACTTTTTGTTATATAAATTGCTAGTAAAATGTATAACATTATAATCACAATTTAATGAGTGTGTAATTGCATGACATTCTTAAATCATTGTCGAAATTTTAAATTGGTTCAAAACGATTCAATTTACTTTTCAAAGTTTTAATATTTCGCCAATTAAATTCTTCAATTAGTCTAGTCAAATATGTATGGATTTATTGAATGTAAAAAAACATATAATTAACATTTATATAGCTATTAACATGTCAAATTTAAACCTATACTATGTTAAATCTAAATTAATATTTAATGATTAAACTAACGATTTAACGAACTATAAGATTTTATTAAATAGTATTGATTTAGTAAACGAAGAAATTAATTATTTTCAATGAGAAGTTGGATCGTAATTATATAAAGGGTAAACATCACATATTGGTCACTAAACTATTTTTGTTTTCTTGTTTTGGTCACTAAACTATTATTTTTCGTAAAATAGTCACTAATATTTTTTTTTCTATTTTGGTCTCCTATGATTAAAAAGATCACGAAAAAACAGAAAGCGGGACTAGTTTAGTGGCCAAAATAGGAAAAAGGAAATAGATTGGTGACCAAAACATGAAAAAAGTAACATTAGTGACCAAAATAAGAAATAATATAATGTTAATGAAAATTTTTGAATAAAATAATAGTTTAGTGACCCATGGTGATGTTTACCCTTATAAAAACGGATTATACGGTCTATTTGATTGAAATGTACCGACAAGGTGCTTATGGCCAATGGAAAAAAAAAAAACCCCGACAAGGTACTCGAAATTTCATGCTGCTTATGTGACTACATGAACTGATCCCCGGTTGCATTTACCCACGTGTCGTGTTTCCATTGGCTGCACAATCAATCTTCTTCAACCTTTTGCTTATAAAGCCGCAATCCCCTGAGCTTTTCTTACTAGCCATAAGCAAAGAGTTTTATGCTTTTTTCTTTATGCAAAACGCAACCGTTGAAAGAGAGATATGGGATCGGAAGAAGCACCAAAGTCACCGGAAAGTGAAGTCACTAGCATGAGTTTCGAGGAGACGGAGCTGACTTTAGGACTGCCGGGGGAGGGACGGTCATCGGCGGCGGCGGTCAAGTGCTCTACAAAGCGCGTATTTGTTGAGACCGTCGTTGATCTTAACGTCGCTGTTTCTAAATCCGGGGCCGGAGAATCTCCTCCTGCCAAGTAAGGCTGCCAACTTCCCTTTTGCTAATTATTAATTTTTTTTACCGATGTTAGAATTAGATTAAGAATTCATTTTTTTATTTTGTTTTCAAACTATATTAATCACCTTGAATATGGTATGTATTTTTGCTAAATTAAATGATATTAATTATAAGTATTGACGAGATAGAATCGGTTGACACAATATAAAAAGTATAGATTAACCTTTGGAGAAAAATAAAGAAACTATGCAATCTATATATTTATTTATATTACTTTGTAAATTATTTTTAAAAAATATCATCATAAAGGAGTTATTTGTGTGTATGGGTATTGAAGGGCACAAGTTGTGGGTTGGCCACCGGTGAGATCATGTAGAAAGAAGGCTCTAAACGAGAGCTTTAAGTACGTGAAAGTAGCCATGGATGGAGCTCCATATCTACGGAAAGTCAACTTACAAAATTATTTCGATTATCAGGGACTGTTCAAAGATTTAGAGCAACTGTTCAATTGTTCCACAATTGGTGAGTTTGAGATTTATTATTATTATTTTTTATTTTTAGTTTGGGGTAATTGTCATATCAGTCGATGTGGTGGTTTAGGTGCTAATGGAGAGGAGAGCAAAGTTATGGATGGGGTGCAAAGAATGGAGTATGTGACTACCTATGAAGATAAAGACAGTGATTGGATGTTAGTTGGAGATGTTCCTTGGAAGTAAGTTTCAAAAACATTTACTCACATAGTATTTGGACAATCAGAGAAGCTCCAAAGAGATGTCTTGGATAGCTTGTAGATAGATTACTAAATTGAAAACTCAAATTTTGATTGAAACAGGATGTTTATCGAATCATGCAAACGTATCCGTTTAATGAAATGCTCGGAGGCCGCCATCTTAAACTTAGGGAATTATATAGGTACACATGAACATTGATTCACTGAATATGACTAACCCTATATTTGTTTACTTGAATTCTTTTAATTTCTTTGATGAATGAAACTTTGTATTAACGTCAATTTATTTGGTGCAGCATCAAGGGGTTCTTCTTTGTCTCTAAAAGGTTTATGATTAGTGTTGTAAATGAATAGAACGTTAAATGAATTTGTTCGTGTAGTTTATTAAGCTAAATAAATGTGTATGAACAAAAAATATGTTTGTTTATGTTTGAATAGAGGGGTGTTTTGATAGTTTATATTCACAAACAAACTCGTTTATAAACTTATTTATTGGTATATCTATAAGCTCTTTTATTTAAAGTTATATTTTTCTTGTAAAAGATACTTAAAAATGTTTATGTTTGATTATTAGATCTAGGAAACAAGAAATATGTTTATTTAGGAGTATTATTCATGAAAAAAAAATTTAATTGATCACATACATGTTTAATTATAAGTTCTTGAACATATTGACGAATGTTCGTTTAGTGTTCGTGAACATACTTGTTTAATATGTTCGCAAACATTAAACAAACGAACATAAACTCATATAATTTTAAATAAATGCATAAGAACACAATTTTGAAAATTTAAACAAATACGAACAGAACACAGATAAGCTTATAAATAAACAAACGAACATGAACAAATGTAGGTTAAGTTAAACATCGATGAAACTTAATATTATTTGATAGAGGGACCAGTTAAGAACATCTAAATTTATAGAGATCAACAATAAATTATACATTTTTGAAGAACAAATTAAGAACAATTTTACTATTGTTTTAATATATTTTTTCTCAAATTTTAAATTTTTTGGGATCATAATGTTAGAATGGCTTCATATGGTTCGTGGTTAAGAACCACGTTCTCACCATGTGTGTTGCCCACGTTCCACTATCACATTTTGGCAGTGATGGTGGACGTGGGATAATGGTTCATTTAAGGGTGGTTTTTGATGGTACAAACCGCTATAATACCCCATTAGTCAAGGTCTTTAAGCACAGAAAACACAAGCAATTCATTTTGCACAAAGTATTCCATCTAGTGATGTTCTCGAGTGCTTAGAAGATCCTTGACATTTTAGTTTTTTCGTGTAGTCGAATTCGCTATATTCGACGGTGGTTCGAGGTGTTGCTACGGTGGTTTCAAGTGTTCGACGGTGGTCCGATGTACTTGATGGTGGTGCAACCATATCTCAATTTGGCATACGGTTTTGGCAATAGCTGGAGGTATTTATGAATTTCGATCTTTTTACTGTGTTTTGCTCGATTTATGCTTACATTTGGTATCAGAGACAGGTTAAATCTTTGCCTTGTTGTTTTAGAGTTCATATGTTTCTCAAAATTAAAATGCCATGTTGATCTTCAAATTCTTAAATTTTGAGAAAAATTATGTTGCTAGCTTTTGTTTTAAAATCGTAAGATTTTATTAAATTAATTTCCATAATTTATTAATGATTTTATTAAAAATAAATTTTAGAAATTATTATTATATGTGCCTAAATTACGAGATGATATATAACTTATCTAGTAATTAGTTATATACATAAAGTTAGGTATATAAAACTTTAAGTCTTATTGCATAAGGTATTAAGCAATAAAACTATAGAATATATGTCTAGGGATCCAAATAATTTATTTAAGTAGAGAATTAACCACAACAACTTTAATTAAATAAAATTACGGTAAGGATCCCATAAGGACTAGACATAAAATGTTGCATAATGAATTAGCAACAACTTTAAATAAAGTTTAGGGTTAATATCTAGCTAAGTGATTTTAATAATTTTATTTAGTTAAAGACTAGCCACATCATCTTTAGTTAAATAAAATTACTAAGGTTAAAAATCACGTAAGGAAAGTTTAGATATTAAATCCCATTACAAAACTTATTAAGGTAAAAACTATTAGATGAATTTTTATAATTACCAACAGGAGTTATGAAAATAAATTTAATAATTTTTATAAAGGATAGAAAATAATTCTATCATAAAATGGATCTAATCGAATTAAAAATTTAGCCCACATGTAATTTTTATGTCACTAGATTCATTATTTACATAATTTGCATTGGTAAATTATGACTTATGTTTGCCTCAAATTTATGTTAAACATGTATGTCAATTTATTTTGCAGCATTACAACCTATGAATATGTATGATAATAGAGTAGATATCCCTGAATTAACCAGTAGAACTTTAAGTTCTGGAATGAGGGTATTCTTCTTCAATTGGGGTGTATGGATATTGACTATGCTATAAGGAAATCCGAGCCACATATCACTGACACCGGCAATCGGGTTGATCTTGCTCTATATGAAAAATGTGAGCGATACAATCGCTTAAGTATTATGTTCATTAAGAGCAAGGTTCTTGCTGATGTTCATGGTTCAATTGAGAATCATGAGAATGTCAAAGAGCTATTAATGGCTATAGAGAAACAGTTTTAGACTTCTCAAAAGTCATTAGCCAGCACCCTAATCATTGAAGTTCACATCAATAAGATGCGAGATTTGGCAGCTCGACTTAAGGCACTTGAGGTTGAAATGTCTAAATCTTTTCTGGTGCATTATATATTGAACACTCTTCCTCCTCAATATGGGCCATTTAAGACCTCTTGTAACACATATAAAGATAAATGGCCTATTGATAAACTTTTGACCATGTGTGATTAAGAAGAGGGTAGGCTCATATTGGAGATGGGAGAGAGTGCGCTGACAATTACTCAAGGAAAGAGATCAGTCCAAGCCAAGCAAAAGGGGAAGGCTAGAATGCAACCCTAAGCTGACATAAAAAAAGAGTTCACGTGTTTCTTCTATAAAAAGAAGGGACACATGAAGAAGAACTGTGTCAAGTATAAGGGCTGGCTTGAGAAGAAAGGTAAATCAATCCCACTTGTTTACTTTGAGTCAAACATTGTTGATGTTAATTATAACACATGGTGGATTGATTCTGGTTCTACAATCCATGCCTCAAATTCCTTACAGGGATTAAAAAAACCTAAGGGAACCAGTGGGAGCTGAGCGACACATCTATTCATGAAACAAGATGCAGTCGCATGTGGAAGCTATTGGGACCTGTGAATTAGTGCTTAGTAGTGGCTTTGTTTTAATTTTAGAAAAGACTTTTTATATTCCTAGTTTTTCTAGAAATTTAATTTCCATTTCAAGACTTGCACCCTTGGGGTATTGTTTTAATTTTTCAAATGTTGGTTTCAATTTATTTTATAAATCTGAAATTGTTGGAAATGGAATTTTATGTGATGGTCTTTAATTTATTGATTTACAAAATAATACCACTCATAATGTTATGCACACTCAAACTGGTACTAAACGTTGTGTTATAAATGAAGATTCCTCTACTTTATAGAATCGAAGATTAGGACACATCTCCATTGAAAGGATTAAAAGACTAGTAAATGACGGGGTACTCATTACCTTAGATTTTACTGACTTTGATACTTGTGTAAACTGCATTAAGGGCAAGTAGACTAACAAGTCAAAGAAAAGTACCAAGAGGAGTTCGACTATATTGGAAATTATCCATTCTGATATATGTTGCCCAGATATGGATGTGCAAGGTCAGAAATACTTCATCATTTTCATAGATGATTACTCATGGTTCATGTATCTCTACATGCTTCATCATAAAAGTGAAGCGTTAGATGCCTTTAAGGTTTTCAAGGCTGAAGTAGAGAAACAATGTGGTAAGCAAATAAAGATTGTGAGAACCGATAGAGGTGGTGAGTATTATGGTAGATACACTGAGGATGGACAAGCACCTGGTCCATTTTCAAAGTTTCTTCAAGACAATGGTATAGTTGCACAATACACCATGCCAGGTTTGCATGATCAGAACGGTGTTACGGAAAGAAGAAACCGAACTTTAATGGATATGGTGCGAAGTATACTTAGTAGCTCTAAGCTTCCTAAGTCTTTATGGGTTGAAACTCTCAAGACGACTGTGTATATATTAAATCGGGTTCCAACCAAGGCTGTCCCAAAGACACCTTTTAAGTTATTCAAAGGTTGGAAATCGAGTTTACGACATATAAGCGTATGGGGATGCCCGTCTGAAGTGAGAATTTATAACCCACAAGAAAAGAAACTGGACCCAATGACCATTAGTGGGTATTTCATTGGATATGCTGAAAAGTCCAAAGGTTACAGATTCTATTGTCCATCTAACAACACTAGAATTGTGGAATCAAAAAATGCAAAATTTCTTGAGAATGACTCAATTAGTGGGAGTGATTTGTCTTGGGATTCAATACCCGTAGATCAACCATCCACTTCAAGTGAGAGATTGGTTATCATATATAACACCCCTCAAGCTCAACCGGGTGTTGAACAACCAATCAATGAAGTTCTACAACCTGCTGAAAATACTCCGGTAGATCAAGTTGTTCAAGAAAATCCAGAAATTATTGAACAACAAGTTGAACAACACGATCCACAAGAAAATGTTGGTTCGATATTAAGGAGATCTGGTAGAGAACGAAAATCAGCAATTTCTAGTGATTATTTTGTGTATTTACAAGAATTTGACTATAACGTTGGAGCTGAAAATAATCCTGAGTCATTTTCACAAGCAATGAGCTACAATGAATCAACATTATGGTATGATGCTATGAAGGATGAGATGAATTCTATGAAAAGCAACGAAGTTTGGGATCTTGTATCGTTGCTTGATGGTGTAAAAGCCATTGGATGTAAATGGGTCTTTAAAACAAAAAAAAGACTCAAAAGGCAACGTAGAAAGATATAAAGCAAGACTCGTTGCTAAAGGATTCACTCAGCGAGAAGGAATCGATTACACTGATACTTTTAGTCCAGTATCTAAGAAAGATTCCTTACGCATTGTGTTAGCATTAGTAGCTCAATTTGACCTTGAGTTACAACAAATGGATGTGAAAACCGCCTTTCTTAATGGTGACCTAGAGGAAGAGGTATACATGAAACAACCTGAAGGATTTTCCTCTAGTGATGGTGAAAATTTGGTTTGTAAGTTAAAGAAATCTATATATGGATTGAAACAAGCCTCCCGTCAGTGGTATTTAAAATTAAATGAAGTTGTCTCTTCATTTGGTTTTGTTGAGAATATTATGGATCAATGTATATACCAGAAGGTCAGTGGGAGAAAAATTGTTTCCTTATTCTATATGTAGATGACATTTTACTTGCAACAAATAACAGAGGTGTGCTACATGAGGTGAAACAATTCCTTTCTAAGAATTTTGATATGAAAGATATGGGTGATGCATCTTATGTCATTGACATTAAAATTCATCGTGATAGACATAAAGGTGTCTTAGGTCTATCTCAAGAAACCTATATCAATAAAGTTTTAGAAAGATTTCAGATGAAAGATTGTTCACCTAGTGTTGCTCCTATCGTGAAGGGTGATAAGTTCAATATGAACCAATGCCCGAAGAACAAATTTGAGAGGAAGCAAATGAAAAACATTCCATATGCTTCTGCTGTTGGAAGCCTGATGTATGCTCAAGTCTGTACAAGACCTGGCATTGCATTTGTCGTTGGGATGTTAGAAAGATATCAGAGTAATTCGGATATGGACCACTGGAAAACTGCAAAGAAGGTTTTGAGATATCTCAAAGGGACAAAGGAATACATGCTTACGTACAAACGATCTGACCATTTGGAGGTGATTGGCTACTCCGATTCAGACTTTGTTGGTTGTGTTGATTCACGAAAATCAACATCGGATTACATATTTATGTTTTCCAGCGGAGCTATATCTTGGAGGAGCGTCAAGTAGACATTGACTGCCATTTCTACTATGGAGGCTGAGTTCGTTTCGTGTTTTGAGGCTACCTCACATGGAGTATGGTTAAAGAGTTTCATTTCTGGGCTTAGACTTGTGGATTCTATTCCTAGGCTATTAAGGATATATTGTGACAATTTAGCTGTTGTCTTTATGGCTAAGAACAACAAAAGTGGAAGTCGAAGTAAACACATCGACATTAAGTACCTAGCCATAAAAGAATGTGTTAAAGAAAAGAAAATGGTCATTGAGCACATTAACACTGAGCAGATGTTAGCTGATCCTTTGATTAAAGGCATGCCACCACATAAATTTAAGGATCATGTTGTCACTATGGGACTTGTTCCCACTTTGTAAATTTTCGTTGTAAGAACGATTATGTTGAAACTCTAATAAAGTTTGATATTTCTCATATATGTTGTGTACACATTAAGTTAATTTTTTCGAGAAATGTCACTAAATTTTGGACCAAGAATAAATAATGGGTTTATTCATTAAGTGTTTGGGCTAAAGCGTTGAGACTTGATGTATTGTGATACATGGAAGATACTACTCAAATCCTAAGAGAAAATATCGCCATGATTCATACATTATGTTTCGACTTTAAGTATTCATGGACAATACAAACCAAGTGGGAGAATGTTGCCCACGTTCTCACCATGTTTCTATTACATGCATTTCAATGCATGTGTGTTGCCCACGTTCCACTATCACATTTTGGCAGTGATGGTGGACGTGGGATAATGGTTCATTTAAGGGTGGTTTTTGATGGTACGAACCACTATAAATACCCCATTAGTCAAGGTCCCTAAGCACAGAAAACACAAGCAATTCATTTTGCACAAAGTATTCCATCTAGTGAGGTTCTTGAGTGCTTAGAAGATCCTTGGCATTTTAGTTTTTTTTCGTGTAGTCGAATTCGCTATATTTGACGGTGGTTCGAGGCGTTGCTACGGTGGTTTCAAGTGTTCGACGGTGATCCGACGTACTCGACGGTGGTGCAACCACATCTCAATTTGGCATACGGTTTTGACAATGGCTGAAGGTATTTATGAATTTCGATCTTTCCGCTGTGTTTTGCTCGATTTATGCTTACACATAACCTTATCAATCTCTTCAACATTCAATCACTACGTCCGAATTCAATTCGTTTATTGTTAAAATTGTTTTATCAATTGCAGAGGCCAACAAAAAGTTGTCATGTTATTTTGGGGTGTTTATTAGGCCCAGCCACAGATGAAAACAATTTGCTTTGTTTTTTTTAATTTTTCTGATTGTATTCGGATGATGTATTTAATGATGTGATTTATATATGTTATAAGTAACATATATAGTTATCTTTCTCTAAAAAACAGATCCAATCGTTTTTCAAAATAACATTTAACAATAATTGATTCTGAATTTATAATATTAATAATAGGATAATAAAATTAAAACACCATAAAAGAATTATAAAATACAACTATGACGTTGTAAAATATATAAATAAACAACCTATCGTTATTATTAAGCTTCTTGTAAAAAGATCGTCATTATTTAGCTATACAAATACAGCGCTCTGATTTAACCGAAAAGAGAAATGAAACCAACCCCAATGCGTTTTTGGTTGATTTTAACAGCCCAAACGAGTGTTTGTCGAGCTTTTTTTTTTTTTTTTTTGCTAAACAGCCAATGATTGATCACTAAATGAATATTTGTTTATTATTTTTTATTTCCAAACGAATGTTTGTTGGCAGCTGAAATTTTCAATTTTTAAAAACAGCCGCTGCAACCCAACTAAAATTTAGGCGCAGTAATGAAAAACGCTGACCCTTCAAAATCTGGCCATGAAAAATAAATATTACCGTTGCTTTGCAATCGCCGATGTTAATTAAGCTATTGGATTGAAAATTAAATACTTATTTGAAAAAAAAATTAGACACATTCTTAAATTTTAGATCTGCCGCTGATACATGAGCTATGTAAACTTAGTTTATATAAGGCTTAAATGTTAGAAAGGTGTCTAAACTATACATTTTTCCAGTTTGGTGTCTAACATTTTATTCCATAACACCAATCAGGTTTTTCAGTGAAAAATGTAAAAAAAATTCTGTTATCCAATTAAAACATTGCACGTGACATATTTATGGTATTTTTTATTTTTTAGAAATCAGAAAAGATTTAATTTTATAAAAAAAACTCAAACATTTAATTTCTCTAAAAACCACAAATCTTAAATCTCTAAATTCCCCCTCCCACCACCGATTCAATCACCACCGGCCACATTGCTTTTGTTGGACCCTATAACTGAAAATTCCATCGTTCCGTCGTCGAAAATAGACGAATAAACTGTCGATTGCTCCGTCGACGAACATCAAACAATAAAGAAAATTTTGGGGTGGGGATGCCGAATGGTGAGGTACTCAAAGCTTGGTGGTGAAGGGTGAACCACCGATTGTGAGGGATACCAGACGGCGAGAGGTTGTGATTTGAGGGTTTGATTGAAAGATATTAAAACTTTGGGGTTTTTTAAGAAATTTATATTTTTAAAGAAATATAGAAATTAAATAAATAAAAAACTAGGCCACATGTCATGTTATAATTGGTCGACGATATTTTTTTAATGGCCGTTAACGGAAAAACCTAATTTGGGTTACAAAATAAAACGTTAGACACTAATTTGACTCGAAATAAATATTATGCACTAAACTGAAAAAAATATAATTTAAGCTCCTTCTTGATGATTAAGCCTTTATAAGTGTAATTTTAAGATTTAAGAGTTCTACTTAAAGTTTAGATATGATTTTAGAGTTTAGCCTTTGTAAGCAAAAATTAAAAATTTATACCCGTGTAAAGTGTTCATCAAACCCTACCTGCATAGTTTTCTTTCTAGCCTTGGTGTCTCGTCTTATCTTTATTTATTATTTTTTTATTTTTTTGCCGGTGACAGTTTAGTCTTGATATTGATCGTCGATCGTTAACCGTCGATGATCCATCGTTTCATTTCATCTCTCATTTTCCATTGACTTTTTTTATTTTTCTTTTGTTTTTTAGTTTTTAATAAATAACTTGGCTTTTATGGCACACCTTACTCTACGTTTTGGTACATTTTTTTTCTATCTTTCAACACAAGTTTCTTTTCTGGTCATGCTTTCATTTGGTTTTCTATTAATGTTGGGTTTGACGTCGCCACGATTGACCAAGACGTCGCTATTTTAAAAATCTTGTGATTTTCCTGTTTTGGACCCTCAAACCGAATTTTGATACGTGCTCACAATTATCGTTTTTTGTTTGCGTTTGTGTTATGGTAATGACTATATTTTCAACGTGCCTTATTGTAATATGCATTTTATGTTATTTGTTGATGGTTTTATCTTTCATCGTAGATATTTGATGATATTTGTATCTATCTTTTGTTACGAGCCTTTGAATTGAGTTTTTACTTTTTTGTATGGCCCTATTATGATCTCGATACGCTAGTTTTTTGTTTTAATGGTTATAGAAATATGTCTAAATTAAGTATTTTTATTTACTGAATTGTAAACTTTCATTGTAATTTTAAATAAATCTATACAATAAATAATTATATGTAATTCTCACGTGACTTTCCAAACATACTTTAAATGATTCCTTCCTTTCGCATACTAGTAAAAACATAAATAGTTTTAAAAAACTTGTTATTGCATATGGAAATCCAAATCAGTGAAATCAATAGTGCTTATCAATTAATTGAACCATGTCTAGATCAGTTAATCCAAAACATAAATAACGGTGAATTTAACATTAATATTTATTTCTTTTAAAATCCATATTTTTTTAGTTTTAATTAAGTTTGATCCTCAATATTTCAAAAGAGTTACATCATATTTTCACAAAATTGTTAACTGAAATATTAAAATTTTAACAGTTTTAAGTTGTCAGCTTATGTGGCACTCCACTTGTACTTCATGTTGATATTACACATTCATCTTATATGTCAGACCATCAATAATAATTAACAATATAAAAAAATTCAAAAATTTATAAAATACATGAATTGATTTGTGAGATATTATATCAATAGTGTTAAAATTATATTATATCATTTTAGTCACTATTTTTATTAGGAAAATAGTGATTCAAATCGATTTAAAGGTTAATGGTCTAGGGACAGAGCCAAAATCAAATGTCAGGGAACTTAAATATTTAAAAAGTGAGGGGGAAAATATATGATTAATCCCTTTTTTTAAAAAAATTACATTATAAAGGTAAAAAAATGGAGTTGGGGGCATGGCCCTCATGGGCCCCATGTAAATTCTTTTTAAACATTTTTTGTGTATGTAGATTGATGCACAAGGATTCCATTGTTAAGGAGATCTCTTCATGAGTCTCAATGATATCCAAATCATCAACATACACAACAACAACGAAAAATCCAGAGCTAAACCTCTTAATAAAAATACTCGGGAAAATTGAATCATTCTTATAGCCTTCCGTTAATAAGTATTCACTGAAACGGTTATACAACATGCGCCCAAATTGCTTTAATCCGTAAAAGATATGTTCAATTTTGTTGAGATAATCAATCAATGGTGTAAGGCCAAGAGGGGGTGAATTGGCAATTAAAAATTTGAAGGGAAGCAAATGAAAAATGAAAAATTGATGACACGAGAATTTATAGTGGTTCAAGCTTCTAACAAGCTCTACATCCACTACCTTAGCTCCCCGCTAAGAATTTTAACACAATTCACTATGAATCCCCCCCTTTTTAGGGTTAGGAGGAAACTGTTACAAACGATCAAAGCTTTCTACCCAAAGCTTGATCAAGATTCACTCTTTTACCAGAAATGATGGAAAATGAACAAATACCTCTTAAAGGTGAATAATTTGCCCCAATTACAATCTCACTCAACCAAACTTGAAATAAAATAAATACAATTTGATCACTCAAGTGGGTTACAATGGATTTGACTCTAATAAGCTCAAAGGGTTGGATTTTTGCTTGAATGCTTGAATGTTGTTCAATAGATGTTCAATAGTTGTTGTGGTAGCTTTGGATACTTGAATTTATACCCTCTCATTGATTTCTAACCGTTTGGTTGGTTGAGATCATCAATAGAGCCGTTGAGAACCATTTTTCCCGCAATAAATGTTGTTTGATGACCAACCGTATCAGTACACGAAGAGACATATCGGTACCTATCAAAAAAGAAAGAGTCGTTGTGCAATAGCGTATCGATACGCTTCAAGACGCATAAAAACAGATAAAGAGTAAAAATAGGGGCGTATCGATACGGTATAGCCGTATCGGTATGGTTTTGGCTCACTGGAATTTGAGATGAAAGATTGACAAAAATTGCATCGGTACGTTTATAGGGCGTATCGATACAGGTTAACTGATTTTTGAAGTTCACTAATTCCAATAACTGACAAGGCAACGATCATTTAATAAATGCAAAGATTTGAAAATCTTAAGACCTCGTATCGATACGGTGGAGACTGTATCGGTACGCTTAAGCAAGAACTGAAACCTAGATGAATGTTGTATCGAAACGGACATAGTCGTATCGATACGCATAACCTAAAATACAAGCCCAGATGAAGGCCGTATCGAAACGGTTTGCAAAATTAAAATTTCAGTAGTGAAAAATTGTATCGAAACACCTAAGGTGTATCAATACGCCTGGGTGTATTTGTTGAATTAGGCTTTGAAATACTTAGAAATATTTTTGGGTTTAAGTCTTAGACTTAGAAAAACTTTTTCTTGTCATTTTGTGAGACTTTTGAATACTTAGAAATTTATTTTCTTTTACAATTTGGTATTTAAACAATTTGTTATATCAAAATCGAATATAAGTTTTACAAATTTGATGGAATAATGTTCTCAAGAGCTTGAATTAACTACTTCTGCAGTCTAAATCCTTCCGGAAGTTTCATGTAAATGTTATTATCAAGAGGCTTAAACAAATAGAATGTAACAATATCCATTAGGGGAAGCAAAGTCATTTCATTTATTGTCAGACTAATCAAAATCTAAAAGTAGTTGCATCCACCACCGAAGAATATGTTTCTTCATAATCGATTTCGTGTCTTTGTGAGAATCCTTGTTCAACCAAACAAGCTTATATCTCATGATTTCCCCTTTTTGATTTCTTTTTCTCACAAAGACCCATTATATCTTACAAATACTTCACTCTTGAAAGAGATTTTAGTTTCGCATCAATTGCCACTTTCTATTTTGGCCAATTATTTCTTTATTTACATTGTCCAATTGACAATGAGTCATGATCCACATCAAAATCTCTAGTGCTATATTGCATGCAAATGTATTATCGACATCAATTTGATTTCAGTTCCACTTATTGCCAGACATGACATAATCTATTGAGATCTATTTATTATCAAGTACCTGAGTCATGTCAATATCTCTGTTAGAGACCTTTTAATCTCTTCTAGAGATTTTCATAATACGTTAATTCCTCAATAAGACCATCATAAAATATAGCTCATTTTCTTTTTCGAGAATTTTTATCTTTGGAACCTACTTGTCTACCACGCTACAGGGGAAAGTTAGACTCATTAGTAACTAGAGTTTGTCCTTCCGGGATATCAAATTTAACCAGAGCATGCATAGTTGATATATGTGACTTAGTCACTCTTTTAGGGTCAGCAAAATCATCTAGCGATTGATTTGCTAAGTTTTGTACATAAATTATTCTTTGAACATTCAGTTCACATTCATATTGTTGAGTACATGGATCAAAATAAGATAATGATAATTCACTCCAACTTATTTCTTTTCCCAACTGTATATTTTCTCCCCCTAATGTTGGGAAAACTGACTCATTAAAATGACAATCAGCAAATCGAACTATAAATGAATTGCCCATCAAAAGCTCATATTTTAATTATCGATGAGAATTCAAATATGATATATATTCCCAACCTCCTTTGAAGACTCATCTTTTTGCATTGTGGTGGAGCAATTAGAACATATACCGCACACCCAAAAATTCTAAGATAAGAAATATTCGGTTCTTGACCAAAAACAATATGTAATGGGAAAACTTATGATAATTTGTTGGCTTGATGCGAATTAGTGATGTTGCATATAAAATGGCATGTCACCAGCATTATCAAGATAAATTGACTTTATATGTTAATCAAGAAAATGTGCTCGTAATTTTATCAGCTGAGCAAGTAACCTTACAAACGCCAAGTTGCGAGTTGATAACAAGGATACATATGACCATCTAGTTGATGCATTAATTAAAACCGTAAAAATATCTAGATGATCTCTAAGAAGGGTGTATGGGCCCACATATATCACCTTGTATTCGTTCTATAAAATTAATAGATTCACAATCTATCTTAGCTAGTGATGGATGAATAATCAATTTGCTTTGAGAGCAAGCATCACATGAAAAATATTACTCTGAAGAATCTATCGATTCTTCAATGAATAACCACAAGAAGATTCAATAACTTTTTGCATCATAATTGAACCAGGATAACCTAACCAATCATGTCAAATAATAAAGTTATCAGTAAACTTCTGGTTTACAATAACATGAGCTTCAATTTTGTACTAATTATTGTGTAGTACAATCCGGATGATAATGCATGTAATTTTGTCAAGATTTTCTTATTTCCTTGAGTTATACTCGTAATATGGAGACAATCAGCATCCCTTTGACTAATAGTCTCAATATAATATCTATTTCTGTGAATATCTTTAAAATTCAATAAGTTATTTTACGACTTTGGCGAGTAAAACGCATTGTGAATATGGAATTGAGTTCCATTTGACAATAACATATTTGCGCTTCCCGAGCCTTTTATGATATTAGTACTTCCAGATCTAGTACTCGCATTATTCCCTTGCATTGTTAAATGGAAAAATATACATAATTACACACCTTTCCATATGTGTTTTGCTCCATTCACTTCGGGGAATGAAAAATATGTGCTTTGTACCATTCACTTCAAGGAATGAAAAATATTAAATATAACACATATAGAATCAATTATCTATCAAAGATAATGCCACAAGAACTTATTACTCTTCCGGAGCATTGATATTTTAGTACTTTGAGATATAATACTCACATTTTCCCCTTGTATATAAATAGGAAAAATATTTCTTATGCTTAAGTATAGTATGAGTACTTGCACTGTTTGCTAAGCATAAATCGTCACAATTCATTGCATATTTTATTCTGAAAGTAAACATATTCTTCAAAAGGTAATATTTAAATATATATATATATATATAATATGTAACACAAATTAACATAAAGCAAAATAAATAAATATTTTAACATATTTAAATATATAATATAAAAACATAAATAAATAACATGTAAAATAAATTAACATAAAGTAAAATAAATTAAAATATCAATAATTTCCTTTAGAGATTATAAGAAAATAAAATAAGTCGCGAATTATTCTTTTCAAGGGTTATGAGTAAATCAACAATATCCAATTGAGTTGGACCAATAACACCATAATTATTTTTGTAAACAAATTTTTTT
Organism: Hibiscus mutabilis; assembly: GCA_019671005.1. NCBI lineage: Eukaryota > Viridiplantae > Streptophyta > Magnoliopsida > Malvales > Malvaceae > Hibiscus > Hibiscus mutabilis. The sequence goes on from CM033715.1 coordinate 16,157,095, forward strand.
TATATTTTCTTTACTTTATCATTCATGATTGTGGATAAAAGGTCCATAATGCTTCGGCGTATGACAAGTACGAGATCAATGGTTTGTACCATTGCATAAAAAAATTACTTTCTTAATATATTATTGTCATTTTTATACACCCACTTCTGGTGGTTATAAGCATTCTTGAAATAATCATCTTGTTCACATCTATGTTCATGGCCTCAATTGCAATCACAATTGCTAATGTGGCATTTATTTTTTCCGCTTAAAATGTCACATTCACTTCAGGGAATAGAGCGGAGCCAATATGTCTTTAAAACCTTTTCACGATATTGTGTCTACAAGACAACATTAATTGTGTGAAAAGTGGAGTATGTTTTTCTTACATATCCTCATCAGTAATATTTTGACCACATAACTTCAATTGTGAAGTAATTTGAAACATAACAGAGTTATACTCGCTTACTGATTAAAATCTTACAATCTCAGATGCAACCAATCATATCGAGCTTTAGGGAGAATAACATTTTTCTGGTGGTCATATCATTCCTTTATATTTTCCAAAGAATAAGAGGATCTTTCACCGTTAAATATTCATATTTCAACCCCTCATGGAGGTGACGGCGAAGAAGTATCATGGCTCTGGCCTTATTTTGAGCGGATTTTGCATTCCTCTCTTTAATAGTGTTTCTCAGACCATCTGCATCTAGGTGTATTTCGGCATCTAAGATCCAAGATAGATAATTCTTTCAAAAAATATCAAGTGCCACAAACTCAATATTTGAAAGATCTGTCATTGATGTACTATAAAAGACAAACAAACAAATTAGATTAACTATAAATTAATAGAATAACGAATATGCCCAAAAAATTCTTTTAAGTCATATCAACATCTTTACAAAATAAATTCACAAGGTCCTTTAGAAACCTCCTTTGACACCTATAGCCTCGCAGAACGGGATGTCCAGCCAATATATTTGGATTAAACCAACATAATAGAGAACATATTAACTAATTAAATAACATGCTTTAGGCGTTAAATGAATATAACAAAACCTTTTATAATAAAACATGTTTTAGGTATTAAAAGAACAAAACATATAATCAATTTATTATTATTATGATTTTCAATCCAATAAAGTACCGCATTGAAATCTAGTTCATCCTCGGCGAACCATGAAGCAATCACACATTTTCATCACAATGTTTTGTGAACCTTTAAAAAGAATCATAATGTCAAAGTAAGATGAATAATAATAAAAATTAATCTCAAATATATACATATATATAAAGCAAAAGTAAATGAAAAAAATGTTGAGGTATAGCTTGTGGAACTCGGAAAACATCATTGTTAAATGACATATCCAATCTACCGCTTTCTTCACTTTCCTTGAAGTAGTGCTTGGTCATTCTATCACCATAGTTTTCAAACTAAGTTGATCATAGTTTTCGTTGAAGTTTCGATATTTGTTCCTAGAGTTATACATATAAACTTGGTGCAAACAAAACGTCATTGAATATTAGAACGAAATAATAATCAAATAATATATCAAAATACACTGACCTTAATATAAGGGTGATTAATCAACTACTATATCGATATATAGATAATAAAACATACCGGACTTTCTAAGTTAAGTTGAATATACAGTAGATGTAGTCATCAATATCTTATTGAAATCTTTTTCGGGAATTGCCGACAAGAACCACGGTAATTGAGCAAGATCGTGCTAATAACGTGTTGTGAATAAAGTAAAGAGCAAGAACAAAATAGATGAACAAGTACAAGAACAAGATGAGAGACAAAGAAAGAGACATGTATTATATTCTCAAAGTAGAGTTGTGTACAATACTTTCTTCAAACTCTATATTTATAAGTATAAGATGAAAACTCTAATTTCAATGAGTATTAAACCCTAATAATAAAGTACATTAAAGTCTCATTTAATATATGGATAATCACCATAAATGAAGATATTCATAACATATGTATGATTATAAATGTAATAGAATATATTATGGTAAATAGTATCCAATGTCACTTAGCTACGAGTTTAGTAAAAATATGTCAATTTTCTTTTACAAATATATCACTCAATTAACTTTTTACAAATAAGTCTCCCACTTACAAACATGTTACTCAATTAAAAAAAATATAAACATGTCACTCAATTAACATATTGTTACAAAAATGTCACTTTTCTTCTAATGCGACATAATATAATAATATATTAATCCCCAAAACTTGTACAATCTACCAATTTGATCCTAATTTGAAACAATTCAATATATTTAACTATTAATAATTAAATTTTTCAAAATTTTAATCTTTATTTTCTCCTAAATTGCTTGTTGTTACCCCAAAAATTTTATATTACGTTTTTGTTACTTTCCTGGTATAATAACAATTTAACAATAACTTGTTGCAGCTTTATGTCATAATGCAGTTATCGAATTACTGATTTGATTTGATCAGCTTGCTTGTTTTGATAGTATCACAAAAAAGACTAAATTGATGAAATTTTAAATATAAAGGATTACATTTATTGAATTGTTTCGAATTAAGATAAAGTTAGTAGAATGAATAAATTTTAGGGATTGAAAATGTTATTATACCAAAGAAAAGTGACATGTTTGTAAGCGGAGTGCCATGTTTGTAATAATATGTTAGTTGAGTGATATGTTTATAACTTTAGACGAAAATTGGTATGTTTGTTATAAAACCTATATTAATTAAGTGACCTTGAAAGTAATTTACCCAATATATTAATACGATACAAATACATAATTTAGCGTGATTATTAACCTATGCAATTACAGTGCCTTGATTTAACCGAAAAGCATAATACAACAAATTCCAAATTGCTTCGAGTTCTTTTCTTTCATAAACAATTTCTACCGTATGCAGCCCGTGGCATATTCCGTCTTGGAAAATATCGAAGTCAGCAATACTCATCTCAGCATCTTCTCTTCATCCTGTAGCTGATGATCCTTTGCTTACACGCCAACGGTCCCAATGGCGGATTCAAAAATATATTTAAAGGTGGGCACACAAAAAAATTTAAAATTTCAGCGCGGACACAAATCATAAATATTATAAAATTTAAGGATTAATTCATAAGACAAATGTGTAAACTTTAAAAAGTCTAGGGTGGGCACGAATCTACCCTACATTACATGTAGATCTGCCATTGCCAGCAGATTATATATACATATGGTTGTTGATTTGTCATTCTATTGAATCTCATAGTTTACTTCCGAAATGAAACTTTATACTTACATTTATGTCTTTAATTTCGTCCTACTTTTATCGTGGTTGAGGAGCTCAGAAGCCGAATCCGGATCATTCAATGTAAACCTTAACCTACTTCCATGTGAGACCATCTCAAAATGCAACCAACTTTGTGTTAAACATGTTTTCTATGTTGTTGTCGATCATATAGATTCATTGTTCCGACCCATGGTTTTTTCTTACAGTTAACGCTTGCACCATCGTCAACTGCGTCCAAGGGAATTGCCAAGAATCGAATACTTCGTTTTTCGGCTTCGAATGCGACTGCTATCCCGGGTGGACCAAGTACCGACTCGGTCCTTCCATCTTTACCCCTTGCATCATCCCCAACTGTGAGAGCTTTTCACACCCTTCAATTGATTCTTGTTTTTTTTTTAAACATTGATTTTGTATCTCATACGAATTACGAAGTTCTGTTTCTAAAAACGTGTAGGCACACTCAACTCGGACTGCGGGAACGGGAGTCCTTCACCGCCGCTGCCGCCGACACCGACGTTTAATTTGTCAGACCGTATGGGTCTTCTAGGAAACATTTTCTCTTCATTCAGCTCATTTATTATTTGGTTATTAACTAAGGGTTTTCATTTCATGGTTATTTTGTGTTAGTTTGTAGCTTTACTTGGTGCGGTGATGGGAGCTGTAAAACAAATGAGAACGGCTACGAATGCGATTGTAGCGATGGCTCTGATAATCTGCTCGATAAGCCTGCCTTACCCTGCTTCAAAGAATGTAGTTTTTTCTTTTTAAAAATTACCACGAACCTGAAATTTAATTCAATTAATTCGCAAAATCAGTTATGATTTTTTTATATAATATATTCTAATTTTTTTTATTCAATTTTGAATACCGTTTACATTTCTTTCTTTCTTTCTTTATCGAACACATCTAATAAAAGAATTTAATATCGTGAAGTAAACATAGTATTAAATTGCGGTTCAGGTGCTTTAGGAGCGGATTGCCATGATGTTGGGCTGGGCAAACCACTGTCGCCAAAAACTTCTTCAAGCCCACCCCTGCAGACACCATCTTCCCATGGTAATTATTATTATTATTGTAATTAAACTTAAAACAAAATATAAATTTTATTCAAAAATATATCTTACACTATATATATATATATATTGTGATACTGTGTTTAATTTTGTGTTTGTAATCTGCCAATCTTGATTGTAGGATGGGCTTCCGGGATCCAAGATAATTTGCAAACACCGTTAATTTTGGTTGCTCTATTTCATCAATGGCTGTAAAGGTGATCCTATTGTGAATTTTTTTTTGATAATATGAATGTTTATTTTATGGTCATGTTCAGGGTGTTAGGTTACCCCTCCTAATCGTCTTTAAGGTTTGAACTTGTATTTTCACCTTAAGAATGTAATATATTTTACTAATGCACCAACCCTTGTTGGTCTATTGCGAAAACTTTGAAACCCATAGTAGATAAAAATTATATAGGATTTATTTTGAGATTTCTTTGTTTGTATTTGAATTGTTGTAGTTTTACCAAAATTAATAAAATAACATTGATAAGATGGGATTTGTATTATTTGACTATTATTAAAATTTTAGTTATCATTTATTAAATATAGTTTTTGCAACCAATAAGTGAGTCCATAAACAATAATGCTAAGTATATTAAGAACACGATGACATGTATCCTCACCAGTCACCCCATGAAATGAGTGCTTTCTTTCATTATTTTCACAATATTTTCTTACATTTTTCACTTCATTGTTATAAGGGTATACAAAGTGCTTAAACTTTTGAAAAAGATACCAATTAATTTTTAAATTTTTTTATTCAATTAAGTTTTTGAACTAAAAAATTAAATCAATTCAATTCTTTGAACTAATAAATTGAATCAATTAAGCCCTTTGACTAACTTTATAGTTTTCTTAGATCTGTTGGTGCAATGCATCGTGTCATAATGTTTTCGCTTGACATTTTCAAATTTTTTATTTAAAAAGTTCTTTAAAACTTCTAAAAATTTATAAAAATATTTTTTTAAAAAAATCTATAGACGCTACATGATAGAACTGTAGAGTATCATGTGCTAGTAATACCTAAAGAAAAATATGTCAAGATTTAATGATCAAAATTGGTGAAATAGCTTAATTGATTTAATTTCTTGATCCAGAGTAGGGTTGTAAATGAGACGAGACAAATCGCGAGCTACTCGAGCTCGACGCGATCAAAGCTCTGTCAACACTCGACTCGATTGAACTAGACTCGAGTTCTTAACAAGCCGAGCCGAGCTACTTGATACCTGACTCGAAAAAATTGTTATTTAAAAATTTAACAGTTTTTAATCCCCTTAAACCTATTTTTTAATTAGATTAACTTTGCAATAAATTCAAACACCTAAATTTGTTATTTTTTTAATAAAACTGTTGGAAAAGAAATTAATGGGAGAAAATATAACGATGAATATTTATATTTTGTAACACGGTATTAATAATTGGGTAAAACTTTGATACACAGTTTTACACAGGCCTGTATTTTTACCTTACAAAATATAAATTCTAAATTCCTAACCCTAACACCCTAGACTCTAAATTCTAAGTACTAACCTTAAATTCTAAACCCTAAAACCTAAACCCCTAACATTTAAACCTAAAACTACAATCCTAACCCCTAAAATTAAAAGAACCGTGTAAACTAAAGTTTACATGGTCTGTGTATTAAAGTTTTTCCCTTAATAATTATAGTTTAATTTACAACATTTACATTTTTTGTCAAATTAATCTTTAAAAAATAAAAAAATTAACCTTTAATCTTAAAAAAGTCAAATTGTTACTTTTTTTTAACTAAATTTCTTACTAAAACACTAGGTTTTTAATGACGCTAGCATGGTAGTGTGGGGCAACGCTACATCTATCCATCTTAGGTGGCACATGACATGTCAACTTAAATAAATATGAATGAAGAAACAATTTAAAATATCTTTTAAAAGATTGACTTGGTAATACAAAGCATTCAATATTTCTTTTACCAATAAATAATTTTCAAGACTATAAATGCAATGCAATTAATACATTTTTTACCAATAAATTAATGTTATTAAGTCAAGTAGCTAATATGATTGAAAATTTAATTATTCTAAAAATAAGAAAGAAAAAAGTGAAAAAGTCGAGAGTAATATTTATATTTTAGGCAATAAATCAATACAAGTAATAGACTCTCAGCATTATGGCTGTGCAATTTTGAATATCGGATATGATCCGATTCAAAATTTTGAATACCAAAATTTTCAAATCACTAAAATAACAATCTGCATCCGATCCGAAAAACTGAATATTCAATTTTTCGAATATCCAAATTTTTAGATCGAATATCCATATCCGAATATATAACTTAGTTTGAAAAAAAATCAATTTTATATTTCATATATTTTGGAATTATAAAACATACTTTAAACTTTAAATTAAGTTAAAACATCACACTAATAAAAGAGAGCAAGATAGCATTAGACATTTTTTGCACTTGTACTAACATCGGTGAATATTTAAAAGTTTATAATTTGAAGGCCGATTTGTTTTTTTTTTTTAAAAAAACTTCAAATTATATGAATTAAAAATAATAATTTTACCAAAAATACGAATGTAATATCATTAGAATTTTTTTATAAAAATCTAACAATAAAATTTGATTAAGAAATAAATTAAAAATGTCATTAATGAAATAAATATCGTGTGTATTTATAATCTCATAATAAAACGTCAAAAGCAAATATCAATACTAGGAGCCTTGTTTTTATATAAAACTTACAAATCATTCTCCAATGACGTCAAATTCAAGTTCAAATCACACACAATTTTTATAAATCATATAATTAAAGGCTAAGGTTAGACATATTTAAACTCTAAAGGGTTAAAAGCTTTTTTTTAATTTTTGAGTTATCCAAAACTACAATTTAGGTGATCCGTATTCATTTTTTTCAAATATTCGATTCAAAGTACATAAAAATAAAAAATAGATCGGGTATTCAAATTTTTATAACGGATTACTTAAATCGGACTTTTTACACACACCCAATGAGCACCTAAGCGTAAAGAAGAAAGGATACAATTTTGGGTCGTTTTCTACTATTCAGTTTTATCCATTCTTTTGTTATGTCTAGTATACTCAAAAGTAAAAACAATTATTTTAAATTTATATATTTGTCGGTAATATTATTTAATTTTGTGTGGAGAAAAATATTGAACATTCATCTACTTTTAAAAAAATTGACATATATTTTGACACCAAGTGAAGCATATAAAGATGTAACAAAAGTTCATCTTTATATCAATTTAGACTAAAACTCTTAATACAGTCAGAACTATGAAACTAAGTTCATATAAAAATATTGTCCTTCTATTTATTAATATTATTCGACACAAACAAGTATACATGTGAACACTACTTATTTTTATAATGAGATACGTTTTTTTTTTAAGTAGATAAATATTCAATTCCTTTCGTCACAGAAAAATAAATGATCTTACCTATAAATATATAAATTTAAAATTATTGTTTTTACATTTGAGTGTACAAAGCATAAATAAAGAAAGAGATAAAATTAAATAGTAAAAAAATATCCAAAATTTTATCCCTTCCTCTTCATATATAAATACTCGCAATCTATTACTCGTATTGATTTCTTGCCTAAAATATAAATATTATTATCTAAGTTTCACTCTTTCTTTTGTCCTTTTTATTTTTAGAATAATAAAATTTTCAATTAAGTTTAATTACTTGAGTTAATAGGAGTGAGATAATTAATTAACGAAGTAATAACTTTTGTCTTCTATATTAAATTCATGCTTTTTCACATTTTATTTGGGTTTAAAAAAGTTTGCATTACCAACGGGAGTTGGTCTAAGTGGTAAGCAGCTTGGAATCGCTTAAATAGGTCTCGAGTTCGAGTCGTTGTATATGTAAAAAATCCTCGTTGAGAGATTCACTCATCACAACCAGATATGTTATGCGAGTCGATCTAGATTAGTCAGGACGAAGCCTTGAAAACTAAAAATAACCAAAAGATATTTACATTTAAAGTATCATGTCAGCTTGATAGATTACCCACGAGGATATAAAGTTTTCTCCGATGGTGTGTATGCCAATTCACATATACTTCAGTTGTTTTTTAAAAAACTTCAAAATTTTATTACAAAGTATTTTATAATATTTAAATTACTTGTTGACATAATATCAACGTGGAGTACTCATGAAACAAGCTACCTCATTAAAAAATAGTTTTCTAATAATCATTTCTATTAAAAACAATTTAACTTTTTTTAAAATATTGAAGACTAGATTTAACTAAAGAAAATTAAGTTAAAGTGAAAAAGAGTATAAAAATATGGATTCATATTTGATATTTTATCAGTAAAATATTTTAATTCCGGAAGAAATTATATTATAGGTCTAACCCGTCACCGTCACATCATCTATGATTTCAATTGATAGAAACTATTTATTTTATTAATTTTTTCAATTTCATATTTTTACCAAGTGAATCTTCAATCATATTTACTGTAAATTAAATTGAAAAACAATTTTTACCAAGTGAAGATTCACTTGGTAAAAATATGACATAAAAAATTAATAAAATGAATGATTTTTATTGGATAGACCATGAATTACGTGACGAGTCAGGCCTATGAATATAATTTATCTAATTCCACAAATAGTATTTGAATACTCTTAGATATCCTAAATTATAAATCCGTAACTTTAGACCTTAAAACCCTTTAAACACATGCCATCTATACAGCCTCACTTATGGAAAAGTTTTTTTTCCGAATATAAATCATCTACCATTTTCGGTGCTCTTTTCTACACTTCATATTAAAATTTAGGTTTAAGATTTAGGGAATTAGGGGTATGATGTATATTTTAGAGTTTAAGGTTTATGGTCTAAGATTTAAAATCTAGGGTTAGAACTTAAAATTTTATTTTTAGTGGTGAGGCATAGAAAAAACACCGAAAAATGAGAGCGGATTTTTGTTTTTTTTTTCACCATCAATAAGATTGTAATCCTAAAATATTAAATTTATCATTAGACCTAATTAATTTTGTGTCATTTATTTGTCTTATTTAGAATTTCAATTAATTACTAGATAACAATCCAGCAAATTCAAAAAGCCAAAATTAGTATATGCAACCCATTCTGGTCATATTCTTTATTGTCACCCTCACCCATACATTTGTAGGAATTCCACTTGCCATTGTAATATGAGCTTACCATAAAGATAAAATTCAAGCAAGACAACAACTGTCAATATATGTCAGATTCTTACAAAACAATCCTCACTTCCTCCCAAATTGTCATCTTTTGTTCTTTCGTATGAATCCTACAATGAACTCCCAAACTCAAAGCTTCAACCATCTCCTTCCGTTAGACTTCGACAATGTCTCCACACTACCCGACTCTCATGCATGGTCGACAACAGCTCTGCCTTCAGACGATCCGTGTCACTGCACGATCGATGACCGCAAACCGCTACTGCCCGTCATCGATATCGGCGAGCCGGGTGCGTATGACCTCGTAAGACATGCTTGTGAGAAATGGGGAGCGTTTCAAGTCATCAACCATGGCGTTCCCTTGAGTTTGTTTCACGAAACCGAGTTCCAAACCCGGCGCCTGTTTTCGCTGCCCGTGGAACGGAAGCTGCTTGTTGCACGGCAACCATCGGAAACCATTGGATATGGCTCGGCCCGTATCTCACCCTTCTTTCCTAAGTTGATGTGGTCGGAGGGTTTCGGCATTATGGGGTCCCCGGTGGAACATGCTCGCCAACTTTGGCCTCAAGATCATGCCAAATTCTGGTACGAGCTTTAGTTTGCATGCTAGCCAACTTTCGTAATTCTGTTTTCACGTCTCCAATCCCATTACCGCATACTAAATAATTTATTTGAAATAACTTTATTTCTATTGATGTGTCATAATCTAGTTCACTTATATTAAATAGTATTTAGGAGTCGTTTTAGATAAGTCCACTAGAAGCGACCACACAAGATCTCGAACAAAGAGGCCTTAAATGATGCAAAGAAAAACAAAAGACTAGTTATGGACCGATGATAAAACACATGGAGAAAATAAAATGTTGTTGTACTTTACAGATTTAGATTTTGAATTTGTTATACTTATTTTTAGTCAAAAATCAACTTACCACGCACAACAAATTAAAAAATATTAAATTATTTTAAAATTAAAAATCTTATTTTAAAAAATTACACATTACCCGTCGCCCCTATGAGTCGATGACGAATGCTCTCTTCACTGCTTCGTATGCATTAAGAACAAATGACAACTTGTAGCTGATGTGGTTTTTTGTCATGGCAGACAACTGAGATGCATGGGGTTATCCATTTGTCTCTGAACAATTTGTCTTTTATTCTTTCAATTTTCTGTTTCTTAAACCTGTTCCTCTTTTTGTCTATTTTCTCACATAATTCGTTATTGATTTTGGGTTTTGGTGCAGCGAGGTGATGGAACAATGGCAGGCGGAGATGAAAACATTGTGCGATAAAATAGTGGGAATAGTGCTTGCCTCATTGGGTTTAACCCATGAAGAATATATGCAATGGTTCGAGCCCGTAAATGGGTGTGTCCAAACCCAATGTATGCTTCAACTGAACTCCTACCCGGTTTGCCCAGACCCCGACCGAGCCATGGGGTTAGCCCCTCATACGGATACATCCGTAATCACTTTGCTAAACCAGGGCAAAATCAATGGCCTCCAGGTCTATAAAGATGGTGCGGGGTGGGTCTCTGTTGACCCAGTCGAGGGAGCCTTGGTGGTTAATGTTGGTGATCTGATGCAGATTGTCTCTAATGGGAAGTTCAAGTCCGTGTTGCATCGTGCTGTAGTGAATAACGTGTGCCACCGCGTGTCAACGGCGTTCTTTTATGGGCCTCCGTGGGATGTCGAGGTCTCACCGTTGAGAAAGTTGGTCGATGCTGATCATCCGCCGCTGTATCGGCCAGTGATATGGAAGGAATATCTCGAAATCAAGAAGGAAATTTTTAACAAGGCACTCGACTCAGTTCGTCTATGAAATTAGAACAGGAAAGCATGGAAGGAATATAATGTGATACAGAGTGGATACGAAATATTTCGATTTTGTGGTAGAATAAAATGGTTAAAGATAAATGAGTGCTTAGGTTGATATCTTATGATTTGGCTTCCGAAAATTATGAATAATGACAAATTTTGAATCAACAAAATTTCTTATATTGACAATGAACCGAGGAGACCAAATTTCAGATTCCTCCTGGAAAAATTCATGCTCCAAAAAGTGACAAACCTTACTGATGGGATGAACAAGAAACCATCGGAATTGAAACCCCAAACTGTTATCACTTTCCTAATAACAGAATCTGTCAACCTATGGCTCGTTCAACAGAGATTTTAAACACAAAATTCCTACCAATGGGCCGTTTTCGGATAAACTAGGAAAATCAACTGTGGAGGAACGCCCGTTTGGGGCGCAAAATCAGGGAGAAATAAGGGCAATGCAGCACATTAATGCCCTGTTCAGCACTACGCCCCAACGCTCATTGGAGAAGCTGTGCCGAACGCAGTCTGCTGAAGGAAAGTAATATTAATTTTCAACCTATATACAAGTTGGAAAACTCCTGGAAACACTTATGTCATGCAGGTAGCCAAATCAACATTGTAAAAAATTAATATTTTCTCTTATGTCTTTGAACCAATAGTGAAATTACTACAGCTTTTTCTTAAAACACAAACAAAATAAACGTGTTTAGTAATTTATATCAGATAACCTGTAAGAAATTTGAAATTCAAATCTTGGTACACGTAAACCTTTCCCGTCACCCTCTTTCTTCCATACATTTGTAGGAATTGCACTTACAATGGTACTGTGAACTTAACATACAGACAATTCATGCAAGACAGCAGTCAAATTAAGAAGACTGTGTGAATGTATGTCAGATTCTTACAGAACAACCCTCACTCACTCCCAAATGCTCATCTCTTTTTTGTTTCATATGAATCCGACCAAAACCGAAACCTTCAACCATATCCTACCGTTAGACTTCAACAATGTCCCTACACTGATAGATTCAATCCCACTGCAACATGGTAATTAATTTATTCAATTTATGTTAAATTCGTTTGATTTATTTTGAATGATCTATCGTTATCCGATTCACTGATAGTATTTTTAAATATAAACTCGGACATATTGAAGCTGCTTCATATGCATTATGCACAAATGTAAATTTGTAGCCACTGTGGTTTTGTCACCGCATCTCCTCCATGGCTGACAGCTGAGCTGCATGGGGTAATCCATTTGTCTTTGTACAATTTGTGTTTTATTCTTTCCATTTTCTGTTTCTTAAATCTGTTCCTCTTTTTGTCTATCTTCTCACGTAATTTGTTGTTGATTTTGGGAATAAAATGTGGATATTTATACCTGAATTATTACAATAAGATTCCAACATTGAAGGTTGCTTCTTCTTCAAACTTGTATGGTCCAATTACTAATAATATCCATCAAATAATAAGTATATTACAACAATATAAAAGATAATTAGAAAATAGAAAATAACATAATATATAAATAAAAACTTAAAATATTAATACAAAAAGATTGCGGGACTTGAATTTCACAGAAAGAATAGAAATGTAGAAAAACTGAGCTAAATATATTAAGCCTTTTTTGTAATATTTAGACATGGGTAACACTATTTGTTTCGATAACGTATTCGGCACTCAAGACCTCTCCTAATTCCCATGTAACATAGGGTTAAAACTGTTACTGATAATTGCTGACAAAAACAAGATGATCACCGTCTCTAATCACATCAATATCGTCAATTTCAACTCCTTTGCTCACCACTTTAGCAGAAGAGATCCCAAATTTCTGTGCTCCAATGTCAAGCAACTCCTTGTAGCTCTCCGGAAGAAGAACGAGCTTTCCGGTTTTTTTTCCCGACTTCAGGGCAACTAATTATCACTCTAGTAGAAGTAATAATTGAGTTATTAAGACCCTTGGATGAGTTGGATCCATGACCTGAAAGCAGGAAATCTTTCTCTCCATGGTGTGCAGCTGACATTATCCCAAATAACGACTTGCGGAAGTTGTTAGTCTGATGTTTATGACTGGTTTGGCTCCATGATCCATAGCTACTATCCGGCGCTGCTGCTGCTGGACTGATGATTGGATCACTTGAAAACCTTATAAGGTATCGTATCTCTGGTTTCTCTGGAACGGACTTGAGAGATTGATCGGTTTTCATCTCTTTACTCAGTTTGAAGAATGCAATTATTTCTTCATGTCCTTGATGCTCAGCCAGATTCCTCGGTGTCCACAGATGAAAGTCAGGTTTATCAATGTCAGCGCCTTGCTTGACAAGGAACTTGACAATTTCGAGGTTGCCTTCACAGACTGCAACATGGAGAGCGGTAGAACCAGTGCGGCTCAAGCACGTGACATCACCACCATAATGAACGATTTTCTTGAGCAAGCTTATGTTGTTTTTCTCGACGGCAGTGCAGGCATAGTGACCTACATCTCCAGCGTTGATGTTTGCCCCATTTTCATTTAGTAGTCTGGCTACTTTATAATGGACACCTAGCATTGCCTCCCATAGTGGTACAATTCCTTCTGAATCTGCACAAATTACTTGGAATATGTTACTCGGTTTCAAAGATGAGTGTTAATCATATCCCCGAACCAGGTTTTCCCAGTGTCGGACACAAATACTTCAAGAAAAATTGAAACTAGAGAATACCTTTACAGTTAGGATCTGCATCATGATGCAGCAAGAGAAGAACGCAATTCTCACTTCCTTTGGATGCAGCTATATGCTAATTTCACACAAAAAAAGTTAAAAGATTAGCATCACTGGCCTAAGAACTTATGGTCTTTCGATAATATCAAATAGAAAATAATTTCACAAACCAGAGCTGTTCTTCCATTGTTGTCCGACTCATTAGGATCAAGCCCTCTTTCCAATAGCCGATGCAACAACGTAATTTCCTCTAAGTGTGGCAAAGCAAAGATTGAGAGGTAGGTCTATTCTCCCTCGAGCTAGCATGTTCTCCGTTTCCGTCAAAATGCCTTCCATAATCGGGTCATTCATGTCTTCCAAATGCTGCACCAAAAGAGAATTCGGCATATATCAATGCAAAAATGCTTCAATTGTTCTACACAGACTGTCGAATGAACAACAAGTCAATAGGGGTTCCGTGAACTACATTAGTCGTTAGGTCATATCATAAAGGTACAACATATATATACCTGGAGGAGATTGTTCATGATTATTGTCCCGTCTCCAACATTGACCTGAATGATGTTAAGGAATGTAGTACGGTCTAGCCGGAGTAGTTGGCACAAGCGTTTCGTACGTACAGTAAAGAGCTGTGGCCTATGGCAGAGTACACCTATCTCACCGAAAATATCACCAGCTTTCACCTCTCTCACAACCTGAAACAAGGGTGTTTTTCAATTCCATTAGTTCGTGACTATTGATCAACAAGTGCAGTACTTGATTGATACAACGTACCTGTTCAACTCCATTTTTGAAAACAATTAGATCCTGAGAAACAATACGAAACGTTAGGGACCATTTCAGGAGTGTTCAAATTGAATCAGATATCATACAACAGTCAACAGCAAGCATCCTAGAAGATCCTGATGGTCATTACACAATTAAAATAAGAAGTAAAGGTTTTTTTACCACAGCACCAGTGACAATGATGTAGAAATCCGTGGGCACTTCGTTCTGCAGGATGACATCTTCTTTTGGAGGAAAATATTCGGCTTTCATCTCTGACGCCTTAAGACATTTATGCACAAATATATAAGGGTTCCACGTAAGCTAAAGAAGAGAATTCAGGACAAAAGCATAGCATGTTTCTAGTGTGTTTACCAGCGGAAAAAGGAAGTCCTTGGAAAGACCGTGAAACAAGTAGACATTTTCGATAACGGGGTAGAAAAGATAATTTGAAATGCTTGATCGGATGGCTTTAGGAAGGGAATTGAGCGTCTCTTGCTGCTGCAGCGCTTCCGAACCTGTCCTGTACTTCAGATAAAAATTCTCAAGCATCTGATCTACAAGGCGACGAGGCAATTGGTTCCGAACAGCAAAACCCGAAGCAGCTTGAAGGTGTTGCCTCTAAGAGTTGAAAACATGAAACAAGGAAAGATTAGCAAAGATAAATACCCTCCAAGTCCAACACCAGGATGGCTTGATAAACAAGAAAGTCGCTCACGAATAGTCTAGTTCGGGTGCCTGAATGGGCAACCAAGTTTGTCATGTTTCCGAACAAATACGCAAACAATCCGAGATTTATGAGCATGTAGAAAATGTCAAATGCCATCTCCCCAGTATTCACGGGATGAATATCCCCATAACCAACAGTAGTAAATGTTACGAGAGCCCAGTAAACTGAGGTCACATATCGACTCAACAAACTCTCTTTTCTTTGAAATCAGCTCCCAGAACTGCTCCAATCCATGTTTCTCCGGGATCATGAAATTTTGCGGCCAAAAGATACATGAAGCATCCGGCATTATGAACGACAAAAATTGTAACCTGCAAAAAAACCATCCAGAGTTTCATCAATGCCGGCATTACTAACAAATAACAATAAATTTTGAGTAAAAGTTGTCCCATATGCTTCTTGTTGTACTCACACAAATAAGTTTCGAAAATCGAACCCAAAAGTAGCTGTAGTTAGTGTCTTTCTCCAATCTGTTGAAACCAACAGCAAGTGATGTCAAATAAGAGGAGGCATTATACATATTTCAATAACTATCCAATCTGTAGTTCTTGTACCTGGTAAACATGGCACTAACTCGGCGGAGACGCCAAAGGCGAAGCATGTTGAATATGCCATACGGGCTTAATGGCTTAGGGAAGATCATCTGGGCAAGTTCGGATGGAATCGTGGATATAATGTCGAAAGCTAGCCAGGATCTGCTATACTTCCAAGCAATCTTCTTCCGGTCATCAATAAATAAATAGGTGGCTTTGTCAAGGTATGCAACAAAGAAGGTGAGAACAATATCCAGGGCAAAGAATCCATTCACAACGTTATCGGTAATAGAGAGTACTGGGTGCGGTTTATGAAGGAAGCCGAACTCGAATGGCGAAACCCAAGCAGTATAGACCACCAGAATAACCAGAAAATTCCCCCATACCCTACAATAACAAGTTTACTTGTATGAATTTCAGTCACCACAGAGTCAGGATGGAACATTAAAAGAAGAGAAGGTTTGTTTTATTACCTGTAGCGACGATCATGAGGGTAAACAGTGAATCTCCTGGGCTTGAAGTTGACTCTACGGCTGCTCCGGTCGCCGAGGGAAGGAAGTGCAACATCGGATGAAATGTAATGGCTACTCTCTCGCTCCATCTCTTGTTCATCAAACACTGCCGACCCAAACATGCCTCTGTTTCTCAACGGGTTCTTTAAGTTTCTACGACTACAGGCAAAGCAGGAGCTTAAGCTTTATACGTGTTGGGGTTTCTCCTTCTACATGTTAGACTCCTAGTAGTAGTTGTAGTAGACTCTTCTTTTGCATATTTAATTGGACTTAAAAAATCAACTTAGATAAATTATATTGATTTTTAAGTGTGTTTGATAATTATAATAATTTTTATTTAATATAAATATTTCATTAAAATTTTGTTAAATAAGATAAGTACATAGTTATTTATCACTTAATGTTGAAAAGATTAAGTTACTTTTATTTAAAAATTGCATTTGCTATAATTTATCTTTTTAAATACTAATTCAAATTATTATATTTAATATTCATTCAATTTATCACAAAATAATATAAAATATTATGTTAATGATATTAAAACTAGAAAGTAAATCATTTTTTAAAAAATTACTTTTATGGAACAAATGGATTACATTTTGTACTTAATTTTATTAATTTATCAAATATTATTTAATTTATCAGTATTAAAAATCATTTTTCACATTCTTCAAATAACACCCTATTCAATTCGAGAAAACAGATATCAATAAATTTCATTATTTTTGTCAAATTTTAAAATTTCAATTTTTAATTTATCAAATAACATCTTAGTCAGTTCGAGAAAATAAATATTAACGGATTTCATTATTTTTGTTAAATGTTAAAAAATCAATTTTTAATTCATCAAATAATATCTTAATCGATTCGAGAAAAAAAATATTAATGAATTTCACTATTTTTGTTAAAGGTTAATAGTTTTCAGTCTGGAAATTTGACTGTGCTTTAGTTTTAGGGAAAAAATCAAATATAATAATCAAGACAATTAAGTTTAATAAAAAAAGTGATATCTATTGAAAAATAAAAATTTTCAAAAAATAAGAAAATCTACTTAATATTTTCAACATTGTGATAATTAGATAATACCGACTAATATCGTATTCAACATTTATTTTTTTGATAACTTCGTATTATTAAAAAACAAATATCATTATCAAACAAAAAAATAAGCACACAATGTGCTGAAATATTAATTTTAAAATATAACTATGAAAATTAAAGAAAATAAAAAAAGAAACTTTAAAATATTAGAAGTATCAAACATTCCCGATATATATAAATTCTAAAATAACTATGAAAATTCTAAAAAAAGTAAATTACTCTAGTGATCATTTTCATTTTATAAGTGTTTACTTTTATCCACAAAATTTTAAAAAGCAACATTTTAGTTATTTATGTAATTGTTTTATAATATTTTGTTCACTTATGTTATCGTTTATAACACTTTGGTCACTGAAATGTTAAATATTGTTAATTTGACGATGTGGCATGTTAATAAAAGAGGTTAATTATAATTCGACCATTAAACTTTAGATAAATATTAGTTTGACCCTTTAACTTTAAGATACAATGTCAGATTAAGTTTATCCCCTCAAATATAAATAAAGTATCAATCTAACACTTAAAGTTATGGATAACAGAAGTAAAAACATGAAATTAAGTAAAACATTTGCAATTGATTATTCCATCTAAGAGGTAATTATGCATAATAATATGTAAATAGCATATGCAATTATCCCCAAAAAAATTGAGGTCTCATGTGAAGTCAATAAAAACTGAGAAATATAATATTTAACCTTACTTTTTATATTCATGAATCTACATGTTAAAACATTTAATATTGAAGTTGCAATATTTGAAAAAAAAAATTAACACATTAACTAGACAACTTTATTGATAAATAAAATAAAACATAATATAAACATAATAAAGGTTTTAAAACATCCAAAAGAACAACAAAAAATCATAGATCTAAAAAGAAAAGATAAGCGTTGTACCAGTTTGATCAGACACTTCTTTTTTGCACCAAAATTTTTTTTTACGGTCCATTATAGGAAAGGTTCATGAGGAATTGTCAAAACACGAGCTAGAATAAATCCCAAAATCGACAACAACCTTTCACACTTATTCTAAAAAACAACGATTTGCTATAAATTACACCGGCAAACAACCCAAAAGAGGATAAAACTCTATGTGGCCACTGAAAAACACGAATCAAAGACAAGCGATGTAAGGGTCAACGTACGATCACCAAAACATACAAAAGTATCCATAGAAGCGTGCCATAAGACAAAGACGTGCCATAAAAGCAGAAAAAATGTGCCACAGAGGCAGAAAAAAACGCAATAAAATGTGCGAATAAAAAAACAAAACAAATAAACGAAAACAAATAAAATATAAATTGCCAGCGGTCGACAACAAATACAAAAAATAGTGTCGCCGCCGATTAAACAAAAACAAAATTGCAATATTTGAAAATAATCGTTAAAATCCCTTTCAACTGCATATTTGTCAACAAATCCTTAAAAAAACATCATCATTAAGGTAGGCAACAACACAAACGACCCCCTCTAGAAAAAGAAGCTGCAGATCATCTAGGACTTGGATATGGGTAGTTTTAGACACTTTTACGGTGTAACTAAAATAAGGTTATCTTATACAGATTTTTATTTATAGTACGAATTTGGACACATTCTTATCATTTGGGTAAGAACTTGTGTTGTAATATAATAATTTGAGTAGTTATACAGATTCTTACTTAAAGCAAAATCTACGCAAAATCTCACCTAGTTGGTAATAATTTATATAGTTACACAAATTCTTACCAAGTTAGTAAAAATTTCGGTTTTATCAAAATTTTTACCCAGTCCTACATAAATCCTTGTAATTTTTGTAAGTATTTATGTAGGCCGCATTTTAACCACATTTTAGGCGTTTTTAGACTTTTGTTTCACTGAAAATAGATTATGAAAAATGAATTTTGAAAAATAAATTACACTTTTTAGAAAAAGAATTACAGAAATTATTTTCTGGTGTTTAGATGATGATGTGTAAATCATTTTCTGATGTTTGATAATTTTTCCTAAAAACATTTTTTTAAATCTGTTTTTAAAAGAATAAATACAATTTTTTTTTATTTTATTGTATAAAATTATATTTTATAAATTTAAATATATAACACAATATTTTAATTTTTTATAATCACGTCAAAAAATTAAATAAAATTACAAATAAATTACACAACAAGTTAACAAGATAACTATGATTTTTTTCTCTACATTTAGTTCACAACTATGAATTTGCCTTTATCGACAAAATGTGATTGAATATAAAAAAAAACAAGATTATTGAAATAAAATCTTTGGATTATTTTATTAAAATAATCTTTAAAAATGAAAATACAAAAAAGGCTGGTTGGATTCTGTAAAAACATCTTGGATAATAATATTCTTACTCTGGTGATTGCAATAGTAATAAAAGCACAAGCCTGCATATACAAACATAACAGATTCACTAGACTACACTTAAATACTATAATATCCATCGTTCTACACCAAATTTTTTTTAAAGAATTAAATAAAAAAATTTCAAAGATGTAGCAGACTTCTGTTTTAAGTTCTTCTTGGCTTTGAATTAATGTTTTCAGTTCTTTTTCATTAAAAAACAAGACGTTATCAGTAAAAGGAAAAAGTGATTACACAAACATGTCTCAAAACTATATATTTTTTTAGCAACTAGTTACTACTAATTCCAGCATTGGGTGCCAAATTACAGTCTCTAGTTCGAACATTAGCCGAGCAGAACAACAATCATACTAATTAATAATTCAATTAGTGTAGCTTTCTTACTGAGTAACCTTTATCTATGAGCCTGAAAGAACCTTTGTTAAAATGCTTTACATCCATGCAAATGAATCTATGACTGAATTAGCAAACTAATTAAGTCTCACCTTAAATCGGTGCTCGTATGGCGGTAATATAACAGTATTATTTTGTTGCAACTTCCAGCAATTGATTTGTGCTTGTTATCAAGTATTTCCAGCTAAGAACATGACATAACTTAAGCTTGCTGTTTTTTTTTTTAAGTCTATTACTATATTTATACATTTACACCAAAAATAATAATATGAAATAAGAAAACAACTAAACTGTGGAGATATCAAATAATATGAGTGTCTCATTCATATAACCATTCTACAATTGACAAAATCCTCTAAACAGGTATACATGCAATGCAATGTAAATGCAAATGTATACTTTTTTTCTTCTATTTTGTTGTTTTTTAATAATAAAATCAATAGCAACACAAAATAGCTGAACGACTGTCAAACAAATATCTAAAATTCAGCTTTCGCAAACATTAATTTTATTTTACAAATAAGCATAAATCTCTATAACCATAACTTAATCTATATTTTTCATAAAAAATTAAAGGTAGGGCATATGCCGCCGGAAAGAAAAAAAGAATAGGGAAGTACCTATTGGGTGGACCGATTGATGGACAACCTTGTAATTCTTGTGGAGGCTGCAGAAACTTAGGAATAACACTGTTTCTACCAACGTGAAGATGAAGTTAGCCTCCCATGTGACCCATAAAAAATAAAAATAAAAAATAAAAAATTTCTTTTTTCTTTTACTGAATTCACGACATGAACGAAAGAAAAAATGTAAAAACTTGCTTCACTTCTCTAAAATCATAAGAAAAATATTAGAAGCATTTGAAGAATTTTTTATTTTCTTTCTCAAATAAATTATAATTTTACGAACATAAAGGAGGGGGGAAAGATTAAAAGTCTCTAAAATTATTTCAAAATTTTATAAAAATCTGATAAACCGATGATAGTGAACAAAACATATATTTTCACCCAAGTTATCCTTACCAATGAAGGAGAGGAGTCGATAATTGTATTTGGTTGGGATGTTAGTTTTAAGATTAAGAAGAGCGTAGATATAGAATAACATATTGAATTTTACCCCGTAAGTCGTTTTACGGAAAATAAACATGATTTTTTTATTGACCGTAAAATCAATTGCTTTAACTAAGTTATTTTCTTTCTATCAAACACCGAAAAACACTAAAAATATTTATAGTAAAACAAAATCCGTAAAATAAACATACCCTTAACACCCTTTTGAATAATGGGTAAGAACAGAGCAATCAACACATTAAAAAGAATATGCAGCAGCACTACCCCTCAATAATTTAAGTATTCAACTATTTCCATTTGAAGAGCCAATTGCTTTGAAATCAAGCTTGAGCTGGAGGATATCCGTTTCCTTAAGTGTTTAATTTTCTTTTACTCTTTTTAGTGTTTAAATTATTACTTTTTATTTTAGGTGTTTATTTTTTTTGTTCTTTTTAAGTGTTCAAATTATTATTTTTTTTGTTTTTTTAAAGTTAAATTAAGACTTTTATTTCGACAAAAAATGATAGTTTGAACATATATTTTGATCAAAAAATAATAATTCAAACACATAAAAGAAATAAAAAAATAAATACTTAAAAAAACATGATAATTTAGAGGAAAAAAATTTAGATACCGAAAATAATAAACATGGTAGTTTGGAGACTTATTTTGGTATTAGGCCAATACACTTATGTGGACCCCAGGTGCAGAAAAAAGGATCGGACGGTCAAGATGGTATAGAGGAATGAGGTGGGAGTAATCTAATCTAACGGCACAGAGATTCGCGTCGATTTAAAGCGCCGAGACCCTGAAAAGCCCTCTTATAAAACCCTCGCTATAGCCGTCTCCCCCAATTCACTGCCTTTCCTTCCCCATTTCTCGCTGCTTTCCTCTGACGCTAGATTTCGATTCTTCCAGTTTCGTTTTCGATGGTGAATCCCTCGTCCCCTTCTCCTTGATATTTTACGTTGTTTTTAAATCTGATTTGTAATCCATGATTTTCATTTTTTTGTTTGATATATATTCTCTTGTTTCTTTGTGGTGCAGGCTTTGCCGAACCAGCAGACTGTTGATTATCCTAGCTTCAAGCTCGTCATCGTCGGCGATGGAGGCACTGGTAATTCCTTTTTCTCCAGACTCTTAGATTGATTTATAACTACTTTTGTACGATTAGATTCGATTTTTCTTTCGTTTTCAAAGTTCCGTTTGTGTTTAATCAGTTTGATTTACCATTTTTTTTACTTATTAAGTAGATTTACTCAAATGGTTAAAATCTAGGAAGCATAAATACCAATACGATATTTCGGTATGAAATTGGCATCTAGATATGAGAACTGTTATAAGAATAATATTTGTTGTACTGCAGGATTAGGATGTTTTTTAATTAAATATCAACATACAATTAAGATTTCAAAATTTCAAAATTAATTGTTTAAAGATTTTACTCAATTGTTTATAAAATAATCGAGGTGTGTTATGAGGAAGTATTGATTTTCACTTTTTCGTTTGTGAGGTTTGTGATTCATTGGAAAGAAAAGCTTTCTATGTTTATTCTTGCACCTATAGCAAAAATTTACACTAAAATGTTATGGTTTTACCTTTGGATTTTGTTTCAGTCTTGAAAACTGAGTTAGTTATTGGTTAAGAAGACGCATTGTTTTGAACTTGATTGTATTTTGATGGGTTGCAGGAAAGACCACATTTGTGAAGAGACATCTAACTGGAGAGTTTGAAAAGAAATATGAGCGTATGTGATGACAAACTTTTAAGAAAAGTTTTTGGTTTGATTAGCTTGTTTGAGGTTTTAACTTGTGCTTTTCATTTTCATTGTGCAGCAACAATCGGTGTGGAGGTTCACCCTTTGGACTTCTTCACTAACTGTGGAAAAATCCGATTTTACTGCTGGGATACTGCTGGGCAGGAAAAATTCGGTGGTCTCCGAGACGGTTACTAGTAAGTATTTTATTATGGGGTTTCCATTGAGGTTGATCTAATTGATAATCAGTCAGTTATTAATCATGGTATCATGCTTGTGCTCTTAATTACTATCTATATTTGTTAGTGAGCACTTCCAGAAAATATCTGTCAGCAAAGAAATTCCTTTCAGCTAAGGCTCAAAGATTCTGTTTTCCTTATGTGCACTGAATCAACTGATCAGCTTACACCATTTTGTTTCCCCGGCTCTCTATGGATTAACCAAAATTGTTATGTTCACATTCTTTGTCACTTTGTTGTTATTGCTATTATTGTTTCTTTATTAACTGTTTTTTGTGTTGTGTTTTGCAGCATTCATGGACAATGTGCTATAATTATGTTTGATGTTACTGCCCGCTTAACTTACAAGAATGTTCCTACATGGCACCGTGATCTCTGCAGGTAAGTTGAAGTTTTCAATCTTTATCATTTATGGCTTCCTTTTTGGTTGTGGAACAGCTTATAAAACTTTGTTGTCTCAAATGCCAGGGTGTGCGAGAACATTCCTATTGTTCTATGTGGTAATAAGGTTGATGTGAAGAACAGGCAAGTCAAGGCGAAGCAGGTTACATTCCATAGGAAGAAGAATCTGCAATACTATGAAATTTCGGCCAAGAGCAACTACAATTTTGAGAAGCCTTTCTTGTACCTCGCCAGGAAACTTGCAGGGTAACTGATTGTTCCCTCTCTTGCACACAGAAAACGTTTTTACGTTGCAATGCTTTGATTGATTCCTAATAGTTATATTGTTTTGATGTCTGGGTGATTTTAGTGATCCTAATCTTCACTTTGTGGAGTCCCCTGCTCTTGCTCCTCCGGAAGTACACATTGACTTAGCTGCCCAGCAACAGTAAGTATTTCTTGCCAAAGCTTATTTTGCATGCATCATTTTATAGTGCTGTAGTCAGATATTGCGGGGACGAGCATGATGTTTTGCTTGCATTTTAATCTGTTTGCTTGTGATAAATTGTTGCAGACATGAAGCAGAGCTTGCGGCAGCAGCGAGCCAGCCTCTTCCAGATGACGATGATGATGCATTCGAGTAAAGAAATGGTGGGGCTTGTTCACTGGCACTGCCTGATTATGTTTGGGGTTTAAACATTTTCATCTGTCATTAAAATTAAAAAAAAAAACATAAATGGGCAGAGTTTGGTGTTTGTCAGGTATTGAGTACAGCTACCGTAGACTCCAGTATTTTATCTTGTTTTTGGTTATTGATTGTGTTTCGGATGGATTTGCTTCAAGTAAAATCCCATTCCCTTTATATTTCATATATGCTTTGAGTCTGATCCAACAACCATTGTACGCAACATCTTGGTATGATCATAATTCATTTAAATTAAACCCAAAAGGCCCAAAGGTCTCAACATGTTGGATATTTGGGCTGGTCGATGTATGATTTCCAGTAAAATATCACAGTACAAATAAAAAATAAAAAATGCTATAACAAATGAAAGCTGGTCTTAGCCATTGCCAGCACCTTTACACAAGGTGGGGCTAGGGACTAATTTTCAGGGGCTGATCAGTCAGTCCCCTCGAGTTGGGGCCCGAATGCCTCCTTTGGTTGGCGATTACTGTCGGTGGGTGTAGGCCTTTGGGACTGTGAGCACTTTTCAAAAGTCGGCTCCGTTGATAATGTCCTCAAGATTGGCTTCTACTTGTCTTGCTCTCCCTTTAGATTTGACTATTCTTTTATCATAATAACTCCTCACTGTCTTATTTCAATGGATTTTGCTTCTCTTTTTATCAAATCTGTCATTTAGCTACCATGCCTTTAGCCCTAGCCTAAGAAATCATCCCTCTATCTCTTTTATAAACCGTGAATGTGCCATGTTGGGACTAGTTTAATTGCTCCCTCTATTATTAATTACATCAATTAATTGATTTTTAGGGATGAAATTAGGGTTTGGTGGCAAAATATAAATGTTTGTAAGTAGGGGGACAATTGTCACTCTCCACCCTAATGTAGTTCCGTCCCCGGTGACTATGCTAATACATAAATAAAATAAAATAAAAATTTTAATAAATCATAAAAAACTTCGAAATATTAACTCAATTATTATATGCATCAAACAACGCATACACATTTTTATTCAACTAAATGTTTTAAAATGTTAACTAATGACATT
This sequence comes from Hibiscus mutabilis, assembly GCA_019671005.1. NCBI lineage: Eukaryota > Viridiplantae > Streptophyta > Magnoliopsida > Malvales > Malvaceae > Hibiscus > Hibiscus mutabilis. Next base: position 16,182,665 of record CM033715.1, read on the forward strand.
AAATTTCTAGCACAGGTATATACAAACAGGAGTTCTTGAATTAGATTTTTTACTAGTAAGAAATAGACTTACATAGAGCAGATATATTTAGGGGTGTACAAAACTCGACTCGAAAAAAATTGAATTATTCGACTCGACTCGAGGCAAAAAAAATTGACTCGTTTTGACTTGACTTGTAATGTTATAAACTTGACTCGACTCGAAAAAATTTCAAATGAAGTTTGAGTTATGGAATGGAAATTTGAGTAACTCAAAAATTTTAGTAATTAGTTGATCAATTTCCATATTCGAGTCGAGTATATCAATTCTGAATGATATATTATGTACATCACATGTGAAAATATGAAGAAATATATATGCACATCGTATATGCATATAAAAAGCAGTTAAAATTGGAATCAATATGTACACTGTCTAACCCTAAGTATATACATATAGAAATATATATGTGCACTGCTACGTATATGAATATAGAAATATATATGTACAATTAAATTTGTACAAAAATTCGAAAATTTGACTCGAATCGAATTTATAAACTCGATTCAAAAAAATTTCAAATGAAGTTTGAAACGTAAAATAGGACTTACAAACTCGAATAACTCAAAATTTTTTGACTCAACTCGATCGAATGTCCAACCCTAAATATAGCTGCATGTCGATGAATGCATATATAAAATTCAATGTTTTCACCGCCCGACAAAACAAAAGGTGGGTTGTTTGTTCATACATTGTAGAGAGAATATACAAACGATGAAAAGCCTATAACAATTATTGTTGGAAAATGCCGGTACACCCCATGGCACTGCGAAAAAATTAACTGGCGTATTCTACCAGTGATCCATGTACGAGGAACAAATTCGGTGTAAAAAGAAATGAAACGTTCCTTAAATAAATCTGAAAAACCGCAGGGAGTTAGGAGAATCCAATTCTTCTAACACGATATCGAATCCAAGTCGTCTCAACAGCATTCTAACTTCTATGCAGTCCACCCGTATGAAACAAACAATATTTTACTTCTCTAACTGTTAGAGAGGTTTTTCGTAAAAGGCATATATTTGGCTGCTAGACCTTATGCCTTTATATAGCATTCAAAAATCTAATTCTAATTAAATTCAGATTCATTAAATATACAATATATTTAATTGAATATAATTAAATATGTAGAATTTGATTCTACTTTAATTAGGTTTCTTTAGAGATATATATATTTTAATAGTATTTGATAATTACAATAATTATCTAGTATTAAAAAATATATAAACGAGATTATCTATAATTACAATAATTATAATAATTTCGGTTTTTACTTATTACGTGTACAACAAGTTTGTACACATGCTATCTAGTCGATATTTGTTCGTTTTAATCATAGGGTGTGACTCTTGTAGGTTCATTTAACATTAGCAGTAATATCTAAAACAATTCTAATATTACAAGCAATGAGTGGCATTTAGCAATGCATCATTGCTACCTAAATTACAGAAAGTTGTGGTTAGACATAACCTTTTTCGTGATTAACTCATTTCATGTATTGCATCCTTTTGTCCTCATATCTAGATCGGACACAAGACATGAAATAGTCACACTTGTATAATCCATCTAATATTTTTTGATATCTTGAATAGACTATTATAAACGAATAACTATGATATCTCATTGTAATCACTAATTTTGTCCGGGATGGACCAGTTTTACTTTTGTCTTTGTTTTTACAATAATGAGCTTTCTTTCTCTCTTATAATACTACCATCTATAAAAATATGTGTTATGGGCTTTGCTTAATTTTAACTACCTTATACTATATATATGATTATCATGAAAATCCAACAAAAATATATTATATTACTTTATATTTTGATTAAGTGTTGATAGTCTTATTTGATGCTAACTATATATGGGCATGCGGTTATTTGTTAATCCAAAAAACAACCCAAAAATATTATTAGTGTATTATGCTATTTTTGTGTTATCTTATTGTTAGCATATAGTAAATATCATTATATTATATTAGTAATATATATATATATATATATATATATATATATATATATATATATATATATATATATATATATAACGGGATGTTAAGTCTTTTTATCTGTTGCCATTGTTATTATGATTATTATGTTTTGTTACTATTATTATTAACATTATATTAAAAAAATGAACAACTAAGTTTGCTAGTATAAATAAAAGCCCTTTTAAATTATAAACAACCCAATAAATAATTTTAAATAAAGAGCCCAAGTTTATCATATATACCAGTCCATTTACAATTAAAATGAGCCTAATACATAATACATGGCCCAATAAGGCCCTAAATAACAAAAAACCCTAAGCTAAAAATCCTTTTTTGTTTGCAGCCGCCTCATCAGCAACCCTCAGATTCATACCGCATCTGACGACTCATATTGCTTCCATCGCGCGTGCGAACCATGCACGGTTCTTCATCTCCCCAACGTGCTGTACGCGCGACCTTTAGTGTTACTCACGCGCGTCACATGCTCGGCCCCTCAACTCCTCTAGTGTCATGTTCTCCACCACGTCAGCCGAAGGAGACAGTAGTCCAACGCCATGTCACCATCGCCTCGCCACGCCACGCCAGCAGCTTATGGTCCCCTCTTCTCCTCGCGTTTGGCCACCATGCACAAGAAAACAAAGTTGTCAGAAGAGCATATGCGCAATAAAAATATTCCAACAGATTTTAGGGAGGCAAGCAAACATTTCAGAGTTGGCAGATGAATGCAAACAAAAATGCAGGAAGACACCCAATAGGGAATTTTTTATTACATTTTCATTTTTCTAAAATACATATAAATCAAGGCTATATAACAAAGAACCCTAAAAATATTGTAAAGGATTTTCGAGAATTCGAAAAGGCAACAGAGCAAAAAAAAATGAAAAGCCTCAAGCTTTTGAGGTATACATTTTATTCTCTTTTCAATTTCAGCATAAACATAAGATAGATTAGGATTTTTTTCGTTTTTACCTTCTTTTATGTCTGTCGTCGCTTCGAATCTCACTGGCAATAATCCTTTCGGCTTCTATCTAGGAGTCAAAACAGGGTGAGCCATTCAGATTCCGGTGAGACAAGGGCTCGTCTCTGACCAGAGGGGCTCGTTTTTGGGCTCTGGTTCTCAAAAAAGGTTTTTTATTTTTGGTTTTGAAGGTTTTAAAAGAGGGAAGCCGAGTTTTGCTAAAAGAGAAGGGACATTTGATTTCAAAACGAAAAGGGTTCTTTTCAAGGCTTTGTAGGTTCGCCGGCCGCTGACGAGCGGGGGTTGACGTGACGGCATACGACGAAAAACCACCAGTTTTTGGGTTTGAATGGTGGCCTCTGGGTGTTTGAATTCAGAGAGAGGAGTTATTCTCAAGGTTTTTTTGAACAAATAGCCAAAAGGGTTTGAATCCCGATCGAAATGGGTGTTTTATAAGTTGTTTTAAAAAAAAGGGGTTTAATTACACAAATGATCATCCTGCGCCCTTATTATTGCACTATAAGGGTTTCCACATTCTGAAATAACACTTTTAGTCCTTCCGCCCTCTTTTATTACACCTTTAGCCATTCCTCGTTTTTTTATTACTTCCCCGGTCCCTGTGGCTTTCAAGCTATTTGCGTTTTCATCCCCTGTTTTTCTTTTAAACCGGCCCTCAAATTTATATTTCTTTTCTTTTTAGTCCATTTTCCAGTGTTGTTACTCCTTGTTTCATGCATTTTTAGTTTCTTTTATTGCCTGATATTTGGTTTATATTTAATTTGTGATGACCTTGATTTTTGTTGTTATGCCATGTGCTAATTTTGAAGTTTAATATGCATATATTACATATATTATATAGTTTTTTATATGGAATATAATACGGTATTTTTTCATAAATATATAGTATACGTTTTCATAAGACATATATATTATATAGTTTTTATATGATATTGTTTGTTTTTCTTTATAATATATAGTTTTGTAAACAATACATAATGTATAGTTTTTCTTTATTATATAAAATATAATATGTAGTTCCTACATGATATATAGTTCTAACATATTTCTTTATGTATATAATATATGCATAATAGATATTTTTATAATATATTTAATATTTGTTAAATACATATAATATATGTCTTCATTTTATATATAGTATATGATATATATTTGTGTTTTTTAAGTACATATTCATATGTGTTTTAGTATGTGCTTAGCTTAAGTAGTTTAGCCCATATCGTGTTTTGGGTCTTGGGCTTAGTTTAGGTGGGCTTTGGTTTTGTTAAGTTAGTCCTAGATTAGAATTAGGCAAATTTAACTTAATTAGTTTAAAATCATGTGCTCGTCTCATACGACTAACTTAACAAAACCAAAGCCCACTAATTGAACTCTCATAACTGGTTAATTAATTTAGTGAATTTGAGTTTACCTTTGGCTTATTGGGATAAATGTCAAATTCATTAAATTGGTTGAATATTGCTTAATTACCTTTTAGGATAAAATTTGAATTAATTTAGTGAATATTCCTTAGTTAGATTTAAGATTCGAATTTGAGTTTACCTTTGGCTTATTTGGATAAATGTCAAATTCATTAAATTTGTTGAATATTCCTTAATTACCTTTTAGGATAAAATTGATTTTGAGAATAAATTGACCTTTAAATTAAAACCATGATTAATTAACTTGACTTGTTTTAAATTGTATTCTTGGCTTATTGGAATACTAGTTTTAAAACCAATCAAATTAATTATCGTTGTCCTAAGTTAATCCACAATTCGTTAGTATTTTTAGTCTTTTAGGGTTAATCAATTTAGGATTAATATTAGATTCACCTAATTAACAACTAGATCACTAATTGAACTCTCATAAATTGGACCTTTTAGGTTAGGACCTTGGGTGAGCTTTTATGTGTTTATCTTTAAGCCTTTACTTGTCATCCATGTTAATTGTCATTCATGAGGCCCACTTATTTTAAATTAATTAATTTAAATCTTAAAAAATGAGGTATTTATTAATTCTGATATTTGTGTCGTAACAGTCTGCGCTTAAAGGATGTTGACCAAATATTTGAATTAATTCTTACCGTCCCAAGGTAAGATTAAAACATGATAAAATCATTACATCATATTTTAACTGCTTGCACCATACATAAAGGTAACGTATGAGTTTCGAACCATAAATTAACATGGCAATCAGGCTTACATGATGTCAGTTTAATCTATGGTCTGATGTATCGTCAACCTTATTAATTAAATATCCAATTAATTTAAACCCACCAATTTGATAAAGCCCGTGCAATTAAAGTTAATTTTCAATTAACTACGCAGAGTTAAATTCAATTCCAACAAATTCCATCAATTTTAAAGGCAACAAATATTATGGTACCGATTTCCGGGTGTGATGAGGGTGCTAATCCTTCCCCACGTGTAACCAACTCCCGAACCCTTTCATAATGAATCTATGGTATTTTATGGTGTCCAGCCTACCTTACCCAAGTGGCTGGTGGCGACTCCAAGTTTTCATTATTTTTCAAAAGAATACGAATTTTCAAAGGAAAGCCCTTTGAATCACGATTACAAAGAATGATTTAGGGATAACCTGTAGCAACCGAAAACCTATTATATTTTTAAAAGAATTCAAGAAAAGGTCACTACAGTTTGGTGACTCTGCTGGGGAATCGAATTTATTTTTACAAAACAAAAAGAGAGTTAGGCCAAGAAAATATTTGTTGCTTTTAAATGATGGAAAATGTTGGAATTTTAATTGACTTTAACGAGGTTGATCATTTCTTGAAAATGTGGCTAAGATTGCACGGGCTTTGATAATTGGTGGACTTCGGATTAATTTTTCATTTACTATCTAAGGAATCACCGACATGTGTTGCACTATATCATCAAGCTCTGTACCTGAGTTTTGTCCCTTAAGTGGGAGTGAAACGCCACATACCCACTTGAGTAGCCCTCAACGGGTCAGTAATTCACTTCCAAAATCCACGCCTTCTGACACGTGAGCAGCCATCCACATCACTAGGTCGTGCTTTCCCTCAAATCGAAACCAATTCACAAGCTTGTAATGGGCCAAAATTGGAGTTCTTGTTGCCTTAGTAGGTAATGGGATAGGTTCGGTTACCCTTGATTAGAACCAAACCATGTGTGAGAATCTAGGAAACCTACCTCGTTAGAGCTATGCAGATAACCATAGCGAACTAGAATTCATGTGGTTAGGTTTGTTTTCTTATTTGCTTGCGTTGTACTTATTTCGTTTTGCGTTTATCTCTTCTCATTTCCGTTTTATTGTTTATCTTATAACTAACACTTCTTTTTGTTTTCTTCCTTTTTCCTCTTTTACCTTTTTTGCATATCTTGTCATATCATAAAGAGCACATTGAGTTGGAAATAGTTTGAAGTTAAGGACTAGATCAATGAGAGACTTGGTTCGTAGTAATGATGAAAAGAATTCTGATGTGCAAATATGGTCGGAAGGGGAGAAACTACACGAAGGGGACAATATTGCCACTCGGTTCAGATCAGCCATGTCAGCTGTGACATCCATGAATACGGAGTTCAATGATGCATCCGAGTTAAGACCGATTTGGAACAATTGGGATCTTGAGACGATAAATACTTTTAAGAAAGAATATGGCGACATCACATGTTTGCTAGATGTCCCGGTCGACCGATCATTACTTCAAGCTTTGGTGGGGTTTTGGAACTCAGCTTACAGTTGTTTCACAATTGGTAACCTTGATTTGACCCATACCATTGAAGAATATCAAGACCTTATAAATTTTAAGAAGATCGACGAGAATCAGGTGTACTCTAAGCCTAATAAGAACAAAGCTTTTCAAGGCAATCTTGGTAGAATCTCAGAAACGTTATTATATTGGGTAGAGCATCAGGTCACCACTTGGAACAAAAAATAATACCTTAAGTAGGAGGGGATACTAGCCTTAGCTTATGTACATCCCGTAGGCCGAGTTCAACTGGACCTCTTTGCATTGTTGATCTATGGGTTAGTACTTTTTCCTCAAGCATTAGGGCTTATCGACCCGTCTATTTTGGACTTGTTCGATCGTTTGAGTAGCGGGACCAATCTTGTACCCTAATTCTGGAGGAAACTTTCTGATCATTAAGGTTTTATAGGGAGAACGATGGAGGTCGTTTCCAAGGATGCTCACAGCTTTTGACTGCTTGGTTCTACAATCACATTTGGTCAGATGCCAGTTTCTCAAGGCCTCTCTATGATGGCAAGTTCTCACTGTTGGAGGAATTTTTGCAAAAAAATGATTGGCCAACACAAAGATCCGAAGAGGTTTGGCTAGATGTTCTCTGAAATCTAAGAGAGAAAGACATAGTCTGGAGAGCTCCATGGTTATTGGCAAGAAATATCTTTTATAGATGCAGGGTACACTCTTGGGTACCACTACTTGGTTTTTTGGGGGCATACGGCTTATCCACCTTTTATAGTCTCGAGACAGTATGGTTCGAAGCAATTTGTGCATGCCACCAGAGGTTTAAACGAATTCAACATGAATTATAAAAAGGAGAAGGGCTACAAGATGGTGGTATATAATGTTTTTTTCAATTTGGAACAATACAAGATGGGTTAGGATCGTAAATGCTCCGTACGTGGTCACTCCTAAGTACGAAGTATGGCGATTTAATCGTGTCAACGATAATGTTCCCCATTTAAATCCCGATGGAAAGAGATTGGCCATGCTTCCTATCGAGGCCGATTTGATGAGGAAACAACTTGAAGAAGAGCAAAAGAGGTACCCCAAGCTTCGAGGAGAAAGCCCATCAAGAAAGCTTCGACTTCGAATTAGAGAAGACACAGTTTGAATGAGTGATTAAAAATCTACAAAGGAAAAAAGATGAGTTGGAACTTGGACTCAAGATGGAGAAGGAAGAGATTTAGAAGCTTAATAGGTTAAATAAGAGCAAAAAAGTCGTGGAAGGCGAACCAAGCGAATGGTTAGAGCTTTGACTAAAGGAAGAGAAAGTGAGAGCCAAGAATTACAATAGAATGTTTTACAAGCACAAAGACCAAGTGTTTATTTTAACTGAAAAAGTGAATAATTTATGAATCTCCCACTTGAGACAGATCAAGAAGGAACAACACCAAATGAAACCTTGAAAGATCAAGTGAAGTGTTTGGAAAAGTCTCTTTTCAAGCATAAGGGTTCAACTAGCAAGCTAAAGTCCAGTAACTTGGAGAATCAAGTTTTGACGACTCGCATCGATGAGTTGGAAACCAAGGTTCAACAGCTCAAGGATCGTGTGGCAAGCTTTAGAGGAGCGATTTAAGTACACTCGACGCCGAGTTTAGAGCAACTGTATTTCGCCGCCTATACAATTTGGAGGCAAGAACAAGATTTGGCACAGTGGATGACTCAGATGCAAGAGGTTGCCCGAAAAGTACAAATTTTGGCAGAAGACACTACTGAACTCCATGATTGTGTGGACGATGAACCCGAAGAAGGATAGAGGATTGTTTGGATCCAAAAGAAGATTATTGACATTGATACTGCCTTGAAGCCATAAGTGTAGTTGGTTTTCTTTAAGTTATTGTAACAAGATAACGTTTCCATTAATGAAAGTCGTTTAACGATGATATTTGCCAAACTCGGTGTTGCTCTTTGCATTCATACATGATTCTTTCATTTGCATTCTTTGTTTAAATTATAATAATCATTTAATTAGTGCATTTATTTGCATTTTTATTAATTGCCATTTATTAATTAAAAAGATTTCTATTTTAGAAATATTGTATTTTGCTTCTTAAAATTGTCATCATTCCACACCCATATCGCACTTGCTCACGGACAAAGCAAATGGAGAAGAGCTTTGCCAAGTTAGAAGCCGACCTACACGGCCAGATAGAACGAGCCCAACAAGAATTAAGGGACACCATCATCAAGTCTCAGTATGACATGATAAAAGAAATATCTCAATTGATGCAAGCTCGTCTAGGACCAGATCCGAAGGGCAAGAGTACCATTGAGAATCCTGCCAAAAAATCGGGGGATCGCCCTCATGCCCAGATCGTCAAGGATCTTCTGCTTGTTGATCCCTCTCTAAATCCTCCACAAGGTGCATCTTCCTCCCATGTTGGTATATTTGCTCAAGCTCAATCGGGGGTGATCTTCAGAAATCCTGAGATTATCGGAGACAACATCCTAGACTTTGATGAGTTGGAGAAGTTGAACCAAATAAAAGCAAAGTTCACTAAGAAATTAGAGGATACTCAGAAGTACCTAGAGGAAAAGTTTCGAGTGAAGGAAGATGATGATGGCTCCTATGAGTTAAATGCCAGGGAACTCAGTTTGGTCCCGACGTGGAAATCCCATATAAGTTCAAGACCCCTGAATTTGAAAATTTTGATGGAACCACCTGCCCTACTGCTCATATAGTGATGTTTTGCCAGAAGATAATCGGGGTTTACCGATAACAAGAAGCTCCTAATTCACTATTTTTAGGACAACTTAGTGGGATCTGTTTCGATATGGTACAATCACCTAACAAGGGCTCAAATTAAGTCGTGGAAGGATCTAGCAAAAGTTTTACTGATCAGTATAAGCATATAATCGACATGGTTTCCAACTGACTGTTGTTGCAAGGTATGGAATAAAGGCGCAACGAGACCCTTCGTGAATATGCTCAAAGATGGCGTGATGTGGCGGCGCAGGTTCAACAACCACTTCATGAGCATGAGATTTCTCCAATGTTCATAGATACACTAAAAGGGACGCTCTACGATCGACTGATCAACAACCCTGTTAGCAATTTTGCGAAAATGGTTATGATTGGCAAGCGCATCGAAGAAGCTATAAAAAATAGAAGAATTAACGAAGGGGATCATTCACGCAAACAATACAAGAAGAAGGACCATGAGGTGAACAATACAAACACTTTCGAGGCAACTAAGAACTTCACTATCTCCCAGCCCCAAAACACATCGGGGAATTCCTGAAACTTCAATAAAAGGGAAGAAAGGGGCCCTAAGAAGGAAAATGAGGATAGGTCATTCATTCCTTTTCCAATCTCTTACAAGGAGCTCTACTCAAAATTGTATAAGGTCGATCTAGTTTGACCTTATCATGTTACTCCTTACAACCTACCTTACCTAGCATGGCATGACCCCAAGGTACATTGCGAATACCATGCTGATGTTCCGGGGTATGCGATTGAAAATTGTGTAGCGTTCAAGAAGTTCATTCAGAACTTAATTCGGACTAAAGTATTATAGTTGGGAGAACTGAGTACAACAAAAAAAACCTACCAAATCATGGAGGTTAAGGCGTGAATGCTATTGAAGATGAGAATACCATAAAAGCTAGAGTGAACGTGTCCGAAGTTCGGTCATCGTTAATGTGGGTTTTCCAACGTTTGTGTATGGTATGCCTCATTGACCGGGGAATGGTGATTGTGGAAGAAGGTTGTGGCCCATATTTTGAGCACTATCAATCGAGAGATCATGAGATTCAAGATTGTGAGGAGTTCTGTCAGTTGATACAAGCTATAATGGATAACAAGGAAATTGAGTTTTTTGAAAGAAATAAAGAAAAGAAAGAATTAGAAGTTTGTGCATCAAAGAGTCAGGAGACAAAGTATATTGCAAAGAGACTGCTTGTCTTCGGTCTCAAGCCAAGTGAGACAAGCGCACCAAATGCGGCTCCTAAAATTATAATTGCCACCCCAAGATCTTCACCTTTCAAGGACACAAAGATGGTTCCATGGAATTACGCGACAAACATTACAATACTGAGCTCCTCAAGTTCACAAGAATGAGAGGATGTGGAAATGGGGACGAAGCCCTCTCAAGAAGGGCCATTGGAACCAAACACCGAGGAGATAAAAAATGTGGGGCATCTCACGAGGAGGGGACGATATTATGCTTCGAAGAATCTGAAGGCACCGAAAAAGCCAAAAGAGAAAGACAAAAAGATCAGAGTTGAACCTGAGAAAGTGTTCGGAGAGGACCCCCTATAAAGATTAAGAAGCTAGTTACGAAAACCCAAGCTCAAGAATTTTTTAGATTCTTGAAACACAACGAGTATAACGTCGTAGATCAACTTCAAAAACAAACAGCCAGATTTCGGTACTTGATCTCCGGTTAAACTCAAAAAAGCATCGTGAGGTCCTATTGAAGGTTTTGAATGAGATATTTGTTACAAAAGATATTTATGTCGGGAAGTTAGACCGAATCATCAACCACATCACTGCCTATAATCACATCACTTTTAGTGATGATGAAATACTAGGTGAGGGTACGAGATCCATCAAGGCCCTTAACATCACCACCCATTGTAAGGGATATGTGCTACTAGGCGTACTAATTGATAATGGCTCTGCATTGAACGTTATGCCACTAGCTACATTGCAATAGTTGTCGATCGACAGTTCATATATGAAGCCTTGTCATAATACGGTGCGAGCCCTTGATGGGACCCAGCGGGATGTGGTCAAAAAATAGAAGTACTTTTGCTCATCGGCCTTGTCGAATATATGATCGATTTTGTGGTCATGGCATTCAGCATCATATAATTGTCTGTTAGGGAGGCCATGGATATACTTGGCCGGTGTCGTCCCGTCTTCACTCCACCAGAAATTAAAGTTTTTCATTGAAGGGAAATTGGTCAAGGTGAATGTCAAGAAGGACATCATCGCTTCGGTGACTTCGGATACACCATATATCTATACCGTTGAAGAACCAATGGAATGTGCTTTTAGGGCCTTAGAATTTGTCAATGCTACCTTTGTTGTTGATGGAAGTAAGATTCCATGCCCTAAACTATCAAATTGCACTAAAATGGTGGTATTTGAGACCCTTGGAAAATGAGCGAGAAAGAAAAGAGGCTTGGGAAAAAAATCTACAATGACGTATTCGTCCCGTCAGTGTGATTCATAAGATCGACCGCTTCGAACTTGGTTATAAACCCAATTTCCTACAGAAGAGACAAGAGTGGAGGAAGAGACAAGAAAAAATGAAGGCCAGGCTCAGAGGGGAGGATATTCCTTGGGTACCCATAACCTATACGAATTTTGATGGCATTTTCATATCTGGTGGGATCTGAAACCCCGAGGTGGATGTTCAAGAAGCGAACTGAGAAGGCAATAGATGTTTCAAAGAGAAGTTGGTTCGTGAAGCCTTGGAGGAGATGGACGTGAATATGATCAGTGATGGTAGCAATACTGATCTGCTCTTGGCCAAAATTCGCCCATGCCTTCTAGGGGAGAAGCTCAACAATTGGACCTCTGTGGATACGCCGATGGTTTTTAGGAATAAATCAATGTAATGCCCATAACAATCTCGTTACTTTTACCCGAAAGTAAAGAGTTTCTTTTGTAAAAAGGGCAACTATGTTACTTTATCTGCTTCCAATGAAATAGACTTTGTCAACTTTTCTTTCCCAAATGGCAAACATAACATTCATTACACTCCATTTCATTCATTCATTCATTCATTATTCATTCATTCATTCCTTTATTTATTTATTTATTTATATCATAAGCAATCCCCCTTCCATTCCCAATGCACAATTCCACAATCTCATAGGCCTCTTAATATAAATTGTATGAATGACGCGGAACCTAATCCCGAAGTAGATTTTGAGCGACTCACGCACTTGGCAGAGATAAAAAAGAAGGATGATGGGATTCTTGATGAGTTATTAAGAATGATGGCAAATGAAGAAAAGCAAACCCTCCCGCATCAAGAGAAGGTAGATATTTTGAACTTGGGGACTAACAAGGAAAAGAAATAAGTGAAGATCGGCAGCACTTTGTCATCAAAAGTTAAACAAGAGTTGGTGGAATTGCTTTTAGAATTCAAAGATGCATTCGCGTGGACATATTAGGACATGTTGGGTTTAAATACAGATATTGTGATACACAAGCTCCACATTAGACTAGAATGCAAGCTCGTCTAGCAAAAACTCCGAAAGATGATGACGAACATTTTGTTAAAAATTAGGGAAGTGGTAAAGAAACAACTTGAGGTTGAGTTCTTGAATGTTTCTAAATATTCAAAATGGGTAGCTAACATAGTGTCGGTACTGTAAAAGGATGGAAAGGTGCGTATGTGTGTAGATTCCAGGGATCTCAACAAGGTAAACCCCAAAGATAACTTTCTTTTGCCCCATATTGATACTCTAGTTGACAATATTGCGGGACATGCTTAGTTCTCATTTATGGATGGCTTTTTAGGGTATAATTAGATCAAAATGCATCCCGAGGATATGTAAAATCCACTTTATGACCATGTGAGGGACGTTTTGCTATAATGTAATGCCCTCCGGGTTAAAGAATATTGGGGCAACTTATCAAAGAGCCACGATAACCTTGTTTCATGATATGATGCATAAGGAACTTGAGGTGTAAGTGGATGACATGATAGCTAAGTCTCAGACCGAGGAGGAACTCTTCCAAAATTTGCGAAAAGTTTTCCAGAGGCTAATAAAGTATCAGTTGAAGCTCAACTCGGCCAAATGTACCTTTACGGTTACATCAGGGAAGCTTTTGGGCTTTGTGGTGAGTCAGAAAGGTATCGAGATTGCCTCGATAAGGTCAAAGCAATTCATGATCTCCCACCGCCTCAAACACAAAAGGAAGTTCAAGGATTTTTGAGAAGGTCAAAGCAATTCATGATCTCCCACCGCCTCAATTTATCTCTAGTTGACCGATAAATACGACCCCATCTTTATATTACTCTAAAAGAATAACCCGAAATTTAGGATGAAGATTGTCAAAAAGTGCTAGAAAAGATCAAGAAATATTTAACTAATCCTCTGATTCTATTGGCATAAGTACTGGATGGGTCGTTGATCCTGTACTTGGCAGTTCTTGAGAATTTTATGGGCTGTATGTTGGGGCAACACGATGACTCAGGCAAAAAGAAAAGGGTGATTTATTACTTAAGCAGGAAGTTTATCAAGTGTGAAACACGATAGCCGTTGATTCAAAGGTTATGTTATGCCTTGGTATGGGCTACTAAACGGCTCCGACAATACATGTTGTATCACACCACTTGCTTAATTTCCTGATTGAATCGGTTGAAATTTCTAATGGAAGAACCAGCACTAATCGATAAAATAGCTCGATTGCAACTGTTATTGTCAGAATTTGACATTGTTTATGTGAGTCAGAAGGCGGTGAAGAGAAGTGTAGGGGCGAATCTTTTGGCAAGCCGCGCTTCGGATGATTATGAACCGTTGAATTTTAGTTTCCCAAATGAAGATTTGATCTGTGATCTGTCCGAAGGGATGTCTACTATCGAGAATAAGGGATGGAAGCTTTATTTTGACGGGGCATCGAATGCCTTAGGCCATGGAATAGGGGCAATTTTGGTCTCCGCGAAAACACCTACTACCCTTTCACGAGTAGGTTGGAATTCTTTTGCACCAATAATGTAGCCGAACATGAGGCCTATGTTATGAGACTCTGAGCGGCCGTAGAAAAGAAGATTAAAGTGCTCCGAGTATTTAGAGATTCTTCCCTAATGATCTACCAGCTTCAAAAAGAATGGGAGACTAGAGATTCAAAGTTGATCAAGTACTACAATTTGATCCAAGATTTGGTCAATGATTTTAAAGAAGTCAGGTATACCTACTTGCCAAGAGAGGATAATCAGATGGCCAACGCTCTGGCAACATTGGCCACTGTATTCGAAGTAAGTCAGACAAACCGAGATAAAATTGGTCGAGATACAAAATTTTGAAATATTGGCCCATTGCTATAGTTTGGAAGATGAAGAAGACGACAATCCATGGTATTATGACATATTTAGTACATCAAGTTCCGGACTTACCCAAAAGAGGCCAAAGATAATGACAAAAGAACTATTAGAATATTAGCATCGGGGCATATCTTTGATGGAGAGGTTTTGTGCAAAAGAAGCAAGGATCAAGTATTGTTGAGGTGTGTCAATGCCCGTGAGGCCAAAACCATTTTAGCAGAGGTCCATAGAGGTTTGTGTGGAACCCACGCCAGCAGATTCTCGATGGCAAGAAAAATAATGAGACATGTCTATTTCTGGTCAACTATGGAGGGTGATTACATCAGTTATATGAAGAAATGTCACAAATGTCAAATCTATACTGATAAGATACACTCACCGCCGGTGCCTCTCCACACCATGAATTTGCCGTAGCCCTTTGCTACTTGGGGAATGGATGTCATTGGTCAAATACACCCGAAGGCTTCCAATGGACATCATTTCATCCTAGTGGCTATTGATTACTTCACCAAGTGGGTAAAAGTCACCTCAAACACTGTAAAACCTATATTGATTTTGATATAACAAATTGTATAAGGGCTTATTTGCATATACAAATAAATTTTTAAGTATTTCAAAGACTCACTTAATTGACAAGCATTTGAACCAAAAGAACCTTCAAGTTAAAAATATTTCAAGTGTTCAAAATTTTCTAAGTATTTTCAAGCCAAAACTTAACTCTACGCCCAGGCGTATCGATACGCTTAAGTCGTATCGATACAGTTTTCCTTCACTAGAACTATAATTGATAAAAGTGTACTGATACGGTTAACACCGCATCGATACGATATTCATCTGGGCAAGTTTTCAAGTTATAGCGTACCGATATGGTTGGTCACCGTATTGATACGATTTGATGATGTTTGATAAATCTTTGCATTTGCTGGTTTTGACCGTTGCTTGTCAGTTATTGGAATCACAAAATTTTAAATGACCGTTAACCGTATCGATATGCTCCCATAGCGTACCGATACATTTTTTGTTAAAATCCAACCAAGGATTCCATTGAGAAAAATCTATATCAATACGGTATATGAGTATCGATACGCCTCTTGATTTACACTTAAACTATATACGCCCCTGGTTTTTCAGTCACAACGGCTCTTTCTTATTTGAGGCTGGTACCAATACAATCATGAGGGTACCGATACGCTGGGCAGTTAAAGAGCATTTATTGTGCCAAAAATGTAGCCCAACAGCTAGATTAATGATCTCAACCACCCAAACGGCTATAATTCAATGCAAGGGTATAAAAGCAAGTATCAAAAGCACCAGCAACAACTATTGAACCTACTTGCAACATCGAAGCAATTATCCAAACCATTATGCTTTATAGAGTCAAATCCTTGTACCCAACCTATCTGTAATCTTCATTGTAAATCTTTATTTCAAGTTTAGGAGTGTTTGATTATAAATTGGACAATATTCAGTCTTGTGAGAGATATTTTTTATTTGCCAAAAGCTTCTTTGTAAATAGAGTCTTTTGGGTTAATCTTTGGGTAGAAAGATTAACCGGTTGTAAAGGCTACCTCTTAAGCCTAGAAAAAGGGAAGAACATTTAGTGGAGATTGTTGAAAATTCTTAGTGGGAGCTAAGGTAGTGGATGTAGAGCTTGTTAGAAGCTTGAACCACTATAATTTGCCTTGTCCTTATTCTTTCATTTTCAAATTTGCTCCCTCTAAATTTAAAAAGCCAATTCACCCCCTCTTGGCCGTTTTCTATTCTTTTGATCCACTCAACAATTGGTATCAGAGCCTAACTCTTTGAAGGTTTCACATCCATAAGAGGCGATCCTTGAAGAGTATTGATCATCCATTCATTCAAAGCCATGGCATCTACCTCCGGGCCAAACTTGTTCGAGTCACAATCGATCACAAAGCCACCACACTTCAATGGGGATAACTATCCCTATTGGAAGAACTGGATGAGACTCTTTATCAAATCTACCGACTATGTCCTTTGGGATGTAGTGGAAGACGGACTGATAATTCCGATGAAGAGAGGCGATGAAGGGAGACTTGTTCTGAAGACAAGGGTGGAAATGACCGATGAAGATCAGAAAAGACTCTAAATCAATGACAAGGTCCTACATATTTTGTTTTTTGCACTCGGTCCCGACATGTATGCCAAAATGTTATCGTGCACAAGTGCAAAGAGGTGTGGGACCAGTTAGAGACCACTTACGAAGGCATTAATGACGTGAAGGAAACCAAGATCGGGATCTTTAACTTAATCTACAAGAACTTCAAGATGGAGTCGTATGAGAGCGTCTCCAAAATGTTTGACCAGTTCTCGATTGTAGTAATGGTATCAAGGGCTTCGGTGAAATCATTCCCGAAAACAAGCTTGTCTGAAAGCTACTCTACTCTCTTCCCGAATCATGAGATGGGAAGAGAACTGCAATCATCGAGGCAAAGAACTTGAAGATATTGAAGCTCGATGAGTTGGTGGGATCTCTTCTTACTCATAAGATCATGAAGCAAGAAAGAGAAGAAGAGAAGAAAAGAGTAGAGAAACATAAGGTGGAGAAGAAGAAGCAAGGGATTGCTCTCAAAGCCTCTCTACTACAAGAAGAGAGCAGCTCAAGTGAAGAAGATGAATTTGAAGAATTGGCTATGATAGCCAAAAAATTCTCTCGATTCATGAAGTCCAACCGGGTAATGAAATTCCAAAGAAGAAGATACTTCAAGAACAAAAGTAAAGAAGAAGAGAATGATCAACTCATATGTTATGAATGCAAGAAACCGGGCCACATTAGATCAGATTGCCCTTAACTCAAGAAGAAAGGGTTCGATAAGAAGAAAATGATGAAGGCCCATGTTGCTACTTGGAGCAATGAGGAATCATCATCGGATGGATAAAAGAACGAAGTAGCAAATCTTTGTCTCATGGCCATTGATGACGATCCTAAGGTAAACCTTAACTCATGTAACTTTGATTTTACATTTGGTGAACTTCAAGATGTGTATGATGAGTTACAAGAGGTTTATGATGAATTGGTAGAAAATATAAAGAATCGGTTGTGAAAAACAAAAAAAAATTGATTTTTGATTTGAAAACTCAAAACGATTCTTTATCCAAAACTAATTCAGACTTTGAAAAGAAGATTTTGGTTTTAAAAGATGATTTAAAATATTTTCAAAATGAAAATGTTGATTTAAACAATCTTCTTTCTCAAATTCATGATTAACACCACAAAGTGGTGAATGAGCTCAACGAGCTCAAAGCTTCTTTAAAAGTTGGTTCTTCTAGTTTTGAAAAGGGAGAATCTTCCAAAACCAACTATATAAAAAGAAATATTTTTAACTACAAACAAATAAGCTCTCATAAGAATCCTAGAGGTAAAAGAATTAGGAGTGTATGAGTTCCTATGGAACATTTACTTGGTAGCTAACTCACATGGACCCAAAATGGTTTGGGTACCCAAAATTAAGAATTAATCTTTGTTTGTAGGGGAGCATTGCAAGAAGGCCAAAGCTTCAAGTCAAAACTCTTGGTACCTTGATAGTGGATGCTCAAGACATATGACTGGCGACAAGAGTAGATTCATGGAGCTCAAGCCAAAGAGTGGTTGAGTGGTGACTTGTGGTGACAACTCCAAGGGCCACAATGAGGGTATTGGCTCTATTGGTAATCTCTCCTCTATTCTTTTTGAAGATGTCTTGTTTGTCAATGGTCTTAAGCATAATTTGTTGAGTATTAGTCAGTTGTGTGACAAGGGTTTTAATGTTCATTTTGATGTTAATGGGTGTAAAATTGTGAAAATTAAAATAAATGAAATAATGCTCATTGGTCATCGTATAGGTAATATTTACATGGTGCATCTAGATGACATACATTCATCACATGCATGTTTGGTTGCTAATGATGAAAATGATGCATGGTTGTGGCATAGAAAACTAGGGCATGCTAGCATAAGTGTTTTAGAGAAATTAGTTTCCCAAAATCTAGTTAGAGGTTTACCTAAGCTAAAATTCACATTAGATCAAATTTGTGATGCTTGTGCTAAGGGTAAATAAAAATGAACATCATTTAAATCCATTAATGACGTTTCAACTAGTAGGGTATTACAATTGATCCATATGGATCTCTTTGGGCCTATTAGGACAACTAGCTTGGGTGGAAAACATATGCATATATGCATGTTGATGATTTTTCTAGATACACTTGGGTTCTCTTTTTAAGCACCAAAGATGAGGCTTTAGAAAAATTCATCACGTTTTCAAAAATCACTCAAAATGATCTTGGTCAAAATATTTGACATATTAGAAGTGACCATGGAACCAAATTTCAAAATCTAGGTTTTGATGATTTTTGTAACTCAAATGGTATTAGCCACAATTTTTCCGCACCTAGCACTCCCCAAAAAAATGAGGTAGTTGAGAGGAAAAATCGTTCTTTAGAAGAAATGGCTAGAACCATACTTTTTGAAAATAACTTACCTAAGTATTTTTGGGTGGAAGCCACAAACACGACATGTTATATTACAAATCGAGTAATGATTAGACCTATTTTAAAGAAAACTATTTATGAGATTTTAAAATAAAATAAGCCTAACATTAACTATTTTCATCCTTTTGGATGTAAGTGTTTTGTTTTAAACAATGGAAAAGATAACTTGGGTAAATTTGATGCAAAAAGTGATGAAGCAATTTTTCTTGGTTATTCTTTAAATTCAAAAGCCTATCAAGTCTTTAACAAAAGAACCTTAATTGTAGAAGAGTCAACACATGTGGTTTTTGATGATAACCTCCTTCCGAGGAAGGATTCTTGTGATGATGATGATGTAGGGATCATTGAAGCCATTGATGGTGGGCAATCATCAAGGGTGGAAGAGGTTCCAACCAAAGAAGAAGCACAAATTCCTCTCATTGAAGCTCCAAAGGACATGACCATTGAGGAAAAGGAAGTGAGTTACTGAAGGGAACTCAACTATGTCAAAGGTGGTGAAATCTTGGGTGATTCATCCAAGGAGGTAACCACTCGATCCTCTCTTAGATTAATGAACCATGTAGCATTCGTTTCATGCATTGAGCCTAAAAATATCAAAGAAACATTAAAAGATGATTTTTGGATATTGTCTATGCAAGAAGAATTAAATCAATTTGAGAGGAGTAAAGTTTGGACATTAGTTGATAGGCCTGGTAATTAATCTACTATAGCCACTAAATGGGTCTTTATAAACAAACTAGATGAAAGTGGTAACATAGTGAGAAACAAGGCTAGACTTGTTGCTCAAGGTTACACTCAATAAGAGGGAATATATTTCGATGAAACTTATGCCCTCCTAACTAGGATGGAAGCTATTAGGATGCTTCTTGTATTTGCATGCTTTCATGATTTCAAGTCTTTTCAAATGGATGTTAAAAGTGTTTTTTAAATGGTTTTATTAATGAAGAAGTGTATGTTGAACAACCACCGGGTTTTGAAGATCCAAAATTTCCAAACCATGTTTTTAAATTAACCAAAACCTTATATGGTTACACTTTTTGTTAAAATCCAACCAAGGATTCTAGTGAGCAAAATCCGTATCGATGCGGTATATGAGTATCGATACGCCTCTTGATTTACACTTGAACCGTACCGATACGCCTTTCCGTATATCAATACGCCCTTGGTGTTTTAGTCATAATGGTTCTTTCTTATTTGAGTCAAGTACCGATACGGTCACGAGGGTACCGATACGATAGGCAATTGAAGAGCATTTATTGCACCAAAAATGCAGCCCAACGGCTAGATTAATGATCTCAACCACCCAAACGGCTAGAATTCAATGCAAGGGTATAAAATCAAGTCTCAAAAGCACCAGCAACAACTATTGAACCTACTTGCAACATCCAAGCAATTATCCAAACCATTGTGCTTTATAAAGTCAAATCCTTGTACCCAACTTGTTTATAATCTTCATTGTCAATCTTTATTTTAAGTTTGGGAGTGTTTGATTGTAAATTGGGCAATATTCAGTCTTGTGAGAGATATATTTTTATTTGCCAAAAACTTCTTTGTAAAGAGAGTCTTTTGGGTTAATCTTTGGGTCTAAAGATTAACCGGCTGTAAAGGTTACTTCCTAAGCCTAGAAAAGGGGAAGAACATCTAGTGGAGATTGTTGAAAATCCTTAGTGGGAGCTAAGGTAGTGGATGTAGAGCTTGTTAAAAGCTTGAACCGTTATAATTTGCTTTCTCCTTATTCTTTCATTTTCAAATTTTCTCCCTCTAAATTAAAAAAGCCAATTCATCCTCCTATAGGCCATTTTCCATTCTTTTGATCCACTCAACATACACTAACGTCACGAGAACAACGGCCTGTAAGTTCCTCAAGAAAAAAATATTATGTTGTTATAGTTTGCCTGAAAGAATTATTACTGACAATGCTCCCAACTTGAACAATAAGGTGATGACCGAGGTGTGTGAGCAATTCAAGATTGTGCATCACAGTTCTACTGTTTATCACCCCAAGATGAACGAGGCGGTAGAGGCGGCAAAAAAGAATATTAAAAAGATCATAGCAAAAACTACGGAGACTTTTAAGGATTGACATGAGAGGCTCCATTTTGCTTTGTTTGCCTATCGGACCTTTGTGAGAACATCGACTGGGCAACGCCATACTCCTTGGTATGTGGCATAAAGGTGGTACTACCCGTCGAGGTGGAAATCCTATCACTCCGAATTTTGAACAAGGTAAAGTTGGATAAAGCTGAATGGATGCAAGTCGGATTTGATTAATTGATTCTTCTCGAAGAAAAAAGGTTGAAAACTATCTCTTATAACCAAATGTATCAAAAAAGAATGATGCAAGCTTATAATAAGAAAGTTTGCCCTAGGGAGTTTCAAGAGGGCGATCTGGTGTTAAAGAAGATCTTGCTGAACCAAAGAGACTTATGAGGAAAGTAGATGCTCAATTGGGAGGGGCCCTATGTTATGAAAAAGGCCTTCTCTAGAGGGGCATTAATTCTAATAGAGTTGGATGGGAAAGAATTGAGAAACCCACTAAACTCAGACTCCGTCAAGATGTATTACACGTAAGAAGAAAAAAAGAAAAAATAAGAAAAAAATAAAAAGAAAAGAAAAGGACGGTTTAAGGTGAAAAGTCGAAAATGGGCGCCTTAAAACTAGTCAATATAACCTTTTAAACTTAGCTATTCCTCACCTCTATACATAAGGAATGTATCATTAGTTCTTCTTAAGTACTTAAGGATGTTTTTTACTGCAACTTAATAACCTTCACCGGGATCTATTTGGTACCGACTTGTCATACTTAATGCATATGATACATCTAGACGTGTACATAGCATCACATACATGATAGGTCCAATAGTCGAAGTATATGGAATCTTACTCATGTGCTCTCTTTCTTGAGGCGTTGAAGGACACATTTCCTTCGAGAATGAAATACCATGTCTCATAGGTAGGAATTCTCTTTTAGATTCTTCCATATTGAATCTTTTCAGTACTTTATCTATGTATGTATTTTGACTTAGTCCTAGGATTCATCTTGATCTATCTTTATAGATCTTGACTCCTAATATGTAGGTTGCTTCACCCAAATCTTTCGTAGAAAAACAATTTCCTAACCTAGTCTTTATAGACTGTAAGGTAGGTATGTCATTTCCTATTATTAGTATGTCATCCACATACAATATCAAGTATGTGACAGTGCTCCCACTAGTTTTCTTGAAAACACATAGCTCATCTTCCTTTTTAATAAAACCAAATTCTTTGATTGCATCATTAAAACGAAGATTCCAACTTCGAGAAGCTTGCTTCAACCCATAAATAGATCTTTGTAGCTTGCATACTTTTCGGGCATCATTTGGATCGACAAAACCCTCAGGTTGTGTCATGTACACATACTTATCTAATTTTCCATTAAGGAAAGCAGTTTTGATATACATTTGCTAGATTTCATAATCATAAAATGTAGCTATTGCAAGCAATATCCGAATGGATTTAAACATAGCAACATGAGAAAAAGTTTTATCATAGTCTATACCATGAATCTGCCAAAATCCTTTAGCGACCAATCGCCCTTTGTATGTTTGTACATTTCTATCCATGTCGGTATTCTTTTTGAAAACCCATTTACACCCTGTGGGCTTTATCCCTTTAGGTGGGTTAACCAAAGTCTATACTTCGTTTTTTGACATAGAATTCATCTCGGATTTCATGGTTTCTAGCCATTTCTTGGAGTCTGGGCTTGCCACTGCTTATTGATAAGTTATAGGCTCATCTTGATCCATTAGGAGAACATCACCATGCAATGTGACAAGAAATCCATATCTACCAGGCATATTGCGTTCTCTCATAGATCTCCACAATGGTTGTGTTTTAAGAATGATTGGATATTCCTCAACTATTTGTGGAACTTGTTGTTGTTCAATCTCTAGTTCAGTGATCTGTGGTTGATCTTGAATTTTCTCAAGTTCAATATTTCTCCCACTTTCTTTTTTGAAAATAAATTCTCTTTCGAGGAAGACTCATGTTCGAGCAACAAACACTTTGTTCTCAGATAGATTGAAGAAATAGTATCATTTAGTTTCTTTAAAATACCCCACAAAATTACACTTATGAGATTTTGGGTTTGATTTTTGTAGACATCTGATGTTTAACATAAACTTCACATCCCTAAATTTTCATAAAAGACATACTAGGACGCTTCCAAGTCCATATCTCATACGGTGTCTTTAAACCAATTTAGATGGAACACGGATTAGTGTAAAAACAACTATTTTTAGTGTATGTCCCCACAAAGAAGTTGGAAGATCAGCATGACTCATGATTGATCGAACTATGCTTAATAATGTTCAATTTCTCCTTTCAAAGACTCCATTATGTTGTGGAGTACTAGGAGGTGTATGTTGTAAGATAATCCTACATTCTTTAAGAAGTTCATCAAACTCTAAGCTTAAGTATTCTCCTCCTTGATCTAATCAAAGAGCTTTGTTACTCTTTCCTAGTTGGTTTTGTACTTCATTCTTAAATTCCTTGAACTTTTCAAGGGCTTCAGATTTATGATGCATTAGGTAAATGTACCTATGTCTACAGAAGTCGTCAGTGAAAGTAATGAAGTATTGAAACCTTCATCTGGCTTATGTATTCATTGGTCCACATACATCACTATGTATTAGACCTAATAAATCACTTGTTTGCTCGTTTTTACCGTCAAACGGTGATTTGGTCATTTTTCTCATTAAGCAAGGTTCACATATATTAAATTGTTTGAAAATAAAAGAATCCAAAAATCCATCTTTATAAAGTTTTGATATGTGTTTCTCACTTATATAACCCAAGCGAGAATGCTAGAGATAAGTTTGATTAGAGTCGTTTGTTTTTGATATTTTCGTATTTATGTTATATATTGAATTGTCTTGATCAAAGATATAGAGGCCATTTATTAAATGTGCCATACCATAAAAACATTATTGAGATAAAAGGAACAACTATTATTCTTAATAATAATCTCAAAACTAATCTTGTCCAAACAAGAAATTGAAATAAAGTTTTTAGTCAAACAGGTACGAAATAACAATCTTCTAAATCTAAAACAAGCCCACTAGGTAATGACAAAGTATATGTTCCTATAGCTAATGCAATAACTCTTGCTCCATTTCTCACTTGTACGTCCACATCTCTTTTTTCCAATTTTTAGTCCATGTACAGAAGTAAAAATATGAGAACCACAACCGATATCTAATACCCAAGAAGTAAAAGTTGATATATTTATATCAATAACATAAATACCTGATCTGGACTGTCCATTTTCTCTTGCCTTCTTGATGTCTTCAAAATAGACAAGGCAGTTTCTCTTCCAATTTCCAACATAGTTGCAATGGAAACACTTTCCTTATTTTGCAACTCTTCCTTTGGGTTTCAATGCAGCCTTTCCTTTATTGGGCTTTGGCTTTGCCTTGGTGTTGCACTTTCCTTTTCTGTTATCCTTTCGGACCATCAGAATGGGCTTGCAGCCAACTTTTTTCATGTTGTTCTCCGTTGTTCTTAATAGACCAAGCAATTGAGGCAACGATTTGTTAATTTCATTCATATTGAAATTAAAAACAAACTGATTAAAACTATCCTGCAACGATTGCAGGATAACATCAATAGCCAATTCAACACTTAGATGGAAACCCAACTTTTCTAGGTTCTGAATATACCCTATGATTTTAAGAACATGGGTTCCTACTGGAGTTCCCTCCACCATCTTGCATCGAAACAAAGCCTTAGAGGTCTCATACATCTCTTAACGAGCTTGCCCTTCATATAATACCTTAAGATTTTTAACCATCTCATAGGGAACCATGTTCTCATGTTACTTCTGAAGCTCATGAGTCATGGTCGCAAGCATCAAACACTTGACATCTACCATGTCACTTGAGTATTTTTCAAAGGCTTCTAATTCATCTTTGGAGGCATCGTATGTTGGTTTTTTAGGGATGGGTTCTTCGATGACTTGTAATTTTCGTTCTTGCTTGAGGATAATCTTCAAGTTACGGAACCAGTCAAGGAAGTTCAAGCCATTCAATTTGTCCTTCTCAAGGACGGATCGCAATGATAATGAGTTTGATTCTGTTATAACAAATTTACAACGATAAAATATGATTTATAAGTACATTTTATCATGTTTATAAAGTACTAACATTCTCACTATTAAAAACCCTCAAAATTGAAAAACTTACTAAAAAGTATTTCTAGTGAGTAAGGATCATATTTCATTTCATCCTAGGTCAGCTTTGGCTTTACTCTTAGAATTCAATTATTTAGGTAAGCAACACTTGTTAATTACATCTCATGTAATTCCTATATTTGGTGAACAACTATTGTTCCTAATCATCTCATGATTATCCAAATCATTAGCCTTTAGGTTTCTAATCTCATTAGGACAACCTAGTTTAACCAATATTACAACTAGTGAATATCACTTGCTTATTCTTCGCGTTTAATCAAGATAGATATAAATACTTCACTTTGGCAAAACCTACATAGTATCGATCGAGGTTTTAACGAGGGCCAATATTGGATGGCTATTTTAATTAAATATGGAGGGTTTTTTATATTAATCTCACCATTCAAGTTTGATCTAATCAGTTACAAACATGCTAAAAACATACATTGTAACACATATATGTAAAGTAATAAATATAAATGCAATGGTTATAGCCCTTAAAACTAAGGTGGCCCATCCCAAGCCAATGGGAGAACCAAAATAAACTAAAGATAGAACTTGCTTCTCAAGCATCTAATCCACCTTTGATCAGCCCATCATTTTGCTCCTGTGATCCACGCTTTCTCCGCAAATGTTACAATTTTTTCAAAAACTCATTTTATATACGATGGAGTAAGATGAGAAGAAAATTACAATAGAATAAATAAAGGCACGACACGCAGACCATATTTATAAATATAAAACCAAAGTAAATGAGATATTGGGCTATAACCATGCATTTCAAACACCGTGCATATCATCCAAAACATACACATATTTTATCTTGTTAATTATAATCATCAAAATAGTTCCTACGACCTTTGTTGCCTACGCGGTCCTGCAAATCCGGTGCTACCGGGAAAAATTTTAATTTTAGCATTTCGATTACTATAGAAAAACCTCACGATTTGATAGCTTTTATCAACAGATTCGTGTTTTTGGGATTTTTTAATCCCGAAGGTTTTTCGCACTTGAACAACCATTGTTCCTCTGCCGAAAACGATCTGCTATTAGAATCGCATGTTCATCATGTTAACAATTAACATGCGAACATTAAAACCTTTCAGCAACAAACACGTGATTAACGTTTAACCATCGATTGTAAAAACTTATTTAAAATAGATTAACATATTAATCGTGATTGGATTCAATTTCTTTGTTTTGCACAAATATCGTATACTTGTCAAAACAGAAAAGCAAAACATGCATCTCATACAAAAGCATCATCCAAGTATTTAAGTCCAAATTTGTATCGTACAAGTGGCTCTGATACCACTGTTGGAAAACGTCGGTACGCCCCAAAATGCAACCGAAAAATTATTCGGCGTATTCCGCCAGTGATCCATGTACGAGGAATGAATTCGGGGTGAAAAATGATGAAATGTTACCTCAAATAAATTTGAAAAGCCATAGGGAATTAGGAGAATCCAATTCTTCTAGTACGATATCGAATCCAAGTCGTCAC
Source organism: Hibiscus mutabilis (assembly GCA_019671005.1). Taxonomy (NCBI): domain Eukaryota; kingdom Viridiplantae; phylum Streptophyta; class Magnoliopsida; order Malvales; family Malvaceae; genus Hibiscus; species Hibiscus mutabilis. Next base: position 16,209,588 of record CM033715.1, read on the forward strand.
AACAGTGTTCCAACCTCTACGCAGTCCACTCGAATGAAACAAACAATATTTTACATCTCTAACTGTTAGAAAGTTTTTTTAAAAAGGCATCTATTCAACTGCTAGACCTTATACCTTTATATAGCATTCAAAAACCTAATTCTAATTAAATTCGGATTTATTAAATATACAATATATTTAATCGAATATAATTAAATATGTAGAATCTGATTCTACTTTAATTAGGTTTCTTTAGAGATGTATGTATTTTAATGGTATTTGATAATTACAATAGTTATCTAGTATTAAAATATATATAAACGATATTATCTATAATTACAATAATTATATTAATTTTGGTTTTTACTTATTACATGTATAACAAGTTTGTACACATGTTATCTAGTCGATATTTGTTTGTTTCAATCATAGGGTGTGACCCTTATAGGTTCATGTAATGTTAGCAGTAATATCTAGAACAATTCTAATATTACAAGCAATGAGTGACATCTAGCAATGCATCATTGCTACCTAAGTTACAGGAAGTTGTGGTTCGACATAACCTTTTTCGTGATTAACTCTTTTCATATATGACATCATTTTGTCCTCATATCTAGATCGGACACAAGTCATGGAATACTCTCACTTGTATAGTCCATCTAATATTTCTTAATATCTTGAGTATACTATTATAAACGAACAATTCTGATATCTCGTATCAATTTATTCGAGCATGGTCATGCATTTTCTAGTCTCACTCAATCAAGTGGCCTATGATATTACTCATATTATGTAGGAGAGACAAATCCTATCTTGATCAACCATATTCCTCTACATAGATTGCGATATATCCAATATCAGTCTTTATAGTGTAGTCAGTTACGACACACGTTTGACCATATCAAAATATGTCAATCGTGATGTTGAAATAATGATGATCTCAAGTCTGAGGATCATACATGTAGTTATCACTATGAGCAATGTTGTGACTGTCACATAATAATCCAAGAAACATGCTCATAGCGAGTCAGTCCAGTATGTCGTTCTCTAACACATACTTATGTATTGATTTTGACATCTTTGTGTCAATGACAACACTTTGTCATCAATCAACTACATATTAGTCTTAATATATTATTGTTGTCCATGCCCACAATAATACTCGACTAAGGACATTCAAGAATAACTATATTATTCTAAGGACTTTATTATAATTCAGTTTATTTATAAATGCACAGAATAAGACTGAAGAATAGTAATGGCTTTATATTAATAAACATGATAAAATAAGTATGTCTTTTACAACCATCTCATAATTGGTCTTTGGTCATACTCCAATACTTATTACAGATTGTGACCCTTCATCCCTTAACCCCATCATCTTCAAACTTTAATGAGATTTAAAATTTTAATCAAACGAATCAAATTTATTACTTAATTAGAGATCCACTTGAAAACTTTATTAGACATATTTTTATTACGTGAGATTACCGAACACCGAAGGTGGAATTGACACCAATTGATTTATTATGTATTAACCAATGAGATATCTAGAATTTCATAGCTAAAGTGCTTTTAAAATCAAAAGTGTTTTTAGAGTCGAAAGTAATACAGAACAAATAGCTTTTTAGGTCAAAAGTGTTTTTTAAATTTTTAGCTTTTTTCAAAAGCACTTTTGAATATAATTATTTATTTATCATAGTTTATATCACAAGTTCTTTTATGTTTTTAAAAATAATGTTTAAAATAGACATTTTATCTACTTAAAAGCACTTTTTGACGGTAATACCAAACACTCTAAATCAAACAATACATAAGCATTTTTCAAAAGCACTTTTCTACCACACTTTTCAATAAGCAAAAGCATAGAGAAGGAAAGAAAAGAAAGATTATTTTTAAAATAATTTTATAATTCTTTTTTAATAGTTTAAAGGTGATTATAATGTAGTATTTATTCATATATATTATCAACCCTTTGATAATACACACTCCCCTTACAGACATTACGATTGAACCCAAATTTCCTAAGATGAGCATCATTCGCTTTTCCTCGTATATCATTGGATTCAACCATATTACCAAAACGAATTATCATGTCACGATTGTGTGGAAAAAAAATAATCAATTCATGTTACACCGTAAATGATTTTAATTCTTTTAATTAACAAGTATAATTAGTTTTATTAAAAAATACAATAAAACATATTCAAGTTTCAACAAAAATAATCTTACAAAAATCAAAATAGACTAAATACATAAAACAGTTATTTCCTCAAAAATAATCAAAGAACATAAACTAATCTCCAAATGAAAATATAATCATACATAGAAATGGTTAAAAAACTTAATCAAATAACTCTAAAAAATAATGAATGATAAGTATTACATAAAAATAAATAATACGACGACGACAATTAACATATGGTTTTATCAGCTTATATACGATATATTTGGGTGATTGTGAATACCTTTCAATAGAAAAAAATAATCTAGTCTAAATCATGGGTAATCATCAATGTAACTAAATAAATGTCAATTATAAAAATAACAACAAATCCAACCCTGAATAAAGCAAAAATATATATATTACAAAAGTATAAAAAAGTTCACTATTTTTATCAAAAAAAGAAGATTTATTAAAGAAAACATCGAAAAAAAATTCAAATATACAAAGACAAAAAAATTAAAGAGATAAAAAAGGAAAGAAAAAAAATTATAAAGATAATACAACAAGAATTACAAAAAAAATTCGAGTGACAATCACTTAATCAGAGTTAGTGGTGCCACTCTCCTGGACAATCAAAAGATAAATCTAAAGAGAGAATGAGAAAAAATTTCTTGAGAATTTTTTTAATATTTAATCTACTTTGTAAATGATTTAGACTTGTCAAGAATTTACGATAGTTTATTTACACATAGCGGAAGATGAGAAGCAAAACAATCCCACCTCTAACTATTATAGGGTAATTATTTCATACATAAATTTTGTAGAAATATTTTTTAACGAGCACTTTAGTTTCAGGGTTTAGAGATTTCATCTAGGGATTAAATTTAGAGGGTGTGGTTAGAATTTAAGGTTTATAGGTTAAACCTTAAATCCTAATCATATTACCTAAAAACTAAACACTAACCTTTAAACCCTAAATTCTAATCATAAACACTGTATTCAAACCCTAAACCCTAAATTCTAACCCCTACAATTAAACCTCCTAAATCAGATCTCTAAACTCTAAAACTAAGGCACTTGTAGAAATTTTCCGTTTTTACAACCGGTGCATAAGATATTTTCTTATTATCATACACAAACACAAAAATAAACTAGAATGCACGAGAGTTTATTTACACAGCTCAAATTGATCGGTAATTTTCAATCTAACTACACATATTAGTTGTTGATTACTAAACACTCTAAATACAACTAATAAAATTTACAATTGCATACTCACAATTACAATATTTCTCAAAAAACTAATATGGGCTTCAACAATAAAACTCTCTAAAATAATAGAATAAAAGTTTCACCTAAAACTAAACATTAGCAACATTTAAATAAACATCGAGCATTGTTGGTAGGGCTTGAATTGCAAGTCATTCTTTAATTAGGTCTCTTAATTGTTTTAAAATTTTCTCATAAAATAATTGATCAAATATCTATGTTGAACAAAAAACTGTTCATAAAGTTTTGTCGAACAAGTAAACTGCACAAGATAAACTTGGCTTTGCCAAACAATGTTTCTTAAGAAATAAGGTCATCTATCATCAATGCATATCTTCCAAAAGAATCATATTATATCTTTGTTTGGTTAAATAAAAAATATATATGATAAACTAACACAAAATTTTCGGTTTCTAAATTAATAAGGATTTTATGAAATAAATTTTATATTTTCTTCGAAACACGCCATTTAAAATAAAATAATCATCTGAAGTATCAAATCGCCGTTTGAATATTTCAAACATGCCAACAAAATAACTTTAAAATTGTGGTCGGATGCTCAATCCAATGGACAATGCCTTGACCACTGAAGAAGAAAACTTTACTTCCACAGCTTTTGCACTAACAAATATATTTGTAAAAAATGTATTAAAATACTTTAAACTCTCTAACATTATAACATCTTTTTATTAAGAAGAAAAATCAAATATGGACCAAAAAACAGTTTGATTGCATTCAAGTAGTTCGCGGGGTTTTCTTTGTATATAAATAAAATTATTTCTTTTAAGTATATATTTTCTAGTTTCATCTCATTTTATATGTTTTACTTTAATAGAAATAATATTGCATCTGTTTTTATAGTGGGTTTTCTCTAATGCTTTTATGATAGTTTTTCTGGTCTGTTTCTAACTGTTATGTGGTAGTTTAACGTTTTAGTCATCGAAGGTAAACATTCTATTATACTTATAACATTATAAGTACTTACAATTAAATTTAAGGCCTAATAGGCAAATAGGTATCCAAACTGTCCTTTTTTTTAATTAGGTGTCCAAACTATTTTTTAAGTCAAATAGGTGTCTAACGTTTCATTCCATGACTCGTTTAAGGTTATTTGTTAATTCTCACTGTTAAATGACACGTGTCATCTCATTGAAAATTCTAAAATTATATTAAAAATTAATAAAAAAATAAAAATATATCCTAAAATTTTTAAATATTTCTAAAATAGTCCAAAAATTCCTAAACCCCCAAATCCGACCACTCCCGTCAGCATTAGCGGCGCTGCCAGTGACAGAATGAAGCGCCCTCCCCTCGCTGAACAACCTACACGTTGTTCGCCGTCTGTCCTGCCTTCGTTCGTTGTGAATCGTTCAAATGAGCCATTCGATAATTTCGACATTTTGCACGGCATCGGACGATTTTTGGCGACAGGATAGTGGGAGAAATAGTCGTGATGGTCCGACGACCGATGTGGTAGATGACGGCGGAATCAGCCCAAATCGATATTTAGGTTTTGGGGAGATAGGGATTTTGGAATTTGGGGGTTATTTTGTGAAATCTAGAAAATTTAGAGATTTTCTAAAAATTAAGTATTTTTATTTATTTATTAATATAATTTTGGGAGTTTCAAGAGACGACACGTGTCCTTTAACGGTAGAAATTAATGGAGAACCTTAAATGGGTCACAGAATGAAACGGTTGGCACCTATTTGGCCCAAAAAATAGTTTGGGCACCTAACTGGAAAAAATAACATAGTTTAGGCACATATTTGACGGTTAAGCCTAAATTTAAACAGAAACTAAAAAAAAATGTACCTGACTTGACTCAAATTTCATAAACTCAACTCGACTTAAAAAACTTCAAATAAAATTTAAATAATTAAATATTACTCTTCAACTCGACTAATTTAAAATTTTTAATTTAGCTTCACTCAATTGAATATTCACTCTAATAAATAGATGTTGAGGTAAAGCTAAACACATTGATTCGGGTAGTTGGGGCGCCTGGATCATCTAAGCCCTGAATAGTTAAAGGGCTCGGAATTCATGGAGAATTAAAAGCCATAGGACTTCAACATCCATAAACGTAAGAAGTAATCCTAAGAAAACACTGAAAATATCCAAGAGTAACGGTAAATAAAAATTAAAGAAAACAATATTATTTTAATAAAAAATCGTAATTTTCAGTTTTCTGAGAAATAAAATAGGGTAAACTATTACCAACGTCATTTTTATTTGTCTTTTTTTTCTTATTGGAGGGTATTAATTTAATCAAAAAATGACACATCGGTCACCCAAAGTGTGTGCCGTCAGATTACTGTGAACCGGTTAACGATAATTAAGGATTTATTGATCAAAATGTAAGAAATTGATAATGCAAGTGACTGAAATATAATGATTTAAAAGTGAAATATTAAAATAAAAAAAAAACATAAATAAAATGACCTTGGTGGTAGTTTACCCAATACAATTTCACAACATTCCACTTACCAAATGCAAAGAATATTTGTTAATTTTGATGATATGAAAAGTTTTATTTTTCCCAAGAAATTTCAACTTATCTTCTTTTTTTTAAGAAGAAACGTCTCTGTATACTGTAGTTTTAACGTAGTATGCCTTTACCACGGCCCACTATCTGTTTTTTTAAATAATACTTGATAGTTTTATTTATTTAGTAAGAGAAAATATTTAGAATTGTAAGCAAGTAAAATTTTGATACTCGGACTGTGTAAAATTAATTTTATACAAGTTTATATATTTACACTATAAAATCTAAATTTTAAAATCTTAACCCTAGCCCTACAAAACTAAACTCTAAACATTAAACCATATACTCTAAATTCTAAACGTTAACCTTAAATTCTAAACTCTACAACTTAAACCCCTAAACTTTAAACCTTAAACTAAAACTCTAACCCATAAAACTAAAAAGCACGTAGTTCATACGTCGTGTGTATCAAAGTTTTTCTATTGTAAGAAGTCTACAAAATAATAATAATAAATTAATTGAAAATTTTCCTCAAAAACAATGATAGTGAATATATTATTTAATTAAAAATAAAATATAATGAAATTCGAAAAAGGTTAAAAACTCAATCAAGCAACTCGGACAAATGATAGATACAAACAAAAAATATCGTCGGTGATGAAGGATAAACACTATCAATACAAATATAAAAATGTATATAACAATGATGACCAATGACAAACTGATATTATCATAACTCAATCATGATTTATCTTTGATAATTGCAAACTTCTATTAATATTTAGTCAGAGGGTCTAAAATAATGATAAATTAACAAGATAACATAATAAACGACATATGGAGAGACAATCAAATTTAACTTTAAGGAGAAAAAAACTGCCACAAAAACAAATAAAAAAATCATTGATTTTATACGAAAATAAAAGACTAACAAAACAAAATAATATAAAGTATATTAAAAGAAGGGTAAAATTTTGATATACAGATTGTGTAAAATTAATTTTACACAAGCATGTGTATTTACACTATAAAAACTCAAATCCTAAATTTTCATCCCTAACCTTAAAAAACTAAAGCCTAAACCTTAAACCCTATACACTAAATTATAAACACTAACCTTAAATTTTAAACCATGCAACCTAAACCCTTAAATTTTAAACCTTAAACTAAAACCCTAACCTCTAAAACTAAAAGACACGTGTAAACTAAAGTTTACACAACATGCATATCAAACTTTTTCCCTTAAAATAATAGCAAGAGAAAGAAGAAAAAGAGTTCGACGACCAATCCAAAATTTATACTGCCGTTAGTGATGAAAAATATATGAAAATTTTAAATAAAAGGTTTAAAGGTCAAATTGACCCTCAACGAAAAATTAAAAATTAATTAAGTTTTTATAAAAAAATTCACTCAATTGAACCCTCAGAATAAATACGATCAATTAAACCCTCAAAATTTAAATTGCGATCAATTTAGCCATTTCGTTAAGTTGAACGTTAACTCAAAAATAGTTATTATAATGGTGACACACACTCTAGGCGTGTCACGTTATCAAAACCGTAAATAATTATTTTAAATTTAAAATTATAAAACAATATATTTAAAATTAAAAAATAATAAAAATCTGAAAAAAATATTTAAAATTATAAAAAATAAAAAATAAAATACAAACAATTATTTAAAAAATTCAAGAAAAATCAATTGTTGGCGAATTTTCAAAAGAGGGGCTGCATGAGAAGTCAATTATTTAAAATATTTTTACTTAAAATTGAAAAATATAAAAATAATTGTAATAATTATTAAAAAATATATCATTGTTTACAATGAAATAATATTTAAAAATTATATAATTTTTAAAAAATATATTTTTAATTATAAAATCCCAAAATTTCAAAAAATTTCAAAATGCTTAAAATTTTCAAATCCCTAACCCTACATTCTCAAATCCTCAAATCAGTTTAATCGACGGTGGAAATTGTTGGTACTGTGACAAACGACAGTACTGGTGAGAAGAAATATTGAGGGAGAACGGGTTGGGCGATGCAAGGGGTATCGAATGATGAGACTGAGTGCAAGGATAACGAAGATGGGAGGGATTTTCCTGCGACGAGGAGTGGCCGATGGTTGAATTGGTATTAATGCTTGATTTAGGAATTTATGAAGTTTTTTTTAAAAAAAATGAATCTTTGGGGTATTTTAAAAAATTATTTTATGTTTTTATAAAAAATAAGAAAATTTAATTTAATTTAATATTTTTATATTTTTAATTTTCACAATTTTTTATGAATTTTTATAAATTTTTATAAATTTTGTAGATTTTTTAGAATTTTTTTATAACTTTTTAGATTTTTTTAAAAAAATTGATTTTGATGACGTAGCACGCTCGAAATGTGCCACATGTCCTATATTGGAGCATTAGAAGGCATTGACGGTCAACGTAACGAAGGAGCTAAATTAGATGCAATTTAACTTTTAAGGGCTAAATTGGATGAATTTCTTTTATAAAAACTTAATTAATTTTTTGATTTTTCGTTAAGGGCCAATTTGATCTCTAAACCTAAAGAACATGACGCAAAAAAAATTAAAGAAGAGATCAACTAGAGTTTTGTCTATATATAAATATTTATATATATATATAATTTGAGTTTTTGCTATAAATTTCTATAACACCATTAAATGGTGTCAAATCTATTCAAATTTATTGGATTAAAATGTTTAAATAAAGAAAAAGCAGAAAAATGAAGGAAAAAAATGAAACGAACAAGGTTTGAAAGGTGAGTCTGTCTAATCTAAACATAAACTTAAGCCTCTTGCCTTTTCGTTTTTTGTGTGTTAAAAAAAAGCATTGCAAGGGTTGAGTTGTGTCATAAATTTTGTAGGACCTAGGAAGGGGCACATGGCCCCAACATGTCTTGGGTGTTTTAGGACAAGATTAGGAAAGGAGGCTTTGAGTGGGTACCCCCAATGTTGGGTCAAGTAAAGCATATTTCCCCACATCAAACCACAACCAGAAATCCTAAAATAGACAACTTTGTTTCCCATGTGCGCCCATTTAAGAGTTACATTCCAAAACCAAAACTAACACCTTTCTCCCCTCCTCCTCTTTTTCTTGATATCTTTTTGCATTCTTTTATATATAAGATTTGGATTCACTTACGTTACATAGAATTTATTTATTTTTACACATTTTTAAATTGTTGAATGATGATAAATAAATGACTAAGATTATTCTTTATCTTTTTCTCTATGATACTACTCTCATTTTCTACAGTTAATCTCAATCATTCATTTACCTTTATCTAACAATTCAGAAAATATGTAAAACTTGAATCCATCTTCCTCCTATTATGTCATTCTTTTTACACATAACTTTTTTTATGTAAATTGTTAGGGTTGGCTTGCCTTTTCAATTATATATTTAAATTATTTTACATACTTTTTATTATAACTTTTTGCACCAAAGATTTTTAATTCATGAATTAGAAAACAATTCCATAAGTTGGAATATAAACTTTAAATCAATTAGATATATCACCTCTTCTAAGTTAAACTTGGACACCATGTTCATGTATCTTTGATACTTTATGCGATATATAGGAAGACCTTCTTTTCATATGTCACAATCACATACATATATTAGATTTTTTCTATAAAAAAGGAACAAATGAACATTATTCCTCCATTCATACACATTATTTTTCTAAAATGCATTAATTTAAATATTAGAATATGTGCACATATCATTGAGTTGAATGTTCATGTGCTCCATTCATGATTAATTCTCATCTTGTTTAATTGCTAATATTTTAAGGGAGACAATAACTAATGTTTAATAACACTAATCAAAATGGTATATATAAAATTAACGTGAGTTGGTACAAGTGGTAAGCAACTTGATATTGCTTAAACAGGTCTCGAGTTCGAGGCGTTATATATATAAAAATTCTTGATGGATTCATCCACCAAAATCAGGTATGCGAAGTGGGTTGATCCGAATTAGTCCAACTGAAGTCCTAAAAACCAGAAGTGCAACAAAAAAATAGTGTATATATAGTTGTAATTAATACATTGTTTTTTTTACTTAATTTAGTAAAAATAATGTACAAAAATATAATTAGGTTGTAAAATATTACAATTAAATTATTCTTGAAAAACACAAATAAGCACCCATCAATCCAACCATTATTCCAACACCAATGGAAATGAATTTAAGAACAAGTTGGATGACTAATGAGTGAGTTAGCTCATTAATTTGACACAATAGTTTGCCAATGGATATGAAATATATTCAATTATTCACAATTAATTATAGTGCATGTGGGCCCCGTTTCTTTTCTTTGTTCAATTTCACTTTCTGACTTGATAACTACTCAACTCCCAACTTGCTGAATAACTCTTTTGTTTTCTCCCCGTAGAAAGGTTATCTAAACATAAATGAAGATTTTAATCACATAGAAAGGTTTTGAGAATTATGTCACATATTATCAAATCGGATTATTCGATATGTTCGATGGCTTGGATTTAAAGTTTGAATCACCATGATCAAATCAAATTCTTTTTTTAATCAACCCGGATAATTTAGGAACACAAGTTATCGTTCAGAACAAAAAAATATCCGTCTCTTTTGATGTCCATATCTATGTTTCAACATTAAAAACTTAAACCCCCCTATACTCTAATCTTAAACCTTAAAAATTAAACATTACACCCTAAACCTTAAATTCTAACTCTAAATCTCAATATTAAACCCTAAATTGAATTTCTTAATGTTATGGCATAAATAGAGACACTAAAAAGGGACAACAAATTTTTATTCTATCGTTCATACTTATTTGAAACAAAAAGAATTTGTTCCTTTTGGTGTCCCGATGTATACCCAAAGCTAAAAAATTAAATTCTAAGCTCTAACCCTAATTTTTAAATCTTAAAGTCTAAAAATAAACCATATATCTTAACCTTAAATCTTAGTTCTAAACACAACCTAATATTTTTAGCTTTAAAACATATACAGTGACATCAGAAAAGCAAAACATTTCCCTTGGGGGAGAAAAGCTTACCGTATACTAAATAATGCATTAAAGATGTTTATGGAAAAAGAGTGTTGATTTTTATTGAGTGCTCATATACTCAATAAACGGTTCACATGCACAGATGTACTTACCGTTTACTTGTATATAAATATATCCTCTAATATTATTTCTTATCTCTAACTACCTCCCAATTTTGCTAAACAGTTCACGATGAACATGTGTGGGGATTTTTTTAATCACATGTATTTAAAATATTAACTGATTAATCTGGATTAAATTTTAGTTTAATTGAGTCACACATTTAACTTATAAATCAGTATTAAAAAGTTTGAATCATAATATTTACGACCAATTCTCTTATTTTTCAATAGCAAAACCTTTTCAACAAAAAAAACCCTTCAACTTTTAAAAGAATTTATGAGCCGGGTTTTAACTCGAAATTTTTTTACTTCCCCAAACCTAGATTAATCCAGCATGGAAATTAACCTAAACGGTAATTTGGTTAAATCAAGCTTACTTGTTAAAAACCTTACATGTACGTGTTATAAATTGTTCGACTCATAAACAGATCTACCCGTTATAGATAACCCTAATATTTTCAACTATTTCCACCTACATAGAGCTTGGCATCGTTCGTCACAAGAAATTGACTGATAAACAACCAAACAAAAAAAAAACAAGCAGTCGGAAGCAAAGGACTTTTCCCAACAAACCATGCTGAAAAACCTTCAAACTTTTGCCCACGAGAGACAGGAAGATATCGTTGTACTTTGTTCCTCCTTGTTTCATGCCTCTATTTCTGTTTTTTCTGGTTTTTTTTCTTTTGAAATAAAAGAGACCAAAGCTTAAATTTAATGAACCACGAATCTGTTAGATGTTATCTTATGAAATATAGTTGTATAAATCAATTGATTCAAATTTTATTTTTTATATATAATTACATGAGATAATAGACTTCGAACGTATTACATGTCATCAAATAACATTAACTAGATAAATTATTTGAATTAAAATTTAAGTTTAAGGTTAAAGTTTTTTTTGTTCTTTACAGTAATAACTAATGAAAAATCAAATGGAAGTCGAATATTTTGGCTTTCAACAACATGTGAAATGCTTTAATACTTTGGGTCTTCCTTGTACGATATGAAATAATTAGTTCCTTCTTAATTCGTATGGTTTTCCTCCCGCTCTTCATTTTATAAGTGAAGTCTCGTATAGTCATTAATTACAAAAGTAACGTTATACCTTTTCTAATTAATTAGAAAAACAATAAAGTCAAGAATTTACTTGGACAACCATGGTGTGCTGATTTAAAGAGAAAAAATGCACACCAAAAGTTGAATAAATATTCAAATCCTAACCTTACCTAGAGGGAGGAAAAATGGGCTCTAGGGGAAGAAAGTGGGTATTTCTAGTAGGACTCGAACCCATGATTTAAGGAAAATGAGAGAATAAATATGAGTAGTTTGACCAACCGGCCAAACATACTTGCTCATCTCAATTGAGTAGTTTATTGTGATAATAACTACAAAAAATATTAAAATTTTATGTTAGTTTACGATTTTAATTGTAAACTCTCGTTACAATTTTAAATATTTTCTCTTTTTATTAAACTAACAGATTCTATGAAAATTAAAATAAAAATGATATTCTATTTTTTAATATATTTTTTCGTGATACTCTTAATGATATTTGTCCTTAAGATATTATGCATGATACTGTCATCGATTTATTCTCTTCGATACTAATGATTTTATTCATACGAATAAATAATCTAATTAAAAAAAAAACTATGCGAGTATTATCCACTGGTTTGTGCATGGTGTTATATATGGCTGGACTAATAATCTATTAATGAATTATTAATATTTTAATTTGATATGCTGACAATAGAATATTTCAACTCCATAAATGAGAATTTCTATTTTTAATGGAAATTAAGGACACCACAGTTTTTATAATTTTGTAAGTGGAATTAAAAAAAATACTATTGACATTCACTAATTTGACCTAATGGTTAAAGATGTTTACATTGTCTCATTTTATAATAATTTATTTATTAAATTTTAAGCAAAGATAAACTAATTGTCAATACACTATAAACCGATTATGATACAACAAAATACATGGAACAATTATGAGATTTAAGTAGAAAATAACAATAAGAATTTATATTTGATATTCTAACAATGTATGGACACACACTTAATAACCCGATGATAACATGTTATAAAATTTAGTTAATTTTTTCAATAATATGTTATTGTTTAATTAAATAATTTATAAGAAAATTTATTGAGTAATCTTAGTGGAAAAAGGAGCGTTGTTATATTTAGAAAATTTGAGATCCAAGTTCAAATAACTTATTTGCACGATGTGTGTTTTCAAATAGCTAAGAAAAAATAACAAATATTGCATAAATAACACTAAAATATTAAAAATAATAACTCATAATGGAAAATAAAAGACAAAGGGTAACATTTGTCTCAAAAGTAGATGTTATATAATTGGGAAATTAAAAACAAAAACCTCACGTTGATCCTTATATGATTCCAATGGCGGCCCCAACGCCGTTGGCCTTGGCTTGCTTATTATAATTCCTCTCATATTTTTCTCTCTCTATTAGTAATAAAAGGCCAACTCATGTTCAGCAAATAAAACTATACATATAATAAAGCTAAGGAGAGGAGGAGGAGAAACCCATGGAGGCGGTGCTGTTGCAGTGGCTGAAGCCGGCGTTCGTCTCCGTCGTGGCGGTGGTTCTGGTGTTAAAACTGTGGGTGTTGCTGTGGTGGCGACCGAGGAAAATCGAACATCATTTCTTAAGGCAAGGGATCAAAGGTCCCCCTTACCATTTCTTCATCGGGAATGTAAAGGAACTTGTGGGGATGATGTTGACGGCTTCTTCAACTCCCATGCCTAATTTCTCGCACAATATTCTACCCAGAGTTCTATCTTTTTACCACCATTGGAAGAAAATCTACGGTACTTTTTTTTTTCTGATGTTTGAAGTTCGGAGTTTTTGGAAGTTTTCTTCTCTTTTTCCTTCTTTTCCTGCGCCCTTTGCTCCTTACATATACACGTGCATGTAAAAATAAGACTGCAGTGTTTTTGCACCCGTCACCTTGGTTAGGGAGAAATATGATTACTTTTTTCTTACAATTCACACACGGTAAGAACTAATTACTGTCGAAGACTTATATATTATAAATTCATCACCTTTTAACTGGTTTTTTTGTTATTGTATTATGTATTTGCAGGTGCAACATTTCTGGTGTGGTTCGGTCCCACGGTTCGACTGACGGTGTCGGACCCTGATCTCATAAGGGAGATCTTCATCTCCAAATCGGAATTCTATGAAAAAAAACGACGCTCACCCTCTGATCAAACAGCTCGAAGGTGATGGCCTCCTCAGTCTCAAAGGTCAAAAATGGGCTCATCATCGCAGAATCATTACACCCACTTTCCACATGGAAAATCTCAAAGTAAGCTCAAGTTAAGCTCCATTATTTCCTTCAATTATCATAATTATTCAATTTCTAACTTACTTTCTGCTTTCTTTTTCCATTGTAGTTACTTGTGCCGGTGATGGCACAAAGAGTGACCGAGATGCTAGACCAATGGTCCACGATGCTGACCGACTCCGGCGACATCGAAATTGATGTTTCAGAATGGTTCCAAACACTCACCGAAGATGTAATTACACGTACCGCGTTCGGGATCAGTTACGAAGACGGAAAGGCCATTTTTCGTTTACAAGCTCAAGAAATGGTGCTTGCTGCCGAGACATTTCAGAAGGTTTTCATCCCTGGCTATAGGTAAACATCGATAATATTTGATTGTATATATTGAGATTCGAATTTTAAATTTATTAAAAAATAAATTCGTTCTAATCTTTAAATTTCAGATTTTTGCCGATCAAGAGAAACTTAAGGTGTTGGAAATTGGATAAAGAGATTAAGAGATCGTTGATGAAACTGATCGAACGTCGGAAAATGAAACCGGGGGAAGAACAGGGGCCGAAAGATTTGCTCGGATCGTTGATCGAAGCCTCGCATTCAAGTCCGAATATGACCGTCCAGGACATAATTGAGGAGTGTAAGAGTTTCTTCTTTGCAGGCAAACAGACCACATCCAATCTGCTGACGTGGACGACTGTTTTGCTAGCAATGCACCCAGAGTGGCAGGTGCAAGCACGTGATGAGGTGTTAAGGGTGTGCGGATCACGTGACTTACCCACCAAAGATGATCTTGTCAGGCTTAAGACGGTAAAGCCCCTCTCTGAATTAAAGACAAATTTCATGTCCTTGTCTCTTTGCTCTTTCTTCTTTTTCCTTGTATATCTATAAACTGTCCTAACTTTTTTTTCCATCTAATTATTATTTTATCTTTTAAAATAGGTCAAAATATGTCGTTAGTCCCTCTATTTTGGCAAATTTTGAATTTGACCCTTGTATTATAAGTTAAAACTTAATTTAA
The DNA here is from genome assembly GCA_019671005.1 of Hibiscus mutabilis. Taxonomy (NCBI): domain Eukaryota; kingdom Viridiplantae; phylum Streptophyta; class Magnoliopsida; order Malvales; family Malvaceae; genus Hibiscus; species Hibiscus mutabilis. Next base: position 16,225,000 of record CM033715.1, read on the forward strand.
TCCTTCATTGACACCGTTAGTATCTTCCTTCAAAATTTGCTTGTTGTTAGGATACTTATTGGGTTCATAATGTTTGATGGGAAATAAGAATGGTGAGCTATGATTTTAAACTGATAAAGTACGACGATTAATATTTAATTTTTCGAGTAAAAAGATTAAATCTCAAATCTAATTTAAAGACAAAGGGTGACAGCATATTCTAACTAATTTGTATTTTCTGGTGTGCAGTTGTCTATGATATTAAACGAATCACTTCGTTTATACCCACCAACAATAGCCACAATCCGACGGGCGAAATCAGATGTTGAGCTGGGGGTTTACAAGATCCCCCGTGGGATGGAGCTATTGATACCAATCTTGGCCGTTCATCATGATCAAGCCATATGGGGCAGCGATGCCAATGAGTTCAACCCGGGTCGATTCTCCGAAGGTGTCGCATGTGCGGCAAAACATATGGTCGGGTTCATCCCGTTCGGTCTTGGGGTTCGGACTTGTATCGGCCAAAACTTGGCCATTTTGCAAGCCAAGTTAGCACTTTCGATCATATTTCAACGGTTCACCTTTCGGTTGGCCCCGACCTATCAACACGCACCTACGGTTCTTATGCTGCTTTACCCACAATATGGAGCCCCGATCATCTTTCAACCTCGATGATGAAGGATCCTAAATTGATCCCACCTCTTAAGCTATGTGACTTGAAGTTAAAGTTTTGCTCAAAGTGCAAAGTAAATTGGAATAGTGGAAAATTATATGATGAAAAAAATGAAAAGATGGATTTTTTCTTCTTTTCATTGGCATTTGTATAATGTACAAGAGTACGTAAGATCAAACATGCTTAAAAGTTTAAAATCCTTCGATTTATAAGTGAGGAGAGGTACATGTAGTTTAGGCATTGTACATTAAATGTTAAAAAAACTTACATCTTTTTCAAATTGAAATAATTTCTTTTTATACATGAAGACGACAGATGATCTTCTTCTAATTTCTTTTTCTTTCCTACCAATCGTACTAAAAAAAAACTATTCTGATTTTACGTGCATCCAAACAAAGTCTAAATGTCCAATAAAAATATATATCTCACACGAGTATATTCATCGTTTAATTTTTTTGTACATATATTTAGAAAATCATATTCTTATACCTATATACGAACAATTATTGAACCTAAATTAAGAAAAAAACACAGGTAACATGGTACATCAATACCTATCTCTTGTGTACTTGTCCATGTACCCCATCCAAAATCCCATGGTCGTGATTTTTTTATCGAAAAATAGTTGTTATAAAACTTCTTAGTTCTTACACCTATTCAAAGTTCGAGATATACGAGCATTGTATATGTAAAAAAATGTCTTAGAGACTCATCCACCACAACCATATGTACGATGTGAGTCGATCCAGATTAATCAGGATAAAGCCCTTAGAAATTGGAAGGGCAACAAAAAAGAGCCGGAGCTATTCGTCTTATTCGTAGGTCTGACCCTTGGATTTCCACCCTAAATTAGGGATTTTTGGGGCAAAATGGCTAACAATTAGATAGGTTTCTTCATGCCCCTCGGCATTCTCTCTCATGTGTATTTATATGTATGTTTTGTAACACAACATTGTAATATTGCAATGCAGTTCATGAAATTGTTTTGTGCTGAAAATCTGCTATTGTTTATGGAATTCGCTACTTCCATATGTTTTTGTTACTAAAACATTCAATTTTGCACAGAGAAAGTAATTTTTTTTTATTTTTCAGCAATATTCAACAATGAAATCAAAATAAAATTACTTATTATCAACTCGGATCAAATTATTGGAGGAGACATGAAATCCAAACGTGTATTTCTAATTGCATTATAAATAGATATATGACAACTTGACAAGTACTAGAAGGGTTAATACAATAACTTAATTAGTAATGTAGTTGCTTCCAAAGTATATTCCTTAGAATTTAAGCATCGACATAACTTAATTTTGATTTCTACATTTATTTAAGAAGCACTTCATTAATGTTAGTTTCTTTAAGGTTGTTAATATCAAAATTAACCATAACTCACTAGCTTCATCACCATAGGTGCGTAATATTCTTTTATTTTATTTACTTAAACCTGATCTGAATTAGTTTGAACGTTTATTTCAATATTTAAATTTATATTAATTTTTTAAAAAATATGGTTGTAAATTTTGGCACTAAAAGTTTAATTTAAAGATCTTGAAAGGGAAAACAATATAGTTCAAGACCCAAACATTCTTTTTTTTAATAGAGAGAGAGATATTTGATGGGAAATGGTAAAGATGATGGGTTCCCCAACGCCAATGGCTCGAAGGGCCAACAAAGAGAAGCAACCCAAGAAGGCACGAAATATTAGTTTTAAGCAAAGGTGAGTCGGATCCAGCATGCAAATCTATTTCTTTTATAAATCGCAAGTACTTTAATATTTCTCCTCCTATCCACAGTTCGTCGGTCCAGTAAAATAAGACATTATATTCTTTAATTAAGGTCAGAGATTCAAATCTTAAGTTGCGAATAAAATAAATTAGATTTAGAAGGTCATTTTCGGTCAGAGATTCAAAATATTGTTAATAAAACAAATTGAATTAGGAGAGTCATTCCCATAACAAATATCTACAATACCTGATTCGAACTAATCAATCAATGAGTTAAATATATATAGCTTAACAAAAAATACTTATATTTCTCTTCTTTACGGGGTGTAAGGGATTGTGATGTACTTTATAGTGAGAAACTATATATAGTTATGGAGCATGAGGAGATCCCAGAAAATTAAATAAAATAACAAAGGAGCTGTAATTAGGGATTTATTGCTCCCAAAGATGCATGTGGATTTGGGTAGATTTCAAAGAGACACGCCCTTCCTAGAAATTTCGTATATATTATTGAATATAACAAATTTTACACAAATACATCATAGATGAACAAATTATTTTTTTTGAATTGATTCTACTTAGAGGGGAAAAGGAAATTTTAGCGGAAGAAAATGTTCATGTTGGGTCTTGAACTTGGGACCTAAGGAGAGGGAAATAGAGCAGGTGAGCAGCTCTGACCAACCGGCCATCAACGCTTGCTCAATTATTAATATATAAAAATTATGTAATTTATAATAATTTAAATATATAAAAAATTATTTAAAGTCCTTCCTTGATAATAGATTTTGATATTTATTAGGTTGATTTTATGGTCAATACTTGAAGTTCGCGATTATCATTTTTAATAATATTATCTCAAAAAGTATAACTTAAATTTTTTCGTTAAAAGTACAATATATTTTATCATTATATCTAACTCTCCTTGATTATGGTTTATTAACAAACCTTGAATTACCTTTAAAAATTGCTTCTAATGCAAATATAAATAGATAGATATAGGAACAAACTATCAAATTACCTAAAGGTTCTTCTAAAACAAAAAAGAAAAAAGAAACCTTAACGACTTTAGTTAAGGTTTCCTCAGCTCAATTCAATAAGCTCTAAATTATTTTTAATGGAATAGCCACGTGTCATCATCAAATGATTACTCAATAATAACATATTTTGTTTTATTTTTTATATTGTATTTTAATTTATTTATTTAGTCTTAGTCTGAAGTCAACTAAAGTAAACTTTACTGCTTTGATATATATATATATATATATATAATTCTCGACAGTACATGCACACAGCAGATAAAATAATTTAAACCGAAATCTCTTAGGATAAACATCGTATTCTTCTCTACTGAAATCACTCATTAGATTCATTTATCGTTATATATTATAATTAAATGAGTAATTTGTGCCTATGTTAACCTTTGATTGATATATAAGGACATGGGTAGAATGGCCTATAGAAATACCCCAATCACATATAAAACAAAATATAAATAATATTTAATGTGCTCCTTTCCCCATGATTTTTAATTATAATTTTATTTAACTAACAATAATCCCTCTACTAAGCCTACTCTTTAATTTTTAATCCTTCTTTAATTCTTCATTTGTGCCGTTTGTTAAGCATATGTCTCCCCCAACCTTACTATATGACAAATTCAACTTTTAGTTGTTTGGTAAGCATATGTCTCCCCAACCCTACTATTAGACAAATTCAACATTCTTTTTTTTTTATTTTTATAATACATTTCCCTTTGTTAATTAATTATTAGCTTTTCCATTCCGTTTTTTATAATGTTTGTCAGATTTTTAATATTATTTCTGAATATGTTAGTGTTGTTTTTGGTTAACAATTATTGAAACAATTACAATTAAATTAAATCTATGAACAAGAAAATATATATGAAATTAACAATATAACAAACGTTTTAACCCTAAACCTCACTCTAAGCTAATTGCTATCACTGTCACTGTCACTGTCACGGAGCCCGCATGGAGACTAGGGTCTAGGGATATTGTTGACACTCCGAAAAAAATATATAATAAAAAAATTAAAATATATATATATATATATATATATTAATAGTACTCCTTTATAAATAATGGACCCATTTTAAATACCGTTCAAAGAAAATAACACCCCTTAAATAAATTCTTAGCTCCATCAACATTTTTCTCATGCTAACCATTTCCCTACTAAAAACTTAGTTCTAAATCAGACAAAACACTTTTAACGATGCTCAAAGAACAAACTAAAAGTTCTTAGAATGAACAATGCTCCGGTTATCTCTCTCCCTCCCTGTTTATTTGGTTTGATTTTATTTTTATTTTTCAAGTCAATTTAATCATTTATATACGACACTAATAGTTTTTTTTTAAAATACTTTTGTGTGATTATAATATAATATTTTTTATTTAATTTTACTTTTTTGAAAACACACATCCAAACTACAATTCAACATCAGACCCGTAATTTTTTACCTCCGTCCCTAAAAAAAATTGATAATATAAAAAATTAGACCAAATTGCGAGGGAACACCATGAGCTCTGACTCAGAGTCTCACGTCCAGGTCAGCCCCCACAATTCACAATCAATATTAACTTGTGTTTTTATAGTTAGTTTATTTAAGATGTTTTTTTAATAAAATAATTAAAATAATGTATTTAATAAAGTTTAATTATATTTATATAATTTATTAATATAATATTAAATTAATTGTTTAAAATAATAGAATATACTTTTGTTCTATAAATTTTTTTTAAATTTTTTTTTGCCAAAGACCTAAAAATGTTCGGAGAATATTCTTAATAGGTCATGACCTAAGATAATATGAAGGTGCAAGCATAAGTAATTTGGCCAATTGACCATACTTGCTCGGTACCTAAAAATGTTCTAGACGATCTTGTTAAAGACTCATATGTATGTGGTTGTGTATATATAATTATATATTGCATGCATGTTTTGGTTTCCAATTATTACAATTAAAGCTATCATAACCACTACCCTAGTAATAAATAATAATAAACTTATAGAGCATCCATAGCTAATAGTTAATTTGTAGTGGCAAAAGAATTAGTTAATAATAAAATAATGAAAACCTGCCTTAGTTCAATTCCAAATTGTCTGCATTTTTGTTAATGCCAAAGTGATTGAGTTGACTTGTGATTAATGCAAGCTTGTCTGCCTTCTCTTGGACCAAATAGCAAACACCTTCAGCCTTCCCATCTCTGTATAATTAATTCATTATATGTTATATTTTCATTTATCTGTATTCCCCATCACCATGCCACCATGTCTCTCAATTTCTCTTAATATAAGAGATTACGATCCACATCTTAGTTCATATATATGAATATCTTATGGTATATTCTCCATTTATATAATTATTATGCTCTATTTTTTTTAACCACATGGCATCACCCTTTCACAACATATGTCAAAAAATTTAAAAATATCTTCAGCCGACGATCAATATTTTAATAAAAAATAAGATGTTATTTGAATGGTTAAATTAATTTTTTTAAAATTCGAATATTTAATTGAGCGAAAAATTTTAAGGATTGAATTGAGTTTTTCAAAAGATAAAACTTTCTAAATTAAAGTTATAATTATTTAATGAACATAATATTAAATTCTGTTAAATTAATTTATAATTGATATTTATTTATTTTAGGTACAAATGAGAATTGACAATAATCGAAATGGATGTAATAAATAGTTGTGAAAAGATGGGTATACTTTAAATATCTACAGACTACATGGCAGAAGCAATGTCATATGATGCTCACATTTATGATTTTGGGACCAAATTAAATGACAAATTGTCATTTGTCAAAATTATTTTGGTGTTCCTTTTCACCATTTGCTCATTTCCGTGTCATAAAAATAGGAGGAATTATGAAAATATTATTTTTAAATTTTTCACAAATATGACACCAGCCAAAATAATTTTAGAAATATTTAAAATGCTACAGTGATTTTAAAGATGATTTCTTTAGAACACTTCTTCAAACAGTAATTCGAATATTCAAATAAAAAAATAAAATTGATTTCTTTAGAACCTGACTTCAAACAATAAAAAATAAAAATAAAAACGAGTGTCCTATAAACCGTCTTCAAACAATGTGGTCTGTCCTGCACTGCTTCTACGTGGCAGCCATGCAGATTGGTCACTATTCAAAGTCAGTGGAAGGACACGTTGTCCTCAACATAAATACAAATGGGAGCATCCGGTTCAGCTTTGGGCATGCATGAGGGTGCATGGTGCAGGAGCAGGTTTGTAAAAAGGTGGTGTAGGGATATAAGTTTCCTAATGAAAAATGGTAGGGTGTTAATTAGTTGGGAACAAAAATTGTTTTAAATTATATAAAGGTAGAGAAAATATTTTACGTTAAAAATTTATTAGTGTAATTAAAAGAGGGGTAGGGGTAAGTAGGGGAAAATGTGACTTTTTGTGTCAAGTAGATGAAGTTGAAGGTAAGTTTGTTGAAAAAAATTTGAGTAAAGTTTTGAGGAGGAGGAGGAGGAGGAGGTTTTAGAGAAAATATTGTAAGTAGATTCGAAATTTTAATTTTATAATAGTTAATATTAATTTTTTAGTTTATATTGTTTGTTTTATTTTGTATGTATGGTTTATTTTTGTTTAGGATTTTACTGATTTTCAAGTAGATAAAAAATCGTAATAATATTCGAAAGTATATTCAAAAAATATTAAAAATAAATCAAAAATAATTTAAGATAAAAATATATTCAAAATCATTTTTGAAAAATTAGTATAATTTTTTAAAGTATATTAAAATATATTCAAATTATGGGTAAAATAATAAATTTGAAAAGAATTTAAATTTTAAAATTTAGTATGTTAATTTTGATTTGTGTATTCTGATTGAAAATATATATTATTTTAAACATGCAAAGAAAATGGGCAGCAATAGATTTATGCCGATTGTCCATTACAATAGACAAATTGTAAAAATTGATGTTAGAATTGTATTTGAATCCGAAAGCACAACGAATATGGGATTTGAAAAGGAAATCGCGCTTTCGAGAAAATTGGATATGCAATTCATGGTTTGCGATACCGATGACTGACATGTCATAATCCGGTCAGATATTCTGCAATAACTCTCCAAGATAACACTAATATTGGAATAATGATTGCAGAGCATGAATCTATGGATATTTGAAATATTGAATTATTCGCTGAGGTACGTGATGTTCCCGACTTATCTAGAAACGTAGTTTGGCATTCGATATCTGCTTAAATGGGGTTCGACAATGAGATTAACACGCCCAGAGGCAGTTTTGTTGCAATGTTAGCAAGTGGGACATCAAGTGCATTTCATCCAGTTGGGTCTTCGACATATGGAGCATCATAGGGTCGATGAGCATACAATTTTCAGAACCGAATGTTGATGCTGATGTTGAAAACCTTTCAGGTTGATGGGGGAGAAACACGTGAAGAAATTGGGGATCCCGATTTGTTACCCGATAGCATTGGCGATATCCCTAATTTCGATGTTGGAGAATTCGTTTCGACTAGGGATGACATTCATGGTATGAACCTCTTGCTCATATGAACTTAGTAGATTTCGATGCGATGAGGGCGCCTCAATTCCCGGATATGCCATAATTAACTTCGAGTCAGTATGATGAATTATCGGTTGGGTTTCTATTTAATGAAAATATTGAAGCTACATTGGAAGTTAAAGAGTTTAACATCATGAAGCATGTGGACTACGTTGTTGTAGAATCTAGCCCAAAGAATTTCTTTTCCAAGTGTGTAAAATATGGAAAAGAGTATAATTGGAAAATCTGAGTGTCAAAGATTTAGAGGAAAACTGCTTGAGAGGTCACAAAATATAATAGTGATCACGCATGTTTACCAACTTTCATTGACCAAGACCACCGCAAATTGGACTCGAACGTAATAAGCCATCACGTGATGCTTGGTTGAAGCAAATCCAAGGGTTCCCGTTTTAGTAATTCAAGCAACCATTGCGCAGCAGTTTTGATATCAGATAAAATACATGAAGGGCGACGTGCAAAGGGTAAGACAATGCAATCAGTGAATGGTGATTACGACAAGTCATACAATAAGCTATCGACTTTATTACTAGCAATGACATGTTTCATCCCAGGCACCATAGTGAGGTATCAAACCTCGGATGCATACGACCGAGAAGGGTAACTTGTTGAAGGCCATAAAATTTTTCATCGACTATTTTGGGCGTTCAAGCCATGCATTGAAGGCTTTTCATTTTCCAAACGTATAATTCAAGTCGATGGCACATGGCTGTACAGGAGATACTCTCATGTACTGTTGATTGCCGTTGCGCAAGATGGTGAGAACAATGTCTTCCTGATTGCATTCGCAATTGTTGATCAAGAGACAATGAAAGCTTGGAATTTCTTTTTGAGCAATTTACATGAGCATGTCGTCTAAGAAAATAGGGCCTACATTATATATGATCGAGGGACAAGTATCAAATCAACAGTTATTGAGACAAAAGTTGTTGGACACCTCCGTACGCATGTCTCGCATATTGTGCTCGTCACATTGGTAAGAATGGTTAAGAACAGTTCAAAAACCAATACCTTCGCAATGAGATTTTAAGCATGAGTAAGTATTATTTTTTTCAAAATCGATTATATATGCATATCCATTTATGTGTTTGGGTTTTTCTCGATACTAATAACATATATTATGACACATGGTATCTACTACTGCAACCAGATATTGAAAGGAAGATAGAGAATTTATAGAAGTACGATGATCATGTTTGGAGTTCGACAAACAGTATCGAGAGGGAAAGATGGGCCCAATCGTATGATGAAGATGGTAAACGATACAAGCAAATGACAACCAACCTTGTGGAGTGCATAAATAGAGTACTAAAAGGATCACATCATCTCCCAATAGCATGATTGGTGAAAGAGATGTACTATAGGTTGGCTAAAGTTTAAATCGTTAAAGGGAAGCAAATTGAGTCCTTAATAAATAGGGGACAACATTGGACTCTCGAACTTGTAACAAAAATGCAAAATAATGTGAAGAATTCAACGTCGATAAATGTTCACGCATTCGACTGAATGAATCCAACTTTTAATGTTGTTGGTTCCACCAGACGCAACAATGAAGCAGGCTACTCAAATGTATTTTGAGTCGATTTCAGACGTAGGTGGTGTGACTGTGACAAATTCCAAGCATGGCGATATCATGTGCTCATATTGTTGTAGCATGTATGGTTGTAGGGGTTGACTCGTACACCTATGATGATGAATGCTTCAATATCCTTAAGATGGTAAATACTTACAAAAGTGAGTTCCCACCGATCGCGAATTCAAAAGTATTGGTCATCAATGGAGCATAAAAATGGTTACCGGATCCTAGATGTCGTAGAACATCAATTGACCAACCTAGATCGACTCACATATATACTAGTATGGATCTTCATCATAGAGAGAGGGAACAACAAAAGAGATGTGCCATATTTAGGGCTGAAGTACATTCGAGATCAAATTGTCCAAATGAACCAAGATACGTGACTATGCCTTAGTGATTTCTGTTTGTATTCCAAAATATTGAAATATTGATATCAAATATTCTACTTTCTATTAGTATTAGTTATTTATGATTTTATGTTTCTACTACTATAATATTATTATAACACTCCCTACCCGGTCTAGAAGAAAACTGAGTAAAAGATGTCACCGGAAAATAAATCAAATAATTCAAGCATTCGATTCAAATTTAAACTAATACAAAACATATTCGAATTCAAAGAAAATCAATTAAACATCGATGAACATAAGTTTCTTAATTCTGATTTAATCATTAGGGACCAAATTGCTAAGTATTCAAATTTCAAAGATTAATTTGTAAATTTCTAAAAGTTTCAAGGAGCAAAAGAATTTTGCATTTTATTAGTAGGAAAATTCTTAATTTCATGCTCATCACAAAACTTGAACTTAAAAAAATGGCTACTGAATCGGAATTCAATAATTTAGGTAAGGTTTCGAAATCTATGTCACATATTCATAAAATTAACATTATGGAATATCAGTTTCGATACCTCTTAGTATAGTTTCAAAACTTTTTCTTGTTTCACAAAAATATGACATTTTAAGCCATTTTTAACCATCAATTGTCATTTTTATCATTAGGTAACTTTTAGATTAGGTTACTTTATAACCAATTAATGAATTCAAACAGTCAAATTTAAAAAGTGATTCACTCATTACTAAAGATAATTAGTTTAGGTGAATAATAAAAAATATTGAAAAATAAAAAAACATAAAATTCAAACTCAAATTTATTACACAAAAGAAATGAAATTATTTCTTATGTAATTTCTGTCGATGACGGGGTATAGTCAAATAATAATGTCACGACGCTCACGTTGTGGCTTCTGTGGTGCTTCGGGATCCCTTTAGTATTGCTCACCTCCTCATTCACCGAAGGCATAAGAGATGGTATTGTGAACAAATAGTCATCGCTCTGCCTTCTCATAATTTCTGGTGAATACAAAAAATCGTGCATTTCCTGTAAATTTATATTTTCACCAAAGTTCGAGTAAATGGGTAACTGTTGCGGATAAAACTCGGGTGTATAAACCAGCATTATCAAACCATTGATTATCTGAGGAGCTCGGGTCCATTTCTGGTTGAACACATGTAGGAGGCGGTTCTTTTTCCCACACAGATGTCGAAGTTAATATGCTCATACCTACCTCTCATGTGGTTGGCCAACCTTCAACGTTTCTACTCCAAATGGGGTTTTCGTCCACTATACTCCTAGATGCGCTCGCTGCACTTTTAGATGATTCACCTTTATCACCATATTATTCTTTTTATTTTTCGAGAGTAGTTCAGTACGACTTTCTATTATTACGATAATAGATCATGTACTCAGAATTCTTAAAACTAAAATCATCAACTTGTATTGGACTGCGATACGACAACAATGAAGCTATGTCGTACCACATATTAAAGTACTCGACATGTGTAACTTCCTAATCCACATTTGGCCTTTCACATCCATCATAGTCATAAAGAAAGTCATGGTCGAGTGGAATATGTGGAATAGACTGTTGGAAGCCAATTTGCCTCAACATATTATCTCCAAAGCAGAACTCGATAGTAGAAAAGTGGATCAACAGTGTAACACTACACCATAAAGTAGAATCCTTCATCAAATAATCCGATACAAATATGCGGTCATCGTTGTACGACATCCAAATATACTGCAAAAAAAATATAATTATTATAATAATACATCTAACTAAAATGCAAATAATACATTTAACCAAATAAACTTTCTATTCAGATACCAAATAATACATTATAATAATACATCTAACGATGAAGCTATGTCATACCACATATTAAAGTACTCGATATGTATGACTTCCCAATCCATATTTGGCCTTCCGCGTCCATCATAGCCGTGAAGAAAGTCATAGTCGAGTGGAATATGTGGAATAGGCTATTGGAAGCCAAATTGCCTTAACACCTTATCTCCAAAGTGGAACTCGATAGTAGCAAAGTGGATCAACGGTGTAACACTACACCATAAAGTAGAATCCTTCATCAAATAATCCGGTACAAATATGCGGTCATCGTTGTACGACATCAAAATAAACTACAAAAAATATAATTATTATAATAATACATCTAACTAAAATACAAATAATACATTTAACCAAATAAATTTTCTATTCAGGTACCTGATCTTGACAATACGAATCAATCTGAGATCGAAATACTCTGACGTTGTCGTACACCAATCTAGTGTGAGCTTTTTTCTTGCACCATTTGCATACAAATCACAATAATATTTTAAAAACAAGTAAATTTAATTTAAGCATTCAACTCAAAATAAGGATAATTACCTTGCAACAAGAGGCAATTGTATCTCTGTTGAGTAATCGATGTCAAAAAGAGAAGTCGTTGACAAGTCTATGCTTGCAATAACAACAGATATCCACCATTTTCTAGTATAACGCCCTTGCATAACTCACGATACAAGAACACTAAGATGGTCTATCCTCAACTACGTTTACCAGCTTCCCAATGAGTATCCAGAAAGGTAGATACCGTGTATGGATCAGATTGCTAGATTTATCCAGTATCAGTATCCCTCCAATCAACTGTAGAAATATGCTCGACTTATCTTTCAAATCTCATCAATCGTACTATAGTCATTGAGTTGAAATTCACTTTGCAACCAAGTCAACTTGATACGAGACACTTTTACATTTGTTCTATATGGCACATTCACAAGGTATTTTTTTACAAATACTTTCAACTAAACCCGCAGTAGGCTCAATCAATGGCTTCCCATTTACCATGAACCTAATAAGCATGACCACGTCTTCTAGCGTGACCATGCATTCTTCACACGACATATGAAATGTATGTGTTTCATGTCTTTGACGCTCAATTATAGTTATAATCAACCCAAGAACCAACTTGTACCAATGAATGAATGTCTCGTAATAAAATCCTGCCATTTGTAAGAAATTCATGATCTATCGCCTGGGAGAATTTTTGCCATGCTACGATAATGTTTAAATGTATCCTCCATAGCCTGTAATTAATCCATTTAAACATAATTATTAATAAATTACAAGTGACTAATTTTCAAATAAATAAATTATTAAAAAATTGTATCACCTCATCAACCCTAACACTAGTAACGTGTCGATCTTGTAATCTCAAAAGATGAGCTTGATCAGTCATCTTACATGAAAAGTAAGAATATATTAGTAACTCGGGACTAAATCTACTACATTAAAATAATAATAATCATAATCAATTAAAAAATAACTTGAGAGAATTCTACTAGGTCTACTACTACATACATGCAATTATAGATGGGCACGGGTTGGGTCGGGTTTTTGGCCCACCCAAATCCGTCCTGAAAATAAATACCCTAAACCCAAACCCACCAGAACGTATTCTTTAAAAAACCCGACCCGACCCAAAAATAAATACACTAAACCCAACCCCGACCTATAGAAAAAATTATAAAAAAATAATTTTAGGGGCTTAATTGTAAAAAATATAATTTTAAAGATTAAATTATAAATACAAAAAATTAATTTTAAGGACATAATTATAATATATATAAGGGTATTATTATAAATATTCTTAAAAAATTTAGGGGAAAATTACACATTTAGTCCCGAGTCGGATCAGAACTCGACCAGGTCGGGTAAAATGCTCATCCCTACATGTAATTTAAATATAAACTAATACACACCACTAAAAATTACATAACTAAATCAACTTATTAAATTAAATTTAAATCAACCAATCATCATTAATTAAAAATTCTCTGCTACATGCAATTAAATTCTAAAAAATTAAAATAAACAATACAACTTACTTACTACTAAATTAAAATACTCTAAATTTTTTAAATTACATAATAATAATAATAATAACATTAAAATTATATTGATCATCAATAATGAAGTTCAAAATTAAAAAATAACATTTTCCTACTAACTATAATAATAATATGACTAATGAACCTAAATAAAAATTAAAATACATTATAATAACATTAAAATTATATTTGTGAAAAAATGGGGAGCAATATTTTTGAAATTTCTCCCTATATTTTCTCCAAATATTCAAACATCAAAAATTAAAAATAATTTTTTCTTATAATAATAATAATGTTATAATGATAATAATATGACATATTTAAAAATTAAAATAAATCTAATGAACCTAAATTAAACAATAAAATACACGTCTACTTACTATATTTTCTCAAAATATTCTTTTACTCAAATTTCTCCAAACCTTCAACCACCTATTTAACACAAACATATTCAAAACATCAAACATTAAACTTATATTAATCATCATCAATACAAAATTTAAAAAATCATTTTTTCGTACTAATTATACTATAACGTACAATTTAAAAAAATTAAAATTAATGAAATAATATTACTAATTAAAAAATTAAAATACACATTTATACTTACAATATTTTCTCTAAATTTTCTTCCTCCTCCTTCTTTACTCTATCATCTTAAAATATTTGATTCTACCATTTTCCACCTTCAACCACTATATAACATCCTAAAAATTAAATTTCAACAACTCAATCCACCAACCAATCCCTCAATCATAAAAAAAAACACTCTTCCCATAGCACCCTCATGCATGCATGCAGGCAGGCAGACCTATCACATTTGCACGCTCGTGCATGTCCAAAGTTGAACTCGGCTGCACCTCTCTGTATTTATGTTAAAGACAGTGTGCCCTCGCAACAACTTTGAACAATGACCAGACTATATGGTTGTCACGTGGAGGCAATACAGGACAAGACACACTGTTTGAAGACGAGTTATAAGACACTCGGCTTCTTTTTTGGTACTGTTTAAAGTTCGGTTCTACCTAATTCGACTTTTTTATTCGAAAAATAAGATTATATTGTTTTAGGTGGCGCTATATTTATGAAAAAAAATGGGATACAATTTTTTTTTTTTGTAATTTCTCCATGAAAACAGCATCTGATTATATTGTTAGAATCTCAAAAATGCAAATTTACCTATTTTTCACGAGAATTAAATTTTCTACCGAAAAGACTCGTCAAGAGTATTATGTCGGGGATGTACTCAGTTGAAAATAATTAAAAAATATGGTGATTCGAACTGAGGAATGGGGAATAATCGAAATTTTTATCATTGGGAATAAGAATGAGAAAAAAATTCTCCGAAACTCAAACGATGATAGAGACGAAAAATGATATATCTGTACTGTGAGGATCCCTAACCGTACTCATATAAATTTCTATAGAAATTCTAAAAAATATCCACAGAGATCCTTAAAACAAAAAAAAAATCTAGTCATTGTTTTATTTAGCGAGAAGATACTATCATTTTTATTTTATTTAAATTGATGTCTTGTATTTTACTAATCAATTCAAGGCACATGGATAATGTTTGATTGACAAACATACAAGTTTAACTTCTTTCAAAATTTAAACTGAAAAACAAATCTATAAATTTAATCTGTTTAGAGCAGTTTACATTTGAACCCGAGTTGAGATCATAACCAATTGATCATCTCAAAGTTTATTGTTTAAGAATTAAGAATGAATTATTTGAAAGTTTATTGTTTATAAGTTATTGCAATAAAATTACTATACATGATCGGAATATAAAGCATTGTAGATTTGGGTCTCAAATTAATTCATATAAGTAGAAAAAATATAATCAGAATTCTTAAAAGAATAAAGTACATTCACTAGAGTTATATTGTCTACCATCATCAAACCTTGAAGTTTTACTTTCATGTGAAACTAATTTAGGTATACATATTTAGCTAATCGTTTACATAGGAACAATAAAATTTTAGATAAATCTGAGTGAACATGAAATATAAATTTATATAGTGATTAAATCTTTAGTAAAATATAAGTTGGATCTTAATAGATAAAAAAATTATAAAGTTTTAATATTGTCTACAATTTAACATGACATCTTTAAATTTTATTTTGGCTAATAAAATATCAAGTTTTAGTTTTTTTTGCATAGAGATTTCTCGAAATCCATGGAGATTCGCATAGAGATGGTACGACAACGAAAAAATCCTCGAAATAATTTATGAGATTCTTCAAAACTATTCCTATAAGTATTAAGGATGGAATGGGAAATGTAAAATCATCCTCGCCCTGCCCCATTGTCACCCCTAATTTTATATAAATGTTTAAAGGCTAAAATATATCGCATTTCATTTAATTATAGGTTTAGTGATAAACATGATTTTTAGTAATAATTTTAGTCACTAAATTAAAATTTTGTGACAAACATGTCACTTTAACATTAAAATTTAAACAAGTGACTTTGTATAATAATAATTCTAGCCCCTAAACTTATACAATCTATTAATTTGATTCTAATGTGCAATAATTCAATAAGTTTAACCTAAAATGTTGGTATAATAGCAATTCTAGCCCCTAACTTAATCGAAAGTATCTGAATTATCGTGTCGGTTTCAGCCTCAAATATTACCCTTTCTAGATATTTTCTTATAATTTTAGATAACATTTTAAATTTCAATATAAAATGTTATACAATCTAATCTCAAATGTTATACGTTTTGATAACATTTTTTATTTGACCATAATGCTGGTAAAATTTTATTAAAATACCAATTTAAGATATTACTCACACCAACTTAAAATATCACATATTTTAATAATATTTTCAATTACAATTCATCTTCCGTTTATTACCCTTAAATTAACTTATCGTTCTTTAGATTCGTCCGTATATTGATATAAAAAAAGTAATGCACAATCAAACTATACTGCTATCAGTTTATTAAATTATAATATGGTATAAGCTTTTGATTGATAGTTCACAGTCACGCTGTCTCTATTAAAGTTGCTGTACATATTAGTGGAGCAAGGAATGGCACCTCGGAAATTTGCTGCCCATTTCTGTAACAGACCCACCTGTACCACTGCCCCCCTCTCCTTTCTTTAATGCTTCCACAGTTATATTCCTTTTTAGGAATAACACCGCATGTTACTTTTTATTTATAAGTGTTTAAATTATTTTTTAGCTCTAAATAAATATTTAAATTTTTATTTTACTTATTTTAGGTGTTTAACGGTTAATAAAAAACTGTTAGCCAATTAAAATATGACAAGTAGCATTTTTTATTTTTTTTATTTTTAATTAATTTTTAAATAAAATTCAAAATTTTTTAAAAAATTAACAGTTTTAAATTTTTACAAAATAGTCCCAAATCCTTAACCCGAAACCTAAAATCTCCAAATTACCATCGATGTCGCCTTTTACTACCTCATCGGAGACCACCACTACCGTCGACGGACTACCATGACTGTTTCCACTAATCACCTGTCATCGGTAACCGACGGTAGATGTGCCTACCGACTTCCTTTTCACGACGACTTCTTTCGACGTTAGGAAGTCGATCGACACATCTACCGTCGATTACCGATGATGGGTGGTTGGGGGAACGATTTTGGTGGTTCAACGATGGATTTGGGCAGCAGCGGCATGACCATTGGTGACAGAATCGGCTAGAAAAGTTAGGGAATTTGAATTTGAGGGTTATTTTGTGAGTTTAGGGAAATTTAGGGTTTTTAAAAAAATTAAGTTAAAAAAATTAAATTAAAAAGATAAATAAAATAAAAAATTATTTTTTAAAAAAATGTAACGGTAGTTAACAGTTAGGCACCTAAAATGACCAAAATAAAACTTTAGACACCTATTTAGAGCTAAAAATAATTTAGGCACTAAAAGTGAGCCACAAGTATAATTTGGGCACCTATTTAGCTATTAAACCTATTTGTAATTACAATTTGCTCACTATATTTCAAAAAGTAACAAACAAGTCGTTAGTGTCATCATCGATCGTCGTCTATAATGACTGTTAAATTTTAAAATTCACCATAATATCTACATCATAATTGATTAATTGAACAATTCGACTATAATTTTTTTTGAAAAATATGATAACTCAATTGTATACTTGCTAATAGGACTGTAAATGAGATGAGACAGATCGCAAGTTATTCGAGCTCGACTTGATCAACACTCTACACGATTGGACTTGACTCGAGCTCGAACTCGACTTGAGTTCTTAACAAGTCGAGCCGAGCTACTTGATACCCGACTCGAAAAACTTGCAAGCTACTCAAAAATATAATATACTATTTTTAATTTTTAAAATTAAAGTAAACTAAAATGTAAATTGGTTTTTTTTGTTGTTATATTATGTTAGTTTAATTTTCAATTTAACTTTTTGTATAATTTCATGTGTACTCTTTTCCTCCGACTAGGATTAGAGGGTTTTAATGAGGCATATGAGAATATTTCTTTTGTATGATTCTATCCATAATAAAATCATGCAATTTGATCAAAATAACGAGACAAGTCGTGAGCTACTCTAGTCCGACTCCGTCAAAGCTCGATCAACACTCGACACGAGTACTTAACGAGCCGAGTCGAGCTCGGCACGCTCAAGCTCGAGTCAAACTCGAACTCAACTCGAATTATTAAAGAGCCGAGTCAAGCTCAGCACTACTCAAATTTGACTCGGCTCGTTTACACCCTTACTTACTAATAATATAGTGACGTGCGATGTAAAAAAATAAATGACCAATACATTTGTCATGATCCTAATAGTCTTTGTGGCATTATTTTTTTTTATCGGTAATGCACTAAATATAATCCTTTTTATATTTAAAGTAATAAGAAAAATCATAATTATTTGCTATGTCCTTAATAAACATTTAAATAAATAATTTTTTTACAACTTTAAATAAATAATTAAAAATACACGACTGATTGAAATTGTTTTAACCTCCAGTAGCAACCTATGAGATAAAATTTTATAATTTTATTCTCTTATCTAATCCCTCGATGTAAGGTTTTAACTTCGACCCTATCATTAACTAAAAAATAATATAAATTGATTTGATACAATATTATATTATATTTGTTACTTGATTTGATTACATCGATTGAATTCTTAATATTAAAAATTCACTACTCTACCGATAACATGTTAAATTAACAAGATAAGGTGTTATGTCTCTTATATATATAATTAGAGATACGAAATCTGGCGTTGTGAATGAAAAAACTGTTTGGGAGTATAGTCAGGGACAAACGCAAGATTTTAGGTTAGGAGGCGAACCTATAAATTTATAGGGGACGAATCTATAAATTTTTTGGAGGTGCAAAAATACATTTTTAATAGAAAATATATAGAAAAATTTTAAAAAAAATCTATATTGCAAAGGAATTTCATATTTTTAGGGGGGGCGACCGCCCCCTTCGGTCCATCCCTGAATATCGTCATATATTGGATCTCTGCAAAATTTGATCAGAATTAGTCGACTAACGAGTCGGATATGGTTGTAAACCGAAAAATAAATAAATTCAGCACTCTAATAACAATTAATTCAACAAGTAAAATATTTTTGGTACTACAATTATTTTCATTGAAACAAATTGAGTTTGTTGATAAACAAATTAAAAACTTACACAAATAACAGAAAGGGTTATAGTAATGATTAATCCATCCCTATGTATTCAGATAATGAAATTATTACAAAAATCATTAATAAAAAAGGAGAATAAGTAGATATAGTTTAACTAAATTAAGCATGAATGGCGTTCCCATCATATTTTACTAGGTGCAGGTAAAGAAAACAACCACAGAGTAAAAGCACAAAGAAATAACACCACCGGGATAAGGTGAATCACTCTCTCTCCCTTTGCGTTCTGCTGGTGGTAAGCCATTTCCTTTTTGTTAGTTCCTGTGAACGGATCACCGTACTCCGGCAAGTGGTCATCAGATGCCGTAACGACTTTGAGAAGTTGAGACGATGCCACGGTAGCTGGCGGCAAGTTGATGAAGAACTCGTCGGAGATGGGTCGATAGTTGCTCAATGATGACGATCTGTGCATGTTCTTCACCTTCGAGAAAGATTAAAATGAAACAAAGAAAGCTTGGACTGAATTCAAGAGGAAAAGATATTATATAAACTGTCCAAAGCCTTGATTTCAGCTGGAAATTGGAAACTGAATTTGGCAATTTGGCATTGCTTCAAAAGCCAACCAAAAAAAGTCGAGATCCAGGATTTAGCTTAGATGAAAAGCAGCTTGAAATATGATTAAAGGGCGCAATGCATACCAACGAGTTGGTCTAAATGGTAAGCAACTTAATATCGATTAATCAAGTCTTGAATTCGAAGCATTATGTTTGTAAAAAACTTACTAAAAAATTCATCCACCAAAACTAAGTACGCGACGCGAATTAATCTGAGCTAGTCATGACAAAATTTTGAGAATCGAGAGGACGATAAAAAAAAACTCAATGCATGTGCATGTGATACAGAGAAAACGTTTAATGCAAGAGAACGAAAGTCTTTGCTTGGAGAGGTGGAAGATCATAATTTTCAAACGCGGTCGTGAATTTCATTTAGTACAAGACGGTTTTGTTTAGTTAAAAATTTACATACTATATTATCATATAGTATTTTATTACAAGATGTAGATAACGGGAAACACATGAAATTGGAACTTTGATGTTCGGACAACAAAAAGATCTCCTTGAAGATACATATTCATGGTTGATTGTCACGAGTCGTCCGTCTCCTTACACGGCGCCC
Organism: Hibiscus mutabilis; assembly: GCA_019671005.1. Lineage (NCBI taxonomy): Eukaryota > Viridiplantae > Streptophyta > Magnoliopsida > Malvales > Malvaceae > Hibiscus > Hibiscus mutabilis. The sequence continues at coordinate 16,245,557 of CM033715.1, forward strand.
CCAATAAAACGAACCACTGTCTGAAGAAGAGTCGTCATCGTCCTCATCACTGGTGGATCCAGTTTCACCATCATAGCTTTCTCCCCAATGTCTTGTAGATCTCCTAATACTTGATTGAGTTCTCGTCCTTGATGTGCCGGACCAACTAGACCCTGGTCGAAACACTCGAATGAGGAAAAAGACGGTGAGCCAACTTCTATCATCGATGGGCAAGTTGCTGTCATCATCAGCCCTCTCCTCCCCAAATGAAGATTGCAGTGTGCTAACCAAGTCCCCAAGGTCTCTCTGGCGTTCCAACCTCCTCCAATTTCGTTGTCGCTCGGGGTCAGCCTCCGATGGGCGCACAGTAGGGTGCTCAAGCCTTGCATGCTTCCTTAAGTCTTTATAAGCACCAGAAAAATTACATGTTTCAGAGGCACAGCTTCTAGGTTTGGCATCCATGAAACGGCGAGCTCGCTCAACAATGACCCAATCTTTTATCTCACCACGACATAGAGGACACACTAGTTTTGACAGTTGAGAAATTGATGGAGCGGAGGGCCCTTCCTCGGTTCTTTCTTCCAGCAAATCAGTGACAGTTGATTCTGAAGTTGCAGCTGCAGCTGGTGATAAGTTCGTCGTACCAAGTTGAGCTCCATCTTGTTGAGGATTTCGTGGTGTTGAGGAATGCACAAATGATTTGCGATATTGATCGAAACAGTTAGAGTGGCGATAACTTGTATCACACATGTATGGACGACAACCCTTCTCATGGGAAGAACATATGAGGAGAATTGCATTGTGTGGATGCTCTATGCAGACAGGGCACCTGGCTTCTTCCCATTCCTTCAGATTTTCCTCTGTTTCTGAAGAAAGCTTTGCAGACGATCGATGACTACAGCTGGAGCTATATGGTAATGGTGATCTCTGATACCCATCAAAAGACATGGAACGATCTCTTCTCTCCTTTGGCATGTTGGAACCTATAATGTACCAACACAAAATGCCAAATGACTAGATCTTTGAGAAAGGCAGAAACTGGATACTTGAAAGCACAAACGAAATAACATTGACATTAGTTTTTACTTATTTCCATACAAAGGAAAAAATTCAACAGAAAATAAAATGAAGGCATATGAGTGAAATAAAAGAAAAAACAGAAACTCAAAGATATGAAGTATAGAAATGAATAAAAAACAAAATTGCACAAATATATGATAGATGTTCGAAGGGACATCATATATTTAAAATTAATCTGAACAACATTGTATAAGCACTGGCAATAACAGATAGATGTCACACAAAACAAACTCTATGGGCCAAGTAGCTGACATTCAACAGCTCTACAAAAAAGAACTAAGAACAGCTCAATAAGCTGAGATGGTTTTCAGAGTCCATTATAATTCCAGGCAATGTAGGGGTTAGTACACAATTAGATTTAAGAACAGTGAACAATCCTCCCAATCCCATGGCGTCATCCTTACAAGGCTGTTACTTTAAGAACCAGAACCTAATAGCTAAGAAGAAAATCACCATTGTCTGCCAGTGGACAAGCAAGAAAATTAGGCTACCTAGTTTCAAGACAGCATCATTGTTACTTCCATTTGCTCCCAATCAAAATCATTCTTTTTATTGCAACGATAAATCAAACCAATGTTAGTCTTGTATAAAATGTGGGGAAAAGAAATTCTTAACCATGTACAAATTCCCAGAATCCCAACGGGACACTATAGTTTGGTTGATTCAAGAAAATCCCCTACATGATTTAAGCAACTCAAAATAGCTCTAAGGCCTAAAGCACTACAATTATAATGCCACCCCCACCCCATCCCCCAACCCAACTTACTTTTGACAGCAGCATATATCACCACATCTCAAGCTAACTCCTTGTCCTTGCAACATCTCGTTCCACTTTCACCAGGTCTTAAAAGTTAAACCAAGTCCAGAAAATAGCTCTCAACTCAAAATCAATTTGAGAAACTTAAAGCTGTTTTCCATCATTTTTGCTTCTTTTAGTTAGTCATGCGACTGTCTGAGACTACAGCTTGACCAAATTATACATAAATAAAGCCACTGTTGACATAAACCTCAAAAATGCCTACAAAGTATCATTACATCTTCTAATATATCTTTATTATTTCAAGCCAAACAAAATTAATTAATTCACCACACTGAAACTAAACCATATTATCATCTCAAGTACCCCGCCAACACTAGCACTTAACATTAAAAGACTTTTAACTTCAAATTTCACAGTATAACTATAAGCTCTTCAATTCAACAAACTCTCCAGCACAAAAATTAATTCTACATGAAAAAAGGGAAATCAAAACACAAGGATTAGAATATGTGAGTTCCAATGAACAAACTAAATTAATTTCCAAAGACAAAAATATTATGCTCAAAATCCCCAGCCTCTACCTAAACAAAGATCTTTTACAATGAAATAATAAGCGCGAACGAACTGAAACGAATCAGAAGTTCTTAAGAATCCGATCCAGGGAGAACAAGATTGGGATAAAAAAAAAATCAGACCATTCGAAACGCGGAAAACTAAAATTAAGAGATTTTACGAAAAAGTAATTACCAGCAACTTCGATTTGGAGGCTTAGATCCTTTCAACTAAATTCAATATTTTTAAAGATTACAAATTTGGTAATTAGGGTTTGAAAGAAAAATAATTAGAGGCAGTTGCCCCATCTTTGTTTGAGCTCTCTAAAGTCGAAAGAGAGAAATATGTTTGTCAGCTCTCTAGATGAAATCATACAATAACTAAGGGTAAATTGCCCAAGGTCACTTTCGTTTTTTATCATTGTTTTTTTTTTATCATTAATTTTAAAAAGTTATATTTTAATCACTTATATTATTGATTTATTACATTCTAATCATCAGTTTCGAGCATCCTCGACGAACTCGGGGTCGAAATAGTAAGTTGTCCATAATCTCATTCCCTTTGCAAATCAAGATTTGTAGCCAATATTTTGTGCAAATTTCAACACTGATAAGTAATGCCCTTGATTCCCAGCAACAACAACAATAACAGCAACAACAACAATCCGGATTTGAAACTAAATGGTGTTGAAAGGTACTATAAGCAAAACTCGACTCGATTAAAAAAATATTTTTTCAATTTTAAATTATTCGAGTCTACTTATTTAAATCGACTAAAATTAATGAGTTTTTTGAGTTCGAGTTGAGTTTGGATTTTGCCAACTCGAAAAAAATGAATTTAATTATTTTTGCGGTTTAGTTCATGATTTCCTTGTTTCTTCAATTTATCCTTCATTTTAAGTTTATTTTTGACCAAATTTGAACCACATACTCCTATATGATTTTATAATACTCGCATTGCTTCAATTTTTATTTTTTTTTGAAAACAAAATTTCCTTTTTCTTGTAATTTAGTCCCTAAGCTTTGTATGATTTTATCATTTTTTTTCAATTTTCATTCATTTAGTCTTTTTAAAATTTAATCTCTCAACTTTGCATTTTATTCAATTTGATCTCCAACTATATTTTTTGTAAATTCTTTATTCTCATGAATTTCTTGACTCTTTATACCCTCATTAATTTTTTTCTCAACAATTTATTTTTTAAAAATAACATTATAAATATGTTTTATAATCTTAGAAGATATTTGACCTATTAAATATATTTGATGTACTTATAATAAACATTACTTTAGTCATAATTAACATTAAGTCCCTGATATTAACAAGTTCTCTTATTCTACTTATAAAAATAAAGTTTTTACCGGTTCAACATTTCTTTAATTCATACATGTTTCACTCGGTCAAGCAAATCAGAAATTTTCTTCGCACAAATTTGAATTTGATCATTTTCGAATATAAGTCAACCGAAAACTAATGGTGTTTAAAAATATCCCGCACTTTTTGACATGCCGACCCGATAAAAAATTAGATAATTTCTTTTAAGAAAATTCATGTCCGGGGTTAGATACCCGGCCTGTCATTTTTTAAGTCGAGCCCGGGTCACAAAATCAAAAAAACTCGAATATCCAACTACCCACATATTTTAAATTATTTTTTATATTTAATTATTTACATATAAAAATAAAATAAACTAATTAAAATATTAAAAAAAACAACCCTTCCCGATTTCACCCAAATTTAAAATCCCTAAAAGCTAAAATTGGAAATTTCCTCACGCTCGACTGCTCTGCACGGCTGCACCATTTTAATAGTGGAAGTTATCAATTTGAAGGTAATATCAAGTTAACAATGGAGATTTGACGAGGCAATCATAAACACGATGATGGCCTTTGGGTGTGGTTGGATTGAGTTGAAAAATGTTGCTACTGCATTGGTTCTTTCTGGAGTTTGCTGTTGGAATTTTAAGCTTTACTTTTGGAACGAATTTCCAGTCTATTTCATGGACTTGTTTAAGGTTCCATTTTAAGTAATTGGGATTTTAAAATTCTATGTTTGGACATTGGAATATTAAATTCAAACTTTTAAATTTGTGTAAATTCTTTTTAATTTAATGATTTGAAAATGATAAAAATTCGAGTACTCAATTACCCGATTTTTTGGGCACCTGCAACACTTGAGTGCCTGACTAACGGGTACCCGCAATATACGGACTGGTACACAGGCCAACTGAAGAACTATCCAAAGACCTGGATACCGTTACTTCGGGTACCCAAATTTAAACACCCATACTAAAAACCCATTTAAAAAGTTACATTTCTCGTTAAATAAGATATTTGGTTCAAGTATTGAGGATGGAAAAATAATAAGAGAAAATTCCTGGTTTTCATTTGAAGATTCAATCAAATTTGAATTAGATTTTTTTAAATAGTCTAAAGGTGATTATAAGGTAATATTTGTTCATACATATTCTTAACTCTTTGACAATGCACATACACATTGTAGACAAAGCGATTTGAACCCGTATATCCTAAGATGAACATCATCCGTTTTTTCACTGAAACACTTGTTGGGTTCAATTTGAATTAGATTTTAGTTGTGGTCCAATGTAATTATCATTTATCGAGATCTTAGAGGACATAAAAATATTAAGGTTTGAATGTTGGGTGCATTGATAAGACACATTGCATTCCCAAGGAGAGGGCACAAGTTTGGGAGGGGCAGCGTCGCACCCCGAACATGAACCGTAAAACGGATATGCATATTACTAAAAAAAATGAATTACGAAAACACTTCCTTCTACTTTCATTTTTTCTGAAGAAGTTTTTTTTTTAAAAAAAAAGTTCTTTAAGTTCTTCGTTAATACCGTTTTTGGTTACGATCTTCATTTCGTCGACTAATTTTTAATTTTTTATGTTAATTGTATATAAATAAAATTTTTCTCCTTTGATGAAGAATCGTTTGTTCTTTTTTAGTTTTACTTTATTTTGCTTTGTGAGAGTCATTTTATATCTGTTTTTTATGCTTTTTCATCTACTTATATGACAGTTTGTTTGTCTGCATTTTTAAAGGTTTGTCTGTCTTTATGACAATATTGTTTGCTATTATGGCAATTTAGTGTTCTGATAACAAGAATTATCGAGCGTTTCTAGTCACAAGACGATCAACGGTCTGATATTTTTTTGATTCATTTGTGGTAGTTTGTCGACGTGTCAAGAACTCGCAGCGAAAGAATGCTTGATTCATAGAGCTCTCTGGTTCAAATAATAATAACAATTTTTTTTAAATAATTTTTAATAGAAATGAAAGCTTGTTTACAAAAATAAAAATAGTGAAAATATGTTTAGTACTAGGGATGGCCATTTGACTCGTACCCGATGGGTTTCGACCCAACTCGATACTATAGGGTCGGGTTTTTTTAAAGAAAATTCTAGGTTCGGGTTTGATTTTTTGAGGATAAGGTCAGGTTTGGGTTTAAGGTGAAAATACCCTACCGACCTAACCCGACCCAAAATAATAGTTTAGTTTTATTCTAAATATTTAAGTATAATTGCTACAATACCCCTCTATTTATATATATTTCAATTATCTTCCTATTTTGTCTAATAAAAATAGAATAATTATTATAATGCCCCCTCTTTATTTGTATTTTTTCAAGTAGCTCTCTATTTTATCAAATAATAATTCGTTATTTATATCGAATCAGGTCAGGTTCATGGTTTTTTTTCTAAAATTCAGGTTCGGGTCGTGTAGAACATCATAAAATGTCGGATCGGGTGCGAATTGGTCAAAAACCAGACCCATAATTATCTCTATTTGGTACCTAGCTTTTCACAATAAAAATGAACAAATAATTATTAATAATTAAATTAAAATATTAATATTAGAAAACATATTATAATACTAATAAATATGATTAAATAAGCCAAATTATTTAAATTGCCTAACCCAAATTAAATAAAGTTAAAATAAAAAAAAACATTATTTTCATCTTTTCCCGTTTTCTAAAATATTTCTAATAAAAATAGTTGTTGGGAGGCTCGATCGATCAACTGTGTGGCTAAAAGAGGGTGAATTGGTTTTAAAGTGATTTGAGTGGAAGCAAAGAGAAATTAAAAATAGACACGAGATTTATATTGGTTCGAGCTTCCAACCAAGATCTACATCCACTACATTAGCTTCCCACTAAGGATTTTTCCAAATTCTCGATTGAATTTCTTTCCCTTTTCTAGGCTAAGGAGGCAACCCTTACACACCCAAAACTTTCTAACTCAAAGCTTGAGTAAAGCATCTTTTACAAAAAAAAGAAAAGAAAAGAAAAGAAAAGTAAAGTAAACTAGGAAAACCTCTAAAGGCAATATGTTTGCACAATTAAGCACTCACCCAAAACCTAAACACTTGAGCAAATGTGACAATTTTGGCTCACTAGTGTTTTCTACAAATAATACGACAAATTAAAGCACTAGAACATTTTTCTCTCATTGAATGTTGGCTTGATGATTTTTGGTCTTCCATAAATGCTTGGAGGTGTCTTTTAAACCCTCTAACAACTTTATGGTCGTTACTAGCCGTTGAGGGTTGTTTGGAGCCGTTGAAGCCTTTATTTCCCACAATAAATGCAGTTCTGGACTCCTCGGTATCGGTACGCGGGGATCCATATCGGTACATGTTCTTTAGAAAACTATTCGTTGGCGCATTTATAACATAGGGGTACCGGTATAGATACAAGCCTATCGGTACGAACCCTACTTGTATCGATATGGCTAGGACCGTATCGGTACAGAAATTGGCTACTGAATTTGTAAAACTTTGGGGGATGAAAAATTGTATCGATACGTTCAAAACCGTATCGGTATAGGGTCTCTGGGTATCGGTACGAGTATCAACCGTATCGGTACGCAAAGCTTGTTTTTGACACTTTGGCTATTTAAAATCATTTAAAGTGTGTCAAAAAGCCTTTGAAAACATTTCAAACATATTTTTCAAGTTTGTGAACTTTTGAAATATTTTTGAAAAATTAGTTTAAGTCCAAAAACATTTTTCTTTAAGTTATATCAAAATCAAATATCCTAGCAATCTCCCCCTTTTTGATATAACGAAGCCACTTGAAAATTTATTTTTGTGAAAACTCCCCTTTAAAAAAATTAAAAAAATAAAACTCCTTTTTTTCTGTTCGAAACTTAATTTTTCAACTATTTCTCATCCTTTTTGTTATATCAAAAATATTTCAAAACTAAGTTTGAAATCACATTAAGTTCAAAAACACCAATTGATAGAAAAGTTAGTACCAATTGATAGTGATTATCAATTATTGGTGTAAAATAACATTTTGGAGAAAAGACTTAAAGAGATTTTATCGTTAAAAGAATTGATCCCCCTTACTCAAGCATCAAGTAAATAGTTAGTCCAACACTTCAAGATAAAAAGATTGAATTTCAAATAAAATAAAATAAATAAACAAATGAAATTCAATTAAGCATGCCATAAAACAAGATACTCATATAAGCACACAAGGCATGTCAAAAAGAAGACAAAACTATCCCTTTTGGTTGAGCGTACAGGTACGATTTATTTTGTATCGGTACTAGTTGATTGTTGTATAGGTACGTTATGGGCAGTACCGGTACCAAGGGCACGAAAATGGTGAAAAACTGCAGCAAAAACAACTTAAAATGCCTTACAACATATTTTTATGTTCATACAAAGGCTCTATTAAGTCCTAGATAGACATTAAGTACATTTTGCTACTCATGTTTCTTAAAAACATAACATTTAACACAAGAAAAGCATAATTTCACCAAAATCAACCAATTATGACAAGTTTAAGGTCAAAACATAAAGATAGACATATTAGGTCAAAAACATGTAACTCGTGCAATTTGTGACTCCCCGAACTATAAGCTATTAGACACAACAAAGAGTCGAACAAACATGCTTAGATCAACATCAAAATCAAAACATTATAGACATGATCAAATAATTGCATGAAATTTAAATTTACCACTTGAACCAAGGTAGGATGTTAAGCCTTCCTTCGTCAAGTATCCTTCTTCCTTTGAGTGTCAAGAGCTTCCAAGATTTGACTTTGATTATCAACTGCTCAAGCACACCTACAAAAGGAAATTAAATAATTTTTGGTATCTAAATTGCTTTGGATCCAATGGCATTAGTCACAAATAACTTAGTCCCATTTGGAATCTATTTTTCAATTTCATCATTTTTATTTGAACAAATTAGTGGCTTAGGGACCCAAATGTCCTTAACAATTTTACCTTTGAAAAATATAGGGGAACTAGATTGTCTTTGATAAAAGTTTAATTTTACAAAATTAGATTTGGAGCATTCTCCAATTTCACATTTTTGAACATCTTTGTAAATAAAAACTTCTTCCTTTTTAAGATAATCTAACTCCTTTTTGAAGCAAATTTGGTAAATCAACATTCTTTTGTTCAAACTCAATGTGCTTTGCTTCAAGTTCATTCTTGGTTTTAGAAATCAAATCATTTTGAATTTTCGAATTTGAAACAATTTTCTTATTTCTTATAATGTAATTTTTAAATTCTAAAACCAAATCGTCGTAGGCATTTTGTAATTCATCAAAAGAATATAAACATGAAGTAGATGGATTAGAAGTTACCCTTGAATCTTCTTCAATGGTCATGAGACAAATGTGTGCTATTTCATTATCGTTGGAGTCCTCATCATCACTTCATGTAGCCATATATGCCTTCTTCTTACGGCTTTTTAGGGAATCTTTCATCTTCTTCTTGGATTCATGTTTGGATTCTTTCATTTTGTTCTTCATGAATCAGGCAAACTTCTCGAAGAGATAGACCATCTCTTTATTTTCACTTCCCTTCTCACTTGAATCTTCTTGATGTCTTGTGAATGATTAAAGAAAAATGATATTTACATCTACTCCTTGCTCTTTGATCTTCTTCTCATTATCCCTTCTCAAAGGTTTTGACATCAACTCATGGGTAAGAAGAGACCCAATTAGCTCATCAAGCTTGAGCTCCTTTAAGTTCTTGGCTTCAATGATAGCCGTCTTCTTACTCTCTTATAATTCGAGAAATGAATAAATCAACTTCCGAATGAGTTTGTCTTCTAAAATATCCTATCCAAGACCTTTGAGTTGGTTGACGATTGTAGAGAAACGATTGAACATACTCTTGATGTCTTCATTCGGGTCTTGAAGTTTTCATATTCGAGGTTGAGTAGACCAATCTTTGTTTCCTTAACCTCATTCGTTCGTTCGTTTGTATGTGACTTCAAGCTTATCTTATACTTCCTTGGCACTCTTACAAGAAGACACTTTTGCATATTTTTTCGGGCCCAAAGCACACAAGAGAATGGGAAAGGCCTTGCAATTTTGCTCCATCTTCTTGCGATCATTCTCACTCCTTTCCGCCTTGCTTCGTTGTGGCACAAACGGTCCATCGAGAACTATATCCTAAAGATCATAGTCCTTTGCTCTCATGAAGAACATCATCATATTCTTTCAATAGGCATAATGTTGACCGTTGTAGAATGATGTCTTGTCAAATGATTGCGCCCTGGAAATCGATTGATAGAATAGTTGATCGAGCTTGCTGGGATTGCCTCAATAGGATGTTAATCCTCTCGATTGATCCTCACTCTGATGCCAATTGTTGGGAGGCTCGATCGATCAACCGTGTGGCCAAGAGGGGGTGAATTAGTTTTAAGGTGATTTGAGTGAAAGCAAAGAGAAATTAAAAATAGACTCGAGATTTATAGTGGTTCGAGCTTTTAACCAAGCTCTACATACACTACCTTAGCTTCCCACTAAGGATTTTCTCAAATTCACTATTGAATTTCTTCCCATTTTCTAGGCTAAGGAGGCAACCCTTACACGCTCAAAGCTTTCTAACCCAAAGCTTGAGTAAACCCTCTTTTACAAAGAGAAATGAATGGCAAACTAGGAAAACCTCTAAAGGCAATATGTTTGCACAATTAAGCACTCACCCAAAACCTAAACACTTGAGCAAATGTGAAAATTTTGGCTCACTAGTGTTTTCTACAAAGAATATGACAAATTAAAGCACTAGAACAATTTTTCTCTCATTGAATGTTGGCTTGATGATTGCCTTCCATAGATGCTTGGAGGTTTCTTTTAAACCCTCTAACAACTTCATGGTCGTTACTAGCCGTTGAGGGTTGTTTGGAGCCGTTGAAGTCTTTATTTTCCACAATAAATACAGTTCTAGACTCCTCAGTATCGGTACGCGGGAATCTGTATCGATACATGTTCTTTAGAAAACTACCTATTAGAGCATTTATAACATAGGGGTATTGGTACAGATACAAGCATATCGATACGAACCCTACTCGTATCGATACGGCTAGCACCGTATTGGTACGGAAATTGGCTACTGGATTTGTAAAAGTTTGGGGATGGGAAATTGTATCGATATATTCAAAACCGTATCGGTACGGGGTCTATGGGTATCGGTACGAGTATCAACCGTATCAGTACGTAGATCCTGCTTTTGACACTTTGGCTATTTAAAATCATTTAAAGTGTGTCAAAAAACCTTTGAAAACATTTGAAATATATTTTTCAATTTTGTGGACTTTTGAAATATTTTTGCAAAATTAGTTTAACTCAAAAAACATTTTTCTTTAAGTTATATCAAAATCAAATATCCTAACAATAGTGAATACATTTCTTTTTTGTTTTTAAAATTTCACATATTTTGCATAGGCTTTGTTTGGTTAATAGATTTTTGAGTCAAAATTAAAGAATTGAATAACTTTTAGAGGTTTGACCAGTCAAAACCGCTAATTTGGATGTTAAGTAAACAAAAAATTGTATAGCGAATTGAGGTGAATCCTCCCAAATTGAAAATGCCCATCTTTGGATTAAACTCTTCTTTTGGTAAAGTACATATGATGTTATAGATTAACAAGCATACATGGGATAGATTACCAAGTGCCTCATTAAGAATCTCCCTAAACCTAATTAAAGGAAAAGAGTACACTTAGTAATCTTTATAAAAAGACAACCGAAGAAACCCGAATCAAGAGAAACAACAAAATGAACGAGACAAACAAACAACAACTATTCTACATATTCTAAATCTTTGTGAACGAATCGAACACTCTATCTAGTGGGGCTTGGAAGCAGAAACCATCTTCGCCAATCCATCTTTAACTCTGTTATCATCGTGACCCATGTGTTGAAATTGAAACAACCATTGACACTTTATAAATTGGAAGATGCACATCAAAACTGGAGACCCGTGTCCAGTTGAATTTTGAACCAACTTCAAAGCCTCAGTACAATCAGACTCAATAATCACTCGTGGGAGCCTTAAGTCCCAAGCACACTGGAAACCAAGTAGTATCCCCCATAATTCAGCTTCCAAACTCGAATACATGCCTAGGAATTTCGAGAATCCTCAAATCCAATGCCCATTATGATCTCGAAGCACCCTTGCAGGACCCAAAACCAGTCAAGTTCTGATACACACCATTAACATTCACCTTGACCCATTCCACTGATGGCAACGACCATCTCGTTATCCCTCCACCAGCAGTTCGCAATCTGATATCCTGGCCAGGTATCAAAGGTGAATCCTTCCTCACCGTCGACAGCAGCTGAGTACACTTGACCATAGTTGGCTCTTGAAGATCCTCCTAGTCCCTAAACACCGCTACGTTCCATCGTAACCAAAGGTTCCACACAAGTAAGCCAAAAAGAAGATCCCACCCATGTGCAGCCTTAGCAAAGTAGTCGGGCCTGGTTAAGTTCACGACAAATCACTGTTTCAACCCCATGTTCATGAATTCAATAATACGATCATCTGTTATAAGCGAGCGCCAGACACATACGCAGGTGGACAAGTTCGCAACAGATGAGAAACATCTTCAACAGTTGCACCACACATAGGGCAGGTAGGATCCGATGGAAAATGTCGTCTAACCCTCTCGGCGTTAGTCATTATACGTTATAAACAAGCGAGCCACATAAAGGTTTTTTTGCACATTGTAACCCCTTATATTTATAAAGAACACCCCACACTGGATGAAATGCCTCGACTTGTTCACTGGTTCGTATTTTATAAGCCGCCTTTACACTATGTCTCTTATCCGGCGAGCCGCCCCACCCTATAATAACATTCAAAAAGATGGGGTGAGAGCATGGGATAGTTGCAAGCCGCAATAACACGTCCTGGGGCAGCACCCAGTTCAGAACAGTCCAATGCCTATTTCCCTGCAAATCAACCATATCTGCGACCATGCAAGGCCTCACATCAATGGCGAGATGAGGAGCAACATGATCGATCAATGGCCCTAAATCTCCAATCCAAACATCACGCCAGAAGTCAATATCTTTTCCATGGCCGATAGTCCAACTAATATTACATCGAGCACGATTAAAGACTCTTTTATCATTAACAATTATAAAAATTCTCCAAGTAACCTAAATTTAACACTTAATTGTCCATTCTTTTTATTCACACATTTATATTGTATTTACATAATTCACATATGCTTTTGGAGTAAAACATATTCTCATTTATGATTTAAATAATTGTTTTTCCTTCAAATATATGAGATTAATACACATGCTTCCAATATCATTTAAATTTAATAATTAATCAAATTGTATCAAAAAGAAAATTATATTAAAATAATTAATATATAGATCCTTCAAATATAACTAATAATATTATATTAAAAAGTAATTTTTATAATATAATTAATATTGATAGATTTTAAATATTGGTAAGTAATAAACTACCCAAATACTTTTATACAATCAGTTAACTGCAGATTAAATTCTAGAGCAAATGGTGAAAGCTCTCAAGTTAACACTTTCTTCTTCTCTTAGGTTGTAGGTTTAAGAACTAGTAAGAGCAGAATTATCCTTCCTCTCTCTTAGGTATAAATTGTTTAAAAAAACTAATCAAATCAACTAATGTAATTTGCTATCAGTTATCTGCTAAATATCAAATATAACCATAAATTATTTCTTAATTTTACAACTGGACACATTTTTTAAAAAAAATTATTTTCGGATTAGGGTTTAAAAGATCGTTTTGGTCTTGAATTAGGATTTTGATTAAGGCGGCTAGGGCTGTGCTTTGGCCTTCCACCCTCTCTCTCTATATATATACAAGTTTATACTGCCTTCTTTTCGAAGTTTTTATTTTGCTTCAAAAAAGCTCTAAGCCTCAAACAAGTTGCTCCGCTTCCTCTAACCAATTCCCATTCTTCAACTTTCAAATCTCTTTAATATTCTCTTTAAACTCCTTCTTTGATCCAAATTCTCATCTGGGTATTTTTTTTATTATTTTCTCAACATTCAGCATTCATCATCTCCATTCTCAACTTATTCATTTTCTCGAGAAAAAAAGTACTGGTAAGTATTTTGATTGTTTTTTCCTATCAAATACCCATATCTGATTTTTGTTGCTTCCTGTTTATGTTCCGATTTGTTTTCATTCTCATTTAATTCAATCTAGTTTTGTTTGCCCATCTTTCTTTTATATAGAATTATCGGTTTCTTTTATTGTTATCTGATTGAGTTTTTGTTGTTCTGCATCTTTGTTAGGTTTCCATCTTATACCATTAATCCAATACTGATTTTGGGTAGATCAATCGAAAGTTTAAAGTCTTGGGGTAGTGTTGAATTCGATTTTAAGCCTTTATCAATCATCATTATGAGTTACCTTGAATCTTCTTCTTTGTTTATGAGATTGCCCCAATCAACTTATGCTGACACTGAAGCCATTGGAATTTGGCCTGAATTTGACCTACATTCAGAGGATGAACAACAACAACAACAACAACAACAACAACCTCCTTTCAAAAGACCTAGACTTTCTGAAGATGATCAATCTAGTGTTGTGCAATGCTTGCCTGCAAATCCCAGGGTGCCTTTGAATCCTCCTGTTAATAAGGAAACGAATAATATCTTCTTTAAAACCCGAATGTGTGCGAAATTTAGATTGGGGACTTGTAGGAATGGTGAAGGTTGCAACTTTGCTCATGGCATTGAGGATCTTCGCCAGCCTCCTCCTAATTGGCAAGAACTTGTTGGTGAACAATGTCCACCGGGGAAATGGGACAACGATCAGAAGATAATCCAACGGATGAAGCTTTGTAAGAAGTTTTCTAACGGCGAGGAATGTCCTTATGGGGACAGATGTAATTTCCTTCATGAAGCTCCATCAAAGTTCAGGGATGACATGGGGAGGTTTAGGGAGAGCTCGGTTATTAGCATTGGCACAACAGGTCCACCTGCTGCTCATGGAACTCCATCTGATCAATTAGGGACCAGTAGGCCTGGAAACAGCACTGGTTCAGATGCTTTACGAGGAAATATGAAGCCTGCGTATCCGGTTTATTGGAAAACAAAGTTATGCACAAAGTGGGAAATAACCGGTCATTGCCCCTTTGGTGAGAAATGCCACTTTGCTCACGGACAGTCAGGTATGTATCATGTTAACATTCTTGTTCTAGTTTGCACAAAGTGTTTGATAATGTTGAGATGAAGTTTTGATGCATATATTTTTCAAATATTTGATTGATGCATTATTAGTCATGAAAGCTAATGAGGAACATGTCCTCTAACTTGGGTCTCGATGGCAAATCTGTATCTAATTCATTGCCTGTTCTCGTTACCAGAGTTGAAGCCGGTAGCTGTTCGTTCCGATGGTGACTTTGGGAATGCAGGTCCAGGTTTGACAAGGATCGGTTCCATTTCAACAAAAATGCACAGCCTTCCTGCAAATGATCCACCTAAAGTGACAGTCAATGCCCCTCCTCCATCAACTGAGGAAACACAGGCTAAGAAATGCTTACTTAAATGGAAAGGAGCAAGGAAAATCAATAGGATTTATGGGGATTGGCTTGATGATATGCCATTGGTGCACAAATTGCCCAGTCAAGTGGAGAGTTAAAGTGTTTTGAACTTCAAATTCGAGTTTTGGCCTGCCATTGATTCATTTGAAGAGAATTCTTCTCAACTGTTTTTCTTCTTTGTTTTAGAAAATAAAGTATTTCCCCCTTTTTAAATGATTGTATCTCAGTTATCAGCCATGGTTGATTTGGCCTGGTAAAATTGAGTTTCCTCAAATTGTCTCATCATTCTTCCTCCCCCTTGTAAATGTGAGCATCAAAATCAAAGGAACAGTTGAGTTTCCAATCAATTTTGTAAATATTTCTTTAGGACATATCCATATGGTACAGATAAGTAAAGATGGTTGGTGCATGGAAATTTATTTTATTATTATAATATTATTAATAAATTATAATTAAAAGGGTAAAGTACACTATAGGTCACTTGATTACATGTTTGATAACAAAGATTTCATTTTTCTTTTATAAGTTACAAATAAGTCACTCAATTAAAATATTGTTACAAATAGACCATTGGTCGTTAAATATTAGATGAGAGTAGTGATGCGACTTGTACAGCTCTATAAGCTATTGACTTCTTTGTAAAGATGCTTCCTCCACACTAACCTCCAAAGGTTACACTCTCTTGCTCAAATATACTCCAACTTTCAAATTTGAGCATGAACATTTATGTCAAACAGTGAAAAAAAATCAAAATTTCCCCTTTAGACATACTATAATTGTTAAACAAAGATGAATCTTCAGAATCATTAATCATCCTATCATGATCTCCAATTAAAAGCAAAAGGTAGAGATGACTTTGGTGTCCAATGCCACCGACGATGACGGACTTCTACGGTAGCCGGCAATGGTAGTAAGAGGTGACAGATGGTGGGGAATTTTAGCCAGATTTTAGGATCAAGTTAGGGTTAACGGTATAGTGATCAAAATATAATAAACCGGTAACATAAATGACTAAAACGTAAATATTTCAAAATCAGTGATCAAAATCAAACAAACCAAAAACAAAAGAGACTTACATTGTTGTTTACTCATTATCTTATTAAACTCTGCCTTGTTTCGATAAGAAAAATGTTCTGCCTGGAACAAATAAATGAATAATCGGAGTATTAACCGAAGAGAAACCATCATTTCTGTTCCAGTCACCACCATGGCCATTAACCTCAATTCCCATGTATTCGCAGGCAACCCTATAAGATCCAAAACCCCCAAACCCCACGACCCGCTTTCGCTTTCTTCAGCTTTTGAATCTCTCAAACTCCATCTCCACCAAAACCACCCTCCTCCAAAGTCTCCTCTTTTCAAGGTCCTGCTTTTCAAAAAGGGCAGTCCTTTGGTTTCATCTTCTGTTAGAGGGGATGGTGTTGTGCCCAGTTGGCATCTGGGGTGGATCAGTTTGGCTGATTGTAAAGGTCTCTTGGGGAAGTATGGGGTCCAGTTGACCGAAACGTCTTTTTTTTATTTGGGCTCAAGAGCCGAGGAAGATGTTGTTTATTGGGCTATTGATGTTTCTGTGGATGGTGAGTTGGTTCCTGAACTCGGTAGCAGACAGCTCTGCTTTGTCGAACTCAGGGCACTGATGATGGCTACTGATTGGGCTGATTCTTGTGTTATGGGTGAATTGGCTATTGCTGGTCATGTAAGTGGGGGAAAATTGGTGATTTTCGATTCATAATTCTATCATGTTTATAAATTTTAGTGCTTTCTTGCCTTTGAAGTTTCCATTGTTAAAAACTTGATTTTTTTTTAAGTTTTGTGTCACTAGTTACAATATTATTGCATTTCGTCAGGCAAGGGCATTGCTTGAATGGCATAAACTATCTCGATTTTGTGGTCATTGCGGAGATAAAACATTCCCCAAGGAAGCCGGGAGAATGAAACAATGCTCCAATGAGTTATGCAAAAAGAGTGTTTACCCTCGTCTTGATCCGGTAAAGCATTCCTGTTATCTGCTGAAACTGATGTTTGAACTTTGAGATTTTAGCCAATGGATTTGTAAGGTGTCTCTTTGATGTTTCCAACCAATGTTTCTTGACAAATAGGTTGTCATCATGCTGGTCGTTGATAGAGAAAATGATCGTGCGCTTTTAGGTAGACAGCCCCAATTCCCACCTCGAATGTGGAGTTGCTTAGCCGGATTCATAGAGGTAACTGTCGCCGGCAACTTCAAGCTTCTTATCCAGTTTTAGCTGTAATGTGTAAGATTAGAGAAAACCATGAGAAAGGAAGCAATTTAGCCTTAATTCTCAACATCCTGATTGAAGGAAAAGAAAGAACAAAAATCTTATTTCTGCAATTATATTCCTGATATCTTCTGCCGTCCTTAGCCAGGGGAAAGCTTAGAAGAAGCAGTGAGGCGAGAAGCATATGAAGAGACTGGTATTGAAGTTGGAGAAGTTGTCTATCATAGTTCTCAGCCATGGCCTGGTATCATTTTTGTTTAGTAGCATAACAACATTTCTTCTTCTTTTTTTGTTATCGTGTCGTCGTGTAGACTCCAATTGTCTGGCCATGCATTACTTTTCTGTTTAAACATTGTGCTACTGTAGGACTAGATACTTGTTCTCACTGCTCCCATCTTTTCACTTTTTCTCCTCCGATTTTCTAACATTCTAACATTCATTTCGTCAACTTGGTTCTTGCCCATCATTTGGAAGGTAGAAACAGAAAATCTGTTCTGAATACAGTTTTTGAAAATTCTCTATTTTGTATTTTCTATCATGTAGGTTTTTTTTAAAAAAATTCTACTGTTTAAGAGTCTAAGACCTTGTAATATTTTCACTTTTTTGTTTCTCGAAACAGGTCTATAGCCCGTGCAATGTTTATGCATCAATTCGCACCCAGTTCATATATGCATATTTATACTTGTTACTTTATAAAATTATTAATTTGATCTGTTTTCAGTTGGCCCAAGTAGCTTACCATGCCAGTTGATGGTCGGGTTCTTTGCATATGCAAAATCTCTAGATATAAATGTGGATAAGGAAGAACTAGAAGGTACTTGGACATGCTGAAATTTAGCACTCATCGCTCCTATGATGTGTATTTGAATACTCGAGGCCCCCGGCAGCGTTTTCTGCCTTGAGGATGCTTGTTTTCCATTTTTTTGCACTTGTAGTTGTTTGATTGTGTTTTAGATCGTAATAATGGCGAACTTTATGTTCATCTAGATGCTCGGTGGCACAGTAGAGAAGATGTGAGGAAGGCATTGGCATTTGCTGAATACAAAAAGGAGCAAAGAGCAGCGGCGGGCAAAGTAGATCAGATATGCAAAGGAGTAAAAAAGCGACAGAGACAGAGTTCATCAGCAGATAATATTGCAAAAAGTGGGGAAATCGCTCCCATGTTTGTTCCAGGGCCATTTGCAATTGCCCATCATCTCATCTCGGCCTGGGCTAGTCAAGATCCACAAACTGGTGTCGAAGCTCAATTGAAACCGCGTGGTGGTTTCATTTCAAAACTATAGCATTCATCAAAGGCTAGTTTGTCCTTCTATCCTTTCCAATAAGATTCACTTGAAATTCTGCCACTTGTATTAATATTAGAAAGCAGTTTCGAAAATTCCTATCTGTAAAGTATGACCATTTTCATTTGTGAAATTAATATTCGGATTCAATGCTTAATATCGATCATTTTATCTTTCACTCTCTAAGCATTCAAATCTCATTCACATTTCTTCAGTTTATTTCCATTCAAATCTCAGGCCTCAACTGAGTATATGTTTGGATTTCCAAGTAAAACTCAGGATTAAATTTCCAGTATCTGCAATTCTTTTCTGTATTCACAGATTGGATTACAGTAATTCGACAAGTAGAATTCCCTGGCAACGCATTCAGCAACATGAAAAAATGGCAATGAGCAGCCCTCTGATATGTCATCATGCCATGTGTTCGAGATATAGCATGGTATAACTAAGCAGCAAGCACCAGATTGTTCACGAAACACTCTTTTATGCCTCAGATTGCTGATAACAGGTACATGATTTACTTCCCTTCGAGCCATTCATCGAGCAAATGAGTTGAGCATCAGGAGATGAGGCAGCTGCCTAAGAGCAGATCGCTGCAGACGAGAAAAAAAGGAATGCATTCGTCTCCATTTCTTGTCACCATATAAGTTTTTTCCAGGAAAATAAGGGTGCACAAAACTTAAAGCCCCTCCAATGATACCTACAGAATTTGCTCGACTAAGTGGGAAATTCTGAGCTCTGAGTCTAGCATTTAAAATACTGTTGAGCATGAACCGGAGATTGTCCGATGGAACTGCAAATAAAAAGACCACTGTTGAGTTTTTAACAGCAAATCAACGATCATGGCTGTATTAGAAATTTGTAAAAAGGCAGTAAGGGACATCTGAATAATGCGATCCTTGATTCTGCAGGAGCTTGTTTTATATCTTCACCTATGAAAATGAATGAAAAAAAAAGAATCTTTATAATTGTCACCCTCTTGTGCCATTGCATCATTGTCTACCGTTAGGACAGTTCAAAGATCTAAAGGGTCACGTGTAATTTAATAAAATAAAACCTTTAATTTATAATATTTTTTAAATAAAGTTTCCTTAATAAAAAAAGATAAATTACTCTCTTAAGCAACATAAAAATGAGTTACAAATATTTAAAAGTAACATTTTCACTTTAAAAGTGATGTTATTCTTGCATATTTTGAAGTAAAATTATCTACAATGCTTTCGATATCAACTTCTTCCAAAAGATTAGTCTCGATTGTCATAAAAAAACAAGTTTATTTAGTCTTTCTTGTGACATAATTGTCTATAAGTATGAGTTCACAAACTTCAATTTTGAAAAACTTTGTTCTACAAAAGCAACAGTAATAGAATTAGTCAATAAAATTCTATATACAATTGTCGCATTTGAGAAGTAATTAAAACATTTTAAAATCTTTAATAAATTCATTGCTCCTATTTTTTCTTTGGGTAAAAATTCTCTACGTAATTTTAGTTAAACAAATAACTCATTTCCATCAATATCAAATAACGCATATTTCCTAAGAGCATTTTCAAAATTATTAAAATAAAATTTAAGATTAACGTCATCATAATAAAACAAGAAGCCATCAAATAATGTCATCATATTTGAAAAATTTTCACTATCAATCGAAAAATATGAAATTACAAACCGAAAAATAAGTGTATTTTTAAGCAAAATAACACGCACACGCACAAATTTTTAGAAAATGAGAAATTAAGGGAACCGTCTTATTAATCTTTCAATTGTTACCATATATACTGACACATATCTTACTCGTCCTATTAATTTTCTAAAATACCTAATTTTTTAAATCAAGACTTACTGGTAATTTTCTTTTAAAAAATAATTATGTGTATAATAATTTCTTTCGAGGGTAATGTGCGTCGCATATCTTGTATATGTTCAGAACCACCTTTATCTGCTGTTCAAACCATGTACCACAAGGGAAAGTTGTCGAAATCGTCCATACTTCAGTCTTGTCTTTCAACAGTAATGGACGAATGTTGGATACAAATACAATATATTTAATTCTCCGGGGTAAAGATTTCGATTTAAATTCAGTGATAAAACAGTAAATGCAGCACGGAAGAAGAAAACAACAGTACCCACCAGTGTTCAGATCACCAGAATTAAAACAGGGTTGCTTGCTTTCGTAGCCTCTCACACTCCCAACTCCAAATTCTGCTTAAGTTTTCATTTCTCAATTTCTTTACGAGTTTTGCTTCTTCTCTAGTTGTGGTTGTAGGGCTGAATTCCACTAAGGTTTTGTTGGCATGAATATGTATTAATAAATGCATTAATAGCCAACAAGTGGCTGTAGTTTAGTGGTGAGAATTCCACGTTGTGGCCGTGGAGAGCTGGGCTCGAATCCCAGCAGCCACAGTTTTGATAATTGTTTTTAAGTCTACTTAGATTCCCATTGTTTAAATTGCATTTCTCTCATGGTTCATCTCCTTTTGTTTTCGTTAATTGAAACTGCTTTTGATTTCATTTTTCTAATTCATCGTGTTTAAATATTCGTTTGTTTTTCTATTCAAAAAAAATTCGTTTGTTTTTAATTTAGATCTTTATAGTTTACGATTTTATAAGTAATTTAACCATGGTATGAAAATACAAATAAATAAATAAATAAATAAGAACTTAAACACAATTTCATCCATCACCTCTTCATAAAAAAATATTATCATAAGATTGACGATGATTTATTTTTTCTTTCAAATTTTAAAATAAATATAAACGATACTTAACATGATTAAACTAGAAAATCACCTTCATGTTTATTATTTAAAAGTTTGAATAAAGCATAACTTTAGAATTAGAATCAATTAAAATCTGTTAAATATTTTTAGGAAAAATATATGATGCACCCGCGGTAGAAACATTTTGTTTCTACAAGTTCCTTAATTTTAGGAGTTAGGAATCTAGTTTAGGGGTTTAGGTTTATGAGTTTAAATTTTAGAGTTTGTGGTTAGAATTTAGGGTTTAGTGTTAGGGGTGTAGGGCTTAGAGGTTAGGGTTTAGGGTAAAATGGTAGGGGTTTAAGTTTTTACCTATAACCCCTAAACTACAGTCCCTAATTCTAACCCTAAACTCTTAATTCAAACTACAACCCCTAAATTCCAAGCACATAAACCTAAAACCCTAAACTATAAACCCTAATCTAAATCTCTAACCCCTAAAATTAGGGCGCCCGTTGAAACAAAATGTTTCCACCGCCGGTGCATGGTATAATTACCCATATTTTTATATATTTTCGTTTAAAAACAATATATTGAAGAGTTAATTGCACCACATGTCCTCAAAATATGATCATCGATTTAAATTGAACCCTAAACTTTTAAATGTTTTAAATTTATCCCTAAACTATAATTCATTTTAAATTGGTCCCCAAACTTTTGAACATTTTAATTTCATCTCAAATTATCAATATATGCTAATATCTCATGTTAATAAAATCGTTATAAAAATGTTAATCGCCATGTAAATATTGATGTATATTATATAATAATATGATATGGTATACATAATAGTTTGATGATAAAAGAGAAATGTTTAAAAGATTATGGACCAATTTAGAATAGGGCCATAGTTTAAGGATGAAATTAAAATATTTAAAAATGTAAAAAC
Source organism: Hibiscus mutabilis (assembly GCA_019671005.1). Taxonomy (NCBI): domain Eukaryota; kingdom Viridiplantae; phylum Streptophyta; class Magnoliopsida; order Malvales; family Malvaceae; genus Hibiscus; species Hibiscus mutabilis. Next base: position 16,267,930 of record CM033715.1, read on the forward strand.
TAATTTAGAATGCAAATATGGTTAGGGAATAAAATTAAGATATTTTAAAATGTAGGGACCAATTTAAATTATAGATCATAAGTTAAAAAATCTGATACAATGAACTCTGTATTTAAATTACTACACGGAAGGAAAGCTTTGAATTTTTATTGTTGTTGACTTTTTTTTCACAAACATGGCATAAGCATAATTATTTACATAAATATTATAGTTTGAACGGTAAAAATAAAGTTGATGTGCACTCAATTTAATTTTACTGTTCATTCTAATTTTTATTAAAAATAATAAAGATAGACGGTGCGAATACACTTTACATAGAAAACGATGTTTAGAGTCGAATTATAAGTGATCCGACTTTAATTTTTTTAATAAAAAAGAAAATACTATTTAAAATTAGTATGCACTAAATCTAACTTTAGTATTACTGTAACAAATGTCATAAATCTAAAAATAAAATGAAAGGTGTTACGTTTAAAGAATTTTTTTTCCAGCTATAATATTGCAGGAATTTCTCGACCCAGAATATTATTAAAAAAAATTACAGCCCAAAATACAAGTAAAAAAAATTTTTAATTGAAAATTGCTTTTTAATAAAACAAGAAATGAATCACTTCTTGACTTGAGCCTTTCATCTCCTTTTATGTACTTCAAAGAGATACCCTTCTTGTCACCTACAAAACGACTTCTTTTAGAAATTAAAACGACACATATTTTACTCCCCAAACTTCCTTATTAGTACATCTTTTTTGGCAGTTCACTTTTTTTTGTTTTCTTTTGGAATTTTGATGATTAGAATCAGAGGAACTGTTACTTGGGTATCGAGGAGCAGCTGATTCTGTATGTGGGTTTTTGGGATTTTCACGAATTGTTGATGGGTTTGGAGTGTAACTCTCTTTTTCACTTTTTAAGATTTGTTTTCTTGAATGATTTCATCACCCATTTTTTTAATTTGATTTCTCAATTCAATTCCTTAGTGTTTTGATTAAAAAAAGATTTGTGATTTTGACATTGGAGTAGGGTTTAACAGTAGAAAGTAAGCATCTCTCTAGATTCTGTATGGAAATCCCATTCTATGAAGTTGGATTCTTTTAATTCTTGAAAAGATTGGGGTTTTTCTTAGAGCGTGAAAAAAATGTCTGGTGGAACACCAGTAGCTGGTGGATCTATGAGGCAAAGGCATAGTCAAGGCTATGCATCAGGCAATGAGGACCTTGAAGATGAAGCTTGCTCAAGATTACAGCCATTTTCACCTGCAACTCCAAGAGCTAGGACTTGGACTGAGATTCTGGAAAATGTACTTTGGGTTGCTTCAGCCTTGTTCATTATCTACTTTGGTGATAGGCACTCCAATTTTATATATCTTCTGTTGCATGATGAACGAATCAGAAGGTAAATGACTGCATTCAAGTTTAACTTAGTGTGGTTTTAAGTAATCTTGTTGTCTGTGCACTTTTTTGTGTTTGATGTATGAATCTTTGCTTTATGTTGGAATAATTGCTAGTATAATTATTATGGTAACTGAAAGCTGATTTCTGGCCATTGACAAGGTTCGTTTTTATGTTTGCTTTGGTCGAGGTTTGTAGCTAATTATAATTGCAATCTATTGTGGCAGAAAACTAGTTAAAATAAAGCCAACAATTTCGACGTCAAAGGAGCGTTGAGATTGTTGGAAATGGTGGTTCACTTGGTTCGAAAGCCAAATTTATTTTTGGAATCATTTGAAATTGTAGTTGCAATGGGAGGGGTGCTTGAACCACTGAACTGGTGGACATAAAAGTTGAACTACACCCCCAAGTATCGATTTTAAGTGCTTTGCACTTTGTTGAGTATTTTACTGTACACGAGTAGCGTTCGCTTCACTTCATCATCTTTGTCATGATTAAAGTTTTATTATCTGTGTTAACACTTATCTATATAATTTCTTCTGAATGAAGACATTCTGTTGATAATACATTGATGAATTTATGATATATAGCATCATTTGTTTCTCTTCTTTTCAATTTATAATGATTCGTGTGCATGTGATGAGGCACTTCTAATCAGGAACTTTGTAATGGGTATAACACAAGTACACAATAATCTGAAGTCAAATGTGTTTTATCGAGTTCGTTCTCATGTTATGCTTAGTTTAATTTTACTAGCATCAGTGACGTCTAAGCTGTGCAGCAAATACCGTTCTTAACATTTAGCCAGCCAGCTCATGTGGCTTTGAATCAAATGTGTCTGATTTTAGCGACTTCCCAATTTATCTAACATACAATGGATATATTGCCTCTGTAGTATAGCAGAAAATCAGAATTATAGAATTATGGTTTCAGTAAATTTTGTCATAGCATGATTGTTTTCATTATGCATGCATTTGTTACCAAGCTGGCTTAGCATTTCCGGATAATTCTGCTTTTATAAGCTGCAATAAAAGCTCCATTTGTAGTTTTCCCTGAACGGCTTTCTTTTTTCTTATATTCGATTTGCAGTTGCTCAACTGTACTGTATATATATATTCATGGTGTGATTCGACTTATTATCTCTGAACATCTTCTTTCGTTTAAATTCCTATGCAGAATGCCTTTATACCTTGGCTTGGTAGGGACTGTATTAAACGTAGCCATCTTCTTTTACACAAGCATGTTACAATGGAGCGTGAGGAGGTTCGATGAAAAGTGGGAGCTGTTAAGCATTTCAGCTTTGCCATTTCTTACCTTGCTTGGACTTGTCTCGTTTTGCTTGTAAGGGAAACAATTGTATTATTTCTTGATAAATTTTTAGGGTGCATGTATATAATTTTTTACGACTGATTTTGCTAACATTTTTCATGCAGGCTCTGCTTTGCTCTATTGCCTGTATGGGGTTTCTTGACCCTTCCTCTTCTGGTATGTTTCACATCATGTATGTCGTTATTTTCACCTGACTGATTTCAAATGCCGAAACCGTGTAATTGTTTTATTTTTTGTATTTCTGCAGTTCACGTTGTTTATGACCGGTTTAGTCGTATACCCTCATCTAATGATTGAGACACTAAGGCCGCAAAATGATTTTTTCCGCATAGATTAGGTGATGTGGTATAAAGACATAGTACTGACTTACATGAAGATACAATGTAAAGAATGGGTGGAGCAAACATCAGTCGACTGAAGTTTGTTTTAGCATTATGATTTCTGCCATTGCTTCTTATGACCCATTGGTGCCAACTATGAGTCAACTTTAATCAGTCCGACCTTACGTTGAAATTGACTCAATGATGCTCTATTGAACTTGTTACTGAATCGGTGGATTTTCGAACTTACGATGAATACGGAGGGGCGGGTCTGGTTTACTTTTTAATTGTTGTGTTCATCTTGTGTTGATTTGAGTGATAGAAAAGGATTGTCCTTTAGGATGAAATTCTTTTATAGTGAACCAAATCTTTGTCGCTGGGCATCCCCATGTTTTCCTGTTCCGGTCTGCAGTGAGAGGATATCAAAACAAAACAAGGCTTTGTTTTCTTATTATAGTGTGAATTTGCCCTTCTTTGCTGTTTAGTTGCAATTATATTATGAGTAGTTATATTTTGATACACAGTTTGTATAAAAAATTTACACAATTATTCTATAAAATTTATAATTTAAATTCAAAACCCTAACATCCTACACATTAAATCTATAAATCTTAAACTCTAAGTTTTGAACATAAACCTTAAATTCTACACAGTAAATTCTAAGTTTAACTTAAAATTTTAAACCCTAAAATTAAAATATTTGTGTAAACTTTAATTTTCGTCGTGGGAAATAAATAAGGTAACAGCTTTCGTCATGTCTTTTTATATGATTTTTGCTATATTCATAGTAAAGAAGCTCTTCCGGTTTTCTTTTGTCAAGACCCCACAAATCCACAATCATTTTTCTTAGCCTTTAATTTTTTATAACGAGTTTTTAGTTTTTCTCGGTAAACTACGCAAATTAATTATGAGGTTATTGTCTATATAACCATCATACTTTTAATTTTATCATTACTTAAATATTTAAATACTATTAATTAAGTTATCTACCGTTAAAACTCAACAGAGGAGGTGACATAACAATTAAAACGAATTTTATAATTACATATTTAGTCTCCGTTATTTATACATTTTATCAATTTAGTCTTAATTTAATTTAATAAAATAAATTAATTATTTAATTATTTTAATTATTTATATTTGATTTAATAATTTTATTTTTCTCTTCCCAATAAGTAGTCACCAAATCATAAAGGAAGAAAAAAAAAAACAACAATACATTTAGCAGATTTAAACTATGGTGTGCCTGGTGAGAGTAGTACTCATTTACCACTATACCAAGTGCGCTTTTATGTTCTAAAGTACGAAATTTACTATGTCTTCATTTGTTGTTAATGAAAGAAAAAAAATATATTAAGAGGACTCGAGCATGACACATTTAAGATGCATAAAAAATTTAAACCACCAAAATAAATCTAATAATTAAATTAAAATTAACACACTTGTATTTTTTAACTAAATTTAATATATTTTTTCTTTCCACAATTATTTTTTATAAATTTCATATAAATAATCGTTGAATTAATTTTTAACATAAGCGATAATTTTAATTTTTTATTAATTTTTAATTAAATTATTATATACGTTAAATTATATTAAAAAATTCAAAATTTTAAAATTATATTAAACATTCATTTTGCAAATCTAAACTCACAAACATAATTTAAATAAATTGATATAATTTTAGATTTTTGAATATCTAATATAATTTCATATATATTATAAATAAATTAAATTTTTAATAAATATTAAAATTATTAATTAAGTTAAAATTCTATTTATTGATTATACATTTGAAATTATAAAAATAAATGTGAAAAATAAAAAATATATTAAATTTAGTTTAAAAATATATAAAAATTTCAGAATTATTTTTATTTTAAATTATGCATTAACTATATTTTAATATATATATGTATATATATAATGTTGTAAACTTTAATTTCACTATTAGATTTATTTTGGTAGTTTAAATATTTTTATGTATCCTGAGAGCGTCATGTTCATATTTATATTCTTTTTACTTGTATTAATAACAAATGAAGACATAATAAATTTCGTACTTTAGAACACAAAAGTACACTTGGAACAGTTGTAAACCATCGCCACTCTCACTAAGCAGATTCTAGTTTGAATCTCTGTTAGACTTATTTTGATATAACTTAAATTTAATTTTTAATGATTAATTTGTAAAAAAATTGTAAAGTAAGATTCGCAAAATAAATTTGTGAAAAACTCGATTCAGATTTTTCAAAATGATTTATAAAATGTTTGACTTTGCACCTATATCGAATGTATTTTTAAAAAGTCAACAGATTGTCAAAACATGAGGTTTAGGGAAAAGTTTCGAAACCTTCTTAAGGTTTAAAAAACGTGAGGATTTTCTAGTTTGCTTATTTGTATTTGTTTTTGGGAAAGGATTCAATAGACGTTTGAAGTATAAGTCTATTGAATTGTGTAAGGTTACTCATTTTCCTAAAGGAAAGACAAATTAGTGGGTTTGTGGAAAATTCTTAGTGTGGTCACTAAGGTAGTGGATGTAGACTCCATTAAGGGAGTTGAACCACTCTAATTCACCTGGCAATTTCCTATCTTTGCAATTAGTGCCAACCAATCTTTAAAATTCCAATTCACCCCCTCTTGGCTTCCATCGATCAATTGCAACACTCTTCAATCTCGTTAGAGGCATTGTAGTTTTCTTTATTTTCTTCCTTTAATGAGGTGGTGATATGTTGGAAGAAGAAAATAAAATTATTAAGTCAAATATAAATAATTAAAATCCTCTAATAAGGTGGGGACATGTTTCAATAATTAATTTATTGTATTAAAATTAAACATGTTTTTTTAAGAAGAAAAAAATTAAACATGTTAAAGCTATATATAAGAATACACCACAATCGAACCCGACAAATGATCTCAGTGGAAAAACAGATGATATTCATCCTAGGAGACCCGGGAGAATAAAGACATGAAAGCCTTGTATACATCATACCTACTAATAAATGTCACCTAAACAAATGGAATATACAACTCCGGGCAAAAACTAATAGTAGATTCTTAGATTTTTCTATTTTCCGATGTTTCAGTTATGAGTCAAATCAAGATACAGCAAGAAAATAGGGTAAGAAAAATAAAAATATTTTTATCCTCAAATAGAATATAAAATGATAAATGCATAGTTTTTGAATATCTAAGATGTCAATAAGGAACCTCCAAGCCACAAACCTATATTAAAACTATAAATAGGTACACAAGCTAAAACCAAGGGTAAGCATGAACAAAATGTCTATATCTCAAGGACATCTTAGTATAGACAATATATGCTTTGGTTTTAAAGGACTGTGTGAGGAGAAGAGTTATAAAATCGGTGACTTCAAACCCCTTCTACTCTGAAACAGCCGCAAAGGGTGCCATGGATGGCGCGTGGGATACATGTTATAACGACACAAATCCCTTTTGACAAAGCTCCTTGAAATCCAATTCAAACGATTTTCGAACAATCCTGTTTTATGGATACTAGAATAGGAAACATGCATTGGTTCTCACAGATGAAAGAAAAAAATTGTACCGTTGTAATGTCTTACAAATTTTACACCAAAAAGTATAATGTCAAAAAATATTCTAACTTTTGATTGAATAGTTAATTTAAGTCAAAATGACTCTTCTTTGAATGAAACTATTAGTCAGCTGACAATAAATAACTTGAAATGACTTGACATAATGATAAATTACAAGAAAAAATATTTTATGTTTTATATAATTTTATAAAATTATTTTTGACTGATGTGTCATTCTGTAAAATTAAAATATTTGCATATATGACATTATCATCGTGGCGTGCACTATTGTATAAGTTTGTCCCATCATTTGAAGTCATTTACCGTTAGTTGACTAACAGTTTTCATCCACCGAGGGGCCATTTTGACCCAAAATGAAACGTTGAATGTTAAATTGCTGAAAGAGAATCTTGGTCATAATGATTATTCAGTCAAATGTTAGGAGCATTTTTTTGTAGTATGTGTTGGAAACTCGATGGACCCAACACACCCACTATGGAGGACCTAAGACTGACCACTACTATACATCAACTCCCTGAGTCGGTTAGTCTTTCTATCTTTGATTTCTTAGTGCAGAACAATTTAAACGAAAATGCCGACCATATACCAATTAAGCGGTAAAACCGACCATATAAAAATTAAGACGGCAGAGCCGGCCATAAACATTAAGGCGGTAAAACTGACCATATAGTAATCAATTCAAATGCACTAAAAAATATATAAATTAAAATTCAACTAAAAAACTTTTAATTACAAAAAAAAATAATACTTTTATTAATACACACAAATAATACAACACTTACCTACACTCACACTCACTCTTTCACACTTTTGCACCTACACTCACGTCACTTCTACACTACACTTGCACCTACTCACTTTTCTTTTCTTTTTCACACCATTCACGCAAATGCACAATCTATTTATAATCTCACTAGGTCGGTTTAGTCACTAGATATTTTAGATTATTATAATATTTTACTTTAGTGGGCTCTAGAACTTAATTACTATATTTTATATATTGAGGGACAACTCTAGCAAAGTGGAGACAATTTTAGAATGTTGGAGTGATGTCGGTGAACTTCTAACATTTTCCCTCAACCACTTCTTTCTACAAATGACTTACAAATCATTTTAAGTGCTTCTATGAACTAATCAAACTTTAGTATATTTGCATTTTTTGTAAATATGTCTTTAACTTGTTTATTTGTCTTTGTTGATTTTATTTTGATATCTCCTTCAAAGACCTTCTCGCGAGTGTAGTGACGGTGCACTTCTATATATTTTGTCCTTGCATGAAAAATTAGAGTTTTAGCTAGACGTATGGCTGATAGATTATCACAGAAAAGTCTTACTTGATAGTCTGTTGGCTGATAAAGATCTTCAATTAATTGTTTTAGCCAAATGCTTTATTGTGCTGCTGATTTCGTTGATCGATATTCTGCTCTGATATTTGATAATGATACTGTTGGTTATCTTTTACTGTACTACGATATTGCTATTGATCCAAGAATGAAGATGTATCCAGTTGTAGATCGTTGTGTATCATGGTCTCCAGCATAGTCGGCATCACAAGTTCCAATCACATGCCATTCTTTTGCTTTCTTGTATAGGATACCAAAATTGATGGTACCTTTAACGTACCTCAGAATACGTCTTACTGCATCAAGATGAGGCTTTTTAAGATTGCTCATGTATCGACTAGTCACACCAACTGCATAAATAATTAAAAAATTTCTTCAAAATTACAAATAAAATTTAAAAAACGTTTTTTACTGCTACTACTACTAATATAATTTTAATCTTTAGTCCCTATATCATTCACCAATTTGCATTTAAAACCCTTCAACTTTAAGATTTTTACAAAGTAGTCACTAATTTACTAATTTTTTTCATTCAAGTCCAAATATACTCATTTTACTCCCAATATACTCGTTTTTTTTTCAAAAATCATTATAAAATCTAACAAACAATTAATTAATTAATTAAAAGAAAAAACTTTGATACACAGGCCGTGTAAACTTTAGTTTACACGTGCCTTTTAGTTTTAGGGGTTAGGGTTTTAGTTTAGGGTTTAAGGGTTTAGGAGTTTAGGTTGTAGGGTTTAGAATTTAAGGTTAGTGTTTAGAATTTAGTGTATAGGGTTTAATGTTTAGGGTTTAGTTTTTTAGGGTTAGGGTTAGAAATTTAGGATTTGAGTTTTTATAGTGTAAATACACAGGATTGTGTAAAATTAATTTTACACAGCCTGTGTATCAAAGTTTTACCCTTAATTAAATAATACAAATATTCAAACATAAAAAATTTCAAACATCAACTTCAAAATAAAATAAAAATAACTTAATCTCTTCACAAATTTAAAAAATTTCAACCATCAAATTAAAATTGTCATACTTACTATATTTATCCAAATCTTCCTTTCTTTACTCAAACTCTTCACAAAATTTCTTCTCTTCAACAACTTATTTAAGACAAAAATTTTAAAAATTCAAACATCAACTTCAAAATTTCCAAAAAATATAAAGATATAAAATTCAAAAAATTTAACTGAAAAAATAATAAAAAATCGTAACGACAAAAAACATACATACATTATTTTACAAATAAAACTATTAACTTAACATAATTTTCTAAAATAAAATACTTACACTTACAAAATTTTCTCTAAATCTTCCTCTTCTATCTTATATCTTCTGTCTTCACTAAAATTTCATCACAACCCTTATTTAACCACCCAACCCACCTACCATTCATCCAATCAAAATTAAAACAAATAAAAAAACTTACCTCTCCTCTACCTGAGGCGTGCATGCCACATCATGTCTACCAGCCTCACCGGCCTGACAAGGCTGAAGCACCGCAGACCGACACTGTTTAAAGTTGGAAGGTGCACTACTCGACTTTAAAGAGTACATGGCAACTCCAGCGTTCAATAAGGGGCAATAATGAATAGTCTAACTACTGTTTGAAGTCAGATGGTGGTCTATCTGACTTTAAACAGTAAAAAAATTAAACTATTTAGATAAATCACTGTTTAAAAACGGAGATAGGTAAACTGAGGTCTTCTTACTCGAATAGTAAATTACAGTTCTAAGTTGAAATTAATTTGAGGAACCCTATTTTAGAAAAAAATACCCACAATATTTGTGTAATTTTTCCATAAAAAGAAAAAAGAAACTACCTAAATGAAAGCCTAGCTGCCCTACTCTGTTCTGTGAAACTCTCAGACTCATTTTTTCTTACTCGGCGATTGAAGAGGGAAAGAGGCGACACCAATCAAGGAGGCCGGTGCTGGCGAAAAGCTTGTACTCTGACGCGCTCAGATTTTGATTTCAGGTATGTCTTCTTCTGCCTATTTCTTTTCTTCATCCATTTTCCATCCCGTTGGCTTGTCTTCTAATTTTCCCTTTCTTTTTGAATTTTCTTTAAAAATTCTTGTCCGAGCTGTTATTTGTTATGTTATATCGTGGATTTTGGTGTAGTGCGCATCTATTCTATTGTTTGGGTCTGCCTGCAGCTTTTATCAAAGAAAGGGAATGCTTATCAGTGTAATTTGATATATAAACAAATTGTAAAGTGATTGGAGGTTTAAACTACTCATTTGGGTCTGCCTACCTTTAAATGTTAATGTTGTTTATCTATTCGAATTCTATTGTTTGGGTCTGTCTGCAGCTTTTATCAAAGAAAGGCGGATTGTAAATGTTGTTTCTGATTCCAATTTGGAGCAATGAAATTTTCATTTGAATGCATCTATTCTATTGTTTGTCCGAAACATACCTCGTAAAAATCACTTTTTGATATTTTGATACATAAACATCCCCAAAAAAGTGTAATTTGACAGAAAAAAAAAGTGTGTTAGAAATCACTTCTTCTCCCAGAAAGTTGTGTGAGTTTAACTTACATTTAAAAAAATGAGGGGATTACTGTTTATTAAATTAAATTTCTCACTTAAGATTATAGTTTCAACTTACAATAATCTTTATTTTCTAATTTACTATGAAGTGTGAACTTTAATGAGTATTTATAACTTTTTTTTACATCTATTTAAAATTTTAAAATTTATTTTATATGCCGTACCCCTACCCAGTAATTTTGGAAATTGCCGTTTCTCCTCCCTGTATCCGTATCAGTTCAAAACTTCAGACTTTATTTCCAAGTATGTCTTCATCTCCATATTTCTTTTTTCATCCATTTTGCTTTGGTTTTTCCTCCATTTTCCCATTTCTTTTTAAATTTTCATTTAAAGCGATTTTTGAGCTGTTATTTGTTTGTTCAGTAATTTTGGCTTTCGTTCGCTCAGCGTTAGGGTCTTGTTAGTAATTGTAATCGAATGCTGTCAAGGTAAGGAGGAATGTATATCGTTGGGTTCAATCGAGAGTTAAGAGCTGACTTGTTGAAACTATATTTTGGTTACACATCATTATCCGGCATCTTCGTTGTGCAGATCTAAATAGTCTGAGGTAGAGATTTAGTTTTGTTGTTTTTCAGTGAGATGTGTTTTCTTTTGCCAATCCCAAGTTTGATTTGAGGAAGTTTGGCGAATTATGAGTTGTTCGTACTGGTGGGAGCTTTTGCACAGTTTGATGATTTTTAGTTGATGGGTTGCTGTCATGTTTTATTCACTGGAGTTTTTGAGGTCTTCGTGTTTTATGGCAGTCAATAGATTTTTGTTTTGAGCTCGATGTTTTAAACTCCTTAGCAGGTGAAGAGTTGGTTTAAGGTTGAAACCAGCTGCTTGTGTTGTTGTGGATTTTGTTAGCAGTTGTGATTTGTTTGCCTAGTATTTCTGTTTAGACTTTGTTTCCAGCACATTGACTTTTGCTTTCTCATGTTCAAGTTGTTCTGCTAATCGAGGATATACCCTCTTTTAATAAAATATTGGTATTGCTTAGCAAAAAAAAAATCATGGATAGACAAAGAAATGGATTATTATTTATTTATTTATAATTTTGTTTTTTTTTGGGAAGCTGAGGTGCAAGACTTAATATTGTGGTTTGAGTCTTGGGATTTGTTTATGGAGCGTGAGTTGATCTCGGAAGATGTTAACAATGTTTGATTTGTGTTGTTTAATATTGTTTTAGACTTAATTTATTGTTTGAGTATTGAGATTTGACACTTTAATATTGTGGTTTGCTTATGGATTTTATTTTCTAATTTTCTATGAAGTATGGACTTTATTTATGTTTTTTACATCTATTTATAATTTTAAATTTTATTTTATATGCCGTATTCTTGCCATGCCCGTACCTTATAATTTTAGAAATTACTGTTTCCCATCCCCGTACCCGTATCAATGCAACATAGGTAATCTTTGCTTATAAATTTATAATATAATTTTTGACTATATTTGTGGATGAGTGTAAACGTAATCTCATCTTTCTGTTTCTTGGAGGATAGGAATTGATTATTCGAAAAATGGGCAAATGTATATTTTCTATACAAAATGAAAAATTAATATGAAGACTTTGAGGCACGGGGCACCCCATGAGATTTTGGATCCTTTGAATGCCTCTCTGCATATGCGTAGCTGAGCTGAACTGAGCTAACATTGTTTAGTTTGAAGAGTTCGCTGAAAAAACAATGTTGGATATGAGCCATGCTTTTGTTGGACAATTTTCGCCTAGTATTTTCAATATTTTTTGGTTAATATTGGGCTTGATTTGTCATTATATTTTTCATCTCTCTATAATATTTAGGTTATATATATATTTAGTATTTGTGTTGTGTATGTTTTTTAACTTTGGTATATACAATTTCTTTTGTCCACTTTTGTATTTAAGCTATAGGGGTGCTGTATTATTTGCCCAAAATTCCGACAGTGAAAATGGAAGAAGAATCCTACAAGAAATACAAAGGATGTACCGTTAAGGAATGCCACGACATGATTCAAAGAAGTCTACGGAGTAAAGTTTCAATTCCTTTTTAATCTTTTTTTTGTTTGTTTCTTGAATGTATGATTTTCATGGGGTTCCCATTCTTTAGTGTTTGCGAGCTTTTCTTTTATGGGGTTTTGGGTTAACTCATTTCAGAGTTCTTGGTGGTTTATTCATAGGAAAACTTTGTAAATGCTCACATTTCTTATTTTACTTGCTCGAATGGAGTTCTAGTTGTTTATGATTTTAGTGTTTTTGGAGGGTTAGATCAGGGATTTTGGGTAACATCACTTCAGAACTAATGGTAACTTGTTTGAAATATTGATTTTATTTTTGCTTTCTGGATATAAGTATTCAGGGTTTTTGGGTTTTGTATTGTTTTTAATCAATTCAGTTTCTGAGATTTATCAGGAAGGGTAAAAAAAAAAAAAAATCAAGGTTTTATAAATTATTGCCATGCTGGAGTGAATTTGCAAATCCTTACATTTCATAGCACCAATGGTGAAATTTTTGTGTGCATGTATTTGGAATAGCTCCAATGGTGAAATTTTTGATGGAGCATATGGAGAAAGCTGGGTGTAAGTTGGGGAATAATTTCATCAAGGCAGTTCATTGCAAACAGCAGATGGGTGGAGGCTATCTTCGTGGTAATGGGGTAAGGCTTTTTACTTATTTTCCTTTATGCTAGAAATGCTACTTTGATTTGAGTTGGTTCAATTCAAACAACTTATCGACCCTGGTAATTTGGCCGTAAAAAGAGTGTGAATTACTTGATCCGTATTATTAATGGTTTATTTAATGCAATTAATTATCTTATAAATGTTTTATTTAATTTTCGTGTGTTTGTAGATAGTGGTGTGTAGCAACCATATGGAATTGCAAGACGATGTCAATCAAGTAGTTATACATGAGCTTATTCATGCGTATGATGAATGTCGTGCTGCAAATTTGGACTGGTCAAATTGTGCTCATCATGCCTGTAGTGAGGTTTGTCAAACCGAAAGCTGTCTTAGTTTAATGTCTTGTATTTGGTTTCTACTCGTAGCTGATCTCCCTTGCTACATTGGGTAAGTAGATGCCTTAAATTTGTGCTTCTATTATTGCAGATTCGCGCTGGACATCTAAGTGGTGATTGTCACTACAAACGAGAATTGCTGCGGGGTTTTATGAAGATAAGGGGACATGAACAAGTGAGTTATTTTCCCTCAAATTTTGTTTCATTATAAAATTTTAGATTTGAATCTGTCTAAAGCAGTACTTTGAATATAAATAAGTGTATGGGTGTCGGCAAGATATCATTTACTCGTGTATTTCCTTGAAATGGTGGTTAGGTTTTGTATTAGCTGGTTTTATTGCAAAGGTTTGTTTCTCCTGCAATAGGATTAGGATCCTATAAACCGAACTCATCCCAAGTTGGAGTTGTGCTATGAACATGAATCCGAGTAAAACATTAAGGGGTTGAATTTCCTAAAAGAAACCAGTCACTACTTTTGATTCCTTTTACGATATGTTGAAAAACTTAGAAACTCCTTATTGCCCATACTTGTATTCAACATTGAAACCCGAGTCCAAGTAACAAAGTTTCTAGTCACACATTGCTGGTTCCAACACTGTACTTACAAAGCTAGAACTAAAGAAATTTGTGATGTAAACTGAACTGACCTTACCTTGCTAATGATTCATTAATGTTGTTTATAATTTACTTCAACTTAGTTATGGTCTTTCCGATATGATTTCTTGTATATTTTGTTTATCGAATCTAAGTGTTATGTGTTTTGGTTTCAAAGGAGTGTGTGAGAAGAAGAGTTATGAAATCGGTGACTTCGAACCCTTTCTGCTCTGAAACAGCAGCAAAGGAAGCCATGGAAGCCATGTGGGATACATGTTATAATGACACGAAGCCCTTTGACAGAGCTCCTTGAAACCCAGTGAGGGCAATCTCCTCGAGCGAATCGTGTTTTATGGATCCTAGAATAGGAACATACCTGGGTTATTTTTTATTGTATGCATATCAATCTTGTTAAGATGGTGTTAAAAATGTGGGTAATTTACATTTAGATCATCAAACTTTTAATTTAATCAAATTACATCATTCAACTTTTATTATTTATAAACAAGTCACATGCATTGACACTATTAAATAATTTTAATGCAAAAAACTGAAATTGACACTTTTATTTTACATATCATTCACATATCATTAATAAATAATGTTTAATTGACAATTTAAGTTTTCTTTTTGTTTGGATTTATAGGAAATCAAATTATTTTCTTTTGAATTTATTTAAATGAATGTTTCAGAAAATTTTTACATATAAATATTAAAATTATTAATTAAACATTATTTGACGGCAATATATGAAAAATATGTTTAGCAAAAATATTAATTTTAGTCTTTTCATTAGAATTATTTAACAATGTTAAGCAACTTAATTTATTAGTAATAAAAGTAAAATGATGTAACTTGATTAAATTAAAGGTTTGTGATGTAAATAAAAGTGAATATTAAATTCAGTGATTTAAATATAAATTACCCTAAAATGTCAATGAATAAGAATTATAACGACAATTAATAAAAATTAATATATGTAGAACACAATCAACGTAAATTATTCATATTATCTATAACTATAAAAAAGTTTGAGTGACATTAAATTTTAGTTTGATATACATATAAAAAGCAAATCATTGTTTTATGTATTTAAAACTTTATAAAAGATAATTTTATAACAAAAAAAATAATTCAATAAAAAGATAAAAAAAAAGGAAATATGTGGTGTATGCTTGTTTAAGTTAACTGGGTACATTTTATGGCCAACCATTTATTTTATAGTGAGAATTCTCGCTGTGAGAAAATTAATCATTGCTATTGACAGTGGATATTTTGACTTAAATTAAAAAATAAAAAAAATTATCAACTAACGTAAAATAATTTTCGAATTTTGTTTTCTAAAAAACGTAATTCATTTTTTTTATTTTTCAAAATCTATTTTCGATGAAAACAAGTAAACCATAAAAAAAAACTTGCAACAACAAAATGTTTCCTTTTCTTTTCTTTCCTTCTTTTCATTTTCCTTTCTTTTATTATTAATTATCCAACTATAGAGGTTAGGGTTTTACATTTCAATCCAATCATTATAGTTAAATTTATTTTTTTAATAAAAGTAGTTATTCTTATTAAAAAATATTTAAAATTGTAATAAGGATTTACAATTAACATTGTAAACTAAATACCTAATTTAGACATTTTCTTATAACATTGACATAAGAAACTAGTCGCTTTAGATCATACAAAGATCATACATGAAAAAGATTAAAACTCCAACAAAAAGACTCGAACAAAAAAATAGATATGAACAAATCTGACTACATCGGCAAACGAACCACAAAAAAGGATTGAGCTATTGAAAGAACATCGAGAACCACAAAATCAGAGCCGAGCGCCCGTGAAAAACTATCCACGAACGCAAACCACGTATTCAAATTCAATTAAAAGGTCCAGAGCATGGAAAATCAGTAGAATTACAAATAAGCGTCATTTTACCAGTCGTGACATCGTCAAATGCAATTCTGAAAAAATATAAAATAAAGAGAATGACCAAAACGAACGAGAAAGAAAACGAAAAATGTCAAAAGACAGAAATAAACATGTAACAAAAATAGAGAAAAATATGCCATAAAAATAAAATTATTCTTATTAAACACTAAAAATATAAAGAAAAATAAACCGACTCACTTTAAAACTAGTACCGCCTGCAGACTAAACAAAATTAATAAAAAAAAAGCACTTGAAATAATGTTTATTGTAGTAAAAAGTGATCGAGTAAAGAAGAGGGAATGTAAGTTGCGGCTAGGGTTTTCTAACTAACCAGTGACACAATTAATTGGAAACTTTGGTTATAGATAAATTCAATTAAAACAAGAAAAAAATTTGATACACATGCCGTGTAAGTTTTAGTTTATACGTGTCTTTTAGTTTTAGGGGTTATATTTAAATTTAGGGTTTAATGTTTAGGGATTTAGGGTGTAAGATTTAGAATTTAAGGTTAGTGTCTAGAGTTTAAGGTATATGATTTAAGGTTTCTAGATTAGGAAATATAGTTTTAAGATTTGAGTTTTATAGTTTAAATATGAAGGCTTGTGATTAATTTTACAAAGTCTGTGTATCAAAATTTTACCCTTAAAATAATATTCGTTAGGAAATTAAAATTGTTACGATTGAAAAACAACATCCAATAAAATCGCACCAATTTGTCGCATTTCAATTCAATCATCTGTTACAAAACGGATATAGTCCGGATACTATATATAAAAGGCCTAAATATTAAAGAGAAACGTAGAAAATATAATGACAAATCAAGCCCAAGATTAGCCGGAAAATTTTGAAAATAGTGGGCCAAATTGTCCAACTAAAGCAAGGCTTCATTAAAAATAACTACTATTGTTTTTGGTCGTTAAAAAAATAACTATTATTTCTTCTTAAGTATAATACATTTGATAGAAAATCAAAAAATTAAACAATCATATTTAGTCGGTTGGTTAAACTGATCATCTCAGTATGGTAAATTTTTTTAACACTCCGGTACTTTGTTCAATCACGTTTTAAACAAGAAAAATATCTCATATTAAATAAATTTTATTTTTACCGTTAAAATCACATTTATTGTATCTTTGTCCATGGAATGGTGCTAAAAACTTAGGTATGTTTGGATATTTAGCATCCACCGCATAATATCTACAGTTTCAAACATGAAATATTTATAAATAAATCTGATCTATATTACATATATAATTTTGATTAATCGAATTTTATTAATATATTAAACTATTAAAATACTTGCAAGATCCGTATAATTAATTTAACTGAAAAAAAAATCTCTCAAGATAAACCGAATTTAATAAGAGAAACAAACAACCAAACCAAATTGAAAAAAAAAAATACAAGCTGCTGCTACACATTATAAATTGCATGTGATGGCCACATACACAAATTAAAAGATACGAAAAATTAAAATAATATCTTTTTAAAAATAATCACATCCAAACATATGAAAGGAATTTTTAAACATAATCAACATTAAGGAAATAATACACATAATTACATAGAGAAAACTTCAATACGCAATTTGTGTAAACTTTAGTTACACAGACCTTTTAGTTTTAGGGGTTAGGGGTTTATTTTAGGGTTTAGAGTTTAGGGATTTAGGTTATAGGGTTTAGAATTTAAGGTTAGTGTTTAGAATTCAGGGTTTAAGGTTTAGGGTTTGGTATTTTAGGGTTTAGGTTTAATTTTGATTTATAGTAGAAATAGGCAGGCTTGTGTAAAATTTATTTTACACAGCATGTGTATCAAATTTAAACCCAATTACATATAGTAATAATAAATTTCAAAAATCAAGTTAAGTTTAATTGTTTACTTGAAAAAGAATGATAAGTTTTGAGATATAAAAGAGGGAGTTGATGCTTGAAGTTAAGGAATTGATATTTAAATATTAGAGAAGAGTTTAAAAGATGTGAAACAATAAGAAATGTTTAGTTTTGTTGTTTTAATCGAATGGAATTTTCACTGTTTATGATTTTAGTTTTTTTTGTTGGGGTAATATCACTTGAGAACTAATTGTAACTTGTTGGAAATATCAATTTTATTTTGTTACGTGGATTAAAGTATTCAGGGTTTCTGTGTTTTGAATCAATTCAGTTTATGAAATTTATCAGGAAGGGTAAAAAAGACGGGAAAAAACTTTGATACACATGCCGTGTGCATTTTAGTTTTAGGGGTTAGAGTTTAGGAGTTTAGGTTGTATGGTTTAGAATTTAAGGTTAGTATTTAGAAATTAGTGTATAGGGTTTAAGGTTTAGGGTTTAATTTTTTAGGGTTATGATTAATAATTTAGGATTTGAGTTTTTATAGTGTATCAAAGTTTTACCCAAAAAGATATGCTATTTATCATTATTTTGGGGGTAAATTTCATAGTACCAATCAGATCTGTATATATGATTGAATATGCTATTTATCATTATTTTTGGGTAAACTAATCAAATGACTACTTAATTATAGGGTTAGTGTCGATATGACCACTATATTTTTAATTTTGGCAATTTCACTACTTAACTATTGAAGTGATTTCAATCAAGGCACCAACCGTTAAAACATAACATAGAGGCTGATGTGGCCGTTAAATAAAACTGGTATAATTACACATTTGGTCCCCATTATTTACATAATCTATTAATTTGATCTTAATTTTAATTTAATAAAATAAATTAATTATTCAATTTGGTGGTGACACGTTAGGCACCTACTTGGCCCGAAAAATACTTTAGGCACCTATCTGGAACTAAAATTATAGTTTAGACACTTATTTGACAGTTAAGGCTAAAGTAAAACTCATAGATTATAATCTTATAATTTCGTACAAGAAAAAAATACAGTTGACCTAACATTTCTTTTCATCTACAAGACTCGAATTTAAAACTTTTTTTTAAAAGTACCAAATTTCATACTATTCAGTCAAACATGTGTTGCATGACAATAATATTTTTATTATATCTACAAATATAATGGTAGTTTTTCTTAAATAAAAGTACAATAGTAATCACAAGTACGTACATATTACTTTTTGACAATGCAATAATTATTTGTTGATGTACAACGAATGAGGGCGAAGCCTGTGGTAGTTAATGGCATTGCATCCCTTTTGATATTGGTGGAGAGCTACTAAAGAATATCAGTGGTCAAAGGTAAACCGAACAAAACTAAATTCAATTATTCAGTCCGTTTTCAAATTAACCAAAAAAAAATTAATATTTTTAAAGTTTTAATTAAAAATAGCAACTCAACTACTAAAGTAGCAATCTTATCAGAAAAAAGAACTATTAAAATAGCAATAAATTAAAAATGAGTTTCTTTTGTTAGACTTTTTATTTCTAATCTTTATTTTTCTTTTTGAGTTAAGCTTAATATTGGCACTAAAATATGAAAATTAATTTTTAAATATTATAGATCATCGATGAGATTTGAACTTAAAATTAAAAATATATTAATTAAATATTAAAATTTCAATAAATAAATTAGTTTTAAAATAAATTAACCAATGGCTGAACTTTAAAAAAATTTAACGAACGACCGACTATTTAACCTAATTAAATTTCAGGTTAGACAATTTTATTTTAACCAAACAATGAACACCATCTATCCACCCCTTCATTTTATGGATACTGGTTTGTTTGTAAGTTTTCAGGTCATTTTCATACCGTGTTTTCAATTTCCCATTTTTGGAATACATGCTTTTACAACTAATGCTCGACTATGGATGACAGCGTGTACTTTTTAATTTTTTAAAAATATAATTTTTTTAATAGTCTAAAAATAATTATAATGTAGTATTTATTTATACATATTCTTAATCCTTTAACAATGGACGTACACCTCGTAAATAGAACGATTTGAATTCATGTCTCTTAAGATAAATATCATCCTAAAAATGATAATTTTAAAGACATGATTATTATGTTTATATGATATAAATAAACAAAAAATAAAGTAAGATATAATATGAAGAAAAAAACAACACGACTGTGGCAAAATCAAAATACAAAGTACAAATTAACGTACCAAAAACTACAAAAAGAATATGTAAAATTGTTTATATTATAAAAACAACACAATAGATGTTAAACTGATGTGTTTTTGTCTTTTGATTCAATCGATTTGGCTGATTCATTCAAATTGCATTTCAAATGTTTTTAGAATGATTTTAATGTTAATTCAAATATTAAATATGTTAGGTAGTTTTTGGTATAGGCCAGATTTAGGGATTGATTTGGGCATTCTAATGTTTCTTTAAAATGAATATAAATTAAGATTATTAGTATATTAAATATGTTAGGTAGTTAATGAAGGATTCATGATTATGGACATTGTAGCGATCTCACTCTCGCTAAAAAAAAGTGTTGTTGTTTTTTTTTTTTTTGAAAATATTGTCTTCCGCATGAGTTTTATAGAACCCATGTTTTATTTGAAAATGGAGTCGCCACCGGCCACTCAAGGTGGACCGGACACCGTAAAAACCAAATATTTAAAATTGATGGGTTCGGGAGTCGGTTACGGATGGAGAATGATTAGCACCCCACATTGCTCAAAATTAGTACTTTAATAATTACCGCTTTATTGATATTAGATATTCCGGATTAGAGTGATGATTAAATTAAAATTTGGTTATAAGTGCGAGTAGATTTTAAAGGCCCCGTTATCCGAGAGTAAACACCCAACCACTATCACTACGCCTGATACTGGCCCCATTTACGCTCGGATAAAAGGGCACTGCATTAACAAAATATATATCCGTTATGCAAACTTAAAAAACATGGTAAATATAAATAAATACATTGCGATAAAAATATAAATAAATGCTAACATAATAAAATACTAATATAACATAAATAAAATACTAATCTAAAACATATATACATAACTATTAATTTAACACATAAATAAAATACTAATCTAAAACATACATACATAAATATTAATCTAACTCCTAAATAAAAACAAATCTAACATAAATAAAATATTAATATAAAACATAAATTTAAAACATAATAAATACTAATCTAAAATATAAAACTAAAAAAACACAATTTTAAATTAACTACTACTTCATTAAATCATAAAAATTACAACACAAATAAAAAGGAAAGAAAATATACCTAACTAGGAGTTCGAATGACGAACCCCGACTGAACCCCGCCGAGATCTACCACGACCTCTCAAAAAAATTAACTAGACCGGATCCAAAATAGGACTCCGATCAAACCGGTTAGGACCGAGGGGACTGCCCCTTGGCCCTGGGCTAGCCAAGAGCACTGCTCTCTTATTCAGCCAGCCCCATTTTGCCGATTCATTCTTCAATTGCCCCCTACTTCATGCCTTTATATAGGCATTGAAGGGAGGCTGACGGGTGACGTGGGCAAATGTGCTCCACGCACATTTGCATTCTTTTCCTTTTTTTACACTTTAATCAATTTTTTTAATTATTAATATTATTATTACAATAATACTAACAATACTAAAAACCCGGACAAAATGAGTGATTACAGTTACCCCACTTTGCTCATTGTTGTGCAACAAGAATAGAGCAAAGACAAAAGAATGACCATTTTTGTCCGGTCTGGATGAACTTCTCCCCTTTTGACGCGTGTCTTCTTTCTTCGGTAGATTTTCTTTCTCTTCAGCGCAGGTCTTCTTTCTTGTCTTGATTGATCCACCTTGTCACTCTTGGGGAAGGAAAACTTTCAAAATGGGGGGTTGTTTGTTGGGGAAGCAAAATGAGTCCCACTTGCTACATTATTGATAATAAGCTAATACCTAAAGAGAGTTCGACCCAGCTGCAATACCGACGAAGAGGCAGGGTCTACAAAATTGGATCCAGCTGCAACACTGACGAGGAGGCAAGACCGATGGATGAAAGTCTTGATGTCTGATCCAGGTACAACTCTGACGAAGAGACAAGACCAGAAAACTGACAACTTCTTCCTTTTCTTTTTTCTTTTTCTTTTTTTGATACAACATTGATAAAACTTGAAAGTTGGTAAATTTTGACCAAGCTACAACACCGACGAAGAGGCATGGTCTAAAGTTAGTAATGTTGATCCAGCTACGACACCGACGAAGAGGCAGGATCAAGAGTTAGTGAATTTGGTCTAGCTATAACACCGACGAAGAGGCAAGACCAAAAGTTAGTGGATTAGGTTTAGCTACAACACTGACGAAGAGGCAGAACCGAAAGTTAAGTTTGACCAAGCTACAACACCGACGAAGAGGCAATGTCTGAATATTTGATCTAGCTACAACTCTGACGAAGAGTCAGGATCGGTGGATGAAAGTTCTGATATCTGATCCAGCTACAACTCTGACGAAGAGGCAGGATCAAAGGATTGAAAGCTCATTTTGATTTTCTAATTTTTTTCTTCTTTTTTTTATTTCTGTTTTTCTTTTTTTCTTTTTTTTCTTTCTTTTTTTTTAAATTTCATTTTTTCTCTTTTCTCGCTTTTTTCTTCATTTTTTTTCAAGAAACAACATTGACAAAATTTGAAAATTAGTAAATTTTGACCAAGCTACAACACCGACGAAGAGTCATGGTCTAAAGTTAGTAATGTTTATCCAGCTACAACATCGATGAAGAGGCAGGATCAAGAGTTAGTGATTTTGGTCTAGCTGCAACACCGACGAAGAGGCAAGACCGAAAGTTAGTAGATTTGGTTCAGCTACAACACCGACGAGGAGGCAGAACCGGAAGTTAAGTTTGACCAAGCTACAACACCGACGAAGAGGCAAGGTCTAAAGATTTGATCCAACTGCGACACCGACGAAGAGGCAGGATCGGAGAGTTATATTTGACCATGCTATAACACCGACGAAGAGGCAAGGTCTGAAGATTTGATCCAGCTACGACACCGAAGAAGAGGCATGATCGAATAGTTTTCTTCTTCGACTTCTTTTTTCTTCATTTTTTTTAATTTTT
Organism: Hibiscus mutabilis; assembly: GCA_019671005.1. Classification (NCBI taxonomy): domain Eukaryota; kingdom Viridiplantae; phylum Streptophyta; class Magnoliopsida; order Malvales; family Malvaceae; genus Hibiscus; species Hibiscus mutabilis. The sequence continues at coordinate 16,290,917 of CM033715.1, forward strand.
CCTTCATTTTTTGCTCTTTTTTCATTTTTCTTTTCTTTTCTTTTTTTTTTTCAATTTTTCTTTTTTCTTCTCTTTTTTGTTTTTTTCTTTTTTTTTCTTCTTTTAATTTTTTTGATTTTTTCTCTATCTTTTTTTTTGATTTTTTTTCTATTTTTTTCTTTTTTGATTGATTATTTAGCTACAATTATAATAAAAAGGTAAATTTCGAGTAAAATTTAGGTCTAGCTGCAACATCGTCGAAGAGGTGAGACCTGGAGAGGATTTGATATGTCACACCACTGACGGAGAGACTAGATCAGCAAAATGTGGGACCCACTACACCACCGACGGAGAGATAGGATTCGAATGGAAAATTTGATCTGCAACACCACCGACGGAGGCAAGATCTGGATAGGATTTGATCTGCTACACCACTGCTGGAGAGACTAGATCAGCAAAATGTGAGACCCGCTACACCACTAACGGAGAGACATGACCGAATGGAAAATCTGATATGCAACACCACCGACGGAGGCAAGATCTAGATTAAGTTGGTGTACCACCACTGACGGAGGCATGATTTGCAAGATGTGCAATTGTTGTGCTATTGACAGCGAGACTATGTCTGGAAAAATTTGCCCTGCTTCTGTCGGCAGAGGGTAAAATCTGGAATGTTGGCGTCCGTCACACCATCGTCGGAGGAATCAAATCCTACAAAGGAAAAAAGCATTTTTCAGTAAATGTTCAGAAAATTTGTCACTAGTACCTCTTTTTTTTATGTTTCAACATTATTTCTATGTTTGGTCTCCTCCAAGACTAAGGTCGGCCGTCATGATTGCCCCCACGTTGAGGATGTTCGGTCTTTTTCTTGAACCTTTTTGTAAGCAAAAATGCATGAATTCTATGCCTAAATGCATGGTGACTTCGGTGTATGCACTTAATCTAAATGTATGACGCATGCAAAAATGGTTTAATACAAGATGAATGCAATCTAAATGCATGAATGTGATATGATTTTTTGGCCCTCAATGGGATGCCCTGACTCCTCACTGGTCCCTTGTGGCGGTGCCTCAACCTCTTCTTGGGTTCGATTACCTTTCTTTGAATCTTTCATCAGGGTGCATGCCCTAACATTTTGTTCGTTCTATGTTGTCGTCTGAGAATATTCTTGAATTTGACACTTTGAGTGCGGATTCTGTTGCCCCCTAAGTTGGGCTCATAAATTGTGTGTTGGTTCATGGCAGTTCATTATTATTATTATTTTGGATTAGGTGCAGTTTTGCAGACTGTGGTCAAGGATGCAAGAGTTTGACTCGGTAATGAAGGCTGGACCTTAGCAAAGAGTGCCCCCGGACTGGGACCTTGTTAGAGGCACAATATTTGTAAAAATGTGGGGGTGCTTTTGGGCATGCCCCAAGATCAGGCTCTTGTAGAGGTTATGTAAGGTGCTAGGTTGACCAACTTTGTTGTATTTAATAGGGCAACCCGAGGATTAATTTTGAAATTTCAAAATGTATGCATGTAAATGCGAAATGCATGTCCTAGATGTGAAAGTACTGATTCAAAAATGGTTCTCATGGCTCAACTTCCGAACTCACGGGATTCATTTGCAACTTTGAATATTGCCTTGATATCTAGAGTGCTAGATTTTTTTCCCGATGATAATAATTTTTTTAAATTGAGAACCAGTCGTGAATCATCATTTCATGCTGGTAAAATGCAAAAAATTAAAGTGTTATGATATGCCATGCAGTGAATGCCAAAATGAGCAGATATTATGTGATCACAAAATGGGTTAATTTGAAATTAGGGTAAAAATAAAAGATTTCTGATCGGGTAAACCACTTGAACCAACACCCCAATGTAATGCAAATGCAATGATGTATGCAAAAAGGGTAAAACAAAAAGAAAACGAGCCAGTACCGGATAAGATCAATAACACATAAATAGAAGAACAATTTAGATAAGGTAAACAAACAAAACAACCCTATTTACATCTCGTCTAAAACACCTAGGTTATCCGCATGGCTCTAAAAATGTGGGTTTCTATATGTTCTCTATATGCAGTTTTGGTGCTAAGAGGTACCCGAATTGTCCTTGCTGTCCTCTACTAAGAGTAGCAAGGCCCCCGATCATCACCCATTATAGGCTCCTTTCAACTGGGTTCAATTCAGGAGGACCCATTCGCTTATGCCTGTACGAAGGAACGGTATCCTTACGAAAAATAAGGTACTCGAGCCCCGAAGGTACTTGCTAGGCCTATACAGAGGAATGATATCCTCACGAAAGCATTAGCGTTTCCCCCCACGTAAAAGGACGGGTTTATATGCCAAATTTTAAATGCGTTAAAATAAACGCGCAATTATAATCGAATGTTACTTTAATAGTCACTTTAATCTGGAACTTCTAATATTAGTAAAGAAGTAATTATTTAAAAAAAGCTCTACTCTCTTATTTTTTGAAAACCAAAAAATGTCCCCAGTGGAGTCGCCATCTGTAGCGATGTCCATCTCGCTAAAAAAAGTGGTGTTGTTTTTTAATTATTTTTTTGAAAATATTGTCTTCCGCGTGATGTTTATAGAACTCGTGTTTTATTTGAAAACGGAGTCGCCACCGGCCAATCAAGGTGGACCGGACACCGTAAAAACCAAAGATTTAAAATTGATGGGTTCGGGAGTCGGTTATGGATGGGGAAAGATTAGCACCCCTATATCACCCAAAATTGGTACTTTAATAATTACCGCTTTATTGATATTAGATTTTCCGGATTAAAGTGACGATTAAATTAAAATTTGGTTATAAGTGCGAGTAGATTTTAAAGGCCCCGTTATCCGAGAGTAAACGCCCAACCACTATCACTACGCCTGATACTGACCCCATTTACGCTCGGATAAAAGGGCACTGCATTAACAGAATATATATCTGTTATGCAAACTTAAAAAACATGGCAAATATAAATAAATACATTGTGATAAAAATATAAATAAATGCTAACATAATAAAATACTAATATAATATAAATAAAATACTAATCTAAAACATATATACATAACTATTAATTTAACACATAAATAAAAACAAATCTAACATAAATAAAATACTAATCTAAAACATACATACATAAATATTAATCTAACTCATAAATAAAAACAAATCTAACATAAATAAAATATTAATATAAAACATAAATTTAAAACATAATAAATACTAATCTAAAACATAAATAAATATACAAACTAAAAAACACAATTTTAAATTAACTACTACTTCATTAAATCATAAAAATTACAACACAAATAAAAAGGAAAGAAAATATACCTAACTAGGTGTTCGAATGACGAACCTTGACTGAACCCCACTGAGATCTACCACAACCTCTCCAAAAAATTAACTAGATCGGACCCAAAATAGGACTCCGATCAAACCAGTTAGGATCGAGGGGACTGCCCCTTGGCCCTGGGCTAGCCGAGAGCACTGCTCTCTTATTCGGCCAGCCCCATTTTGTCGATTCATTCTTCAATTGCCCCCACTTCATGCCTTTATATAGGCATTGAAGGGAGGCTGAAAGGTGACGTGGGCAAATGTGCTCCACGCACATTTGCATTCTTTTCCTTTTTTTTTACACTTTCATCAAAAAAAATTTATCATTAATATTATTATTACAATAATACTAACAATACTAAAAACCCGGACAAAAATGAGTGGTTACATAGTAAATTAACTTAGTTTAACTAGGAAGATGGAAATTAGAGTTAAGTGATACCTTATGGTCCCATGTTTGGTCCCAAGCTTATTGTACAATAAGAGTGATAAATGTTCAAAAGTACTATTTTTATTACCCTTTTTACTCATATTATTGTTAGACTTAAGCTCATATTAGTTGCATAATTAGTCATTCATGTATTAATTCATGTTTTTTCCACCGTTGAGCTTGATTATTTAACTTGGTAATTTTTGTGGAAAAAGATGCTGCTTTGGTGTGTTTTTGTGTGTGTGCAGAATCACTTGCCTAAACAAGGCTAGAACTAGTTGCCAGGGCAGTGCATGAAGGAGATGCCGAGCTAGTTACCAGGGCAATGCATGAAGGAGACGCCGAGCCAGTTGCCAGGGCAATTGTCGACAAAGAATAAGGTGATATGGTAGTCGAAATTTATGACTAGACAAGCCCAAGATGACGCGGAGCAAAGCTAAATCTAAAAGGAGTTTGATTTCCATGAAGAGGTTAAAGAAGAATTAAATTCCAAGAAGATAGGAGAAGTTCTAGAAGGAATATAATTATAATAAAGAATTATATTCTTTAAAGATAATTTAATTCCAACTTAACTTCCTCCTCAAAGAAGGACTTTGACCTAGCCCTATAAATAGATCACCAAGCCGTCAACTCCAAGTGAGCAAGAAGAGGGAACATTTCGACAACTCCAAAGGGAAAGAAGGAAGAGATTTTGACAATAGAGCAAGGGGGAGAGAGTTCGATTTCTTCTTCTTCTTCTTTGCTTCCATTAGATTCATGGTTTGGGGATTATTCTTTGTATATCTTTTGAACCCAACCATGAACTAACTTGATTGGTTGGGGTTATTGTATTTTGTTGTTGTGAAAAACAATTGGATTTTGTTTAGGTTTTTGAGTTGCAATTCAATTTTCAAAGTTTGTTCATTTTTGGTTCTCAATCTTGTTTGCGAGTGAATTGGGAGAGGATCTCGTAACTTCATCTATTTATCTAATATCGGGAGAGTTAGATTCAAGAAACGAATGAGCATGGTCTTTATTCAATCAATTGGTGGTGAAGACTAATCCAGCTTAGGAATAAGTTTAGGATTTCAACGGCTAAGAGGAGCGCAAGATTGGTTTTTGTTCATCCTTGATTCACGCAGGGATGTATTATCAAGGCATGCACAAGTAGCTAGAGTTTCGACTTAAGGATAAGAAGAAACCATTGAAGAACGCTCTGCCGAACCTTGAAGTTGCAGCCCAGACGCCCAAGTAGTTGCCCAGCTAGTCGCCCAGGCAACCATCGATTAGTTGCCAAGGCAACCCCGCTGTGCAAGTTGCCACGGCAACTGAGTTGCCATTGCACTATTTTACCAAGACGATCCAATCGGCTATCACACCTCAACTCATGATAACCTGGCCTATTCACTCTATTTTAATTTCATCTATTCTTTTAGTTTATTGCTCTTAGTTTTCTCGTTAATTAAAACCTCTATTATCAATTGTGTTTTTATTTTCACAGTGTAGTAACTTAAGCAAAGTGGCCCAAACCAATCCTTGTGGAGACGATACTCGGATCACTTTATTACTTGCGACGTGTATACTTGCACATTTGCGTAGCACTTATTACACGCAACAAGTTTTTGGCGCCGTTGCCGGGGATTGGCAATTGGTGTTAGTTGTTTTTGTTATTGCATTTTTCATTTAGTTTTACTAACTTTTCTTTTTGTTTGTTTTATAAAAAAACAAAAAAATTTAGGTGCGCTACAAGTTAAGGGACATCAACATGTCGGGAGATAAAAGCCGATCTATTCGAGAGATGATGTTGGAAGATATGAATCAATCCAATCAAGAGTTTCTTGCACCCTTTGATGATTACCTATACCAACCGAGAAAAGCCCAAAGAGCCTATACCGTGGAAAAATCTTGTGCTATGTGTGGAGAACATCATGTGTTTGAAAATTGCTCTCACATTTTCGATGCATATGACTACATGAAGAACCATAGAGGGAACCAACAACAAAATTCTTTATGGTATGGTCATAAAGCTCAATTTTTTTTTTACCATAACAATTTTGCCGCGGCAACAGATATGCTATGGCATTGTAGTCCTTTTCAAGAGCATTAAATTTCCTTGGAGGAAACGTTTCTAGCTTCCTTGGCTAGACTTGACGGATCAATTGAAGAGATTCGAGAGCTATCAAAGTCCATGGATACGAGGATAGCTTAGTGGGATGCAACCTTGGAGGATTCAGAAGATCAATTAAGGAGATCCACATATGTCATGGATAACATGCACCAACAATTCATTCCTAGGGATACTGAAGTCCCAAGGCAAGAAGATGCCAATGAGAGAGACTGCCCAACATATGATGAGCCTGAGCAACAGATTGCCTCGGCAATGATTGAGGAGCCTGAACAGAGCAATGCCGCGACAACACTCAATGAAGCGGAGAACAACAATACTACAGCAAATTCTGAGGAACCTGATGCCCAGAAGGTTAAAACATTGAAGTTGAAGCAAGAATTCGTAGATTTCTCTCATCTACAATTGCCACGGCAATTAGACGACCACATGCAAGATCAACGAGATGATAATACTTTGCCAATGGAATATGAGCAGGTAATGGTTGAACCTTTCGAATTCTTTAAAAACTTACCTTGTCCATTGCATGTATGTCTTGAGGAACCGATGTTGGTAGATTTGAAGCCATCGAAATCTCTACTGATGGAGATGTTTGAGAGGCCAAAAGAAAATTGTGTTTGGATTCGTAATGCTTTTCAGAAAATTGGTTATTCTCTTGACTTACAGCAAATTTTGGCAACTGATTGCCACGACAATTGGCTAGAGTAGTAATTGCCACGACAACGAAGGCTACATCCAACCATGATGGAGCCCGACAAGAATGAGGTAATTAAATGGTTGGATGTTGATATAATTTTTCCTAATAATATATCCATGCCTTCAGGAACATTAGAAAGGTGGAAGATGTGCATGGACTACAAGGGAACATGAAAGAAAGACACCTCCACCATGGTAACGCAAAAGGGAGTAGTGGCAAGCACATTGGCAAAACTCTTTTTGGGCAATATTGTCACCCGATGGAAGGTGCATATGGACTATAAGAAGTATCGAAAACGACCATCCTCAAGTTTTCTTAGATATGCAGTAACATTAGAAGATGCATGATGACACTCTTTTCAAACATGGTCAAAGACTTCCTTGAGATCTTCATGGATGATTTTTCTATTTTTTGTAATGACTTCGACAATTGCCTCGGCAATTTAGAGAAGGTGTTGGCAAGATGTGAAGAAACTGATTTAGTCCTTAATTGGAAGAAGTGCCATCTTATGGTATATGAAGGAATAGTGCTTGGCCACAAGATTTGTCCAAGGGAATTGAAGTAGACAAAGCTAAGGTGGACATGATCGAGAGACTACCCCCACCAAGATAAAGTCTTCAATTTTGATGATTCTTGCGCCCAAGCATTCGAAACCCTAAAGAAAAAGCTTGCCTCGGCAACCCTCGATGCCGCAGCAACCCTTGACGCCTCGACAACCATGGATGCGCATGCCTCGGCAACCCTCGACGCCGTATCAGCTCTTGACGCGCACGCCTCAGTAACTTCAGACGCGCATGCCTCGGTAACCACTGATACACACGCCTCAACAACCATGGACGCGTATGCCTCGGCAACTCTAGACACACACGACTCGGCAATCTTGGGAGCAGTCGCCACGATAGCACATACCTCGGTAATACCCTTGTACACGGATTTAGTTAATTTCCTTGTTTGTGGTATTTTACCTTATGGCTTTACTCACCAAGGGAAGAAGCGGTTCCGCCATGATGCTAAGCATTACTTTTGGGACCAGCCTTTTTTGTTTAAACAATGTGCAGATCAGGTCATACGCCAATGTGTCCCTGAAGAAGAGCAGCAGAATGTACTCCGGTAATGCCATTCTTCACCCTATGGAGGACATTTTGGAGGAACTCGTACCGCGACCAAAGTTTTGCAATCCGGTTTGTATTGGCGAACACTATACAAAGATGCTCAGAGTTTTACAAGCAATGTGATCGTTGCCATAGGACGGGTAATATCACCCACAAACCAATGGGCAAGTAGAAATTTCCAACCGAGAATTGAAGGGTATACTCGAGAAAGTTGTAAATCCCTCTAGGAAGGATTGGTCAGCAAGACTAGATGACACACTTTGGGCATATCGCACTGCATTCAAAACACCCTTAGGTATGTCCCCTTCCGACTTGTCTATGGCAAAACATGCCATCTACCGGTGGAAATCGAACACAAGGCATATTGGGCAATCAAGACCATCAATATAGATTGGGAAAGTGCCGGGCAAAAGCGTTTGTTGGACCTCAACGAGATAGAAGAATTTCGTGCACTCGCCTATAACAATGCACGAATCTACAAGGAGAAAACAAAGCAATGGCATGACAAGAAACTATTGCCGCGGCAATTCATGCCAGGGCAACTAGTTATCTTATTCAATTCTCGGCTAAAACTTTTCCTAGGAAAACTAAAATCAAGATGGTCGAGACCATTCGAAGTTGTCAAACCATTCTCCCATGGTGCCGTGATAATCAAGTCCATTATCGACGGGCATGAATTCAAAGTTAACGGACAAAGATTGAAGCACTACAACGTTGCCCATGTAGAACGTAACAAAGAAGTCGACACCTTAGGAGATGCATAAGCATACCCACATTTTGATATTTTCTTTTTCTTTTTTCTTTTTTATTTTTGAACTATTTTTCTATTATTTTCGGTTATTTTTTCTCTTTATTTATTTTTGGAATTTTTAGGAGATATTTTATTTTTCTTCATTATTTTTAGTTTCCAGGTTTTCTTTGTTTTCTTTCCTTTTCCACAACAAGACTCACAACCACCGTGCTAAGGAAATTCATTACCGACTACTTGCCACGGCAACCACAATAGAGGATGCCCCTGCAACTACCTCAGCAGTTGCCACGGCAACAGAAACTAGTGATGCCCAAGCAACAACAATGGCGTCGACAACTTTTGATGCCCAAACATGGATCAAATCAAAGCAATGTTATTCACGCGGTACCAGCCACAAGCATTCAACCACTAACCGGAAAATGAATCAAGCAAACGACACAAAGGAAACTCATCACTCAAGGTGACGACCTCTCCGCCTAACTCATTTCATTTAGTTTATTTTAAATTTTGTTTCACTTTTACATGCATTGAGGACAATGCTTCTCTCGAGTTTGGGGGGGTGTTGGTTTCTAGTTAGTTTCATGTTTAGTTGCATTCATCTTTAGCAATCACATACATGTTGCATATGTTACTTGCCATGCCTTTAATTGGATTTAATTGCTTAAGACTTGTTGAATATCCAATGATGAATTTTTGCCACTGCACTTAATTGAAAGAACCTTTAATTTTAGGATTGCATGAAAAAAAATTAGAATTTTACTATGATGCTGAATTTTGGTTACACAGTTGTGGCTTGTTGATTGAAAGAAACTTAGTGAACTTAGGTTGCTTAAAATTTGGGTAAATTTAAAATTGAAAATTAAAAGTTAATTTCTTGCTAGAGGTGCCCAAAACTAGCTCTAGTAGTAATTGCACTTTCTTGCTAGAGGTGCCCAAAACTGGCTCTAGTAGTTAATGTACATTAAAGAATCGCTAGAGGTGCCTGAAATTGGCTCTAGTCGACTAAAATAAAATGAGAAATTACTTGCTTCTCTAGAGATTCCCGAAATTGGCTCTAGTGAAAATAAAAATAAATGCCCCGGTAATTAAATTGATAAAAATCTATTGTTCACATAGAATCTTGAAAATCAACTTGTACACAACTACGCACACACATTGTCACGAGCATTATAGTTTGGTTCCAAGCAATTTTTGTGCTATCTGAAAAATTAAAAGGTGATCATACTTTGTGCCACGATTCCGAGGTTTGAATTCAAGTTTGAAGCATGTCTTTGAGGATTAAAGTCTTGGTAGGTAATTGTTAGTTTGCATTGCTTGAGGTCGATTGAAACCAGACCTACTTATCTCTTGAGATGTGTTACTTTGGACAGAAGAAGAAGAAGAAGAAGAAGAAGAAGAAGAAGAAGAAGAAGAAGAACCACACGGTGCAGATTTTGAATAATATATATATATAAATTAACAAACTCATTATAAATGGCAATTACCATTCGTTGAACCTCATCGTCTACATAAAGAACACTGTACAACTCTTTCAAAAGTTGTAATTTATATCGAGGATCGAGCAAAACAACAAAAGACAGAATTATTGAGTGATCTGCCCAATATTTTCCATATAATTCCAGCATAGGTCCTACCATTGCATAAATACCTTGAAAATGGTCATTGTGAGCATCACATAGAAACTTCTCAATTGCAACAACGTTAGTCAAGTACAATTTAGCTATTGGATACTTAGATCTAGAAAATAGAGAGGTAATTTCATAAAAGGATCAAGAAAATCACCAATCATCTGAATAGTTTCTCACTCAGAATCACTAATCATATCCAAGTCATTTTCCCTATTAACAAACAAGTTGATGGCTAATTTAGCATCAAGTGCCCTATGAATCATTGAGTAAGTAGAGTTCCATCGAGTAGGAACATCTAACAACAACTTACCATGAAAAAAAGAATCATAGTCTTTAACAGCTAATTCAAAGGCACAAAGTCTAGAATTAGAAGAATCAATAAACTTTACAATTTCATGCAATTTAATAACAGAAGAATCAATAACCTTCAAACCTTTTTGAACTATCAAGTTTAAAATTTGGGCAGCACACCTTATATAAAAATACTTACCATTGCATGGAAGAAGGGAAATGACATGCAAATCATCTTTAAGACGCTTAACCATTCTATCATTTGCGGAAGCATTGTCAAGAGTTATGGTAAAAGCTTTTTTTCAAGACCCCACTCGCATAACATCTTTTTAATAAACTTATAAATTGACTCACCATCATGGGGTAGAGGAAACCGACGAAAATTCAATATTTTAGACTGTAGTTTCTAGTCATTATCGACATAATGTGTAGTGAGAGAAAAATAAGAACGTGAAGTGCACTTTGACCAACCATCGCATGTAAAACAAATCCTACATGAAATAGAATGCATTGAATCAAGTAGATATTTTTATGCTTGTCATGCTTATTCATGCAATATTTAGTAATAGTATACCTAGAAATATCCTTCACGCTAGCATTAAGGTAATGATACAAAGCCTTCAATTTTCATGCTCAACCATAATCAAAACATAACCATGTCATAGAATAGTTTCAGCAAATAATTCACAGTACTTATTTTGATCGAAAGTAGTTAGCATACTAGGATTTTCAGCAAGATAATTTTTATAGGCTTGACATTTATCAATATATCTTTTAGGGTTAGATGTATCAATATAAAAGCCTGCTTTATACCTTTTAGTTTGAAAATACTTACATTGGGCATAAAGACCACTTTCGGGAGCCTTGATGAAGGTATAATGGTCTCAAACAAGAGAAGTTCTTCCACCGAACTCGGTTGAACTTGCAGCCTTCCTCTTAGAGTAACTAATGCCATCAACTGCTTGGGAAAGCTGATCATTTACATCCCCTGAAAAAATTATATTAGTACATGTATAAAATAGAACCACTAAAATAGAAACATAAACAATGAAACAGAATTTACCTCTTTAAGAGAGTTAATCATTCTGGCCTCTTTCCATGTGTCCTACACAATACAAAAAACAACAATTAATTACCTCCAACACATAAAAACCAACTATCAGATAAAACAAAAACATAAATAATTAAATACTAGTTATCAGATTCAATTATAACTAACTTCCCCCAACAATCAGATCACAAAAAATAGATAAACAATTACAGAAACATAAATGCAATAGACTCAATGAAACCTAAAAACAAAAACATTAATACAACCAATAGATCACAATGAACTCTAAAAATAAATAAAATAAACTACTATAAACGACACTACAACAATCACAGTGAACCCTAATAACATAAACATAAATACAACCAACAAAACACAAAAAAAAAACAGAGAGCAATCACATAAAAATCAAATCAGAAAAGACATAAATTAAAAGTACTGTAAGCAACACTACAATAGTCACAGTTAACCCTAAACATAAATGTAAATACAACCAATAGATCACAAAAAATAGAAATATAAATAAAAACCAACTGATCAGAAAAAACAGAAACATAAATACAAATATGAAAAGAATTTTTACCTAAAAAGTTCATCTCATAAGACTGATTATCCATTAAACCCTGAAAATAAATAAAAAAATAGATTTAGGGTTTTGAAATAAATTCGATCAAAAACAGAAAAAGAGGAAGAACATGTATGTATAAATCAAAACAGAACAAACATGTATGTATAAATCAAAACAAGGCATTTAAACATAAACAAGACATTTAAACATGTATCTACAAATCAAAACAGAATATAGAACATATATACAAAGCAACAGAAACTCAATGATTTAATCCTTGTACATGACATTGTTAAACCAGTTAGCAAGGTCTTTTAGAAACCTCATCTGACACCAGTAGCCTCGCAGAATGGGATGTCCAGCCAATATACTCGGATTAAACTATTGAAACAGAACAGAGAACAAGTATGTACAAATCAAAACAAAACAGACATGTATCTACAAATCAAAACAAGACATTTAAACATGTATCTACAAATCAAAACAGAATGGACAACATATATACAAAGAGAACATCTAAAAACCCAGAACCCAGAATAGACAACATATATACAAATAAAATAAACAACATATATACAAAACCTAGAACCCAAAACATATATATAGAAACAATGAAACAAACCCAGAAACGAAATATTGAGAGTCTGAGAGAGACCAGAGATATACCTGAGAGATTAAAGAGATGAAAAATGATAAGTTAACACGAAGAACAAAAAATACAGAAATCAAAAAAGGAACTGAGAGTGTTACTTAACTTACCCAAACCAACTGAGAGGCTGGGAGCTTTAGACCAGAACCTAGAAATGACAAAGAGAGGGGAAGCTTTAGAGTTTGAGAGCTTCAGTTTAGGGATTTTAGTTTCTAGAATAAAGAGTTTTGGAAGAGATAGTGGTGTTGTAGAGAAGGGAAAAGTTGAAGATGAAAAGGGAGAGATGAGAAGTTTAATGTATCTGGAAATTGAAGGGTTATAGAATATGAAGAGGTTAGAGGAGAATATGGACAGATTTGAAGAAGTTGAAGGGATTAGAGAAAGACGATGAAAAGATTTTAAAAAATTTAAGTTTCTAGAAATTTTTAGGGTAGAAAAAATTAATTTAGGGATTAGGGTTTGGAAGAATTGAAAAGGGGAAATGGAAGAACAAGGGGTTGTTCTTAAGAAATTTTGGGTTTAGGTCGAGCAGGAACAATTTTGGGATGGGTTTTGATGTTTATATAAGATTTGGAAGGGTGTTATCAAAGAACGAGGATGAACTGGGTTAAAGTTCAAGGGCTTCAATCAAAAATAGAGAGATCATCTGGGAATAAGAGGTTTATCCTAGAGAGAAAGTAGAGAATCTAGAGAGAGAAGGAGAGGAAATTTGGGCAGAGTTTGGAAAGAGAAAATTAAAATGAGAAAAAATGGTCGAATTCTAAAATTTTGGGTTTATATAGAACTTAGGGTCGGGTAAAAAGATCTCGCGCCTTATTATACGCTCGCACCTAAAAATTCGGATCTCACTTCGCTATACCGCTTATTCTACATTTGTTTCAATTTGGTCCTCGTCACTGTGAAATTGAATTAAAAGTTTATTTTTTTTCGATTTGGTCCTCATTTGATTTAAAATTAGGTTGTATATTTCGTATTAGGGATTCAGCTTGGACTTTAATTATTAGTTATTGTAAGATTTATGGGTTGGGGTTTATGCGTGTAATTTATGTTTCAAGTTGAGTGTTTTTGGTTATGATATTAGTTTAGGGATTAGGGGTTTAAGGTATTAGGCTTGCACTTTAATTATTAGTGATGGTAAGGTTTATGGGTTGAGGTTTAGGGGTAAATGTGTCAAGTTGAGTGTTTGTGGTTATGGGATTAATTTAGGGATTAAAGGATTAGGCTTACACTTTAATTATTAGTGATTGTAAAATTTAGGGGTTAAGGTTTGGGGTTTATGGGTTTAATATATGTTTCAAGTTGAGTGTTTGGGATTATAAGATAAGTTTAAGGATTAGGGGTTTAAAGGATTAGGCTTGTACTTTAATTATTAGTGATTGTAAAATGTATGGGTTAAGGTTTAGGGGTATAATATATGTTTCAAGTTGAGTGTTTATGGTTATGGGTTTAAGGTTTGGGGTTAAATGTATTTGTATCAAGTTGAACATTTATGGTTATGTGTTTAGTTTAAGGTTTAAGGGTTAGGCTTCCACTTTAATTATTAGTAATTGTAATTTTTAGGGGTTAAGATTAGGGGATTGGGCTTCTACTTTAATTATTAGTGAATATTGAATAGTGATTGTAATATTTAGGGGTTTATGTTTGGGGTTTAGGGGTAAATGCGTTAAAAAGAATGTTTGGAGATAAGTTTAGGGATTTATGGGTTCATGTTTGGGGTTTAGTGGTAAATGTGTCAAAAGGAATTTTGGGTAATGGGACGAGTTTAGGGATTCATGGGTTCATGTTTGGGGTTTAAAGGTAAATGTGTCTAGTTGATTGTTTGGGGTTATGAGATTAAATTATAGATTTAATGGTTGAGATTATGGGATTGAGCCTATACTTTAATTATTAGTGAATAATGCTTGTAAGATTTAAGGGTTTTAATTTAGGGATTAGGGGTAAATGTGTCAAGTGGAGTGTTTTGGGATAATGGCCATTGAGATTAGTTTAGGGATTAGGGGATTAGGCATGCACTATAATTATTAGTGAATAGTACTTTTAAGATTTAGGGATTCATGTTTGGGGTTTAGAGGTAAATGTTTTAAGTAGAGTGTTTGGAGTAATGAGATTAGTTTAGGAATTTAGTGGTTGAGGTTAGGGTATAAACAATACATATTTAAGTTGAGTGTTTGGAATTGGGGTTACAAGATTAGTTTAGGGATTTGAGGATTAAGCTTGTACTTTAATTATTAGTGATTGTAAGATTTAGGGGTTAAGTTTTGGGGTTTAGGGGTAAACGTGTCAAGTTGAGTGTTTGGGGTTATAAGATTAGTTTAGGGATTTGGGGTTTATTTATGTTCATATTAGTCCATAATTTTTAACCGAATTGACCCCAATTTATTTCAAAATTTTCTAACATAGTCCAATATTTTAAATATGATGATATTTTTGTTCATTCTAGTCTCTCAAACTTTATTTTTAGCCGAAATTGACTCATATATATTTCTATTTTTGGTAATTTAGTCGAATAATATTTTTGTTTATTATAATCCCTACAATTTAATTTTTAGTCAAAATTGCCCCATACTGATTTATATTTTTGGCAATTTAGTCTAATTTATTCTAGTCCCTAAATTTTAATTTTTAGTTCCAATTAACATTTTTTGTAATTCAGTCCAAATTAAAAAAAACAATGGCTATTTTTTTAGGGATTTGGGCGGCCAAATCCCATTCCCAAGGCAAGGAACGGTCAAGTGTCACTGTCAACCAACCTATCCAAATTCAATTCTCATCTTTTTTTTTATCAAGATCTAATTCCCATCTTTCAAGTTCCAATTTCACATGAAATTGATTAATTAAGTAAACAATTAAGTTAACAAATAGAGGGGAAAATCTCACCCATTTAAGGGTTGTTTGTACTTTAGGTCATTACTAGTTTAGGAGCTCTACACTTAGGTCTTTTTTATTCTTTAGTTTTAATTTGATTCATTTTAGTCCCAATTTTAGTTTAGTTTCTTTGGACCTTTACATTTAGGTTCTTTTTTAATTATATCCTCCTTGTTTACCTTTAAGGCTTTATCCATTTAAAAGTTTTAATTTTAGTCTTAATTTATGTTTTAGTTTATCAAATTTATTATTTAGTCACAATTTTTTCATTCGCCATTCCTAAAGGAATAAGGGATATTTTGAATAATAATAAATTATTAATCCCTAAAAAATATTTTTATCCCAAATTGACATACAATTACTAGACCCGGTCATGGAGTCTATGACTATTTGTACATACACGTAACAATATCTCAGTACTAATACCTGACTTGAAGCTCAACCGAACCAGATATTACCCGAATTGAATTTTATCCGTCAACAATGTGACCCGACCTGAACGTGGCCCGACTTGAAGTCCATCAGAACCTGAATTAACTCGTTAATTAATTGATTCGAAACCGAACCATTTTTGGCCTGAACTGAAACTTACCTGACCTAAATATAACCCGACCCAAACCCGAAATCAGTCTGATTTGAAATCAACCTAACAATGACCCGACCCAAATCTGAGTGGACTTGAACCCAACCTGATCCGAGTCGAACCATTAAATTGACCTGACATAACCCGTATCCGATTTGACCTGACATGACCTGAAACCTGAACGATTACTTGATTTCACATCCCTAAATATCATATTTTTCTCCTTAATTGGCTATTTTTAAAAGGTTTGGGAAAAATATAAATAGATTTGGGAAATTAATTTTATAATTAATTTTATAGCAAATTTTACTTAACTACCTTTTCTTTAAAAGATTTTCTCTCAAATTATCTTCAGCCAAACACTCTTCTCTTCTTTAAAATCTTCAGGTAACTACTTGGTTTCATCAATCTTTTGGTTTCAAATGAGTTCTTAATTGGTTTGTATCAAAACCTTATTGTTTTAATCTTACTTTCTCATGTAATCATTCCAATTAAGAGGGTAAGTCAACATTAGAGGTGAGCTTCACCCTTCTCCTCTAATGTATGGTTCTTTAATGAAATTCCCAAGTTATTGATCCTTTATACATGTTTTCTATTGAGTTTTAATGATTTTATTATGGAAATTGGTTAAATCAATGTTTAATTAGTGAGATTACATGGTTTTCGATTTGGATCTATTTTTCTGAGTTCTTGATTGATTTTAATCATGATTTTGATGTTTTATAATGTTAGTAATATGGATTTAACATTGGAATACCGAAGATAGATGAATCTCTAATTTTCTAGGTTGTTAGCTATGTGTTTTTGAGGAGTTGTGGAGATTTAATGTATGCTGGAGGTATAAGGTTGATGTTAGGTTGTTTTTTGATGTCAATCGAAGATTGATGAATCTCTAATTTTCTCATGTATCATGTTGATCGATGTTGATGTATAATGTTGGTTTATACATGTTTACTCTTTAAGCTTTGCATATGGTTGTTATGCATGGGAGGCTTAAATTGAGGGTTAGCAAATGGGATTTGTTGTTGATCCATGATACATGTTGCATATGGTTTAATATGTTGGTTTTTGAAAGTGTTAAGTCATTGTTTTCAAGGCATGATGTTTTTAAGATGATTGAAATGGTGTTTTCAATGTGGTTTTGGAAAATAGTTTTAAATGCATTGATGGTGTGTTGTTTGAGCACTCCTCACTAAGCCTAGCGTGCTTACGCTCTCTTTGTCCATCAATGCAGAGAATTAAAGGTGGGAGGCAGCGAGCAAGAAAAGGAAATCCAAGGACTTCGGTTATTCGAAAGTATGGTTTCAAACTAGATTAGTAGTAGGTAATGGAGTTCATTGTGTTTTAGGGAGGGTTTATGCTAAACTCCCTGTTAAGCAAGTTAATATTGCTGTTGTGGGTTTGTAAATGGCCTTTTATGGTTGATATTACTTTGGATTCATGTTTTGGATGTTGGATGGTTTGGTCTCTAGGAAGCGTGCCTCTAGATTCTTGGTTGAAGCATGATGTTATGTTTTGGTCTTGAACATGTGATGTTTTGGTATGGATTGTGCTTTAATATGGTTGTGGTTATATTTGAGGCATGTTAGTATGTGAATGAATTCATGAAAGCATGAAAATCCATCAATTTAGGACATTTGAGGTCTAGGCATTTCGATACGCGGACTAGCGTACTGTACGGGTATGCATAATTTGTACATGGGTTTCGGTACTCAAGCAACTGTACCGGTACGAGTCTGTGTATTTTGGCTGGTCGTTTCGATAGGCGATGGGGTGTTTCGGTACAGTTTTTTGCTATTGGAATTTGAGATTTTAAAATAGTACAAGTGTACCAAAACACTTGCTCGTGTATCGACACGAATGGCTGTTAAGTTAGTTAAAGTAAAGTTTGGATTTTATTTTTTTTTGTTTTGGTCCCTGATTGTTAAGTATGCAATTAGATGAGTTTGGATGGTTGTTTTAAGCTAGAATTTGGCCTATGAGAATGTAACTTGACTAATTAAGGTTTGGTAAATTCAAAATGGTTTAAGTCCCCGTAATTTTTTCAGAATTGCAATTTGGTCCCTAATTGCTATTGCGTGCAATTGGAGTTGATATTTCACCCGTTGCCAATATGCATACCATAGGTTATAATGTTGCATCTAGATAAGATAAAAGAAAAATGGACGTAACTCGAGTTAAACCTTTACGGGTTTGTTTCGGCAAACCCAATGTAACTCGCTTGGTTCGATCTTGCATCTAGACCGAGTCAAGGGGGTTACATTTTTCAGTTACGGCACACGTTTGACTGTATCAAAATATGTCACTCACAATGTTGAAATAATGATGATCTCAAGTCTGAGGATCATACATGTAGTTATCACTATGAGCAATGTTGTGAATGTCACATAATAATCCAAGAAACA
The DNA here is from genome assembly GCA_019671005.1 of Hibiscus mutabilis. Lineage (NCBI taxonomy): Eukaryota > Viridiplantae > Streptophyta > Magnoliopsida > Malvales > Malvaceae > Hibiscus > Hibiscus mutabilis. The sequence goes on from CM033715.1 coordinate 16,309,351, forward strand.
TGCTCGTAGCGGTCAGTCTAGTATGTCGTTCTCTAACACATACTTATGTATTGATTTTGACATCTCCATGTCAATGACAACACTTTGTCATCAATCAACTACATATTAGTCTTAATGCATTATTGTTGTCAATTCCCACAATAATACTTGACTAAGGACATTTAAGAATAACCATATTATTCTAAGGACTTTATTATAATTCAGTTTATTTATGCACGCAGAACTGTAACTGAAAATAATAACGAAAATGCCTCTTTATGAATAAACAAGATAAAAACAAATGTCATTTACAATCATCTTATGATTGGTCTTTGGGCATACTCTAACAAACCCAATAACCCAAGCTAAATTAAACTAGTTCATGACAGCGTAAAAAGAAAATACAAAAGAATAAAACCCAGACATGGGTAGATTACACGATATAAGATAAAAGAAATAGAGAAGATGAACTTCTCCAATCTTTGTTGATGGCTGTGCGCAAATCCCCTTTTAGATCTGATCTCTCTCTCACGATCGACTCCCTTGATTGAGTGTTGCAATTTCCTTAAATAAGTGAGAAGAGGGAGTTCAAATGTGTGTAGAATCCGTGTAATCAGATCCCTATCTGATTGGAGATTGGAATTTTGAATTGGGATAATTATCCTTTGCATTTGAATTAAATCTGCAGATTATCGCGACTTGCATCCCTTGGAAATTAATTCGGCAATTCCTTCATCATTATCCTTACTTTCTACGACATCTCCAGGCAATTGGTTCGGTAAGTCGTTTTGGACAAAATAAGACAAACCAACAGTGATTTCTCCAAGAAACCAACAAAATGTACCACAAAGCTCAATAGACAAGGAAACTATGAAACTATGCATGAATGACTAGAAATGCAAGTAAAATGAACCTAAGTCTAACAATAATATGATTAAAAAGGTAGAAAATATAATACTTTTACACACTTAACATATACCTAAAATTACACAAACGATTAACTTCGATTCGATCAGTTAATTCGATTAAAACCGAAATTTAAAACACCCCTAAATCCTAATTGGCCCCCAACCTCAACAAAAATACCTTTAAATTATGAAATAAATTATACCTCCTAAATTTTTTTAAAAAATTATGTTTTGCCCACTCAAATTAGTATTCCGTTTCCGTCTTTGAAGAAGAGGACTTCTTTTGCTGCTCAAAACGCAACTGAAAATGCTATTCGAATAGTAGTAGATGCAATGAGCAGAAATTATGATAGAAGTCAAGATCTCGCAAGAAATGCAGCATTACATGTTATTCATAGAAATGATACACTAATAAGTTTCGTATAAGATGTAACCCTTATGCCACATAATGGCCTTAAAACCCCTAAATAAACGTGATTATTGGTTTGAAGTGTAGTCTTATAATAAAGAAAGTTAATAATAGTACTTGACAACTAATATATATATACTCAATGAGTGATTTTAGTGAAAAAGATAGATAATATTCATCATAAAAGATTTAAATTCGAGTAGTTTTGTCGGCAAAGTGTATACTTTATTAAAAATGTTAAAGAAAAAATATGAAGAAAACAACTTATAATAACCTTAAAATCAAATCACATATTGAAATTCAAACCGGTTTTAAATTCGCAAAGCTAAGGTCCAACTTTTTATATAGTTATATATTAAATATGTTTTGATTTTGTATTCGACCGGGTTTAGGGTTAGTTTCTAAACTCTATACACTAAAAATCCAACCTAAACCTTAACTCTAAACTTTAAAAACTAGCCTTAAACCTTAAAAGTTTAATCCTAAACTATAAAACTATAAACTCTAAAAATGCACCAATGTAAAAAAATTTACTTTCCACCGCTAGTGCATCAAATCATTTTCCATAGTATTAACACAATGAAATGTAAGAATGAAAACATTTATTATAATTTTTTTATAAAATAGAGAGATGTTATATTCTTAAGCTAAATGTTAGGATTTGAACCCATAAAAAACAAGACAACATAAACGTCCTTGGTCAGTAGACCAATTAGTGGATTTGTTTATTACTAATTTAATTTTTTTGAATAATTTCTACCTAAAGAGGGGAATGAAAATTTTGTTCCTACTAGATTTTAAATCCACAATCAAAGGAAAAAAATGTGTCAACTGAAAACTTCAACTAAATACTCTAAAAATTGTTGACTATCTATTACCAATTTAAAATATACATAACTGTGAAATAATATGTCGTAGTGTGATGACAAAGAATTTCTGTCAATTGATGTCTCAACTGAATTATCCTAGTTAATAAATTTGATTCAGCAACCTTGTTAATTGTTACAATAAAAGTAACACAAATAACTTTCTTTTAAAGAAAATTTCACATTCCACCACCAACTAATAATATTATTACTTTGAAGACACTTATTATATATAAAAATAAATAATTAAATTTAAAATTAACTAAATATCAGTTATCAATTTGTGACATTAGATTCTTAAAAAAAGTCCATAATTCAAATTCTAACACTATGGATAAAATAAATTTAATTGAGAGTCACTTGCATAACAGATTTTAACGTCAGCTCAGCTATATATATATATATATATATAAATTAAATATTTGAGAGAGGACTATAAATCAAAATTATGATATGCATTGTAGCGTAAATATTTTGTTTCTACAAGTGCTTTATTTTTAGGATTTAGTGATTTAATTTAAGGTTTATAGTTTATGGATCTAGGTTTATGTGCTTAGAATTTAAGAATTTTAGTTTGAATTTAGAGCTTAGAGTTACAATTTAAATGTTATACGTAAAAATTTAAATCTCTATCTTATTACTCAAAACCCTAAACCTTTATATCTAAATTATAATCCTAAACTTTAAATTTTTATCACAGACCTTAATTTCAAACACCTAAGCTTAAACCTTTAAATTATAGACCCTAAATTAGATCTCTACCTTTAAACGGATAATCCTATAATCCTGAAAACCAAATATTTTCCAAAAATCAAATTAGACCTTTAATAAATCAAGTTTGCAAAATTTATGAACCAAAAAGATCTCGAAACGTGGACCAACCTCCACAGATATTTCACTTCAAAAACAAAAGAGAGGCCCTGCCCTTCGAAAACCCTCCGTCCTCTCCTTCTCCAACGTATAACCCTTTTCGCATGGAATGGAACGTTAAAACGCCCCCATCGTCCTTTCTCCTTCTTCTTTCTCGTAACTCATCCATTTCCCATCTTCCACTTTCCAAAACCCTGGAGAATGCAGAGAGTTTCCATTAGGGTTTTTCTTTTTACAGCTTTTCTTGCCGTTTGTTTCCGTCGTTGGGAAGGAAACAAATAAGGAAACACCTATCGTCTTGTCTTTTTTATATGCTTTTTTGCTATATTTATAGTAAATAAGCTCTTCCGGTTTTCTTTTGTCAAGACCCCTCAAATCCACAATCATTTTTCTTAGCCTTTGATTTTCTGTAATGGGTCTTTAGTTTTTTATTTTGCCTTTCGTTTTGGCTTGGGGTTTGTTTTCTTCAACCTTACAGTTGGAAGGGGAAAGCTAAAGCAAAAAACAAAAATGACCCAAAATGGCATGTTTTCTGAGTCAACTAGGAAACCAACTCGCTCAACTAGACCCCGTTACCTTCCTCCACACTTGAGATCACCTCAAAATGACAATGCTGCCTTTCTTGATGCCGGCGCCCCCGAGTTTACTCCCTCACGTTTCTACTCGCCACAGCCTGCTCGAACCACCCGCGGTCGAGGTCGAGGTCGAGGTCGAGGCCGTGGACCCCGGTACACCCCTCGCCGGAACCCAAACTGGGAAGATGGAAAGTTTGACGAGCTAGAAGTTGTTGGTGACTCGTTAGAAGAAGGAAACGTAGCCAACAACCTCGAAGCTTATGAGGACATTCCGGTACAAGTAAGCGGCGAAAACATTCCTCCGCCGGTGGAGAGCTTTGCCGAGATTGATTTGGGGGATGGTTTAAAGCAAAACATAAGGAGGTGCAACTATATTAAGCCAACTCCAATCCAACGCCACGCCATTCCCATAGCGGTTACCGGTCGGGATTTGATGGCTTGTGCTCAGACCGGGTCGGGAAAAACGGCCGCCTTCTGTTTTCCCATCATTTGCGGGGTTTTAAAGTATCCGTTGGCGGTGGCTCGCCGTGGTGGTGGCGGAAGTGCGGTGGCGTGCCCTCTTGCCCTTATTCTGGCTCCTACCAGAGAGTTGTCTAGTCAGGTGATCTTTTTGCTTTTGCTCAGTTGAACTTGGAGTTGGTGAAATATTATTTTATTTTATTGTTTGAAATGGTGATTAGATATACGAAGAGGCAAAGAAGTTTGCTTATATGACCGGAGTTCAAATCACTGTTGCCTATGGAGGGACCCCTATTTACCAGCAGGTACTTCTTTGCTGGATGTTACTATTCAGTACTTAGTAACCATTAACTATGGATATTTCACATTCATTATTAATCCATTTCTCAATATCCAGATATGAACATTTGTACATGACCTTCTAAGGCTGTCTAAACATGACAGAAAACTTAGAAAAATTAAATATATTTGTATCGGATACTAACATTGAGATTCGAGTAACATAGATGAAAAGGTTTTCGGGTGCTTCCCTCGACTCTTAATTGTTTCTTGATTTGGTTATCATCAATGGTTTTGCTGCGAATTTCTTGTTTCTGTAGTTTGTTCTGTTCAATCATTATGTATGATCTAATGTGTTTGTGGTTTTGTATATATATTTTTCTTCCAGTTGCGTCGCTTAGAGAAAGGTGTAGACATCTTAGTTGCTACACCGGGACGGTTGGTGGACATGGTTGAGAGAGCAAAAGTTTCTCTTGGAATGATAAAGTATCTGGCTCTTGATGAGGCTGATCGAATGTTGGATATGGGTTTTGAGCCTCAGATTCGCAAGATTATTGAGCAAATGGACATGCCTCCTCCTGGAACAAGGCAAACAATGCTTTTCAGTGCCACATTTCCAGATGAGATTCAGGTTTCAATTCTAAGCCTCGTTTTGCAATATCCTTTGTTAGCTAATATATCAACACTATCCTTCAGAACTTGAGCAATGTTAGGTGGGCTAATCTCTAGAGGTTGATAAACTATATTGTTTAAAGTACTGTGTTCAATGCATATCTGTATGTGTGCATGGAGATATGATCCTTGAAGACTTTCCTTGTACACTGAAATCTTGAAAAAGATTGAATATACGATGCATGATAATCCTGAAATATCATTGTTTGATGCTTGATCGGATGTGGCAATGGAGATATGATCCTTTCTCGTCAGATATGTGAAAATGTTGAGAAAAATTGATAATACCACACAAGTCTAATTATCATAGTTCATAAATGCATGTGGTCTACTTTAGCCCAACTCTTATGTATTTTGTGTTCATGCAAACTGCATATTAGTGTTCTTGGCTTTCTTTAAACTCCTTGATTTTATTATGCAGAGATTTGCATTGGATTTCCTTTCGGACTATGTATTTTTGGCTGTTGGAAGGGTTGGTTCAAGCACTGATTTGATCGTCCAAAGAGTGGAACTAGTACAAGAGATGGACAAAAGAAACCATCTTTTGGATCTTCTTCGTTCCCAAAGGTCCAATGCTACGCCCCATAGTAAGGTACAATTAGTGTCTTCCAATTTAATTGCTGTTTTATTTTGCAATGTAGTGTTTCTAGATGTCATTGCAATTAGTAAGAAATTGAACTACATGTTCAGTTTGTTAAACAAAGTTGCATGTCATCATCATGAGAGCCTCATCATCACTGGTATCCTTGGGGTACGAGAAGATATCCTTATGCAGGCTTAGAGCTATGCCACTACTGGATTCATATATGTTTAAACATGCTGATGAGGAGATTTCTTTTAATGTTTTGCAGCATTTTTTAACTCTAGTTTTTGTGGAAACAAAGAAAGGCGCTAACGAATTGGAACGCTGGCTGTCAAGGAATGGTTTTCCAGCAATTGCTATGCATGGTGACAAAGTGCAGATGGTTAGCTTGACACCCTATTTTCCATCTTATTAATCTTGATATTGCCATCTTAATATGCCTAAACATAATATGTTACTAATGTCAAGTTCATGGAGTCAACAATCATTTTAATTGGAAAAAGTAGTTGATAGTCCGTTCTTAGAGGCAGAAGAATCAATTACGGGAGTAGTAATTTTGTTCATCATATGATAGTTTTTTGCCTCAAGGTGGAAGAACAAACTGAAAGTGATTGTAAATTTGATATTCTCATTTTCTAATTATTTGAACTTGGGTGTGTGGATATTAGATACAAATATGTCCTCAACATGACTATATTTTCCTTACCATTTATAAGTTGCCATGCATTTAGAGTCTTTCTAGGCTCATATATGGATTGAACATGAGTATTTCAAGAAAAATCAAGAGTCAGGAGTTATATAAATAGCTTGTTCTGATCTATTCCTTTATTATTGCTTTTTATGAAATTTGTTTTCTTTGTCAATTTTTTTGTCAAATTTGTAGGAAAGAGAGCAAGCTCTGAGATCCTTCAAAAGTGGAGCTACTCCAATACTAGTTGCTACAGATGTTGCTTCACGAGGACTTGATATCCCTCATGTTGCACATGTTATTAACTTTGACATGCCAAAAAACATAGATGATTATGTGCACCGGATAGGGCGAACCGGCCGTGCCGGAAAATGTGGCCTGGCTACTGCTTTCTTCAGTGACAGGAACTTGCCTCTTGCAAAGTCATTGACTGAATTAATGAAGGAATCAAACCAAGAAGTCCCAACTTGGTTAAGCCAACATGCTGAAAATTACTCTGCTGGTAGTGCTGGTGGTTGGGTTAGGCGTGGTGGAGGAGATTTTGGGGGTTACGACTTCCGAAAAGACACTGCTGCTGCTGCTGCTGCTGCTGCTGCAAGTGCCAATGCTCCATATGGATACACGTATGGTTATGGATCGATCATTGCCAGTGGGTGGGACTAGATTTCCATCCCTCCCTGTTCATGGCTTCGTTGGATATAGGCATGGTATACTGAATAGTTTAGAGGTTGGACTTGGGCGCAGGCATCAGAAATACATTTCTCTATGTAGCTGTTTTTGGGTTTTGTGGGAAATTTACTTATCAGGAACTGTATTCTGATCTGGTAAACTTGCTATAGACTGTTTTGAGATTTTAGCTTCTTTCAGGTGAAGTTCAAAACATGTTAATGGAGAGAAGCTGATTGCTATTGATCATATCATATATATCTGCTATTGATATATGCACATATATATAATATTTCTCAATGTTTTATCTATAGAAGTGTTCATGAATTGAGTCCAACTTGAACTAATGTATGATATTACTATATTTTAGTTGAAACATGAATCTGAAAGTTTGTACTCATATTTTTAATGATTTATCTAAATATGTTTTATCATCTATATTATTTTTAATAATAGTTTATTTTTTTCTTTTATTAATACTAAACATAAACAATAATATATGTTTTCTATGTTCACATTATAAAATTATATAAACTTATTGCTTAATTTTTGTTTGATATGACCTTTTAAAAGTGTTTTTTAAGTAACCAAAATCATAAAGTATAAAATTAGGGTGCTTATTGAGTTGAGCAGCTCACAAAAAGCTAAAGATTGACTCCGTCAAAACTTGATTAAATCTTGATTCGAGTTAATTTTGATTTAAAATTGAGCTTGACTCAAGACCTTAACGAGTCGCGTCAACTCGACTCGATAAGTTCGCGAGCAGTTTGTTATTTGTTCTTTTTTATAATTTTTTAATGATTTTTGGTGGCTACCTTAAAAAATTATGTTCCAAGAAGTTTAAATGGTAGTTGAAAACTCTATAATTGTTAACCGACTTGCTATGTAATTTACCAGTAAAATATTTGGTTTTAAAATTTCAAAATATCTTGTATTTTCAGAGAATTTCAAAAGTTAATTTTTATTAATAAGAAATAAAATTATAATAATTAGTTTTTTTATTAAAGCATTTTTTTCTTTTATTATTATTTTATGTATAAAGAGTAAAAAAGGGAAAAATTCTTTGGTTTCATATAAAAGTACGATTGAAAACACCGAAAATTCCTAAAGCCTTCTCTCATATGTTGTTGTTCATCGAAGATTGTTGAGAAACTAAAAAGAATCTCATACTCGAATATAGACTTCATCTCTAACTCGGTCATGACATGTTATTTTATTTATCTCCTCAGTCCTCATGTGTTTTTTCTTTTGAATCTACATGTTTATATTAAGCTATAATAGTATCACTAGATTTTACTTATATTTTTCAAAAAAATAAGATAAAAAATTTGGTGAGCTTAACGAGCAATGAGTCGAGTTGAGCAAATCGAGCTTAACGAGCAACGGATTAAGTCGAACAACAGAATTTTTTAACAAACACGAGCACTACTCAACTCTCAATCGACTCGCTCAATAAGCACCCTTATGTAGAACAATATGTTATAAAATTATTGAAAAAATGAGTGAAACTAGACTCGGATGTTGAATGTTAGAGTTTAAAATTGATTTGTATTTTAAATGGGTCTAAATTTTTACTCGATCTTATTTTTTTAGACTCAATATTATTATTCAAATCTTTTTAAAGATCAGCTGAGTAAACATTTAACGATTCTATTTACAGGCATTTGATACCGGATGAAAATTCTAAAAAAAAAAAAAAACTTCATGCTCTTATTCGTATAATAATGGTATAGTACAATAGTTTTATTCTTTAATCTAAATTTAAATTCATTAAGCCTGAATTCAGAAATCTTTAATCCACGTTATTGCTTGTATGAGCCGAGTGTGGACCGGATTAGTTAACATTCTACTAAAATATTTACAATGTTTTTATTGCTTATTTTTTTAGTATTAGTAATAGAGAAAATATATCAGGCACATGAGGGGAAAAAAATTGTGCAAGCGGATTAAATTTAAGGTTTATAATTTATAGGTTTATGTTAAGGGGTAGACTTAGGTTTTATAGTCTTAGAGATAGTGTTTATGATTTAGGGTTTGGGATTTTAGAGTTAAGGATTTGAATTTTAATTTTTTAAAGTGAAATTAAGTACGATTGTGAAATATTTTTTCTATTGTTAGTGTATGATATAATAACCCTAATTAACGTAGTCTTGTGATAATATTTATTTTTAAGCTATAAAACTTACGCATGGAAATAAAGTTGTTCAAATTTGAATCTCTAAGAAAAATACTATTTTCTTTTTCACCAAGATCGTTTATTGGTTCAAGTTTTAAATTGTTTGCTAAGTTTGATTAGATTGATATTGTTATCAATATAATACATAAAATTACCTGAAATTGAATATGTTTAAACCTCCATTGAAAAATAAAAAAAACCCGGAAATAGTAGTACCTAAACGAGTTCCTCCTACTGAAGTAGATTTGAGTATTTATACTATGTTTGGTAAGGATATTATTTTATGCTCATGTTTTAGTATATGAATCAGATATTATTTTATACTGAAGTAGGGTTGCCCGCTAGCTGGATTTTGGACACTGAATGTGAAGGAAAAATCAAGGAATTTTAGGAGTCTAATTCTGAAGCTCTGCCTGGGGAAAGTCTTGCAGTCTTGGGGATCGTCGGTCAGAAAGCAAAGGAGACAAATCAAGGGAGGAAAGGTTTTGGGCCAATTGGCTAAAGAATAGAGATAAAAATATCTCCTTTTTCATAATTTTGCTACTGCCAGAAAGAAAAATAATAATTTTGTTGATAAAAATGGCATAATTGTCTCATCCTTAAAAGACCTTCTGAAATCTGCTTCTGATTATTTCTCTCATCTTTTTACGGCTTCACCTTTAGGGGACACATCGCCTATTTTAAACAATGTCCGCATGAGAATTACTGATGATATGAACAATTCCTTGCTCGCCCCTTCTCAAAGAGAGGAAATCTGGAATGCACTTCGTTTTATGGCACAACTAAAAGCACCAGATACTGATGGTTTTTCTGTCTTATTTTACCAAAAGTACTGGCCTATAGTTACTAATTTTTGCTTATTGGTTCTGAATGGTTTAATTGATGTTACAAGTATTAACCAGACACACATTATTCTCACACCTAAGGTTTCACCCGATTAGCTTGTGTAATGTTCTCTACAAACTAAATGTGTGCTAGATATTTGTACTGATGAAGCACAAGGAGCATTTATTTTAGACAGACAAATATCTGATAATATACTTATTGTCTATGAAATCCTTCACTCTGAAAATGTAACAACTTTTGCGCTAAAGCGTATGACAAAATTGAGTGGACTTTTATTGAATGTATGATTCACAAACTTGGCTTTCACTTCTCTAATAATGAAGCGTGTCTCTTTTGTTTCGTATATAGTTGGTATTAATGGGGTGGCTAGTGGCACATTTCTTCCTTCTCGAGGGTTGAGACGAGGAGACACTTAAGTCTTTACTTATTTATTTTCTGCACAGAAATTTTTTCTACAATCTTAAATTAAGCCCAAAAAAGTTAATCTGATTCTAGGTGCTTGTATTGGGAGAGAAAGGTTGGTCACCAACCACCTTTTCTTTGCTGATGACAACATATTATTTGGAGAAGCTTCCATGGAAGGTGCAACAAATATACAACATCTTATAACTTACATATGCAAGAGCTTGAGGCCAACTAGTGAATTTCGACAAATCACTCATCTACTTCAGCTTCAATGTACTAGACTTGCTGAAAAGTCTATATAAGCAATATGTTGGGAGTAGGGGTGTACATTACTCGGTTTTAACCGAATTAACCGGCCGAACCAATTTTTTTGGTTAATTTGGTCGGTTAATTTTAGATAGGTTCGGTTAACGATTAATATTTTAGAAAATTCGGTTAACGGTTAATTCGGTTCGAAACTAGTTAATTAACCGAGTTAACTAAAATTATTATATATTACATATATTTATTTTTGGTTATTAAACTTTTAAAAATTATAAATTAATCATTAAATTTTTTGATATATTATAAAATGGTCATTAAACTTTTATCAAATTAGCATAAAATGAAAGTTCAGTGGCTAAAAAGATCATTTTAATATAATTTAGTGACTAATTGTGTAATTTACCCAAAATTTTATAACAAATTTCGGTTAATTCGAAAACCGTTCGGTTAAAAATTTTCATAAAAATTTTGGTCAGGTTAACGGTTAAAAGGAAAATAATTTCGGTTAATAAATTTTAGGTAATTCGGTTCGGTCGGTTAACCGAATGCATACCTCTAATTGAGAGTTGGGGTCTCCACTAATCTTGAAAAATATCTTGGTTTACCAACCATGGTTGGTAGACGTAAAAGGGATGGCTTTAATCACTATTTCGATCGGTTCAATAAGCTTGGTAATTGAAATATTAGGAATCTTTCTAAAGGTGGGAAGGAGATCTTTATCAGAGCAGTGCTGCAATCAATACCAATATACGCTATGCAAATGTTTTCTTTTACCAAAAGCAATCTGTTAGAAGTTGAAAACTATTATGAATGACTTTTGGTGGAAAAATAGCAACTCTTCTAAAGAAATTCACTGGTGTTCATGGTCGAAATTGTGTCTTCCTAAAAGTCATGAAGGCTTAGGATTCAGAGACCTATCCAAGTTTAACATCGCTTTACTTGTTAAGCAGGGATGGAGAATTCTAACTAATCCCTTAAGCCTACTTGCTAGAGTTACGAAGGCAAGGTACTTTCCTCAAACAGATTTCATGTCTGCATCATTGGGTGCTTTTCCTTCTTACATATGGAGGAGCATTTATTGTGCTAAAGGATTGTTTAAGAAGGGTATAGGCTGAAGAGTGGGTACTGACCTTAATATCAGTGTATGGAATGATGCATGGCTGCCAGGGAAGCGGAATGACACAGTTAATCAGCATATTGATATCGGTATCTTAAAGTTTCTGATCTTATCGACTCAGAAACTAACACCTGGAACTACAATATTATTCAGTCCCTTTTTGAACTGTCCGTGGCCAGTCGTATTTGCTGCATTCATCTTTCAAAGACTAAGCCTCCTGATGTCCTAGTATGGAGATATGATAATTCAGGGATCTATTCTCCTAAGAGTGGGTATAAGTTAATACTAAAGGAGTCTCTACATCATCTCATTTCCAGTACCGAGCCTAGATATAAACTCCTGCAGTCTTTCTACAGTAAGCTATGGGGATTAAACATGCCAACAAAATGTAAAGTTTTCACATGGAGGTTGCTCAACAATTATATCCCTAATTTTGCAAATCTACAGCAAAGACGAATTCAGGTTAGAAATATTTGTCCTCTCTGTGAAGATGCTCTTGATTCTGTTAATCATTTTGTCTTGGTCTGCTCCAAAGCGAGACCGATCCTGAAATCGGTGGGTATTTCTCTTCATCATGCACAGTCAAGATCAGATTATATGAAATATTTAGCAACTTTCTTTTTACTGAGCAACAACAAGCAACAAATGTTATTAATAATAGCTTACTGGGCAATTTGGTATACCAGGAATAAACTGGTTCATGAGGGCTCTTCTTGCTCGATCTCAAAGACTTCCACTTTCATCCTAGCTTTATAACTCCCTTGACCCGGTCTAGACGCAAGACTGAACCGAGCAAGCTACATTGGGTTTGTCAAAAAAAAAAACTCGAAAGATTTAACTCAAATTACGTCCATTTTTTCTTTTATCTTATCTAAATGCAACATTATAACCTATGGTGTGCACACTAACAACAGGTGAAATATCAACTCAATCGGGCGTTGAATCGACATCCAATTATACACAATTGTAATTTAGGGATCAAATTGCAATTTTAGAAAATTACAAGGACTTAATCCATTTTGAAGTTACCAAACCTTAATTAGTCAGGTTTCATGCTCACTTGCCAAATTTCAGCTCTAAACGACCATTCGAACTCATTTAATCGCATGCATAACAATCAGAGATCAAAACGGAAGAATCCAAACCTTAAATACCAATAATAACAAACATAACGATCAGGTGTACAGATACGGTCCCAAAGTGTACAGATACGCAGGGGCATATCGATACAACCTTTAGGCGTATCGATACGCGGGTTACAATTTACAAACCATCGTCTCATAATTCTAGTAGCTCAAAACTGTATCGATACATCTCTACCCGTACTGATACTCATGCCATAAATACACTTATCTGTATCGATACACCTCTACCTGTACCGATACGCCTGGAACTGAAATGTGCAATTTGCTAGATTTTCGTACAATCATGGATTCAAACATGCTTTATCAAACCCCAATCATATACACAACAATTCTAAAGATCAAACCATGCTTAAACATCGCAGAGACATGGTCAAATCATGGTATCATACCTCAAACGGTAATCTAAAGGCATGCTTCCTAGAAAACAACCGCCCACCATACGAAACACAAATCCAAAGCAATAACCAAACATATAAGGCCAATTACAACTCCAAAACAACATAGCAAGCTTGCTCAAACAGGGAGTTTAGCATAAACCCTCTCAAAAACACAATGAACCTCATTGCCTTTATTACTACTACTCTAGTTTGAAATACTTTCGAATAGTTGAAGTCTTTGGATTTCCTTTGCTTACTCGATGCCTCCAACCTTTAATTCTCTACATTGATGGACAAAGAGAGCGTAAGAACACTAGGCTTAGTGAGGAGTGCTCAAACAACACACCATCAATGCATTTTTAAACCATTTTCCAAAACCACATTGAAAATACAATTTCAATCATCTTATAAAACATCATGCCTTGAAAACCATGCACTTAACACTTTCAAAAACCATCATATTAAATCATATGCAATATGTATCATGGATCAACAACAAATCCTATTTTCTAACCCTCAATTTAAGCTTTCTCATGCATAACAATCCATATGCAAAGCTTAAAGAGTAAATATGTATAAACTAACATTATACATCAACATCCATCAATATGATACATTAACAATTATATTGTCTTTCAAGTGATCATAAACCAAGTTCACTTTCCAAAATATTACATCGGATACATGGATTCAACAAGTGTCCTCTCAACACTTCATGCCATCTCAATCGGAATTAGGTACACTCACAATCGTGTACTATTACAACCCATCTCATTTGTTAGACGCATAATCCACTAACGAGAGTTTCCGGTACCATATAACCCCTCAATCGTTAGGGTACACATGGTGGAGTATTCGGTACATATAAACCCATCAACACCCGAGGTGACTCTTTATAGTGCACTATCAATCCTATGGCCATCCAACTATATCTGACAGCATTTTAAACCCCATCACTTGCCAATATAATTCATTATTAACCATGTACCTCATTGTTTCTATAAGCAACAATCAAAACCATTTTCAGTGCATCAAACCATGCATTAACAAGTATTCCACATACTTACATGAATCATTTTCCCAATGTATCCATCATCAATATATAATAAAAAATAGTATAAAACATACTTCAAAACATGCTTAAATAGTAGGTACTATGTAATAAAAAACAACTACATAAAAACAATTTCGCCAAAACACGACCGAGTGAGAAATCTCATCATACTTACTTCCAAGTTTAAACCAGCGTTTCAAGCTCAATTTAAACTCCTAAAATAACCTTTAAACCATTTCAAAGCTTAAATCCACGTTCTCACTCACTGACAACGCAAAGCCTCATTCATAGATGCGAATTACTCCTCCAAAGCTTCCAAAGCGATGCTACGAGCTTGAGGATCAACCTCCCCTGATTTTACCACACAAAAACAGAGGATTCAATGCATCAAAATGCATTCACAAACCCAGCAACATCAAAGCACAACAATCCTCTTTAAACTCTAGCCGAAACCTCTCCAAACAATTGAAAATCAACATCAAACATCTTCCAAACTTAACCTAGCCAAAACCTAAAGGTTTAATCCATCAATTAACTTCAATTAACATCCAAAAACAACCTAACATCAACCTTATACCTCCAGCATACATTAAACCTTCACAACTCCTTAAAAACACATAACTAACAACCTAGAAAATTAGAGATTCATCTAACTTCGGGATTCCAATGTTAAATCCATCTTATTAACATTATAAAGCATCAAAACCATAATTAAAATCAATCAAGAACTCAACAAAACAGATCCAATTCGAAACTCACATAATCTCATCAATTAAAACCTTGATTAAAGCAATTTTCCATAATTAAATCATAAAAACTCATTAGAAAACATATATAAAGGATTAATAACTTGGTAATTTCAGTAAAGAACCACATTAAAGGAGAAGGACGAAGCTCACCTCTAATGTTGACTTTCCCCTTTAATTGGGTTGATTACATGAGAAAACAAGATTAAAATAATAAGGTTTTGATAGGAACCAATTAAGAACTCACTTGAAACCAACATATTGATGAAATCAAGTAGTTACCTGAAGATTTTGATGAAGAGAAGAGTGTTTGGCTGAAGAAAATTTGAGAAAAAATATTTTAGAGAAAAGGTAGTTATGTAAAATTTACTTAGGAATTAATGTATTTATATTTTTCAAAACGTTATTTTAAAATAGCCAATTAAGGAGAAAAATCTGATATTAGACTTTGGACGAATAACTCCTTAAAGATTCTAAGTTTTGACCCTTTTAGAAAATAGTCACTAAAACAGTTTTCATTCTTTACATTTTGGTCACTAGCCAAAATGTCCTATTTCCAAATTCCATTTTTCAAAATTGAATTTACCAAAATATCTATATATTAATAATGATTTTAAATATTTTTCCCAAATATTTTCTCATTAAAAAATATTTAATCCGATTTTATTCTCGAATATCTAATCCTGGCCCATCGGACCGTCTACTCAGCCTAAAAACCACTAGGCCCAAAACCGAGGTGTTACAACTCTCCCCCACTTAGGAAATTTCGTCCTCGAAATTTTACCTGACGAAAACAAATGTGGAAACTGCTTCAACATGTTGCGATGTCGCCACAACACATTCACTAGCTCAATCGTCTTGCCACGAAGAACCTTACTACTAGAATCAAGGATCTCTACAGGTTTCTTATCATAAGACAAATCCGGATGCAACTCAATATCCTCCATTGGCATTACATGCGATGGATTCGACCGATACCTCCGCAACATCAATACATAAAACACATCATGAATCTTCTCCAACTCAAGAGGTAACCTCAAACGATAAACCACATGACCAACATGCTCCACAACCTCATACGGTCCAATAAACCTCGAACTAAGCTTACTCTTACGTCTGAACCGCGTCACCATCTTCCAAGGTGACACCTTTAAGAACACGCAATCACCAATCGCATACTCAATCTCTCTACGCTTCAAATCCACGTAGGATTTTTGGCTATCCAAAGCCACCTTCAAGCGATCATGAATGAGCTTCACTTTCTCATTCGTATCTTTCAACACATCCGGCAAATAAACATGTTTTTTTTTTCAGCCTCAACCCAACACAAAGGTGTACGTCACTTCCTACCATACAAGGTTTCATATAGTGCCATTTGTATACTGGCATGATAATTGTTATTATAAATTATCTCCACCAAAGGCAACTGCTTCTCCCAGGTTCCTTGGAACTCAATGATACAACACCTCAACATATCCTCAAAGACCTGGATCGCACGTTCAGACTGCCCATTCGTCTGAGGATGATACGAAGTACTGAAATTCAACCGTGTATCCAAAGATCAATGAAAACATTCCCAAAACCTCACCGTTAACCATGGATCTCAATTCGAAACTATGGATTTAGGTACCCCATGCAAACGCACGATCTCAGCAATATACAAATCCACCAACTTATCCAAGGTATACGTCGTATGCACTGGCACAAAATGTGCACACTTTGTAAATTGATCAACAATCACCCAAATGGAATCCTTTTTGGTGGGTGTCAACGGCAACCCAAACACAAAATCCATGGTGATTCTCTCCTACTTTTATTCTGGTATCCTCACGGTTGCAGCGACCCGGAAGGAAACTGATGCTCAACCTTAACATGCTGACACACAATGCATCTAGCAACAAAATTAGCCACATTTTTCTTTAAACCCACACAAGAGTACTCTTTCTTCAACCCTCGATACATCTTAGTACTATCGGGATGCATAGAAAAAGGACTAGCATGCGCTTCGATCAAAATGGCACACCTTAACTCATCATCACTAGGCACCACTATCTGATTCTTGAAACACAACACTTCATCATCATTAAAGTGAAAATCTGTAGGATTTCCATCCATGATATCCTTAACACGCGGTACCAACACATCGTTAAAAGGTTGCTTTTCCTTAATCAATTATGATAAAGATGGTTTTACTTGTAACTCGGCCAATAAGCCTCCATCATGCGTCACACTCAACCGCGCAAACATTGCCCTCAACTCTACCACAACCTTTTTACTCAAAGCATCGGCCACGGCATTAGCCTTCCCGGATGATACTCAATTGTCAAACCATAATCCTTAAGCAACTCCAACCATCTACGTTGCCTAAGATTCAAATCC
This sequence comes from Hibiscus mutabilis, assembly GCA_019671005.1. Lineage (NCBI taxonomy): Eukaryota > Viridiplantae > Streptophyta > Magnoliopsida > Malvales > Malvaceae > Hibiscus > Hibiscus mutabilis. The sequence continues at coordinate 16,326,814 of CM033715.1, forward strand.
TTTTGAGTCATCAAGTACTTCAAACTCTTGTGATCTGTGTACACAACACATTTCTCACCATAGAGATAGTGCCTCCAAATCTTCAATGCAAACACCACGCGACATGCTCAAGATCATGAGTAGCATAATTGTGCTCATGCACCTTCAACTGTCTCGACGCATAAGCCACAACTTTACCTCCTTACATCAACACACAACCCAAACCTATGTAGGATGCATCGCTATAAACAACAAACTCCTTACCTGACTCTAGTTGAATCAAGATAAGAGCTTTCGTCAAAGCTTCCTTTAATTTTTCAAAAGCCCATTTTCTATTCTCCGTCCACTCAAAATAGACGTTCTTTTGCAACAACTTGGTCAAATGAGCAACGATCCTTGAAAACCCATCCACAAACCTATGATAATAACCAGCCAACCCAAGGAAACTATGAACCTCCGGCACAGACTTAGGTGTCTTCCAACCCATCATTGCCTCAATCTTGTGTGGATCAACCCGAATTTCTTTGGCTGACACAACATGCCCAAGGAAAACAACCTCCTTAAGCCAAAACTCACACTTACTCAACTTGTCATACAACTGATTATCCAACACGCCTAAAGCACAATCCGCAAGTGTCTATCATGATCCTCTTTTGTACGAAAGTACACAAGAATATCATCAATGAACACTACCACTAATTGATCCAAAAACTTATGAAACATCTGTTCATCATATCCATGAACGCAGATGGTGTATTGGTCAAACCAAACGGTATCACCAAGAACACGTAATGCTCGTACCTCGTACGAAAAGCAGTCCTAGACACATCTACATCCTTCACCTTTAACTGATAATACTCGGACCTTAAATCAATCTTAGAAAACACTGAAGCTCCTCTAAACTAATCAAACAAATCATCAATCCAAGACAAATGATACTTATTCTTAATCGTCAACTTGTTCAGTTACCTATAATCAATGCACATTCGCATCGTGCCATCCTTCTTTTTTCACAACAACACTAGTACACCCCAAGGCAAAACACTAGGTCTAGTAAACCCTCGATCAAGCAACTTATAAAGTTGCGTCTTAAGCTCCTTCAACTCCTTCGATGTCATGCGATAGGGAGAAATAGACACCGGAGCTGTATTCATATATAACTCAATGTCAAACTCAATCTCTCTATTCAGTGGCAAACCCGACAACTCTTTTGGAAAAACACCCAAAAACTCACATACCGTACGTATGTCCTGAACGGGCACCTCCTTTGTTCCCAGATTCATAACATAGGCTAAGAATGCCTGACATCTAGAATCCATCAAATGACTCACTTCTAGAGCTAAAACAACATTGAACAAGAACTTAGCAGTCTCACCCACGATTACCACCTCGTAATCATCAACAAGTTTCAAAGAAACTCGCTTGGTTTCAAAATCAACCACAGCCCTATGCCCAGTCAACCAATCTATACCCAGGATTACATTAAAATAGTAAAATGTCAACTCTATCAAATCAGCCACAAACACATACCCTTGAACAGTCAAAGGGCATACACTATACAACCTTCTCATAACAATCGTCTCCCCGAAAGAACTAGTTACTTGCATACCACATCTAATACTTCTACAGGTATATTAAGCAATTGCATATGCTTACACAAGATATATGAATGCGTAGAACCAGAATCAACCAAAGAAAACAACGACAAAGATTGCAAAGCAAATGTACCTACAATCACATCAGTGTCGTTGCGTCCCTCACGGAGTACGTACACCTTCACAAGATCACCACCCTCTGGTTAGATAACAACTGTATGAGCCACTGTCCTCGGACCCTCATCCCTACGCTGAAACTGCCCTCAGCCATGACCATGACCCTTCTGTAGTGTAGTCGTAAGTGCCTTGACTTGTCCACCACCAGCCAACAACGGACAATCACGTTTTATATGATCGCCCGATCCACAAATTCAACAAGAGTTAGCAACAACAGCAACATGAGTCTGTCCCTTATGAGCCAAACATGGATAGTCTCGCCTCATGTGATCACGTGATCCATATACCCAACATGTATTAAATATTGCCCTAGCTTGGGTACCCTGGCCCTGCGGTCCTCGCCCAGCACTACCTCTACCTCGTCTCGAGTTAGAGCGATACCTCTTATCACGATGCTACTTAAACTGACCACCACCGAAACTAGTCCACAACTCTTTTTCCCGAGCCAGAACCTCTTACTTATGATAATAAACCTAAGTTCTGCTCAATGTCCTTCGCCCGTATAACCAACACGTCAAAATTGGTGTAGTCAGAAGCCAACATATATGTATTAACATCTTATACCAGTCCGTAACAAAATCGATCACAGCGATGCCTCTCATCCGGTACCAGTTTATGAGTATACTGACTCAACCGAACAAACTGCACCTCATACTTGGCCACAAACATACTGCCCTGAACCAAGGCCATAAACTCACGCTTCTTCTCATCTAAGTTTCTAACTCCCAGATACTTCTTTTTAAAAGCAGTTCAAAAGAACTCACAGGTTACATCACTAGGTTCCATGCCCGCAGTCACGGTAGTCCACCAGCTATAAGCATCACCTTGCAACAGGGATACAACACATCCCAGCTTACGGGCATTATTACCCTTATTTGTTCCAAAATTCAATCGGTATTGGCCGCCAATCCCTCGGGTGCCTCAGGTTCCAACCTCTAAACTCAACACCTCCCAAACTACGTAGGCGTTCTAACGGAAACCCCATTTGCACAACAGCTGGTGCAGGCACTTGCACTCCAGCAACGACAGCTTGAAAAGCTCTGGTTATCGCATGAATCAAAGACGCCATATCACCCAACACTGGCCCAGCTGGCGCAGGTGGTACTTGTTCCACACCTTCAGGTGGATTCGCGCCAGACCTTAATTCTCTCCTCGGTCCCATCGTGCTAAAATATCTGAGGCATGATAATACACCAAAACAAAAACAATTAGGCCAGCTTCAAGCAAGGATCCAAGACTTCCATTCAAATCAAAACATTTTAGACTGTAGTAATAAGGCAATATGTCCCCAAAATATACCCCAACATGGCATATAACAACCAACATGCATTTAAGAATCACCGTGCATAGCAAACAATGGAAATCAACCAATAACATCATCCCAATTATCACAAACCTGGCCTGGTCTAGACGCAAGACCAAATCGAGCGAGCTATATTGGGTTTGTCAAAATAAACCTGAAAGATTTAACTCAAATTACGTCCATTTTTTCTTTTATCTTATCTAGATGCAACATTATAACCTATGGTGTGCATACTGGCAGTGGGTGGAATCGATATCCAATTATACGCAATTACAATTTAGGGACCAAATTGCAATTCTGGAAAATTATAGGGACTTAATCTATTTTGAAGTTACCAAACCTTAATTAGTCAGGTTTCATGCTCACTTACCAAATATTAGCTCTAAATGACCATCCAAACTCATTTAATTGCATGCATAACAATCAGAGATCAAAATAGAAGAATCCAAACCTTAAATATCAATAATAACAAACATAACGACTAGGAGTATAGATACGATCCCAAAGTGTACAAATATGCGAGGGCGTATCAATACGGTCCTTAGGAGTATCATTACGCGTGTTACAAACCATCTTCCCATAATTCGAGTAGCTTAAAACCGTATCGATATACCTCTACCCATACCGATACTTAGGCCAAAAATACATTTACACGTATCGATACACCTCTACCTATACCGATATGTTTGGACCTAAAATTTCCAATTTTGATGGTTTTTTATACAATGAGGGATCCAAAGATGCTTTATCAAACCCCAATCATGTACACAGCAATTCTAAATATCAAACCATGCTAAAACATCACAGAGACATGATCAAATCATGGTATCATACTTCAAACAGAAATCTAGAGGCATGTTTTCTAGAAAACAACCAACCACCATACGAAACACAAATCCAAAGAAATAACCAAACATATAAGGCCAATTACAACTCCAAAACAACATAGCAAACTTGCTCAAAACAGGGAGTTTGGCATAAACCCACTCAAAACACAATGAACCCATTGCCTTTATTACTACTAGTCTGGTTTGAAACCATACTTTCGAATAGCCAAAGTCCTTGGATTTTCTTTGCTTGCTCACTGCCTCCAACGTTTAATTCTCTATATTGATGGATAAAGAGTGCGTGAGAACATTGGGCTTAGTGAGGAGTGCTCAAACAACACACCATCAATGCATTTTTAAACCATTTTCCAAACCCACATTGAAATTACCATTTCAATTATCTTATAAAACATCATGCCTTGAAAACCATACACTTAAAACTTTCAAAAGCCATCATATTAAACCATATGAAATATGTATCATGGATCAACAGCAAATCCTATTTGCTAACCCTCAATTTAAGCTTTCTCATGCATAACAATCCATATGCAAAGCTTAAAGAGTAAACATGTATAAACCAACATCCATCAACATGATACATTAACAATTATATTGGCTTTCAAGTGATCATAAACCAAGTTCACTTTCTAAAATATTACATCAGATACATAGATTCAACATGTGTCTTCTCAACACTTTATGCCATCTCAACCGGAATTAGGTACACTCACAACCGTATACTATTATAGCTCATCTCATTTGTTAGATGCATAATCCACTAACGGGATTTTTCGGTACCATATAACCCTTCAACCGTTAGGGTACTCGTGGTAGAGTATTCAGTACACATAAACCCCTCAACACCCGAGGTAACTCTTTATAGTGCACTATCAATCCTATGGCCAGCCAACTATATTTGATAACATTTTAAACCCCATCACTTGCCAATATAATTCATTATTAACCATGTACCTCATTGTTTCTATAAGAAACAATCAAAACCATTTTCAATGCATTAAACCATGCATTAACAAGTATTCCACATACTTACATGGATTATTTTCCCAATGCATCCATCATCAATATATGATCAAAAATAGTATAAAACATACTTCAAAACATGCTTAAATAGTGGTACCATGTAATAAAAAACAACTGCATAAAAACAATTTCGCCAAAGCACGTGTAATATCTCATCCTATAGTATAGAAGTATGATTCATTATGGCAATAGCCTAATTTAATTAAAAGACTTCTTTAATTGAATGGTTAGGAGCTTTGGGACCAAATTGAATGAATGATCTAAGTAGGTGGTTAGTTATGAAATGACCGAAACATATAGTGTTCATAAAGCAAGGTTTGCATGTTAACATTTCAAGAATCTAAGGACATGTCCTATGTATATTTTCGGTCAATGAGAAACAAAGAAGAGTCACTTTCTTCTTCCTTGTGTAAACCGAATACTCTTAGAAAGAGAAAAAAGTGTGAGAAACTCTTGTGTTCTTGTGAATTAGGTTACGGTTGGATGAATTCTTTGAGCTTAGTACAATTGGCAATTTAAAGAGGGTAAGATACTCTTCCTTTTACTTTTGCATGTTCAATTGATTGAGATGATTTATGAATTTTGATAGAATTGGGTGAATACATGTATGATTTCTTCTAATTGAGAACCTTGTGATTTAGTTGATGGATTGAGTTAATAAAAAGATGACACATAGATAAATTGAGGTTATGAACTATTCAAACTATGTTAGATCATGTGGCTATTGTTCAAAATGCTAAGATTCTTTTTTTTTTCTCACATCATGAATCGGCCTTGGACTAAATTGAGCATATGCTCAAGTTGTTTAAATGAACTTGTAAAATGTCTTTGTTGAATTGAATGGTTGCACCTATGTTTTGAGTGTCTATGAACAAGGGTTGTTTGTAGTTATATAAATGTTTATAATTTAAACTGCTATTATGAAGCAATATATATGAAAATGCAGAATTGGTACATAAATTACTAGGAAACATGTAGTTAAATTAGTTTTTGGAATAAATGTATGTGTTTATAAGGCTGCCCTGTTTTGCATCAAGGAATAAAATATGGAGTGATTCGACTAAATCAAATGTATGCACTAAAAACAGAGTGTAAAATATGGTTATAAGGACCTAATGGGGCTGTTTCGAATATGAATGTTGGTACTTGTTTAATAAAAGATTATTTTATGTTATAATGATTTTAAAGGGAATGTTTTTAAGTATTTGAGCACTAAAGAAAAATTTGAACAAGATTACAATTGTAGGCAGTCTTGGAAGACTGTATCGGAATAGGAAAACGTGTATACAAATTGTTTGAACTGTTATAAGTGAATATAATGACTTTCGAGACTGTTTTGAGTCTTTAAAATTTGTTGAGGACTGTTTTTGGTGTATTTGAAGTAGTTAGGGATTGTTTTGTTGAGCAGAAAATGTATGTAATATGGCTGGCCTAGTTTAGTTAAATGGTTGAATAATTATGATTGAGTATGATCTTGGAATTTAATGCATTGTGAGATTGTTTTTGAACAAATGTTTGATGGTAATTTGTTTATGAATTTGAGAGTCAAAAATAGATTCTAATGATAGTGAATTTTGTTAATTAGACAAAGGAGAAATTGATCAAGTGAGGCTTATGGTAGATCAAATTGGAGAAAGGCAAAAAGGAATTATAATCCGAGATCAAAATTAGTTGGATTAACTTGTGAGTGTAGTTTAAAGCCTCGATACAGGCTAGTAACCCTCCCGAGCATTGTTTTTCTGATAATGGTTAATTAAAATGTTTGCAATATTTCGTGAATGAGCAAGCTTGGATACAAGGTAAGTATTTGTGGTTGTGAGCATGATCTTCGAAAGAATTCTATGTATGGTGAATTATGAAAGAAAAAGCATGATAAATTTAAAAGCCTTATATGAATGAAAAAAATACTTGATTGTGTAATGGAATATAAACCCTTGTTCATGCTACAATTGATATATGCAATTGTTAACTTGATAACAAATGAAGTTGTAAATGGAACTTGATGATAGAAATCTTAGCTATAAAGCCATTCAAACAATGGAATGAAACAATGAGATTCACTTGAGGTGTATGTGTACCCGAAATGAAAAAAGGGTTAAGAGATATTGAAATGTGTACCCGAAATGAAAAAAAGGGTTAAGAGTTATTGAAATGATACTGTGATGGGAGCTATGCTCACTTTGTTTTAATTTAGGGTATAATTGGCATGCCATAGAGTCCATAGAGCTCAGTGTTGGGGTGGACTACGGTTCGGGATAGTGGTCTCTATTTGGCGACAGTAGGAGGGATGTGTGTGTGTGTGGTCACTTGGCGACAGTAGGAGGGATTGACCGGTACTGCGAGTACCATTCTTTTATGGGATATAGTTGGTTGGGGACTCGTGTACCTAGACTGTAAATTCGATTCTCAAGGCTAAGTTGATCAACAAACAATAATGTCTAAGCTAAAACATGAATATATAAAGAATTTAGTAACTTGTTTATCAAGATATGTATGTATAACAAAAATTGGATGATTCCTACTTTGAGAATATGATTCAAATGAAAGATTATATGATGCTAAATTATGGAAAAGTAAATCTTGAATAAGATGAATTTTCATGGTTTGATGATATTATTCGTTTGGTTGCTATTGGAATAGATTAATTGATTGTGATAATTGATTGAATCGAATAATTTACCTTGTGTATCCTTGTCATGATTAAATTGATTCTTATGTATCCATGATTTTAGTGAAATGATTATTGATATGTGTATGTTTTAAGTTGAATTAAACCGCCTCACTAAATTTATGCTTATAAAGATTCTTCCACTACATTTCAGGTTATATTTTGAAAGTTGTTGACTTAAGGAGCTTAATTGGATCATAAGGTCATCTCAAAAGTATGTTTACTACTTTTGTACTAACTCTTAGGATGGTGGCACTTTGATTTTGTATAAGCATATGGTCCTATCTATTTTCGGCATGTATAACTTAAATTTTAGTTCTGATTGTAAATCTTTAAATATGGGTCTCGAATGGTTGGATGTTTGCAGATGTATGCTAGATATGCTTTAGGGCAAAGGTTGCTTAAGTATGGTTTAGATATAAGAATGGTTGCTATGTTTAAAATGTATGACCCTTGTTTGGTTATTGATCATGAGTGTAATAGGTTAAATATGCTTTAATGTATGAAGATGGTTAAATGATTAAGTGTAGTATGCCAAATGGATGTCTAAGTTCATGGCCTTATAACAAAATATGAAATAGAAAATGCTTACCTTAAATTGCTTGGTAACTTTTGGTAAAATTTCTTAGAAACTTGTTAATTTTGTGAACTTTAAATTGTGGGTATATTGTTAATTCTTAAGGTATATGGATCGAATAGTTACTTATGATACAAGATAAATTTTTTAATTCTTTCAAATACTAGATTAGGTGATAAGTTAAACCTAGTTTGTAATCAAATGATAATGGGAAGGTAAAAATAGTGTTTCTATCACATAGTTCAAATGTTTGGTTGTTTCGTAAATGGTGTTTGCATGATTCAAACAAAAATTTTCTGTCCTAAATAAATAATTGTGACTTGTTCGAATGCTAACTTGTGTTTCAAGTTAGTTGTTTGCTTGGTTGTTTTACCTTAGGCTCAGTTTACTTTTAAGGTGGAATAGGGTGTTTCAGCACGATCGAGTGAGAAATCTCATCATACTTACTTCCGAGTTTAAACCAGCATTTTAAGCTCAATTTAAACTCCCAAAATAACCTTTAAACCATTTCAAATCTGAAATCCACGTTCTCACTCACCGACATTGCAAAGCCTCATTCATATATGTGAATTACTCCTCCAAAGCTTCTGAAGCGACACTACGAGCTTGATGATCAACCTCCCCTGATTTTACCACACAAAAACAGAGGATTTAATGCATCAAAATGCATTCACAAACCCAACAACATCAAACCACAACAACCCTCTTTAAACTCTAGCCGAAACCTCTCCAAACAACTGAAAATCAACATCAAACATCTCCAAACTTAACCCAGCCAAAACTTAAAGGTTTAATCCATCAATTAACTTCAATTGACATCCAAAAACAACCTAACATCAACCTTATACCTCCAGCATACATTAAACCTTCACAACTCCTCAAAAACACATAACTAACAACCTAGAAAATTAGAGATTCATCTAACTTCGGGATTCCAATGTTAAATCCATCTTATTAATATTATAAAACATCAAAATCATAATTAAAATCACCTATAATGTTGACTTTCCCCCTTAATTGGATTGATTACTTGAGAAAACAAGATTAAAACAATAAGATTTTGATAGGAACCAATTAAGAACTCATTTGAAACCAAAATATTGATGAAATCAAGTAGTTACCTAAAGATTTTGAAGAAGAGAAGAGTATTTGGCTGAAGAGAATTTGAGAAAAAAAACTTTTAGAGAAAAAGTAGTTACGTAAAATTTACTTAGGAATTAATCTATTTATATTTTCTAAAACATTTTTTACAATAACCAATTAAGGAGAAAAATCTGATATTAGAATTTGGACAAATAGCTCTTTAAAGATTCTAAGTTTTGACCCTTTTACAAAGCAGTCACTAAAAACAGTTTTTATTCTTTACATTTTGTTCACTAGCCAAAATGTCCTATTTCTAAATTCCATTTTTCAAAATTGACTTTACCAAAAATATCTATATATTAAATAATAATTTTTAGATATTTTTCCTAAATATTTTTTCACTAAAAAATATTTAATACGCTTTTAATCCCGAATCCGACTCAAATCTCTAATCTTGGCCCATCAGTCCGTCTATTTAGAGTTTTCATTCTTTACATTTTGGTCACTAGCCAAAATGTCTTATTTCCAAATTCTATTTTTCAAAATTGACTTTACCAAAAATATCTATATATTAAATAATGATTTTTAGATTTTTTCTCAAATATTTTATCACTCAAAAATATTTAATCCGATTTTAATTTCAAATCTGACTCGAATATCTAATCTCGACCCATTAGACCGTCCTAAAAACCACTAAACCCAAAACTAAGACGTTACAAGCCTTTTTACTCTCAAATAGTTACAATTGAGTCTCGTTCGGCCTCTCCTTCTGCTGCTCCACTAGCAAAGTGGAATCCCCTTGCAAATGTCATAATCAAATTAAATTTTGATGCAGACTTTAATTCTCACTCCAAGTCATGTGTTTCAGGGGTAATTGCAAGGAACTCACAGAGATTAATAATGGCAGCTTGCACCCTTCATCACCATGATGTAGCAGATGCGTTCACAGCAAAAGCTCTTGCATGTGAGCAAGCAGTTACATGTGCCATTGATCTGGGCTTCCGATCAATTCCAGAGCAAAGAGATTGAAGGGTTCTTTCAACAAGCTTACCTTCTCCTTTGTTGGTCGGAAAGGCAATGAAGCGGCGCATGAATTGGCGAAAGTGGGATCTCTCTTCCCCCAGGCCATGTACTGGATAGAAAAAGCACCGTCCACGGTGGAACGGCAAGCACTCTGTGACCTTCCTCCCTGAGGCATCGCCTGTTTCAAGAGTGGTTTGTTTGGAGAATCGACATCTTCGACTCCAAACGCTCACCACATTTTCCTTTGCACACCAATTTCTGCTTCCATACTCGGCTACAGCGAGGAGCTCATCTGGTTTTCATTTCTATATGGAGCAAGGGTTTTGTTTTGTCTCTTTCGCTCTTTTGCCTCTTTTTTTTTCGGCCAGTGTCTGCTCTGGCCATTTTTTATTTCTATTTTTGTGTTTTTTTCCTTGCTTAATGAAATACCAGTTTTATCCTAAAAAATGTGTTATTCTGATTCTGTATTAGTGTTTTTATTTATCTGTCTGATTATTTTTTGGTTGGCCTTCGATTTTAAGAGCTTTGCCCTGATTAGTCGGGACCGACCCGCGTCGCACACTTAGTATTGGTGGGTGAGTCTCCCAACGGAGATTTTCTGCATATACAACACCTCGAACTTAAGACTTGCTTAAGCGATACCAAGCTGCTTACCATTTGGACCAACATCTGTTGGTATCTTTCTGATTATTTTAATAGTCTTAAAGTAATTACAAGTTAGTATTTGTTATATTTTATTTATTTATTTGATAAAAGAAGCACTTTGTAGAAAAAATTGCTCAAATTCAAATCTCTTAAGATGAATATTATCATTTTTCTCCTTGGAACTTCTCATAGATTTGTACCAATTCTTCTTTTATGCTATGATAAACTATTTTAATACTTACATAATAATTAAAATTTTCTTTATGTTAATTTTGATTTTCAAATGGGATAATGGCACCAATGCCCTTTGTACTTTACCAAATTGTCTAATGTTGTGCCTAAACTTTTTAAACGTTCAATGTGGCCCTGTGGTTTCCTTCTGTCTGTCGAATTGCCCCTCACGTTTAACATTGTTAATTGATGATGTGTCATTACATGTGGCATGCTCCTATACTACCACGTGAAATCTCCCGTCAAAAAATCAAAAAAAATTACTCCAAGGGAATCTAAGCAATTTGACCATTTTATTTTTTAAAATTAAAAAAATAAAATAGATATTTCCCATTCATCTTCTTCTCCCTCCCTTTTTTTTCCGACACAATATCATATCCCACCAAACATCGGTTTCTCTTTCATCGACAATCAGATTTTCAAAATCGACTCCATCTTAAAGGTGATTTTCTGTTTGTTCTATTGTAATCACTAATTTTGTTCGAGGTAAACCCGCTTTTTTTGTTTCACTTTAGTTAATGGGCTTGTGATGGGCTATTGATTAATTAGTAATTATCTATATATGTATGTGTGTATTAAAACCGAAAAAGAAAAAAAGGGAAAAAAGAAAAGCAAAAACAATACTATTAATATATGTGTATGCATTGCATGTTGTGTGCACATGTGATGTTTGTTTATATGTGTATATATATTGTACGTATGTATTTACTATTATCATTATCATGTGAGTGTAGGTAGGTATTGCATGTGTTAGGTATATGTATTAATGTTAGTGTGTTTGTTATTTTAGTATCATAAATGTATGTCTCATGTACATAGGTGTTATGTAATTAATATTAATATATTGTGTAAGCATGTATATTATATGTTTTATCATCATCATCATTATTATTACTATTATTATTATTACTATGCTAACAAATTTGAAAATATATAAATGTAAACAGATTAAATAAATAAAGCCCAAGTATTTTATTTTAGTCCATTACATGTCTAAAACCCATAAATAATAATATTACATTATAAGCCAATTTCTGGCCCAAGTATAATACAAACAAAAACCCCTAAGTCTGATAAATGGAAACCCTAATTTGTTTATCCTTTGCGCAGCCCAATCTGGACCGTTGGATCAAGGGCTACTGATCGAACGATCCAGATCAAATAAGAGATCCTTCAGCTCCCTGCGCACCACGTGTCGCCCATCCAACGTTGCCACGTCAACCTTGATGAAGCCATCTGGACCGTCCATCTCAAGAAGCATCTCAGTCAATAGATCAGATCTGATTCAAAGACCCAGATCGAGCCGGCCGTTCAAAGTTGGCGTGTGTAGTCCACGCTCCGGCCATTCACCTTCATCACACGCCCACGCGCAGGTGCCGTTTAGTCTCCCCGTTCACGTGGCGCCGCTGCCGTACGGCTACTGGCTCTCAACCACCAAGCAAACAAGAAAGCATAAAAAAGAAGGAAAAATCAGAACTATATCATCAATAGTGATAACAATTAAAGATTGCTTCGGATTTGAAACAATAGGCAATAGCATAGATTAAGGCAATGAGTGTCTAAGATTGATATAAGCATGTAATGCATCATTTATAACACAGCGGCAGTTAAAAAAAACATAAGCAATAAACACAAAAAGTAGCCTTTCGAGGTATATCTCCTACCTTTTTTCAGTTTATATATATGCATGTATATACATAAAAAATGATAGAAAAAATTAGGGTTTACCCATGTAGATTTTCCTCGCGTCGTCTCGGTTTCCTCTGACCGACGCTCCTCCGTTGATAAGCCGAGGCCTTTTCAAGGCTGGGAATGGTGAAACGGTGGAAGCACGCGGTGACGGAAGCCCTTTATTCGATTCGACTTTTGGGTTTCTTAACTAGGAAGGGGTCGATTTTGTTAGAATAGAGCTAGGATTTAGGCTTGGGTTGAAAACGAGAATTTTTGGGCCAATTTAAGTTCGCCGGCCGTCGCTCAACGGTAGGCCGGCCGATTTCTGGGATTTACGGCGGAGGAAGTCGCCGAAATCTGGGTTCATGTTGAACCCAAATGAACATGACGAACGTGTTCAGAGCGTTTTGAAAGGGGTTTTGTTATAACAAAAAATGGCCGAAAAGGGTTTAAAGTACGGATAAAGGGGTATATATAATGTTATAAAATTTTAAATGGTATAATCTCACTTTTAGTCCTTCCGCCCTAAAATAATTATGCCGGAAGGGCTTCCGCATGGTCCAATTGCACTTTCAGTCGCTCCGTGTGGGATAATTACCCTGAGGAGCCATTCCGCTTTTTTAAATTACCCCCGGGTCCTTCGTAGTTTTTAAAAATTTTCAATTACATCCATGTTATTTCTTTTATTTTGTCTTGGTATTTTATTTTCTCACAATTAGATCATTTTTTCAGTTTCGAATTATGTTATTTTACTCACTTTTTTATTTTTTTAGTTTAAATTTTGCATATTTATTTTTAATATTTGTGATTTAATTCTTTATGTTACTTTACTTATTTGTGATAATGATTTTTGGGATAAAATTAGTTCGAATGGAATGCATGTTTAATATGTACGTAGATTTAGCATAAATCGGAAATATGACGTATAATCTTATGTTTAACATGCATTTGTTAGTAAATTAAAAATTGGTAGAATGTTCTGAATAGCTCTCAACTCATAATTCGTTTTAGAATAAAAGTCGGAATTTGTAGAAAAATAAATAAATAAATAAAAATATAAATTTTTTTAATATATAACATATTTTGTATATATGGTAACTTTTTTTATATGTATATATATAAATATAAATGTATATATGTACATACAATAAATATTTTTTATATATAACAATTTTAAAGATTAAGATAGAATTTTGTAAAACATGATATATATAGTACCTATAATTTTGAAGGTAGAAAGCGTAATTTTGAAGAGCATACTAATATATTTTGGTACATAAAAATATATTTTTTTGAAGTGTATGATAATGTGAAAATGAAATATATATAAATATACATATGGTTTATGATATGGCTTAAAATATATAAAAGATTTTAGCAAAATGAATAATGTATAATAGTAGGTTTTTCTTATGTAACTTTAACACATAATTTGCTTTAATGTATACTTTTGAATAATAGGTTCTTTATATATATATATGTCATAACTTTAATTCATAATTTATTTTAATACATGTTTTTTTTAAACAATATTTTTTTATACTATATTATTTTAATATAATATATATTAAACCTTTTGGGCTTCCATTACTATATAACAATTTGGGCCTTGTTTTTAGATTAGTTTCAATAGTTTGGGCCTATGGTTTGGGCTTAGATCGTAGAACTTAGTTAGTTCCTTCTAGGCTTAGATTAGGAATAGTCAAATTAATTCGAACAAATCGTGTGCCCGACTTATAGGGGCGCGATCGTAGAATTAAATTAGTCTTAGTCCTTTTAAGACTTTAATTAGATTAGTGATCGGATTAATTTAGTGAATTTAAATTTATCTTTGACTTATTGGGGTAAATGTTAAATTCATTAAATTAATTGAGCATTTCTTAATTACGTTGAGGGAAAAGTCGATTTTAAACCTAACTTAGCACTAAATTGCAATTTAGCCCCCATAAATTAAGCTTCTTAATCCTTTTAGGGGTTAAATACATAATTGAGCTATATACATGTCAAATTGGGCCTTACTTTTTAAATGTTTACTTTTATGCCCTTAATTGTTACACTTTAATTGACATCCATATAATCTTTAATCTTAATTGCACATTTAATCAATCTAAGTTATAAAAGGGGAGGTATTTATTAATTCAAATATTTGTGTCGTAACAGTCCGAGCTGAAAGGATGTTGACCAAATATTCGGATTAATTATTGTCGTCCTGAGGTAAGTGGATTAAAAAAATTAATAAAATCATCACATCATACTTGGATCATGCATAAAGGTGACGTACGAGAGTCGAATCATAAATTAACACGAGGCTTATTCGATTTTGGTTTAATCTACGGTCTGACATATCGTCAACCTTACTAATTAAATATTTAATTAATTTGAATCCACCAATTCGATAAGGCCCGTGTAGTCAAGGTTAATTTTCATCTAGGAACTTCGAATTAAACTCAAGCTAAATTTCAATGACTTTCATTCTTTTAGGAGCAACAAATTTTTTGGTACCGATTTTCGGACGTGATGGGGGTGCTAATCCTTCCCTACACGTAACCAACTCCCGGACCCTTTCGTAACAAATCTCTAGTTTTATGGTGTCCGGCCTACCTTACCCAAGTGGCCAGTGGAGACTCCAAATTTTCATCGTTTTGGAAAATTTAAAGTTTTCAAAAGAAATCCCTCATTTTCCAAAGGATTTTCTTTAAACAATTCAGGGATAAGTAGTAGCCGACTTATTTTCTCAACAAATGCCCTTAACAAGGCAAAATTTATTTTTTCAAAAAGGAAAAGATAGGCCGCTACAGCTTGGCGACTCCACTAGGGACGTTTTTTTAATACAAAAGATAGTTAGGCCAAAGGAAAAATTGTTGCTCTTAAATAATAAAAATTATTGGGATTTTAATTGATTTTAACTAGGATGATTCTTCCTTGAAAATGTGATCAGGATTGTATGGGCTTTGATAATCGGTGGTCCTCGAATTAACTCTTCATTTAATTTCTAAGGAGTCACCGTAATCTTTTGCATCATGTCATTAAGCTCTATACCCGAGCTTCTTCCCTTAAGTGGGAGTGAAACGCCATATACCCACGTGAGTAGCCCTACGCGGGTCAGTAATTCACTTCCGGAATCCACGCCTTTTGAAACGTGAGCAGCCCTCCGCGTTATCAGGTCGTGCTTTCCCTCGAATCGAAACCAATTTGCAAGCTTGTAATGGGCCAGAATTGGGTTCTTGTTGCCTTGGTAGGCAATAAGATAGGTTCGGGTATCCTTAATTAGAACCAAACCCATGTGTGAGAATTTAAGAAGCCCGTCCCTATTAGAGCCATGCGGATAACCTTAGCGAACTAGAATTCATGTGGTTAAGTTTCTTTTCTTGTATAAACTGTTTGTGTTTATCTTTTCTTACTTTCGTGTTTTTATCTCATGACTAACTCTTTTCTTTCCCTTTTTTCACTGTTCTTTCGTTTTGTATATTATCGTCATATCATAAAGAGCACATTGAGTTGGAAATAGTTTGAAGTTAAAGGCTAGATTGATGGGAGACCTAGTTCGCAACAATTATGAAAAGAACTCCGACGTACAGATATGGTCCAAAGGGGAACAATTGCATGAGGGAGACAGTATTCCTGTCGGGTTTAGGTCAACATTGGCAGCAGAGATATTCATGAATGCAGAATACAATGATACTTCCGGGTTGAAGACTGTATGGAATAGTGGGGACTTAGAAACAAGGTGCATTTTCAGAAGGGAATATGGTGACATTGCATATTTGCTGGATGTTCTGATGGATCAGGCACTGCTACAATCCTTGGTAAGGTTCTGGAATCCTGCCTACAATTGTTTTACGATCGGTAATTTTGATTTGACTCCTACGATTGAAGAATATCAAGACCTTTTAAATTGTGAAAAGATCGACGAAACTCGGGTGTACTCGAAGCCTAGTAAGAACAAAGCCTTACGGGGCAAGCTCAAGAGATTCTCGAACATGTTGGAATCCTGGGTCGAGCATCAGGTCATTACCTGGAATGGTAAGGAGTATCTCAGAAGGGATGGGATTCTAGCCTTGGCTTCTGTACATCTGGTAGGCCGAGTTCAGCGGGATCTCTTTGCATTGTTAATTTATGGGTTAGTTCTCTTTCCCCCGGCGCGAGGGCTAATTGATCTGGCAGTCTTAGACCTGTTTGACCGTTTGAGTGGTGGAACCAACCCGGTGCCCGTGATTTTAGCTGAAACTTTTCGATCTCTGAGGTTTTGCTGGGAGCATGGTGGGGGTCGTTTTCATGGTTGCTCACAGCTTTTGACAGTATGGTTCTATAGTCACTTGTGGTCAAATGCTAATTTCTCGAAGCCTCTCTACCATGGCAGTTTCTCACCTTTAGAAGAGTTTCTGCGAAAGGAAGATTGGCCCACCAGAAGATCTGAGGATGTTTGGGTAGATGTTCTTAGCAACTTGAAGGAGGAAGATATAGTTTGGATGGCCTCGTGGCTTTCTGCAAGGAGTATCCTCTACAGGTGCAGAATACACTCTTGGGTGCCATTACTTGGACTTTGGGGGCACACTGCTTATGCTCCTCTCGTGGTTTTGAGACAGTATGGCTCGAAGCAGTTTGTTCCGGCTACCAAGGGCTTGAATGAGTTCAAAATGAATTATGAGAAGGAAAAAGGCTACAAGGCAGTGGTGTATGATGTTTCTGCGTCCCGAGTATGAGGCATGGAGATTTAGCCGCGTCAATGACAACATTCCCCAGTTGAACCCCTATAGAAAGAAGACAGTGGAAGAGAGGTTAGCCACACTTCCTACCGAAGCCGAATTAATGAGAAAACAACTTGAAGAGGAGCAGGAGAGGTATCTTAAACTCGAGGAAAAAGCACGCCAAGAGAAATTCGACTTTGAGTTGGAAAGATACAGTTTGAAGGAATGGTTAAAGGTCTGGAAAAGAGAAAGGATGAATTAGAGCTCGAGCTCAAGCTAGAAAAGGAAGAGATCCAAAAACTCAAGAGCCTAAGCAAAAGCAAAAGAGTTGTAGAAGGCGGATCAAGCGAAGGGATAGAGCTCTGATTCATAGAGGAGAAAGCGAGAGCCGAGAATTATAAAAGGATGTATTGCGAGAACAAGGATCAGGTACTCACTTTAACCCAAGAAATGAATAACTTGCACACTTCTCACTCTAAGCAGCTTGAGAAAGAACGCGCCAAAATGAAGCCTTGAAGGATCAGGTTAAGTGTCTGGAGAAGTCTCTCTTCAAGCACAAAGGTTCGACTAGCAAGTTAAAGGAAAGCAAGATGGGGAACCAAGCTTTAGAGTTTCGCATTAAAGAATTAGAAACCGAGGTTCAACAGCTCAATGATCATGTGGCATGCTTTAGGGGAGCGATTCAAGTACGCCCGATGCCGAGTTTGGAGCAACTACAGTTTGTTGCCTACACCATCTGGAGACAAGAACATGAGTTAGTGCAATGGATGGCTAGGATGCAGGGGGTCGCCCAGAAGATACAACTCTTGGCAGAAGACGCTACTAAACTTCATGATTGTGTCGACGATGACTCTGAAGAAGGAGAGATGATTGTTTGGATTTTAAGAGAGATCATCGACCTCGATACCACCCTGAAGTCATATCTTTAGTTGGCTTTCTTTAGTTATTGTACCAAGACTATGTTTCTATTAATGAAAGTCGTTTAACGATGATATTTGCCAGACTCAGTGTTGCTCATTGCATTCATGCATAATTCATTTATTTGCATTCTTTGTTTTATTAACACATAATTGACTAAAAAGTTTTCTGTTTCAGAAACAAAAAAGATTACATTTTGGTTCTTTAAAATTACCATCATTCTACATCCATATCATACCCGTTTACGAACAAAGCAAATGAAGGAAGGTTTCACAAAACTAGAGGCCGATTTACATAGTCAAATGGAACGAACCCAACACGAATTGAGGTAAACCATTCTCAAGTCCCAGCAAGACATGATGAGGGAGATATCGCAGCTGTTGCAAGCTCAACTGAGGCAAGAGTCAAGAGACAAGGGTACCATCGAGAGCCCTGCCCAAAACTCGAGGGATCGCTTTTATGCCCAAACTGTCCGGAATCCACTACTCATCGATCCATCATCAAATCCTACACAAGATGCATCTGCTTATGCAGCAGCTCAAACTCAACCAGGAGTGACCTTCAGGAATTTTGAGGTTATCGGAGGTGGCATCTCAGATTTTGATGAATTAGAAAAGCTAAACCAAATGAAAGTAGAGTTCACTAAGCAACTAGAAGACACTCGGAAGGACCTAGAAGAAAAGCTCTGAGTGAAGGAAGACGAGGATGACCCTTATGGGTTAAGTGTTAGAGAACTCAGCCTGGTCCAGATGTAAGATCCCATACAAGTTCAAGGCTCCAGACTTTGAAAAGTTTGATGGAAGTACATGTCCGTCCGCTCATATAGTGATGTTCTGCAAGAAGATGGTCGGTTTTACCAGCAACGAGAAACTCTTGATTCACTGTTTTCAAGACAGCTCAGTTGGGTCTGCTTTAAAGTGATATAACCAACTGATTAGGGCTCAGATCAAGTCTTGGAGAGATCTGGCGAAAGCTTTTACTAATCAGTATAAACATGTAACCGATATGGTTCCCAACCGACTATCATTACAAGGTATAGAACAGAAGCGCAATGAGACATTTCGTGAATATGCTCAAAGGTGGCGTGATGTTGCAGCCCAAGTCCAACCACCTCTTCATGAACATGAGATCTCCCATATGTTCGTAGACACACTAAAAGGGGCACTTTATGATCGGCTAATCAGTAACCCTATCTGTATATTTGCAGAGATGGTCATGACTGGTGAACGCATTGATGCAGCCATTAAGAGTAGAAAGATCGATGTAGGAGATCATTCACGGAAGCAGTTCAAGAAGAAGGATCATAAAGTGAACAACAACGCTTTTGAAAAGACCAAGAACTTCACCATTTCCCAGCCGCGGGCTCCAGCAGGGAATTCCTGAAACTTTAACAAGAGAGAAGACAAAGGAACTAAGAAGGAAAGAGATGATAGGTCTTTCACACCTTTTCCAATTACATATAAGGAACTCTACTCACAGCTATACAAGGCCAATCTGGTCCGACCGTACCACGTTACCCCTTATAATCCACCGTACCCGGCTTGGTATAACCCTAAGGAGCACTACGAGATCATGCTGATGTCTCGGGGCACTCAATCGAGAATTTTATAGCTTTCAAAAAGTTCATTCAAAATCTGATTCGAACGGGGGTACTACAGTTGGGGGAACCCAGTACGGCCAACAATTCGTTACCAAACCACGGGGGATAGGGTGTAAATGCCATTGAAGAGGAGTGTACCGAGAAAGCCAAAAAGAGCGTGTCCAAAATCCAGTCTCCTTTGAAGTGAGTCTTTTAACAGTTGTGTATGGCTCGTCTCATCAATCGGGGGATGGTGTTGGTCAAGGAAGGATGT
The DNA here is from genome assembly GCA_019671005.1 of Hibiscus mutabilis. Classification (NCBI taxonomy): domain Eukaryota; kingdom Viridiplantae; phylum Streptophyta; class Magnoliopsida; order Malvales; family Malvaceae; genus Hibiscus; species Hibiscus mutabilis. The sequence goes on from CM033715.1 coordinate 16,347,093, forward strand.
GGCCTGTACTGTGAGTACCATCAGTTAGATGATCGTGATATTCAGCATTGTGAAGAATTCCGTCATTTGCTTCAAACTATGATGGACAACAAAGAGATAGAGTTTTTCGATATGGGGAAATGAGTAAAATAGTTTGAAGTTTGTGCATCAGAGAGTCAAGAAACCAGATACAGTGCCAAGAGGCCACTTGTTCTCGGTCTCAGGACGAATGAGGCAAGTGAACCAAAAGTGGCTTCCAAGATCATAATTGCTACTCCAAAGTCTTTTCCTTTCAAAGACACCAAGATGGTTCCGTGGAATTACACCGCGAGCGTCACGATTTAGGGATCGTCTAATGCACAAGAGGAGAAGATGGCGATGGAAATAGAACTTGCTCAACCAAGTAGCAGAGAAGCAAATACGTGGGGCATCTAACAAGAAGTGGTCGATGCTAAATTCCAGAAAACTTAAGGGATCCAAAGGAGAAAGTCAAAGAAACTGGAGTAGGATCTGAAAGGTTGTTTGGAGAAGACCTACCGGCAAAGATTAAGGAACCAGTTACAGAAGTACAAGCATAAGAGTTTCTGAAATTTCTGAAGCACAATGGTTATAATGTTGTCGATAAACTTCGAAAACAACCAGCTCGCATTTCAGTGCTTGATCTGTTACTGAATTCGGAAAAGCATCGAGAGGCATTGTTGAAGGTTTTGAACGAGACCTTCGTTGCAAAAGGCATTTCTGTTGGGAGATTAGATCAAATTATAGGTCACATTACTGACATCAATCACATTACTTTCAGTGATGACGAGATTCTAGGGGAAGGCACGGGGTCCGTCAAAGCCTTGAACATCACTACCCACTGTAAAGGTTATGTGCTGCCGGGTGTGTTAATTAATAATGGCTCTGCATTAAATGCCATGCCATTGGCCATGCTACAACGGCTACCGATCGACAACTCGCATATGAAGCCATGTCATAATACGGTACGAGCTTTCGACGGGACTTAGAGAGATGTGGTCGGGAAAATAGAAGTACTCCTGCTCATTGGTCCAACTGAATATATGGTCAATTTCGTGGTTATAGATATCCGGCCATCTTAGAATTGCATGTTAGGAAGGCCTTGGATACACTCGGATGGCGTCGTTCCATCCTCGTTCTATCAAAAATTAAAGTTTGTCATCGATGGGAAATTAGTAACAGTAAATGCAGACATCATCGCTTCAGTGACTCTGGATACACCATACATCCCTACTGATGGAGAAGCGATGGAGTGCACCTTCAAAGCCTTGAAACTTATCAACGCTACTTTTTTTGCTGAAGGAAGCAAAGTTCCATGCCCTAAGCTATCAAATTGCACTAAGATGATGGTGTTCAAAACCCTGGGAAGAGGAGCAAGAAAGAACAAAAGTTTAGGGAGTAATCTACAAGAGCGTCTTCGTCCTGTTAGTGTGATTCACAAGGTGGACCACTTTGGGCTTGGCTATAAGCCTAACTTTCTGCAAAAGAGGCAAGAATGGAAAAGGAGACAAGAACAGATGAAAGCCAGGTTGAGGGGAGACGACATTCCTTGGGCTCCCATAACCTATTCAAACTTCAGAGGGATCTTCCTATCTGGGGGGATCCGAAATCCAGAGGAGGATGTTCAAGAAGCAAACCGGGAGAGTGAAAGGCGCATCTAAGAAGAGCTGACCAGTGAGGCCTTAGAAGAAATGAATGTAAACATGATCGGTGACGGGAATAAGCCTAACCGGTTTTTGGCCAGAATTCGCTCGTGTCTCCCAGGGGAAGAGCTCAACAACTGGACCTTCAGGGTCGTGCCAACACTCAATAGGAATCAATCAAAGTAATGCCTAGAACCACTCTGTTACTTTGGCCCGAACGTAAAGGACATATTTTGTAAAAAAGGGCAACTATGCCATATTCATCTGTTTTGAGTGAAATATACTACATCTACCTTTTCTTTCTCTCAAATGGCAAACATGGTATTCATTCCACTTCATTCATTGTTTATTTATTTACCTATTCATTTATTTATTAGTTAATGATTTATTTATATCATAAACTACACCATTCTACTTTTAAAATCGTGCAGGCCCCTTAATACAAACTGTATGAACAATGTAGAACCTAATCCCAAAGTAGACTTTGAATGACCCATGTACTTGGCAGAGGTAGAGGAAGAAAATAATGAGATTCCTGAAGAGCTGCTAAGAATGATGGCCGAGTAAGAAAAGCAAATCCTTCTGCACCAAGAGAAGCTAGAAATCCTAAATTTGGAAACTTACGAAGAAATGAAAGAAGTAAAAATCGGGGGCACCCTGTCACCAGAAATCAGACAATGGTTAGTGAAATTGTTTGTGGAATTTAGAGATGCATTCACATGGTCATACCAAGACATGCCAGGCTTAAACACGGACATTGTGACACACAAGCTTCCCATTAGGCTAGAATGCAAGCCCGTTCAGTAAAAGCTTCGAAGAATGAGAACAGACATGTTACTAAAAATCAGGGAAGAGGTTAAGAAATAGTTTGAGGCTGGGTTTCTGAAAGTCTCTAAGTACCCAGAATGGGTGGCCAATATCGTTCCAGTACCAAAGAAAGATGGGAAGGTACGCATGTGTGTGGATTATAGAGACCTTAATAAGGCGAGCCCCAAGGAAAACTTTCCTTTGCCCCATATTGACACTTTAGTGGACAATACCGCATGACATGTTTGGTTCGCGTTCATGGATGTCTTCTCAAGGTATAACCAGATTAAAATCCACCCTGAAGACATGGATAAAACCACTTTTGTAACCATGTGGGGCACGTTTTGTTATAAGTTGATGCCCTTCGGATTGAAAAATACCAGGGCAACTTACCAAAGAGCCATGGTAACCTTGTTTCATAACATGATGCATAAGGAAATCGAGGTGTACGTGGATGACATGATAGCCAAGTCTAAGACCGAGGAGGAGCACATCTAGAATTTGCAAAAACTTTTTTGAAGGTTAAGAAAGTATCAATTAAAGCTCAACCCGGCCAAGTGCACCTTCGCAGTCACATTAGGGAAACTTTTGGGCTTTGTGGTAAGTCATAGAGGCATCGAGATCGGCCCCGACAAGGTGAAAGCAATTCAAGATCTTCCACCACCACGAACACAAAAGGAGGTCTGAGGTTTTTTAGGAAGGTTGAACTACATCTCCCGATTCATATCTTAATTGACTAATAAATGTGACTCTGTCTTCAGACTGCTCTGAAAGAATAACCCGTGAGTCTGGGATGAAGATTTCCAAGAGGCATTAGAAAAGATCAAGAAGTATCTAACTGATCCCCCAATCCTAGTTGCACCAGTGTCGGACTAACCATTGATCCTATATCTGACAGTCTTTGAAAATTCTATGGGGTGTGTACTCAAACAACACGATGACTCGGGCAAGAAGGAAAGGGCCATATACTATTTGAGCAAGAAGTTCATAGATTGTGAAACCCAGTACCCGCCAATTAAGAAGTTATGTTGTGCCTTGGTATATGCCACTAAGCGGTTACGGCAATACATGTTGTATCATACCACATGTTTGATTTCACGGATGGATCTGCTGAAATTTCTAATGGAAGCCTCAACATTGACAGGGAAGATAGCCCATTGGCAAATGCTCTTGTCGGAGTTTGACATCGTCTACGTGAACCAGAAAACGGTAAAAGGAAGTGTCGTAGAAGATTTTCTAGCAAGTCGCGCCTCAAATGACTATGAACCGTTGGATTTCCATTTTCCAGATGAAGACTTGATCTGTAGCGTAATTGAAGGGAAATCTATTGCCGAGAAAAAGGGCTGGAGGCTCTATTTCGACGGGGCATCGAATGCCCTAGGCCATAGAATAGGGGCAATTTTAATTTCCCCTAAGGAGGACCACTACCCTTTTACTAGTAGACTGGATTTCTTCTGCACCAACAATATAGCTAAGTACGAAGCTTGTGTCATGGGACTCCGAGCAGCCATTAAGAAGAAAATCAAGGTGCTCCAAGTTTTCAGAGATTCTTCTTTGGTAGTCTACTAACTTCGAAAAGAATGAGAGACCAGGGAACTGTAGCTGATCAAATATTACGATTTGATTCAAGATTTGGTTAGAAATTTTGAAGAAGTCAGTTTCACTTACTTGCCAAGAGAGGACAACCAGATGGCCGACGCTCTGACCACTTTGGTCGTTGTATTTAAAGTAAATGGGACAACCGAGATGAAGCCTATTGAGATGCAAACTTTTGAGGTGCCAGCCCATTGCTATAGTTTGGAAGAGGAAAATGATGGCAATCCATGGTATTACGAGATCCTCCAATACATCAAATACCAAACTTACCCAAAAGACGCCAACGACAACGAAAAAAGAACTATCAGAATGTTGGCATCAGGGTACGTCTTGGATGAGGAGGTTTTGTATAAAAGAAGCAAAGATCAGATACTATTGAGGTACGTCAATGCCCAAGAGGCCGAAACTATTTTAGCAGAGGTCCATAGAGGTTTATGCGGAACCCACGCTAGCGGCTTCTCGATAGCTAGGAAAATCATGAGATACAGCTACTTCTGGTCAACAATGGAAGGAGATTGCGTCCATTATGCAAAGAAGTGCCATAAATGCCAAATTTACGTCGATAAAATACATTCCCCGCCAGTACCACTTCACGTCATGAACTCGCCTTGGCCTTTTGCTACTTAGGGAATAGACGCCATTGGGCAGATACACCCGAAAGCTTCCAATGGGTATCGCTTTATCTTAGTGGCCATCGATTACTTCACCAAATGGGTAGAAGCGGCCTCATATGCCAACATCACAAGAACAACAGTTTGCAAGTTCCTCAAGAAAGAAATTATATGTGCTATGGCTTACCCGAAAGAATTATCACCGACAATGCTTTCAACCTGAATAACAAAATGATGACTGAGGTGTGTGAATAGCTCAAAATTATACATCACAATTCTACTGTTTATCGCCCCAAGATGAATGGAGCAGTGGAGGCAGCAAATAAGAATATAAAGAAGATCATAGCAAAAACCACGGAAAATTACAAGGATTGGCATGAAAAGCTACTTTTTTCCCTGTTTGCTTATCGAACCTCTGTGAGGACCTCCACCGGGGCAACAACATGCTCTTTAATATACGGTACGGAGGCGGTATTACCCATTAAAGTGGAAATTCTGTCGCTCTAAATTTTGAACGAAGTAAAGTTAGACGAGGTTGAATGGATACAAGCCAGAATTGATCAATTGAACCTCATTGAAGAGAAAAGGTTGAAAGCCATCTGCTATGGCCAAATGTATCAGAAAATGATAATGCGAGCCTATAACAAGAAAGTTTGCCCTAGAGAGTTTCAAAAGGGGGATCTGGTGCTAAAAAATATCTTACTTAACCAAAAGGACTTTCGAGGGAAGTGGATGCCTAATTAGGAATGGCCTTATGTTGTAAAGAAGGCATTCTCCGGAGGAGCATTGATCCTAGCCGAGATGGACGAGAAAGAGTTAAGCAACCAAATAAACTCGGACTCGGTAAAAAAGTATTATGCCTGAAGAAAAAGAAGAAAAAAGGAAAAAAAAAGAAGAATGAGGGTTTAGGGCGAAAACCCTAAATTGGGCATCCTAAAACCAGGGAGTGATCTGAATTGAAAATCTGAATAGAACGGTTCAGATATGTGTGAATTTCGGCATACGACTGACAGACTTCATCAAAGGACAACGCTTTAATCCTTATGTAGTTAAAAGTCGTATCCCAAGATGGCAAGTAAAATGTCTACTATGGTCGATGGGTTTTCACTTTTCATACAGTCGACATTATTTGCCCATTTTCTTTTTCATGTTTGCCATGACTTTCAAAATTTTGTTAATGTTTCTTTAAGTATTAATAAAATATTATTTTTATTATCCGTCTCGTCACCATCTCGTAGATGAATTAGCATAGGTCACGAAAAGCAAAAGATTTCTTGGTATTATTATGAGTTAACCTATTGAGTGCATGTTGTTCTAGGGTAGAGGGGGAATCTGCCAAGGTTAAGGCAAAAAGATCATTGGGGTGAAATTGACAAGATCTGCCAAAGGAAGACAATAAGTACCTCACATATTTTTGAAATTAGAGGAGCTAAGGGCGAAAACCCAGAAGGGCACCCGAAAAGAAAAAAGAAAAAGAAGAAAAAAGAAAAGAAGAAAAAAGAAGAAAAAAGAAAAGAAAAAAAGAGAAAAAGAAATAAAAAAAGAAAAGAAAAAACTGAAGTGAAAACCCGTAAAGGGCACTTTGGAAGTACAAGTCTAAAAGTAAAAACCTGAAAATGCACTTTAGAACAAGGGAATTATAATGGGGCATAAAGGGTGAACCCAAATGACAAGTGGGGTACCGTCGTCACAAGAAAGAGAGGAAGAAAAAAAAGGAAAGTTGAAATCAAAAGACCAAGAAGAAGAAATGTTTGAGTGAATTATTGCTATCCATGCATTATATTTAGTTAAACATTCCTAGGTTAGGGGCATGCTAACTCATACCATCGCATCATTTTGTATCTTTTTACAGGATAAAAGGGGTGACCTCTTGAGAAGAGAAACAAACATCAGGATGAAAACTGGGAGAGAATTTCCAAGCAAAGGATTTTGAAAACATCACTTTCTGGTGAAAAAGGCTAGATGACAGTACCTTTTGAAAAGGGGAAGACGAGGTTAGCCTATCCGTTCAGGCTCACAAAGAGCGGAAGCCTTCATGGAACCCTTATTTGAAGAATTTCTATTTGTTCGTTGCCGCTTTGGAGGAACATGTCGTCTTTGTCGGGTTATGTATGCTGCCGTTTCGAAGGGACATCTTGGCGTCACTAAGATTACTTTCGACCGCTTCAGGAAAACAAAGTCATTTAGATTCGTTCGCTACCGCTTCGGAAAAATGGGCCATTCAAAAGATATTTGGACTTATTCACTGCCGTTTCAGAGGAATGAGTCATTCAGTAACTGATTCTCCAATGCCGATCGGGAAAGACATGCCAGCACTACCCACTTGTTTTCTGTCGTTTCGGGGATGCAAGTCATCTCAATTTGCTCATTGCCATTTCGGAAGAGCAAATAATCCGACAGGAAAGTAGGACAAAATTAGTGCTTATGGTCTTTGCTTTATTCTTGCTTCACAAGTATAAGCAAAGAGGGGCAGCTGTAATAACTAATTTTGTCTGGGGTAAACCCGTTTTTTTGTTTCACTTTAGTTAATGGGCTTGTGATTAATTAGTAATTATCTATATCTATATGTGTATATTAAAACCGAAAAAAAAGGAAAAAAAGAAAAGCAAAAACACTACTATTAATATATGTGTATGCATTATGTCACGCCTGAGAAGAGACGGGGTCATTAATCCCACATCGAAAAGGAAAAGGGAGGTCTAGGGATATAAATACGGTGGCGCTGCACATCCTATCAGACATGTCTTTTGGGAAGAGGGTAATGGCCCCGTGACAAGTGGTATCAGAGCGACCCTTTGACTGCCCGATTTCACGCCGAGCGCCCATGAGTGGGGTAGGCAGGGTGGACAACTGTGACAAGGTGGCCCATAACGAGAACGGAAGCTCGTGACGAGGGCGTCACGAGGTTGAGTGGGGGAGAATGTCACGCCTGAGAAGAGGCGGGGTCATTAATCCCACATCGGAAAGGAAAATGGAGGTCTTGGGATATAAATACGGTGGCGCTGCACATCCTATCAGACATGTCTTTTGGGAAGAGGGTAATGGCCCCGTGACAATTGCATGTTGTGTGCATATGTGATGTTTGTTTATGTGTATTTACTATTATCATTATCATGTGAGTGTAGGTAGGTATTGCATGTGTTAGGTATATGTATTAATGTTAGTGTGTTTGTTATTTTAGTATCATAAATGTATGTCTCATTTACATAGGTGTTATGTAATTAATATTGATATATTGTGTAAGCATGTATATTATATGTTTTATTATCATTATTATTATTATTATTATTATTATTATCATTATCATCATCATCATCATCATTATTATTATTATTATTATCATTATTATTATTACTATTATTATTATTATGCTAACAGATCTGAAAATATAAATGTAAACAGATTAAATAAAGCCCAAGTGTTTTATTTCAGTCCATTACATTTCTAAAACCCATAAATAATAATATTACATTATAAGCCCATTTCTGGCCCAAGTATAATAAAAACAAAAACCCCTAAGTCTGATAAATAGAAACCCTAATTTGTTTATCCTTTGCGCAGCCCAATCTAGACCGTTGGATCAAGGGCTGCTGATCGAACGGTCCAGATCAAATAAGAAATCCTTCAGCTCCCCGCGCGCCACGTGTCGCCCATCCAATGTTGCCACGTCAACCTTGATGAAGCCATCTGGACTGTCCATCTCAAGAAGCATCTCAGCCGTTGGATCAGATCTGATCCAACGGCCCAGTTCGAGCTGGCCGTTTGAAGTTGGCCCGTGTAGTCCACACTCCGGCCATTCACCTTCATCACGCGCCCACGTGCAGGTGTCGTTTAGTCTCCCCATCCACGTAGCGCCGCTGCAATACGGCTACCGGCTCTCAACCACCGAGCAAACAAGAAAGCATAAAAAAGAAGGAAAAATCAGAACTATATCATCAATAGTGATAACAATTAAAGATTGCTTCGGATTTGAAACAATAGGCAATAACATATATTAGGGCAATGAGTGTCTGAGATTGATATAAGCATGTAACGCATCATTTGTAACACAACGGCAGTTCAAAAAAAAACATAAGCAATAAACACAAAAAGCAACATTTCGAGGTATATCTCATTTCTTTTTTCAGTTTATCTATATGGATGTATATACATAAAAAATGATAGAAAAAATTAGGGTTTACCCATGTAGATTTTCCTCACGTCGTCTCGGTTTCCTCTGACCGATGCTCCTTTGTTGATAAGCTGGGGCCTCTTCAAGGCTGGGAATGGTGAAACGGTGGAAGCACGCGGCGGCGGAAGCCCTTTATTTGATTCGGCTTTTGGGTTTCTTAACTAGGAAGGGGTCGATTTTGTTTGAATAGAGTTAGGATTTAGGCTTGGGTTGAAACGGAAATTTTTGGGCCGATTTAAGTTCGCCGGCCGCCGCTCGGCGTTGACCGACACGGCGGTAGGCCGGCCGTTTTATGGGATTTACGGCGGAGGAAGTCGCCAGAATCTGGGTTCATGTTAAACCCAGATGAACACGATGAATGTGTTCAGAGCGTTTTGAAGGTGTTTTGTTATAACAAAAAAATGGTTAAAAAGGGTTTAAGGTTCGGATAAATGGGGTATATATAATGTTATAAAATTTTAAATGGTATAATCTCACTTTTAGTCCTTCCGCCCTAAAATAATTATGCTGGAAAGGGCTTCCGCATGGTCCAATTGCACTTTCAGTCCCTCCGTGTGGGATAATTACCTTGGGGAGCCATTCCGCTTTTTTAAATTACCCCCGGGTCCTTTGTAGTTTTTAAAAAAATTTAATTACATCCCTGTTATTTCTTTTATTTTTGTCTTGGTATTTTATTTTCTCACAATTAGATCCTTTTTCCAGTTTCGAATTATGTTATTTTACTCACTTATTTTTATTTTTTTAATTTAAATTTTGCATATTTATTTTTAATATTTGTGATTTAATTTTTTATGTTACTTTACTCATTTGTGATAATGATTTTTGGTATAAAATTAGTTCGAATGGAATGCATGTTTAATATGTACTTAGATTTAGCATAAATCGGAAATATGACATATAATCTTATGTTTAACATGCATTTGTTAGTAAATTAAAAACTGGTAGAATGTTATGAATAGCTCTCAACTCATAATTCGTTTTAATATAAAAGTCGGAATTTGTAGGAAAATAAATAAATAAATAAAAATATAAAATTTTTAATATATAATATATTTTGTATATATGGTAAATTTTTCGATATGTATATATATAAATATAAAATATATATATGTACATACAATAAATACTTTCGATATATAACAATTTTAAAGAATAAGATAGAATTTTGTAAAACATGATATATATAGTACCTATAATTTTGAAGGTAGAAAGCGTAATTTTGAAGAGCATACTAATATATTTTGGTACATAAAAAATATATTTTTTTGAAGTGTATGATAATGTGAAAATGAAATATATATACATATACATATGGTTTATGATATGGCTTAAAATATATAAAAGATTTTAGCAAAATGAATAATGTATAATAGTAGGTTTTTCTTATGTAACTTTAACACATAATTTGCTATAATGTATACTTTTGAATAATAGGTTCTTTATATATATATGTCATAACTTTAATTCATAATTTATTTCAATACATGTTTTTTAAACAATATTTTTTATACTATATTATTTTAATATAATGTATCTTAAACCTTTTGGGCTTCCATTACTATATAACAATTTGGGCCTTGTTTTTAGATTAGTTTCAATAGCTTGGGCTTATGGTTTGGGCTTAGATTGTAGAATTTAGTTAGTTATTTTTAGGCTTAGATTAGGAATAGTCAAATTAATTCGAACAAATCGTGTGCCCGACTTATAGGGGCGCGATCGTAGAATTAAATTAGTCTTAGTCCTTTTAAGACTTTAATTAGATTAGTGATCGGATTAATTTAGTGAATTTAAATTTATCTTTGACTTATTGGGGTAAATGTTAAATTCATTAAATTAATTGAGCATTTCTTAATTACCTTGAGGGAAAAGTCAGTTTTAAACCTAATTTAGCACTAAATTGCAATTTAGCCCCCATAATTGGGGTTAAATACATAATTGAGCTATATACATGTCAAATTGGGCCTTCCTTTTTAAATGTTTACTTTTATGCCCTTAATTGTTACACTTGAATTGATATTCATATAATATTTAATCTTAATTGCACATTTAATCAATCTAAGTTATAAAAGGGAGGTATTTATTAATTCAAATATTTGTATCGTAACAGTCCAAGCTTAAAGGATATTGACCAAATATTCGGATTAATTCTTGCCGTCCTGAGGTAAATGGATTAAAAAAATTAATAAAATCATCACATCATACTTAAATGTTTGCATCATGCATAAAAGGTGACGTACGGGGTCGAATCATAAATTAACACGACAGTCGGGCTTATTCGATGTCGGTTTAATCTACGATCCGACATATCATCAACCTTACTAATTAAATGTTTAATTAATTTGAATCCACCAATTCGATAAGGCCCGTGTAGTCAAGGTTAATTTTCATCTAGGAACTTCGAATTAAACTCAAGCTAAATTTCAATGACTTTCATTCTTTTAGGAGCAACAAATTTTCTGGTACCGATTTCCGGGTGTGATGGGGGTGCTAATCCTTCCCCACACGTAATCAACTCCCGTACCTTTCATAACGAATCTCTGATTTTATGGTGTCCGGCCTACCTCACCCAAGTGGCCGGTGGCGACTCCAAATTTTCATCGTTTTGGAAATTTTAAAGTTTTCAAAAGAGACCCCTCATTTTCCAAAGGATTTTCATTAAACAATTCAAGGAATAATTAGTAGCCGACTTATTTTCTCAATAAATGCTCTTAATACGGTAAAATTTCTTTTTTCAAAAAGGAAAAGATAGGTTGCTACATCTTTCTCTACTGCAGTTTTTATTTTTGATAGTTGTGTTTCTAAAGCTACGTATTTACTATGCATTTATGTTTGTTTTCCTCACACGGGTTTCGAGAGAAAGAAATTATTTAAATTTCATGATTTTGTTGAAGGGTGATGGATTCTACTGGAAAATGTAAAAAAGAAAATGAAAAAGTTAATTTGGGTTACGACTAAAAAAACAATATCAAATTCTTAGGTTTTTTCCCCTTTAATTTTCGCTAACGATGTTTCATATATTTTTTTCTCAAACTTCTATTTGATATATGTGTTCAACTCTTGCCTATGAGTTGGAAGACGACGAGGAATGAAAGCTCATTGAAAGAGCGATTTCAATGACTGCGACCTCGAAAGAAGGATGAAGAAGACTATTTTACTTCATTTTTTAATCAAATTATTCATTTTGAAACTGCATAATGGTTTTCTAAATTATGGTTTTTGTTGTATGCTTACTTTCAACCCATCTCTTTTTCTTCTTCTTCTTCTTCAATACTTCGATGAACATCGATCTTTTAAACAATTAATTTTATCACCTCTCCATCTGTTTTATCTCTCAATTATAACAAAGAATTCCAGTTTGTTCTTTTTTTTTTGGATAGGTATATTAGTAATATATTTTAAATTTTAGTTAAAATAAAGATAATTTATTAATCTATCCTTTCCCTTGCTCTGAAATTAAAGAGAGACTGAAATAAGAGGGGAAAAAAGGAGGGAGGGAGAAGAAGATGAACAGGGAAGATCCATTTTCTTTTAATTTTAAAAATAATATGGTCAAGTTGCTTAGATGCCCTTGGAGTAAGATTTTCTTAACTTTTTTTTTGACCGGAGATTCCAAGTGGCAGTATAGGAGTGTGCCACGCGTATGGCACGTCATCAATTAACGGTGTTAGCTGTGGAGGGCATTTCGATAGGCAGAAGGAAACTACAGGGGTACATTGAACGTTTAAAAAGTTTAAGCACCACATTAGACAATTTGATAAAGTACAGGGGCGTTGGTGCCATTATCCCTTTTCAAATTAATCCCGTTTAAATGTTAAAATTGAAGAATACAAACTAAATTTCTAACTTACACGTAATATATAGACTAATAATAAAATTTAACTTAACTAACTTTTTTTAGTATTCTAATTAAATTACAATATAATATTTAAGTCTAATTTTAAATTCGGATAAACTAATGTACATTTGTAAACTATGCTACTCAAATCTAAACTACCTAAGAGGAACAACATAATTCATCAAATTCGAATATAAAAAATAAACCCGTTATTGAAGCATACTACATGATAATAGAATATGAACATGGTTTTATCTACAATTCTACATTTATGTAAATATTTTAGTTTTGTTTGAAATTTGGAAGACACGGTTTTACTTTAATATGGGCCTGGTCTTGATTTGGTATACTTAAGTCTAAGATGAGATCCAATACAAATTAGGTTAGGTCGAGAGCAAGCTCCAAATGAACACAAAATAGAAAAGAAATAATGGGGGTCAGACCCATGGGCGTAGACAATAGGATCCGATCCGAGTTACACACCCTATAAATCATACGGGTAATCTTTCTGTTGCTTCTCTTAAACCCTAAATTTTATTATCCCTAACAAAAACCCTAGCCTTTTCCCTCTTTGCTAGCCGTCTCTCTCAATCAAAATGGTACTTCTTCTCTCCATTTATTCGTCTGATGTTAATTCTCTGCATTTATATTACAGTTGAATCTGTTTATTTTTGTTTGGCAGACGGGAGAAGCAGTGAATCCTAAAGCATACCCGTTAGCCGATGCTCAATTAACGACCACCATTCTGGATCTTGTTCAACAAGCTGCTAACTACAAGCAGCTCAAAAAGGGAGCTAATGAAGGTTTGGAACAGTACCCACTTTTCATTTTTTTTTTTGTAATTTTTGTAATTTCGGATATGGGTCTTGTTCATATTGATGGAATTCAGCTACGAAGACCTTGAACCGAGGTATCTCGGAGTTCGTTGTCATGGCTGCCGATACTGAGCCCCTGGAGATTCTGTTGCATCTCCCTTTGCTTGCTGAAGATAAGGTAAATTTAGTTTCTGGAATTTCTCCCTGATGTTGTCGTTGGTTTTATTTGTATTTTCTCGTGCATGAACGGAAGTTTGTAATTTGTTGTGTCACATAAGAAAATAAAGAAGGTAGCTAAAGGTTTGTACTCTAAGCTTGTATTTTGCATAAAAATATAAGTAAACAGGATTCTGAGCATTTTTTTGGCACTATCCAGTTATTCCATTTTAAGTGCCTAAATTTTTTTGCTCCTTTTTAAGTACCCAACTATCATTTTTTTTTCAAAATAGGTGCCTCGGTTGAACTTAAAATGGAACAATATAGTAGTTTGGGCACCTATAAACCTAAAAAAAAGTTTAGGCATCTAAAAGCGAAAAACGTGATAGTTTTCGCACTTTGATGATGTATCCTCACTCTCTATCTTGATATCTATTCAACACGAGTGTTGGATGAGGATCTTTAAAAAAATGTTAGAACAACATATGCTATTACATAAGATTCTGGCACTTTCTGTCATATAACACCTTGATTTTTCATGGCTCAATGTAAAGTTTATCATGGAAACAAAATTCAACTACCACCCCTTAGTATCTTTCCATGGAGCCAAAATTTTCTATTTTCCATGGTTTTTGAAAGATTACAATGATTAGAATTTGTAACACAATAACAATCTACGTGTTCAAACTTTTGCAGAATGTTCCATACGTGTTTGTTCCTTCAAAGCAAGCGCTTGGGCGAGCATGTGGTGTGACAAGACCTGTAATCGCCTGCTCCGTCACAACAAATGAAGGAAGCCAATTGAAATCGCAAATACAACAGCTCAAGGTATACTATACTCTCTGAAAGAATATGTTACATGAAAGAATATGTTACATTGCACGACTCAGATTTTCTTTTGTGTTTGCTTATGCTGTTCATTTGTGAAATGCAGGATGCCATTGAGAAGCTCCTGATCTAAACATATTATGTAACTCGTATTCGGTGTGATGGGCCTCTTGGAATGTGGTGGTCGCTCCTTTAGAGGCTTTGACTGATGAAGTCGTGCCACTATCGAGCCGGTCTTAGTGTTTGACCTTAAAAAGATGTCATTGTTGTGTCCTATTATATTTCTTATGAACCGAGAAAAAAAAGGGGGTAATCTTGAATTTGATGCTTAGCTCAACTTGGTATGAATCATGTTATGAATTAATGTTTATCTGGACTTGTTGAATATGTTAAATTTGTGTTGTCACAGTTTCTTATTAAGTGATCGAATTAGTTTTGGATTTTAGATTTAATTTGATCAGATGGACTAAATTGGTAGTTTCAACTAAATCATTGAAAATTGGAGCGTTTTTAGTGTGGAGTAAAAGTATATACTCGGTCCATGAGTAAATATTGAACTTGAATTTAAGGGATCAAAGCTCTAATCAAATTTTGAGATCAACTTGGAAATGCTTTCTTTACTTTTTTTTGTAGTATTACTAATCATTCATCTTCCCAACAAGTCAACTATTTCGTTGATCTCCAGCGTCTACGTGATTTCGCTGCATCTATCATATTGATTGTCCTCAAAGTCTAATAACATTTAAAATTTCTAGTCAGTTAAATTTACGAGTTGTATTTTATGAATCAAATATTATTTAAACTTTTTTAGTCAATTTTTTGAATTTTTATACAAATTTAATTATGATTATATATAATATTATAATACATATTGATTTTAATTTAAATAATTTTATGTATTTATGTACAATATACACATATATCGATAATTTCAGCTGCTGATGCATGGCATTCCCATGCTTCTTCAGACTCTTAACCTAGGTTTCATTAGATATTACCATGAAAGATAATTTCACAAAACTGATCTAAAATAATTGACATTTTTTATATGAAAAACTCAATTTTAATATTTATTTAGAAAATAACTCTCTCAGCTTTATTTAAAAAAATGACCCTCAAATCGGTCACGTAAGAAGACCTCGTGTTCCACAAAACGCGAGTATTGAACTCGTTCTTTGCAAGACGTGAGGTCCGTCCTACGTGGAAGGACTTTTCAGATAACCTAATTTAAAATTAGGGATAAAGACCTCACGTTCTGCACATAGCGAGGTCCTCGAGAAATCGAAGGGGCAGATAAATTTATCACAAGATTTATTACAGGGAACTCACTTTCTGCAGAAAGCGAGGTCCGTGCAATCCTAGCCGAAATACAAGGGTTTATAGGCATGTTCGAGGTGTTATTGCGGGTTATTAATCAAAAAAATTTCGTAATTGTTAAGCTTAGAGGCGTAGGGCTGAAACTTGTCTTTCATTTCAGACTGATATTGGCACGTACGAGACATTGTAAACGATGTAAAAATCGCGTTGAAAATGGTTCCAAAGCTTGGTTTTGTGCATGAATAACAAGCTAAAATGGCTTCATAGGCATGTCCGAACTATTTTTCTGGGTTATTAATCGAAAAATTTTCGTAATTTTTAAGCTTAGAGGCGTAGTTTTGGAACTTATCTTTCATTTGAGACTAATATTGGCACATAGGAGTCATTGTAAATGGTCTAAAAATTGCATTGAAAATGGTTCCAAACCTTAGTTTTGTACATAAATAACAAGCTAAATTGACTTCATAGGCATGTTCGATGGGTTTATCCTGGAAGTTATTTGCAAAATTTGTGTAATCTTTAAGCTTGGAGGCGTAGTATTGTAACTTGTGTTAAATTTCCTATCGTGTGATACTTTTCATTAATCTGATTTCAATTTATTGTTTCATATTTCAATGACTTAAAAGAAAGAGAAACGCGTCGAAACATAAGTTCACATGTCAACACATTTATAAAATTATTACGTTTTAAGCTAATACATAAAAAAGACAATAAATTATGGAGTCGGGCTAGGATGATCTGGACTCAGCTTCTCACAAAGCATGAATGGGGTCCGTTGTATTTCGTTATTGTCCAGAGGTTGTCCAACCTCTTCAATCGTGATAAACGAATTTTCCAGATATGACAAATGCCGAATTGTCAAATAAATAAATTCATATTCTCAATTAAATAATGAAAGTAATATAGAGAGGTAGGGTCAATTCGCAGGACTTGGAAAATTGACAACTTTACTTCCTGGTTTGAGTAATCTGCAAAAATAAAAAGGGGTTTTAGAATAAGGGTAAAACTTTGATACACAGGCTGTGTAAAATTAATTTTACACAAGCATGTGTATTTACACTATAAAAACATAAATCCTAAATTTCTATCCTTACCTAAAAAACTAAACCCTAAACCTTTAATTCTAAATTCTAAACACTAACCTTGAATTCTAAATTATACAACCTAAACCTCTAAACTTTAAACTCTAACGCCTAAAACTAAAAGGCACGTGTAAACTTTTAGTTTACACGGCCTGTGTATCAAACTTTTTCCCTTAGAATAAATGATTAAGTAAAAATAAGCGAAAAATAGTAATTGTAAATGGAGTATTCAATAATGATGGTTTTAGCCTGTGGCTTTGCTAGCCCCAATTTCGATCAATCATCGAAATAGATTTCCCCTCCTTGATAGTACGCTGGTTACAGTCTGTAAGGCCCAACCCTTACAGCTAACTCTTTTCTTTGGTTAACCGAGATTTTTCAAGTCTATCTCCGAAATTTGATCCTCGTTGGTCTAACCACGTCTATTGCCGTTAACACCAAGTCACTTTGACTACTGGAAGAGCCCAACTAGAGTTATGGTGTCTCACAGAGAATCAAACTCGATCTTAATTCCACTTAGCGGACCGTTGCTAAGTTTGTTTGCAGGAAGCCAAATTATGACCAACCGATCTGTCTCCCAAAAAGCAAGTCAAAACACCTTTCAAATCAACATTGACTTTTTGAGTTGAAGATGTAGTAACTTTAAAGGAATGACCGATTGTCAATCCTAGTTTTTAGAGAATCGAAGAATACTTCTTGAAGTTGGTAAGTGCAACTCAATCTCACGATTAGAATTGAATCACTACAGAACTTTAGGCTAAGTGAGAATTTAGCTAAGCATGGATTGGATCATGCTTAGCATTTAATATGGAAAATAAATAAAGAAATAAGTAAAAGATAAAAAGAAAACTAACCTGCTATAGTATTAACCAAGGGAAATACAAATTCCAATCTGAGTTCTTAAGGTTGAACCTAAAGAGTATTTATATTCGAGAATCATAACAAGGAATAATAACTAAAAAACTTAATAAAAGATAAAGATAAAGCTAAAATATTCAAACTAGAAATCTAAAATTAAATCTAAAGGTTTATCACAAAAGACATATAATAAATTTGAATCATGTGGCTCCGGTTGAATTCTACTTTATCTTCTGGATAACCTCAATTATCTTCCATGCACTTATCTTCACTATAATTCCGAATTTGACTTCAAGATAATGTTGATCTGCCTTCTAGAAGTTACTGATTGTACCCCGAATTCTGCTGCATCAGACTCAGACTACATCGTGCCTCAAGTCGTGCCCACGACTCCTGCCATGAGACCTAGTGAAAATCCAAATTCTGCCTTCAATTGTTAATTTTGGGTTGACATAATCTAATAAACTCCTACCAAAATAAAACCCAAAAGAAACAATTTAAGAGTATATATATATATATATATATATAGAGAATAAAACACATCAAAAATATGAAATATTTTACACTTATCAAATTCCCCTTCACTTATTCAATGCTTGTCCTCAAGCATATTTTAATTGTTACTTCCGTCACTTAGTCAAAACTTACTCAAAAGTTTCACTAAAATTCTAAAATCATGCTTGGATCATAAAGAGTTAAACAAGATAATCAAGTAAGGGCAACAAAAGTGAATCAACAAAAGCAATTAACCAAATGTAACTATGCAGAATTTTTATTCGTTCGCTTTTGGGGCGAGACATCATCGAACCAAGACTAGCCTTCTTTGTGGTGGATGATTGGCGGAGTGTGAGTTTTATTCTTCCTCATCTTTTTCCTCTCACTTTTCTTTCATTTTTTCATTCTTTTCTTCCATTGTCTTCAATTTTCATTCATTTTCACTCTTTTTTCTTTAGTTTTTTAAACTTCGTAACCTCGGCTCGTCACTCGAATCTTTATACTGGAAACAAGATTACAACCCAAGCACCTCGCCCCGGCCTCCAATCCGGTCACATACCTCGATCTACCACTCACAATCGCCTCACCATGAAGTATCACACCTGATGACAATGTCAAACAATATTAGCGATATAAACCAAACTCATATTTAAGCAAAAATAAAAATTGTACCACTAAGTTAAAAGCATCCATCAAGTTCACTAAAGTTCCCAAACAAGTTTATACATGTGTAACTCAATTAATTCAAGCATGGTATTAAGGAATTAAAGCGAAACTCCTAAGTCGATCTAGACAAGTGACAATTGTAATCATCAAAAGAAGCTCTTAAAAAAGCATGAATAAGCGAGGAAAAATTCGATATCCATCCCCTCACTTAAGAAGTATTGTCCCAATACGAAAACAAAGTAAAAGTAAAAAAGAGGAAAGGGCAAAATACTCCCCATGTTTATCGCCACGCACGAGGCCGACGAGAGTTTTTCTGCCGAATGAGAGAAAAGATCACCTCTATATTGGATTTAATGGTGTCTCAACGTGACTCAAGGCGGGACATGCGAATCGGGATGTCGGGCTGACGTTTCGCCGATGTGGGTGGATGAGTGTCGCACTTTTGAAAAACTCGATCTTTTTGGTCAGTCCAATTATCTGGAGGAACAAAGTGAAAAGAAGTAGGAGTTTCATCAAGCAACCCCATATAATCCAAGCAATATTCATCTAAAGCATCTATAGAAAAAATGTAAGTAAGACAGAAAAATCAATAGTGGATGCAAATAAATTGACAGCAAGATGAGTAATGTAAGGACCCAAAATAAAGGGGTGATGGCCGTTAATAACGGCTTCAAAGGCCCTAGCAAACCAAAACTACAAATTTACCTTAATCCCTGTCATCATACACCATAAGAACAACTCAATTTTACTCAAGGAAGAAGAAGAATCGTTTCTTCTTTAGTAGTTAAAGGCCAGAAAACGATGAATGTAGCGCAAAGCAAGGTCATGAATCGATAACGTCTTAGCTGTTTTGGCATCAAATGATCTTGTAACACCCCTACCCCGGGTTAGTAGCAAACCGGCTTGGGAGCGTTACCAAGCAAAAACAAGGCAAGAATAGATTAACTCATCCCTATTAGGTGAGTTACTTAACTAGCAAGCAACCAAGCATTCATAACTTAACATGCAAGCAATCTCACATTTTGATTTCAAGACATCATAGGTTACCAAACAATTCAATTAACATCATCATACAACCATAATTCGAATAGCCTAAGTGTGCAAACATACTTCCATTTCATTTCATTGTTCTTTAGATTGATACATATAACATGTCATACCTAAATTTACTAAACATGATTATTTGAACATACAATGGCATGTAACTTATTTCCAAACAACTATACCATTCGACATTCACCATACAAACACAAAACAACACCTACATCATGGTATATTCATACAAGACTATATCATTCCACAAGGCATTCAAATGGAAATATAAGCTAGATCAATCACATGAACATTCCATATATAAATTCATATATGCACAGCAACTACTTATACATTACATATAATTTGAGTTCAATACAAACTTGTTTCACATTGTCAACCAAGTTCATAACATAGTAGGCCCATTCAAGAATACATATATACAAGTATTCAAAACATCAGGTAGCCATGTTCATGCATATATACAATCCTCCCAGAACAAACAAGATGCATGGTCTTGTTCTAGCTACATATATGTGTCTAGGTGCCACCAACTAGGAGAAATACAAAAAAAGTATGAACCATACTTTAGCAATGCTTGTGTCTTGCTTCGAGCTCAAGAAATCAGGCTTCAAGATCAAGCAACAATCGAATCTTTTATCATGTAGTTGGGAAGAATGAAAACAAGAGTGATAAGTACAAGAATGTACTTAGTGAGGTAGTAACTAGTTCTAACCAATTGTTATATCAAGTTAAATGTCAATTAGACAAAAATGATCCTAGCTAAGGATTGCAAAACATTCGATTAACATAAGAAGCAAAAGGCAATAATTTATGCTTACATAACAAGAAATCAAGCAATTCATACTTATATGACAAGTAATCAAGAAAATCATGCTTACATGACAAGTAATCAAGCAATTCATACTTATTAGCTCATTTATATCTTTTTTATCACAATCCTTGGTTCATAGTTTGTCTAGGTAATCGAGTCTCCAACCAACTATCACCACAAGATATGCCGTAGTACTGGTCAACCCTCCTACTGTCGCCAAAGACCACATACGTACCCTCTGTCTGTCGCCAATTACGGGCCTTAGCCCTAGACCGCAGTCCACCCTGACACAATGAGCTCTAGACTATAAGGCATGGCCTTCTACCTTTTCAACTAGCAACTAAGGTTGTTTGATTATAATTCATTTATTCAAGGATTTCAAACTTTTCAAGTTTAGGATCACGTATCATTCAAGTTTACAAGTTCATGTCAAGCATTATCTTTTCCAAGATTTATTTCGAGTATTGCATGCTAAGTTTATACATGCATTAAGCCCTTAGGCCTTCAGAGCCATAACACTTCATTTCAAGTCTTCATTGCATCATCTAGGCTAGCATTTCAAGCATTAAGTTTAAGCAATTGATCACAATACCATGTCATGCTTACAAGCATCAATGTTGCCACATATACATGCTAGCATTCTATTTATACACTTCAAGGATGTAGTCAAGTTTCATGTATAATCTTATTTCATACTTCCCTTATTAGGTCAAGATCATATTAAGTTCAATTAACAATTCAAGAATTTAGACATGCTTGCTTTAGTTAGGACCTAGTCCTAACTATAGAATAAACTACGCTCACAATACTCCCAAGCTAGCTAGTATCGAAAGACTATTCCCTTTTGCTTGTCCCTTGTATGCTCGACTTTAGATCGTTCTCCAAAGTCCTCTTCTTGCTCTAGTAATTCACATAGATAGAACAAGATTAAAACATGTAATCACAAAGTCATTCAACATGGCAACAAGGTTAATACATCACATATACAAGACAAGACAAATAGCATTTTCATATACACACCTTAATGCACATTACCAAACTGCCTACATTCCATATTAAGGAAAAACAGGGTAGCAATTAAACTGTCCTAAAACAGTTTGCAAAACAGTTTACAAAACTGCCACAATACCTAAACTGATACCACCAGGAAGCATGTACTTTGTTCACTTAAACATGCACAACTTTCATTCCGTATGTCTAAATTTCAATTGGTTTACACCGTTGGAAAGCTAAATTAATTGTCTTTCTAACCATATAGGCCTTGCATTTTAGTTCTTTGCCAATTAATACAGTTTTTAGCTTAAAGACATGGCATTTTAGTGTTTCTTCTCTACAATTCATTCTACAATCCAAAATTCAGTTCTGTTTTCTCCTAATGAATTTAGACATGTTAAGGCACTGTCCATAAACAATTCAGCCTTAAATTCCATTTATACAATTTATGGTGATTTTTCAAAGTTACTGCCCAAAACAGAGTATTCTGGGCATATTACACTAGTTTAAGTTTCTAGCTTCATAATTCCTCTAAACAAGATTCTAACATTGTAATTCAACTTATTTTCATGTTCTTACATGTCTAGGTCAGTCCAATTCACCTATCAATGTGCTTATAACAGGGCATTATAGTGCTATGTTCAATTTGATCCATTTGATCAACAAGATTCCTCTAATTCACCATTTGAGCAGTCAACCTAGCTTTAACTAATCCAATTATATGCATTCAATTTCCAGCAAGCTATTTACTCTATTCAAGTCTCAATTCACCTAGCAATGTGATCAAAACAGGGCAGCATATACCATCAAGCATGTTTACACATTTTCAACTAGCAAAACAGTCTCTAATCAAAACTAGTTTCAACTATGATCCCTATCCTCAATTTCCAGCAATCATACACATTTCTTTAGCAATTTGATCAATAACACTCAAAATTTCAAGTATCATTAGAAGCTAACATCACTATAACATGCATAACAATCATCCTATTCAAATTAGGCAACAAGAACATCACAAATTCAAGATTCAAGCATGTAATTGAAGTGAGGAATCAAGCATTTTACCTTCTCCTAAGCTAATTTGATCAAAGCCCAATCAAGAAACATGAATTGAAGATGGTCTATAAAGCTTTCTCTCCTCCTTTCTCTCGTAAAAATTCGGCTATGGCCAAATGAGGAAGATGACACAAATTTTGTTCATCTTTCTCACCTAGTTGTCGTGAGTCATCACTCACAAGGCACATGTTCTCATCAAATGAGAACATGTGTCTAGGCCTCAATTTTTAATTCAATTTACATGCAAACTCTATAGCTTTGCATGTTCACATTTTCATCATTCCATTTAAGCCTTCTAGTTTTAATTTCAATTCAATTTGGTTCTAATTTCACTTATTTGATCTAAAAGATAGCTAATGTTCTTTCCTCTTTAATTTGATTAGCACATAATTCAATTAATCTATATCTTAGATAGTGGTAACCTTCGTAGGCCAAGTTTAGGGTGTTACAGATCTACTTACTAAACTATTATGTAACGCCCCTTACCCAGTTTAGGAGTAAAACCGGTTCAGAAAGTGTTACACACAAGCAAGCATTCAAAACATTGCATTAAAGACTTAAAACTGTCTTATGTAAACATGGAATTTTTAGAGCAATTTAAACTTTTAATCTTATTCACAATTCATTCTTCTAAATTTATTACATAAAAAAACAAGAATGCACACATTATGCAGTTTACTTCAACTGTTAGCTTATAACATTCACCATATTACTTCTACAAGCTCATAATATTTTATCCTTATTCATAAACTTTATTCTTCTTAAACCAAATACCAAATTTGGGATATTTCTACCCATTTCAAGACATATAGATCAATGCTTAAGATCATTCAATATATCAATAACCCATTATTTAGAGATCTTTAAGTCTACATATTTGTATTATTTAATCTTCAAATCTTATTATTCAGACTGCTAAGACATTCAACAAGTTCTCATTTTCTTTTAAGACATTATGGAAAAAGCTTTCATTGTTTATCCCAATTCCTTATTACAAACATTATAAGGATTTCACATGTTTAAAGCCTAGTCTCAAATACTAGGTTAAACTTCCTTTAGTGAACTTCATTACTCCCTAGTCAAGGTATCACTATAACATTCATGTCACAAACACACAATCATATACTTTCATACACTTGTTTTAACATTGACCTTTCTTATTTATTTAGTCATACAAAACATGGATTTAATCATTCATACAAAGTTCCTTATATCATTTACCATCATTAACCAATTATGAATATTTGCTTCTTATCGCAATTTAGCAATACAAGCATCAAGCAAAACAAGTTAACTTACAATTCTTATAATTTATCCATGCATTCTTCTATTGTTCTCTAAATTTAAGTTCGTGGATACATTTTCAAGGTCTTAAAGGACTAGTATTCTACAACTTTGGGGACTTTTAAGGTTAAACATAGTATTTCCCCAAATCAGATTAACCTTTAGCAAGTAATACATATAGATCGAAACTATACCTATTAGTCATATCTTTAAAAGTTTGCTTAACCATCATTCTTCATTTAATATCTAGTACTAATCCATTACTTATCCTATATCAATGCAACTCCTGCTTATCAACTGGTTAATAGTTTAGCCTAATCGGGCACATTATTACCTAACATATCAAACATTCATAAATGATACCTACTCAATCATATGCAAAAGATAATCTAACATCATATGGGTTCCTATACTCAATCATAAGTACACAATCAACTATCTTAGCAAGCAACCTTACTTCACACATATGCTTATTAATAATACAAATCTTGTACGTACTTTAAACATCACTTGAATGCATAAATATGTTATCTAACCAAATAAATGACATATACTTTAATCATGTATTGCCACACTAGGAATTTAAAACAAATATTACTTATCACATACTCTAATCTTTAAGTATTGTGTGACTTGCTACTGAAAGTTGACACAATCCTCGCTAACTGAATAGCTACCTGAAAGATTAATCATTCAAAAGCAAGTAAGTTCAAAAGAACTTAGCGAGGTAACTAAACTAATCCAACATACAAGGAAATGTATTTGCATTACATGATTCTTATAATTTAGTTTGATCAATTCCTTTCATTTAGTTAAGTTCACTTTACGTGTACTTTCTTCAGATTATTTCATGTTTAATTTAACAAGAACCATATAAACTAAGTTTCAACTCATGTCTTTCATGCTTCACCTAACAGTTCACATTTTTATCTTGCAAAAACAATCCACTTATTATACAAAACAGTCCACATTTTCACTTGCAAAACAATCCACCTTTTTAATTGCAAAACAATCCACAATTTAGCTTGCAAAATAGTTCACATTTTAGTTTACAAAACAGTCAACTTATTATACAAAACAATCCACATTTTAATTTGCTAAACAGTCCACATTTTAGCTTCCAAAACAGTCCACTTATTATACAAAACAGTCTACATTTTTTATTGCACATTTTAGTTTGCAAAACAATCCACTTATTATACAAAACAATACACATTTTTTATTGCAAAACAATCCATATTTTAGTTTGCCAAACAGTCCACATTTTAGTTTAAAAATCTGCCCATTCTTTTCCTTTATCAAAACAGTTCAAAACAAATCTTTAAATTCAATAACAGTCCCAAAATTACCAATTCAATCCTCATTTCAAATTCACAGTTTAGCCTCTTTATAATTTACTAAAACAGTCCTTAAACATTTCCTTCTAAGTCATAACAGTCTATAATTGTTTATAACAATTCCATCTAACACAAAAGTAATAGAACTCATGGTTAAGCAACTTAACATTTTAATCCATATTTCAATTTCACACAAAAACATGGCAATTTATCACATGTACTATTCGAATGATTCAATTACTTAACACTAATACCTTATTTTCTTTATATACACAATTAGCATTTCAAGGATTATACAACAAGCAATTTATTTAATTTCATTATCCTAATTTGTCCCTTATTCATAAGCGCATATATGTCTTTCATATATATTTTTCAAAGATCAATCATAACAATCAATATCATATCATGTTGTTTTGTAAATCATATTATAACAATCTTTCATATATTAAGAAATAGATTGGAGATGAAACTTAGTTTAGTCTTACTTGTCATGCAAGCAATCACTCGTCTTAATATTTTGAATAGTGTTTCAATCATATTTAATTTGATTTTATAACCTTGGTAGTCAAGTAGTCTAGGTACCTGAATCCCCAACCAACTGTTGCCAAATAATGTACTCAAAGTACTGGTCAATCCCTCCTATTGTCGCCAAATGACCAAAATACTTCCCTCCTACTTCGTCGTAGTCCACAGACCATATTCCACCCCAAACACGAGCTCTATAGACTTTATGGCATGACAACTATACTTATGACTGACTCGAACTCAAGGCTTTTAAATTATATCATATCATATCAGAATCAGAGTTGAGCTTAGCTCCTTATCCAGATAATTAAATAACATGTCTTATCTAGATCAAAGATGAGCATAGCTCCATATTCGATTGATCAAGAGGAGTGTGACTCCACTGATTTATTTACTTATCTTACATAATTTCTCATGCATCTTCAAAGTTATCAATTTATACCAATAAGATATAATTTCATGCCTCTCGAATGCAAACATAAACATTCATAGATCACAGTTCATGTCACATGTTTCATTAATATTTCTCAAATCAAAATATATAACTTTCCTAATTAAATTATCATCAAACTTTCAATCAAAGAGATACTAACATTCACATAACAAGAATTTATCTCATACTTCACTTTATCCTCAATCAAACTCATACAAGTAACTTACTTTGAGCTTACCTGTAATTGCATCCTTATGCATCATTTGACCAAGCACATTAAATTATAAGATTATTTAGTTCAATTTGAACCAATCTTGTTTACAACTATTACAACTCTAAGTGTCCATTTACCATCCATTGATTGTTTATCCTTCTTTTTATCATTTCTCAATCTTTAATCATCTTTGGATTTGAATCGAAATTGCATTTCGGTCTTAGGCATTTATTTTAATGATATTTAATTTAACATAATTTTTCACACAAAGTTACGGGATATCCCGATCCACTAATTACATCCTAGCTTCCTTCATTCGACACTTGCTTCACCCGAGTCCTTTGATCTTGAACTGTCCTTCCTTGAACCTTGCTTCCTCCGCCAATCTTTACTTCAAGTATTCAGAAGTACATCCATTAATATACATGTCTTTCAACATACATTTACTCTATATGTATAACCAAAATTGTCTCTCCAGATTCAACCATGGTTTTAACGGTATAAGCCTCATAATTTAACAAGTTCTGTAGCAATTAGGAGAATTTTTAGAAGTTTCAAAACAGAAACTGTCTAGAGTAGAATCTGCCTCCAGATTTTCTGCACTACATTCACCTAAAAATTCATAACTTTTTATTTAGAGCTCGAAATCAATCACCATTTGTTGGAGATTAAACTAAACTCACACATGGTTTTACACATAAAATTCATCCTATAACTCTGCATATACAATTTTCTATGAATTTCCAAACTTACTGCCAGAACAGAGCTCTCTGGACAGATTGCATTCATCCTTGTTTTTAACTAGTTTAAGTGCTTTAAAACAATCATAATCAGAAGAGATTCATTCTCAAATAAATCCACAGCACTTCAAAATTTCCATATGTTTCCATTCATGAAGCAAGGCAAAAATATTATCAAATTCCAGCATGCTTTCATACTTTTTTCATCCTTATACTTAACCCCTTCCTTACCTATATGAACACCATCAAAACATCATTCAAAGGACCAATTTCCAGCATGTATTTTTCATTCTCAACTCTTCACACAAACATGAATTCATCTAGCATAGTTTATCCTTCATAAAACAAAATTAAAGCTATATTTTCTTAACCTAAACATGGCATGAAAATGCATTTCAATCATGAATTTGAAGATGGAATTTACCTTTCATATAAATTTATTAATTCTTGTTGAATTTTCAGCCACCATTTGCTAATTATCAAGCTTGAATCTATCAAAATTGAATCTATGGCTTCCCAAAGCTTCCTGTTTTCTCTTGTAGTTTCGGCCAAGAGGGAGATTGTGGAGAGATTGAAGACAACCCCTTCAAAATTTTATTTCTGCCTTTTTCTCTCCATCCACTTGGCCGACCAATACCCTTGTAATTGCCACATGTTTCATCAACATGCACATTGGTATAATTGACATGCATTGCCATAATTTCATTAGTTGTTCACTTTAGTCACTTAATTATATAGCCTTTTTACTTCTAAATCTTCCAATAAGGTCAATAATTATATCTTCCTTTCTTACATTTTTTTTTTCAATTCAACCATTGATAATTCAAGTGATATACTAAATCAACCTCTTAATGCTCTTATATGCTCTTTATAATCTTGAAATATAATTATTTTACTCATTTACTAATTGATGTTTAGCTTAATTAATTCTTTCACCTTCAATTTCATTGACTTACTTATTCAATTGACTTGATTTGAGTCTTAAATAGTCTAAAGGTAACTTCTCCAAATATGTATATGCCTTGTAAAACTCCTAGCCCAAATTTTAGGGTATTACATAGTAAGTGCTGAACAAGCAACGTCGGCATTAAAATCCTGTGGCATCTCAAGATTAGCAATAAGATAAGCATAAGAGGTAACATCGTCAACAAAACCCATCGCCACATTAAATTCAGACAGAGAAAGAGAGAAGTGATGTCCTAATAACCGAAAAGAAACAACAGCAGGATAGTTGACAGTAATCAGATTTGTTCATGCAAAACAAAATATAGCGTAAAATTCATAAATCAACTCACAGAATACACCACATTTAATTTTAGCATATAATGACCATCCAATAGCATCAAAGTAACTAAACACAGCATCAGGTAAGTGTAAACGGTCAAGAGTAAACAAATCGATATACTTATAAACCCGAAACGGCCTATGCCGAATCGCATCATATCGTTCACAATTTTCCTCGCTGTCAAAGTTCAAGAACCCTTGCAATAATTCCTCAACTAGAACAGAATAGGATCGACCTTGTCAGTTTCGCTCGGGGTTTTCTCCAGACGCTTGCAGACTGTCTGGTGGTGTAGGAACTTCGGCTGAGCTTGAAACAAACGATGGTGAATGGGGCTGTTCGGACGAGGATGGACCGGCATTGAAGTCACCTGTAAAATCAAATTGCGGATGGTACATTAGTAACAGAGTAATAAAAACAGGTTTAGAATTTACCTCCGCAAAATGGTCTGGTTCGGCAGTAGGCATTGACTACGATGATACGGCAGTGGGCATGGAATATGGTGGTGCGAAAATAGGCATCGGATTGTTAGGTTCAAAAGATGGCGAGGGGTCGTTTGGCGCAAATGTTGGAGCAGGTTCGTGCGGAGGTGAGACTGTCGGCTGGTGGCGACGGCCGCGGCGGTTCTGGAGTCGAGCGGGCTAAGGTGGCTAATCGGAGTCACTGTCAACATCCACCACTGGAGGCGCGGCCATGAATTGATTCTGCCTCCGGTTCATGAACACCGGATCGTGGCTGGGACCTTGGCGTCTTGTGCGGACCATGGCTTCGTGCGGCCGAAAAATAGCGCGCGAACTGAAGGAGGAGAAATGAGTGATAGCCGAGGTGCTTTAGAGGGTGCGAAGGTCTTACGGCCATTGAGGGAGGGCTAAACGGCGGTGCAGGGCTGAGGGTTGGGCTTCAGGTGATGATTGCGATGGGGGTGTGATGGTGGCCGTGGAGTGCAAGTGGCGGAGGTGAAGGAAGGAGATGAAGTGCAATGGCTTGGTGGCTGCGTAGGGTGTACGGCCAGTGGTTAGTAGGGATGTGGTTGTGTGTTTAGGGGGGAAATCGTGAGGGTGTAGTTGAAAGTGGGGCAGGTTTTTGGTTCTGTAAATTTGGGAGAGCGGTTAGATAACCCTAATTGGAAATTTTAGGTGTACAAGATCGAAAATGCCCTCTCTTTTTTCCTCCTTTTTGTGTGCTATTTTCACCAATACTGTTGTCGTAATGCAATTCTCATATGCAATTGATCATATAAGTCTGCAAAATCCTTGTGCAATACTGTTCCCGAATCGTCTTGAATTTCAACTATACAATTTGAGAAAATTTTAGTCACGATAAAAGGTACTAACCACTTCGTTCGTAGCTTGCCTGCAAAAATTTTAAGCTTAGAATAAAAAAGTAGCACCTTTTGCCCAACATTAAAAGTTTTAAAAGAAATTTGTCGGTCATGAAATTCTTTTGTCTTATCCTAGTAAATTTGAGCACTGTCATAGGCATTTCTTCTTATCTCTTCTAGCTCTTGAATATGCAATTTACGAGCTTCGCCAACAGCATCCATCTCCATATTGCATTCTTTGATCGCCCAGTAAGCTTTATGTTCCAATTTTACCAGCAAATGACATGGTTTACCAAAAACGAGACATGCCAATGTGACCTTTATAAAACGTGTGATACGCCCACAGGGCGTCGGTAATTTTAAGGCTCTAATCCTTCCGATTCGGCTTCACAATCTTATCAAGAATTGATTTGATTTCTTGATTCAAAACCTCTACTTGACCGTTCGTTTGAGGATGGTAAGATGTGGCTATTCGTTGAGTTACCCCATATTTTTTCATTAGTGCCTCAACAATCCGGTTGACCAAATGTGTTCCTCGATCGCTAATTATCTCCCTCGGTGTACCAAACTTAGAAAAAAAACAAAATTCTTTAGAAAATTAACAGTGGCTTTAGCATCATTATTCCAAGTAATTTTAGCTTTTACCCACTTAGATACATAATCTACAACAAGTATTATGTAACAATTCCCAAAAGATGAAACCAAAGGTCTCATATAATCTATTTCCCATACATCAAAAATTTCACAAACATAAATAGGATTAAAGGGTATTTCATTTCTTCGGCTTAAATTACCAGGACGTTGACACTTTCCATAGGATTTACAAAACATATAACTGTCGCGAAAAATATTAGGCAAAAAGAATCCACATTCCAAGACTTTATGCGCAATTCGCTTAGGACCAAAATGGCATCTGCAAGAGTAAAAATGACAAAAGTTAAGTATAGGATATACCTCATTTTCTTCTACACAATGTCAAATTACCTAATATGGACAATGTTTCCATAAATATGGATCATCCCAAATGTAAAATCGTAATTCACGTTTGATTCGACTAATCTTGGAACATGATAAATCTGAAGGTAATACCCCTGTGGCTAAATAGTTTACCATATCCACGCACCATGGGTGAATTAATTGTGCCGAAAATAAGCCTTCCTTAGGGAAATCTTCTCTTAATGGCACATCAACTTTTGTGATAGGTAACCGGCTTAGGTCATCAACGACTAATTCTCACATCTTTTCTTATCCCTAATTTCCAGATTAACCTCCTATAAGAGTAGAATCCATCAGATTTAAGTGTGGCTTCGCCTCTTTCTTGCTTAGCAAATACTTCAAGGCTGCATGATTAAAAAAAATTATCTTAATTCCCAAAATATATGAATGAAATTTTTCTAAAGCGAAAACAATTTCAAATAATTCTTTTTTCGTAGTCGAATAATTTCGTTGAGCTGCATCCAAGGTTTTGGATGCATAGGAGATGACATATGGTTCTCTTCCTATCTTTTGTCCAAGTACGACACCTACGCTCCAATCACTTGCGTCGCAAATAATTTCAAAAGGATCATCCCAATTTGGCGGCTGCACAATGGGTGTCGAAACCAGCTTTTCCTTAAGGATATCGAAAGCACGTTTGCATTCTGAATCAAAGTCAAAGGTCCTATCTTTTGTAACAAGTTACAAAGCGGTCATACCACCTTGGAAAAGTCCTTCATGAACCTTTGATAGAAACATGCATAACCACGAAATGAGCAAACTTCCCTCGCAGTTGTGGGGTATGGAAATGAGCGAATAATATCAATTTTTTCTTTATCAACATGTTGTCACTAATTTTTTACCTTTTTTTAAAATAATAATAAAAAATAAAAAAATAAAAAATGAATAAAAATATCCTTTCGAATAAAACCAATCCTCAAAGAAATAATAATAATAATAATAATAATAATAATAATAATGAGCCCATTTTAAAATAAAATACAAAAAAGAGAAATAATAATAAACACATTTTAAATAAAAAAGAATAAAATTTGGTTCATAAAACACATTTCTAAAAATAATAACCCAAAATAAACTCATTTAAATAAAAAAAACCACTAGAAAAATAATAAATAAGGAACTCATTTTATCTTTAAGAGGCCCAAACTAACCCATTTATCTTTTTTTTTTCAGGTTTATTCGAGAATGTTGGATCCAGAAGTGAAATAATGGATGGCTTGGATCGAATAAAGAAAAAAAGAGGAAAATGGGAGGATCCCGCGCAGCCACGAGCCAGCGCGTGCACTACACGCGTGCGAGATCATCTCCCCCAAATCCCTAGTCGAAACGGCTGGGCCGGCTGCCGGTCTTGATTCCGCTGTCCTTGGGCCATGGCGGCCGTCATGGTTGGAGCCGGTCGATTCACCTCGGCCTAGCTCGTCAATTGAAAGGGGAAAAGGGTTCGAACCTTAATTTAATTAGGGGCAAAATCTCCCAAATTAGAGCCTAAACAGATGAAACTCGGGATGAATTTCAACAAATCAAAGCTGTGCTAATCATTTTGGATGATTTCATGGGAAGAAAATGGGGATTTTGTCCCCAAATTGCCTTGAATCCCAATCCCCCAAACTATATAAATAGTGCCCAATTTTCCATTGTTCAACACAAAAGAAATCATCCGAAAATACCCAAAAAATAATTCTCTGAATTTCTTTGAAGCTGCTAGAATTAGTTCGAATTTTGAGTTGCTCCGGTTTGAATTTTTGAAGAAGAAGCAAGCTTTTTCTTGTGGTATTTGGAATCGGATCGAAACTCGTAATTCCTCCATTTACGATATAATTTTCTTTTCTTCTATTTACATTTGGAATTTAATTTTTTCTTGTTAATTTTTTGTTCATGTTTTTAGGTTGCATTTGATGTTGGTAGCTTGAATCTTGTGTTTTTTTTTATCTTTGATTCGTATAATAATAAAAGAAAACTTGTTCTTCAAATTTTAAGTTGATATGAATGTGTTTGATCCATGATTCATTTCTTTTAAAAAATATACAAAAAAACTTTGTTGTTGAAATAAAAGGTTCTTTTTTAGAAAAAAGAAAACAAATAAAGAATAATAAAACAAGTTTTTTTTAAAGTAATTTTTAATAATTTTTTAAAAAAAATACAAAGTTTTCAAAATCTGAAAAATAATCTTTTGTAAATAAAATACTCTTTAAATATATTTTTAGAAATAATGATAGTGAAGTAAAAAATAAATGAAAGATTTTCTAAAATAAAAAAAACAAATAAAAGTTTTAAGGAACCTTTTTTGTAATATAAAAGATATTTTAAAAGAAAAAAAACTCTTTAATACAACTTTTTTTTAAAATAAAAAGGGTTTTCAAAACCTAAAAATAAAAATATTTCCCTAAAAAATAAAAACATAAAAATAAAAAAGGTTTAAAACGCATGAAAAAATAAAAAGAGATTAAAAAAACTAAAAAAATTAAACTTTAAAACGTAAAAAGTAGAATTTTTAAAAGAAAATAAAAGGTTTCAAAACGTTCCAAATAAAAAATATACATAAGTATTTTTTTCAAAGTAAAAAAGATTAAAAATAAAACTTTTCAAAACAAGTTCGATCCAAGCCTTAAAAACACAAAAAAAACTTTAACTTGTTGTCTTGTTTGCTTTTTTTAACAATAGATTGAACCTTAGGAATAAGTTCTACAAGCCTTAGTTAGAAACTTTTGTTTGATAAAATTTTCTTCGTAAAAATAAAATACACTTATTAAAATTTAAACCCTTAAATAGGAATAAAAAACTTATACCTTCTTTAGGATTAATAAACTTTAATTTAGAGGAAAAAATCTTCAACAAATCAAGTTTCTTTGTCTGTTTGAAAAGTGGAATCTAAATAATGCGGTGTCTTACTAAATGGAAATGACGGGTTAACGCCATAAGTGTTAGCGGTGATTGGAGTTTATTTTCGGAATGTAAGGCCGTTAAAATAAAATTAAACTTATGAACGAAAAATAATTTAAGCTTTACATCGATTCGCAAAATCCGACTTTAAAACTTTTTGTAACCGACAAGGTACCAATTTTTGGGCGTCGTGGGGGTGCTAACCCTTCCCCACGCGTAACCGACTCCTGAACCCGTTTTTTGTGTTTTTACAGACCAAAAATGTTATTTTAATAAAATAAAATGATTTTATTAAAATAACCCGTTTTAGGTGATCCAATCACACCTTCATTAAAGATTGGTGGCAACTCTGTTGATTTGATTTTAAAATATCGGGGCCACTTGAAAAAGGGTTGCGACAGCTTGGCGACTCCACTGGGGACAACTTTTTTGTTTTTACAAAAAAAAAGAGTCAGGTCACAAGTCGGTTACATCTTATTTTAAAATTTACAAATTTAAGTAAAGCTTAACTTAATTGTCCGTTTATAAGTTTAATTTTATTTTACGCATTTCAGACTTAAATCCAAGCTCTAAGCCCAAGCTTTGTCCCGTTCGTTTAAGTAGGGGAAAACATTATTGCTCTAGTGGGAATATTGATTCTTCGTATGGGCTTAGCAATTACCTCTAGGGCTCACGCTCTATGCTCATGTGTTGATATTGATCCTCCGTATGGGCATAAGAGTGGGTCCCCCTGAGTTGAACCTGATTCGTTTGAAGCCTATAATAGGTGAGAATCAGGGGCCTTGCTACCCTTAGTAGGGGACAACGAGGACAATTCGGGAACCCTTTTAGAACCAAACCTGTATGAGAATCTAGAAGCCCACCTCTTTATAGCCATGCGGAAAGCCTAGGTTTTAAAGTTTGGTCAAAATCATTTCTTGTCGATAGTCCATGGAGACATGTCCAGAAGTATTGAAATGTGCTGCCCAGTTGCTATTTATAAAGAAGTTGTCCTCTTATGTTCTGCTTTTGTTTTGTTGAATGCACTAATCCTTTGTCTTTATCTTGCTTGCTTGTTTTGCATGTTTGTCCATTTCATCATCATTTTATTCCTAGAGGGGGTTGATTCTTAAGACATGTGCTCGATTAGAGGAAACTTTTTGACCATGGATGGGAGACTTCTTCAAAAGAAAGAGGACAGTATGGATGTGTATCATTGTGATAAGTGTTCAAAAGTACTATTTTTCTTACCCTTTTTACTCATATTATTGTTAGACTTAGGCTCATATTAGTTGCATAGTTAGCCATTCATGCATTAATCCATGTTTCCTTCAATCGTTGAGCTTGATTACATAACTTGGTGATTTTTGTGGAAATAGATGCTGCTTTGGTGTGTTTTTGTGTGTGTATGTGCAGGATCACTTGCCAAAGCAATGCCGAGCTAGTTGCCAGGGCAATGCATGAAGGAGACGCCGAGCCAGTTGCCATGGCATTTGTCGACAAAGACCAAAAGCAATATGGATGTCGAAATTCATGATTTTACAAGCCCAAGATGACATGGAGCAAGGTCCAAGCCCAAAGGAATTTGATTGCCATGCAGAGATTAAAGAAGAATTAAATTCCAAGAGGATAGGAGAAGTTCTAATAGGAATAAAATTATAATAAAGAATTATATTCTTTAAAGATAATTTAATTCCAACTCAAACTCCTCCTCAAAGAAGGACTTTGGCCTAGCCCTATAAATATCAAGGAGATTTCGACAATTCCAAGGGAGAGAGCAAGAGGGAATTTCGACAACTCCAAGAGAGGAAGCAAGGGGAATTTTCGGCAAGCATCTAGGGCAAAGAATTTTCGACAAGCTTCATATTTTCTTCCTTGTTCGATTGGGTTCATGCTAGGGATTGTTTATCTTGTGTTTCTTTGGAACCTAGCCATGAACTAAATTTACTTGGCTATGGTTATTGTGTTTTGTGGTTGTGAGAAACTATTGGTTTTGTTTAGGTAATAAGAGTTTGCACTTTTCTATTTCAAGGTTTATTCATTCTTGATTCTTATTATTGTTTGCGAGTGAATTGGGAGAGGATCTCGTGATTTCATCCATTTATCTAATATCGGGAGAGTTAGATTCAAGAAACGAATGAATATGATCTTTATTCAATCCAATGATGGTGAAGATTAATCCGGCTTAGGAATAAGTTAAGGATTTCAACGGCTAAGAGGAGCGCAAGATTGGTTGTTGTTCACCCTTGATTCACGCAGGGATGTATTATCAAGGCATGCACAAATAGCTAGAGTTTCGACTTAGGGATAAGAAGAAACCATTGAAGAACGCTCCGCCGAACCTTGAAGTTGCTGCCCAGTCGCCCAAGTAGTTGCCCAACTAGTCGCCCAAGCAACCATCAATTAGTACTACGGCAACCCCGTCGTGCAAGTTGCCACGGCAACTGAGTTGCCCGTGCACTCTTTTACCAAGACAATCCAATCGGCTATCACACCTCAACTCACGATAACCTAGCCTATCTCTCTCAATTGAATTCATCTTTTCTTTTACTTAATTGCTTTCTAGATTAGTTATTAGTTAAAACTTCTATAATCCTTTACTTGTGTTTTTACTTTTTACAGTGCAAGAGACTAGATTCTTGAAGTGGCACCAATCCCTGTGGAGACGATATCTTTTATACTATAACTTGCGACGTGTATACTTGCACAATTGCGTAGCACTTATTATGCGCAACAAGTTTTTGGCGCCGTTGCCGGGGATTGGCAATAGCGACTTTGTTTTTACTTTCTTGCACTTTCTTTTTGTTTTTCTTGTTTAAAATTCAAAGGGCTAACAAACTTTGGTTTTGCATTGGTATATGACCGTATGCGAGACCGACTTCACCAGAATATCCCTTTGATCCAGAAATCGAACGAACCTTACAAAGACTTAGACGAAGGATAAGAGAAGCAATGGCAAATCAAGACGGCAATATTAATCAAGATGTTCGAGCAGGAGGATGAGTGATTCTTGCACGAAACAGAACTATTCGAGACTATCTTGAAGAAGATCTTGATGGACTTAACCCGAGTTGTCGCACCCGAAATTGAAGCCGACCACTTTGAGTTGAAACCGGTAATGTTTAATATAATCAACACAATAGGTCAATTTGGCGGCTCAAAGAATCAAGATGCACGACAACATCTGAAATCTTTCCTCGAGATTTGCAACTCGTTCAAGATACACGGAGTCACCCCCGATGTCTTACGATTAAGATTATTCCCCTATTCACTGAGGGATAGGGCAAAAGCATGGCTAAATAGCATTCCTGCCGGATCCATAGCATCTTGGACTGATCTTTGTCGTGATTTCCTTGCTAGATTTAATCCTACAAATTTAACTGATAAGCTTCGTAACGACATTACTTCTTTTCGGCAGGCAGATGATGAATCCATGTACGAGGCTTGGGAGCGGTATAG
The DNA here is from genome assembly GCA_019671005.1 of Hibiscus mutabilis. Lineage (NCBI taxonomy): Eukaryota > Viridiplantae > Streptophyta > Magnoliopsida > Malvales > Malvaceae > Hibiscus > Hibiscus mutabilis. Next base: position 16,384,339 of record CM033715.1, read on the forward strand.
AGAACTTTTACACAAATGCCCTTTACACGGATTCCCGGTGTGGACTCAAGTAACAATGTTTTACAATGCCGTGAATACACCAACAAGGATGATGCTAGACGCCTCGGCAAACGGCATACTCCTAGATAAGTCACCGGAAGAAGCAATGCAAATTTTAAACAGGCTGGCCAAGAATGATTATCAATTCCCATCTACTAGAAGAGGAGGAGTTAGACGCTAAGCACAATACATGAACTAGGATCATCGATTCAATTTCGCACACATTGGCCGCTTTAACCAAGATGGTCCGAACATGCAAAAACCAAACAACACACATGAAGTCAAGGTAATGGATTCTTTTTGTGAGTTATGTGGAGATAACCATAATTCTTCCGAATGTATGCGAGAATCCGAATCTAGCTTCTATGTGGGGAATTACAATCGGGGCAACAACATGATGTCAAATACATACAATCCAGCTTGGAAGAAGCACCGAATTTTTCATGGAGTAATCCCAACAATGCTCTAAACCCGAACAATCGAGAATGCACAAGCATCGGGATTCCAAAGAGAATATGCCACGACAAATGATGCCGCAAAGAACAACCGACGACATCTAGTTCTTTAGAAAATTCTCTAAATGCTTTTATGATGAAAACTGAATCTTATATGGTCGAGAATAGTAATTTCATAAAAAGAATCGATGCTTTTATTAACAGACCGAGATGAGATTGCAAAACCAAGAGGCGGCAATCAAATCATTGGAAAATCAAGTCGGACAATTTGCTCAAAATCAAACACTAGACCACAAGGAGGTTTACCTAGCGATATCAAGTCGCAAGAGGAACCGCCATGAGCAATGTAAGGCAATCACCACCGTAGTGGCCAACAACTTAGAGAGGTTCAAACCCGCTCGTCAAACAAAACTCCACAAAAAGATCAAGACGAACCTAGCGGCAAAGTCTCGGATGCTGAACCAGAATTGCTGCGGCAACCGGCAATAAGCATGCCTCGGCAACCGATGACGCCTTCCTCGGCAACTTGCGATAAGCACGCCTCGGCAACCCCAGTTGGTAACGCATCGGGCAACTCCGGATGTCCCCGTAATGCCGTCAATCAGGTTTCAAACCAATGAAAAGATCGAAGATATCCGACTTCCACCACCATTCCCACAAAGGTTGAAGCGACAAAAGCAAGAATACCAATTCAAGAAGTTTCTTGATATCCTAAAGCAAGTCCACATCAACTTGCCATTGGTGGAAGCAATTGAACAAATGCCAAACTATGCCAAGTTTCTTAAAGACATTGTGTCCAAGAGAACAAGGCTAGGAGAGTTTGAAACAATTGCCGCAACAGAGGATGCATGGCAATGTTGCACAATCGTATGCCGCCCAAGTTGAAGGATCCCGGAAGTTTCACAATACCCTGTTCTATTGGAAATCACTATGTCGGGAAAGCACTATGCGACCTAGGGGCTAGCATAAACTTGATGCCTAAATCGGTTTTCCGAAACTAGGAATCGGGAAGGCAAGACCTACAACAGATTATGCTACAGACTAGCCGATGCATCCTATGTGCATCCGTAGGGAAAAATCGAGGACATACTGGTAAAAGTTGATAAATTTATTTTTCCCACTGACTTTATTGTTTTGGATTGTGAAGCGGATGAGCATGCGCCTATCATTCTCGGAAGACCATTCCTAGCGGCAGGAGAACTTTGATTGATGTTGAAAAGGAGAACTCACAATGAGGGTGAATGACCAGCAGGTAAAACTAAATGTGTTCCAAACACTAAGGCATGCCGATGATCCGAAGAATGCCAACTACTTCATGCCACGGCAAAGTTTAACTTCGATGAGGAATTTAGTTGCCTCGCAACTACATTGCCGATCAAGAGGAACCCGAGGAGTATGAAGAGCGGGTCGATGAGGAACAACCAGAAGAGGCAAATTGGCTAGTCAATCGACCAGGTACATACTTTGAACCACCGGACTACTCGGGTAAGGAAGGTAAGATCGAAAAACCCTCTATCAAAAATCCACCAATTCTTGAGTTGAAACAATTGCGAGCAATCAAAATATGTATACTTAGGGATCGATAATACATTACATTACCTGTAATTATTTCTTCTAAGTTACAGCCTGAGCAGAAAAAAGAAGCTGATCAACATGTTGAAGCTACATAAAAAGGCAATAGGGTGGACAATTGCCGACTTGAAGGGAATTAGCCCTACGGTATGCATGCACAAGATCTTGTTGGAAGATGACCACAAACCTTCAATTGAGGCCCGGAGGAGACTGAATCATGCCATGAAAGGGGTTGTAATGAAAGAAATCATCAAGTGGCTTGACGCCGACATTATATACCCTATCTCCGATAGTACGTGGGTAAGTCCGGTACAATGTGTGCGAAAAAAAGGAGGTATAACAAAGGTAAGCAATGAAAATAATGAACTTATCCCAACCAGGATCGTGACCGGTTGGAGGGTTTGTATGGACTATCGAAAGCTAAACAAAGCCACTAGGAAAGATCACTTCCCATTACCCTTTATTGATCAAATGCTTGACCGTCTTGCGGTAAACCCTTTTACTGCTTTTCTTGATGGTTATTCAGGTTACAATCAGATTGCCATAGCACCGGAAAGATCAAGAAAAGACAACCTTCACATGCCCCTACGGTACTTATGCCTTCCGAAGGATGCCGTTCGGATTGTGTAACGCCCGCAACCTTCCAAAGATGCATGATGGCGCTCTTTTTCGCAGACATGGTCGAAGACTTCCTTGAGATCTTCATGGATGATTTTTCGGTTTTTGGTAATGACTTGACGGCTGTCTCGGCAATTTAGAGAGGGTGTTGGCAAGATACGAAGAAATGAGATTTAGTCCTCAATTGGGAGAAATGCCACTTTATGGTAGATGAAGGAATAGTGCTCGCCACAAGATTTCATCCAAGGGAATTGAAGTAGACAAAGCCAAGGTGGACGTGATCGAGAGATTACCCCACCAAATTCGGTTAAAGGAATTCAAGTTTTCTCGGACATGCGAGTTTTTTACAGAGGTTTCATTCATAATTTTTCTAAAATCACTAAACCTTTGTGTAATCTGGCAGAACAGGATAAAGTCTTCGATTTTGATGATTCTTGCACTCAAGCATTTGAAACCCTAAAGAAAAAGCTTGCCTCGGCACCCATTGTCGTTCCACCCAGTTGACGCTACCTTTTGAGCTCATGTGTGATGCAAGTGATTTCGCGGTAGGAGCAGTCCTAGGCCAACGCACAGTAAGACTTTCCATGTGATATACTACGCTAGTAAAACTCTTAACGATGCTCAAGTGAATTACACAACAATGGAGAAAGAGTTACTAGTCAGAGTTTTCGCATTTGACAAGTTCCGATCCTATTTAATTGGTACAAAGGTAATTGTTCATACGGACCATTCGGCAATCAAATACTTATTTGCTAAAAAGGATGCTAAACCTCGTTTGATTCGTTGGATATTACTTTTACAAGAATTTGATATTGAAATTAAGGACAGGAAAAGAACAAAAAATCAAGTGGCCGATCACTTATCACGTTTGGAACGCAATAGGGAGAAGGACGCGGATCTAGAGATATGCGATGCATTCCCGGATGAACAAATTCTAATTACCTCGGCAACCCTCAACGCCTCGGCAACCATGGATGCACACGCCTCGGCAACTCTCGACGCCGCAGCAGTCTTTGACGCACACGCCTCGGCAATTTTAGGAGCAGACACTACGGCAGCACATGCCTCGGCAATACCCTGGTACGCAGATTTAGTTAACTTCCTTGTTTGTGGTATTTTTCCGTATGGCATTACTCACCAAGGGAAGAAGCGGTTCCGCCATGATGCTAAGCATTACTTTTGGGACGAGCCTCTTTTGTTTAAACAATGTGCGAGATCAGGTTATACGCCGATGTGTCCTCAAGAAAGAGCAACAGAATGTACTCGGCAATGCCATTCTTCACCCTATGGAGGACATTTTGGAGGAACTCGTACCATGGTCAAAGTCTTGCAATCCGGTTTGTATTGGCCAACATTGTACAAAGATGCCCAGGGACTTTTACAAGCAATGTGATCGTTGCGGGGGCGGGGCAATATCTCTAGACGACATGAGATGCCACTCCGAACATTATCGAGGTAGAACTGCTCGATGTATGGGGATCGATTTTATGGGACCTTTCCCATCTTCATTCGCAACCTCTACATCTTACTCGTCGTCGACTATGTGTCTAAATGGGTAGAGGCAGCTGCGGTTCCCAACGACGATTCCAAGACCGTGCAACGATTCCTGCAGAAAAAACATATTTACACGGTTTGGGATGCCGAGAGCAATTATCAGCGACGGGGCAAGCATTTTGACAATGACTAATTGCCAAGATGTTGCAACGCTCGGCATATCACACAAGATCGCCACGGCATATCACCCACAAACCAACGGGCAAGCGAAATTTCCAACCGGGAGTTGAAGGGAATACTCGAGAAAGTTGTAAATCCCTCAAGGAAGGATTGGTCATTAAGACTAGATGACGACTTTGGGCATATCGCACCGCATTCAAAACACCATTAGGTATGTCCCCTTCCGGCTTGTCTATGGTAAAACATGTCATCTACCGGTGGAAATCGAGCACAAGGCGTCTTGGGCAATCAAGACCGTGAATATGGATTGGGAAGTGCGGACAAAAGCGCTTAATGGATCTCAATGGGATAGAAGAATTTCGCACACTCGCCTATAACAATGCACGAATCTACAAGGAGAAAACAAAGCGATGGCATGACAAGAAACTATTGCCACGACAATTCACGCCAGGGCAACTAGTTCTCCTATTCAATTCTCGGCTAAAACTTTTCCCGGAAAGCTGAAATCAAGATGGTCGGGACCATTTGAAGTCGTCAAACCATTCTCCCATGGTGCTTTGTGATAATCAAGTCCATCTCGACAACCATGAATTCAAAGTTAATGGACAAAGATTGAAGCACTACAATGGTGCCCATGTGGAACGTAACAAGGAAGTGGTCAACTTAGGAGATGCATGAGCATGCTCTCCTCTCAGTATTTTCTTTTTCTTTTTCTTTTTATTTTTATTTTTATTTTTAGGAGATATTTTATTTTTTCTTCATTATCTTTAGTTTTCAGTTTTTCTTTATTTTCTTTTTCACAACAAGACTCACAACTACTATGCTAAGGAAATTTATCACCAAGATCCTTGCCCGGCAACCAATGAAGAAGATGCCGCGGCAACTTACTTCATGCATGCACAAGCTGATGCCACGACAACCAACCCTGAAGATGCCACGGCAACCAAAGTCAAGACATCCCGCAACAAGAAAACAACCATTGCATTCAAGCAAGAAAATCAAGACGCCAACTAGAAGGAAACTAATCATCTACGATGACGAACTCTCAGAGTAAGTCCTCGTATGCATTTTTATTTTTATTGTTATTTTTCGTTATTTTTATGCATGCATTGAGGACAATGCCTCACTCGAGTTTAGGGGGATTGTTACTAGTAATTACCATGTTTAGTTACATTAATCTTAAGCATTACATTTAGGATACATAAATTGCTTGCCATGCCTTTAATTGGAACAAGAATTGCTTAGATTTGATGAATATTCAATGATGACTTTACCAATGCACTTAATTGATAGAATTTTTATTCTAGGATAACCATGAAAAACTTAGAATTTTACTATGATGCTAAATTTGATGAAACACTGTTGTGATTTGATTGATTTAAGGAGTTCTAGTAAACTTAGGTTGATAATTAACTAATTGGGGGATTAGAATAAAATTGGATGAATGCTAGAGGTGCCCAAAATTGGCTCTAGCATATGCTAAAAAATTGATCACTAGAGGTGCCCGAAACCGGCTCTAGGAGGCGTTAAAATTTTTTAACTAGAGGTGCCCGAAACCGGCTCTAGTCGATTAAATTAACTTAAGAAAACTAAAAATAAAACACTAAAAATAAAACACTTGCCAAAGCAATGCCGAGCTAGTTGCCAGGGCAATGCATGAAGGAGACGCCGAGCCAGTTGCCATGGCATTTGTCGACAAAGACCAAAAGCAATATGGATGTCGAAATTCATGATTTTACAAGCCCAAGATGACATGGAGCAAGGTCCAAGCCCAAAGGAATTTGATTGCCATGCAGAGATTAAAGAAGAATTAAATTCCAAGAGGATAGGAGAAGTTCTAATAGGAATAAAATTATAATAAAGAATTATATTCTTTAAAGATAATTTAATTCCAACTCAAACTCCTCCTCAAAGAAGGACTTTGGCCTAGCCCTATAAATATCAAGGAGATTTCGACAATTCCAAGGGAGAGAGCAAGAGGGAATTTCGACAACTCCAAGAGAGGAAGCAAGGGGAATTTTCGGCAAGCATCTAGGGCAAGGAATTTTCGACAAGCTTCATCTTTTCTTCCTTGTTCGATTGGGTTCATGCTAGGGATTGTTTATCTTGTGTTTCTTTGGAACCTAGCCATGAACTAAATTTACTTGGCTATGGTTATTGTGTTTTGTGGTTGTGAGAAACTATTGGTTTTTGTTTAGGTAATAAGAGTTTGCACTTTTCTATTTCAAGGTTTATTCATTCTTGATTTTTATTATTGTTTGCGAGTGAATTGGGAGAGGATCTCGTGATTTCATCCATTTATCTAATATCGGGAGAGTTAGATTCAAGAAACGAATGAATATGATCTTTATTCAATCCAATGATGGTGAAGATTAATCCGGCTTAGGAATAAGTTAAGGATTTCAACGGCTAAGAGGAGCGCAAGATTGGTTGTTGTTCACCCTTGATTCACGCAGGGATGTATTATCAAGGCATGCACAAATAGCTAGAGTTTCGACTTAGGGATAAGAAGAAACCATTGAAGAACGCTCCGCCGAACCTTGAAGTTGCTGCCCAGTCGCCCAAGTAGTTGCCCAACTAGTCGCCCAAGCAACCATCAATTAGTTGCTACGGCAACCCCGTCGTGCAAGTTGCCACGGCAACTGAGTTGCCCATGCACTCTTTTACCAAGACAATCCAATCGGCTATCACACCTCAACTCACGATAACCTAGCCTATCTCTCTCAATTGAATTCATCTTTTCTTTTACTTAATTGCTTTCTAGATTAGTTATTAGTTAAAACTTCTATAATCCTTTACTTGTGTTTTTACTTTTTACAGTGCAAGAGACTAGATTCTTGAAGTGGCACCAATCCCTGTAGAGACGATATCTTTTATACTATAACTTGCGACGTGTATACTTGCACAATTGCGTAGCACTTATTACGCGCAACACATTGGTCCAGGGTCAATCAAGAGGCATACGGGGATAGTCTGAAAGGTGATTATGTGACAGAAACTTCAGAATATGCCCATATCAGCATCAAACAGAATAATGTTCAAGAGCTACGAGAAATTTGAGAGCATTTTGATCACACAAATAAACAATTATTCCTTCACACCTACAATGACATAGCATATCTGTTGCATGTGGAGGTAGATGAACCGTTCCTCAAAGCTCTAATTCAGTTCTAGAATCCTGGATATTGTTGTTTCACATTCAATGGTGAAGATATGATACCTACACTTGAAGAATATTCTGCACTTTTCAACCTGCGCGAAGTGAAAAAGGACCGAGTTTATGCTAAGCCACCCAAGAACAAGAACGCTCATGTGAGACTCCAAGCTTTTACCGGTATGGGTAAGGGACTTGATACAGAAAATAGGGGGCAATTTCTCTTTCCCATGGTGGAGCATCCGAAATATAATTTCCACTCATCCTGATAGAGAAAAAATGGTGGACCTACTAGCAATCGCAATCTACGGTTTAGTGATCTTCCCGAGGACGTTAGGCAGAATCGATGTGGCTATGATAGATCTTTTTGAACAATTGAAGAGGGAAACCAATCCAGCGCCAGTGGTGCTTGCCGAAACCTTCATTTCCTTGAACGCATGTCAGAAATTGAAGGGTGTGCATTTTAGAGGATGTGCTCAATTACTTCAGGTTTGGGCCCTTAGCCACTTTTGGAAATGCCCAGCATTGGCTTTGCCCAATATATTCTCTCCAAGTTTCTCTCCACTTCAGGAGTTTCTAAAGGAAAAATGGTCGATGTTGAAAAGGAATAAGTGGATCGATGTTTTTTGGGACCTTCGTGATCAAGATATCATCTGGAGGGCTCTATGGTTGGGACACACGCAGGTTCTGTATAAATGTGGGGATTATAATCATCTTATGTTGTTGGGCTTATGGGGTGGAATCGGCTGTTCTCCTTTATTGGTATTGCGACAATACAACATCCGCCAGTTTGTTCCTTTCACAGCAGGCCTTGATTCAACAGAATTTGAGTTTCAAGGAGAATTCAGAGAGAAGGTTTAGACCATTAACGATTCATGGAAGCACTACTATCGAATGAAAATGGAACATGGCAGGGATCATACATTTACCCCTGACTATGATATGTAGAGACACATGAGGGTGAATGACAAGGTTCCACCACCCACTGGCCAAGCCAAGCCTATAGAAGAACAGTTGAAGGTAGTTCCATCTGAAGCTGACATCTTAAGGGCAGATCTCAAAAATCTCAAGGATAAGATGGAATCCTTAGAAGAACAACATACGAGAGACCTGCATGAGGCAAGCTTTGAGGTGCAAAAGTACAAAGGCGAGACAGATCGAGTGATAAAGGTGTACAAGAACTTGGAGGAAAAGTTTGAGGTATGGAGAGTTGACTTTCTCAAGTTCCAGATAACAGTCTGAAATGCTGATTTGAGGAAAAGCCCAGAGCAGTGGAAGTGAGAAGTAGAACAAGCTGTTAGAAAAGAAAAAGAGCGGAGCAAAAGGGAAATTGAGAAATACATGCATGCTCTCGCTGAAGAGAATAGGAAAGATAACCAAACAGTTCAAAATAAAAAGAAGAAACGAACCCTAGAGGAGGAGAGGGAGAACGTAGTTGCTTAGAAGATGAAAGCCCGTGATAACAAAATTCGTGTGTGCGAGCTAAAGTCTCAATGTGATACAACCTGTGAGAAGTTGAGACAACGCCAGTCCGTTGTTTCTGAACTACAGGCCAAGGTAGCAGAACTTAGCCATACTCTGCATACATTTCAGAACCATCACACATATATCGAGCTTTAGGCTAGTCAACCAGAAAATGAAACTCTGAATGAGCAAATAGGAATCATGGAGAACACTATCCATGAATATAGAATGAAGATCCTGGTCCTAGAAGACATCAATAAAGGTGGAAATGATTATTGGTTCACTCGGCTTAGGGACAACGCTAGGAGATTTTAAGAACGAGATGAGTTTGACAGAACTGTTATGACCTAGGTCCAAGATGTGGCCAAACATGTGATGATGCTAGCTACAAAGGCTGCAGCTCTTCGTCAATATGTCAGGCCAGTTGGAGAGGTGGGACCAAGACTCCTGTGGCTGATAGAGGAAGTGAAGGAGTTGGGTGCTCGGACAGAAAGATATTTGTAAAAACAGAGAGTTAATGTAATAAAAATCTTTTCGTTCAATAAAGAGTTTATTCTATGAGAAATTACTTTGTGGAATCAACGACCCCTCGCTTGCATTCATGTATTTCCTTTTTTGCACATTTCTTTTGTTGGCTTTGCATTAGATTAATATCATTGCATACATGACATAAGAATTTAATCGAAACAATTTACCCAAACAGAAAATTCAAAATAGCAACTCACAAATACGGTACCCGTTCCAAAACCAGAGCGATGGACAAAAGTACTGAAGACAGAATGACATCTCTCGAAATCAACCACAAGAGTACTCAGGACAGGCTGGATAAGATTGAGAGTGACTTGAAGCATGAGATCGAATTAGTGCACAAGAAGATGGTTGGTCAGATTGCGGCCATGTTAGGGTTCAAAGACCCTGATGCTCAAGATAACCCAGAAAATGTTAACACTTTACCACAGTTTCAGGGGATTCACCCTAGAATACTAAGAGAGGCCTCCCCGTTCAACTTTGCAGATTCTTCTACTCGTGCACAAACTGAGCCAGGGGTAGTGCATGATCATGAGGTCCCGGACCTTGATGAAATTACTAATAAGGTCGACATGAACAAAAAACTTGAAGATCGTTGTGACAAGTTAGAGGAAAACATTAGGACTTTCCAAGAAGGGAACAACCATGGAGGCGTAGATGCTAGGGACCTAAGTCTGGTGTCCAACTTGACAATTCCTCTGAAGTTCAAGTCCCCTGACTTAGATAAATACGATGGGACTACATGTCCTGAGGCTCATCTGACCATGTATTGTCGCAGGATGTCGATGTACTTGGAAAATGAGAAGTTCCTCATTCATTATTTCCAAGATAGCTTGTCTGGATCCACCACTTGCTGGTACAATCAGTTAAGCTAGGAAAACGTCTGAACTTGGAAGGATTTGTTGAGGGCGTTCAGTGAACAGTACAAACATGTTGCTGATATGGTCCCAAATATGCTTATTTTGCAAAGGATGGAACAAAGACATAATAAAAGCTTCCGCCAATATGCTCAGAGATGGCGGGATGTGGCCGCTTAAGTTCAGCCACCATATTGGAAAGTGAAATAACTCTCATGTTTGTGGACACCCTTAAAGGTGCTTTCTATGATCGTATGATCAATCATACGACGGAAAGTTTTGCAAACATGTTAATGAACGGGGAATTGATTTTGGCAACTGTTAAGAGCAGAAAGCTCGATGGAGGATAGACGAAGAAACAATATAGGAAAAAGGATAATGAAGTCAGTATGACAGGCGTTTACAACCCTAATTACTCAAAAGGGGTAGTCCTTAATAAGCCCGTTTCCCAAAATACCAACCATGTGGTTTCAAACTTGTCAAAAGATGAACGAAAATACCAGGGGAATAAGAAGCCATATTTTCCTCCTATCCCTATGATGTATGCTGAGTTATTCTCTGAGTTGGTTGAAGCATGGATGGTGCTACCACGACACGCTCATCCTTTCTCTCCACCATACCGATCATGGTATGATGAGAAGGCTCAATGTGAATATCACGCTGGTAACAAGGGGCATACTATTGAGAACTGCACTGCCTTCAAGGGAGTAGTAGATGATCTACGAAAATCAGGCATATTATCTTTTGATACTTCAGACGCAAAAGATAACCCACTATCTAACCACCAGAAGATTGAGGTGAATGCAGTGGACGAGGAGGAAGGCAAGATGGTAAAGAAGTATGTTGAAGAAGTTAAGGCACCTATGGCATGGGTATGGGCCCAAATGGTGAAGGTTGGACTGCTAGGAAACGAGACGTGGAAGTTGAAGGAGGATGGTAAGTTTTTCTGCGAGTACCATCAGGTGGGAGGACATGAAATTCAAAGATGTTTTGAATTTAGAAGTTTGGTCTAAGATAGGATGTACAACAAAGAACTAAAGTTCTTTGAAAAGAAAGAAAAGAGTCGTACGTTGAATGTATGGGCCTCAGATGAAAGCCCCGTAAGAAGAAACTATACGGGAATAAAGCTTTTAGTAATTAAAAACAAGGTCAGAATTACTGAGCCTGAGAAGGGAACAATTCCGAAGCTGGTTATAAAGGCACCTACCCCTTTTTTATATAAGGACAGCAAACAAGTGCCTTGGAATTATGCTTGCTTAGTAACGGCTCTAGGAAATACATCAGTTGGAGAAGGAAAGGAAGAAGAACCGATCAATTAGGTGGGCAATTTTACAAGAAGTGGAAGATGTTATTCACCACCAGAGGCCGAGTATAGGGATGCTACTCAGAGGAAGGTAGCAACAGAAGAACCCGAGAGAGAAAAAATTTCTTTATGTAGAAACCCAGAACTCACCTTGAGCCAGTAAAAGAGTTGGAGGCTCAAGAATTTTTTAAGATACTCAAGCATAGTGAGTACAGTGTGGTGGAGCAGCTGCATAAACTCTCGGCAAGAATTTCGATGTTATCTCTGTTACTGAGTTTGGAGGGCCACTGGGATGCCCTTTTAAAGATCTTGAACCAGACTTTTGTTTCAAAAAAGATAACGACCGACAAGATGGACGAGTTGGTCAGCAATATTGCAGTGAATAATTTCATCACATTCAATGAGGAAGAAATTCCTGCAACTGGGAGGGGATCATACAAAGCCCTTCATATTTCTACTCGATGCAAGGGGAACATGTTGCTAGGGGTTCTTTTTGATAATGGGTCAGTGTTGAATGTACTACCTTTGGATACCTTGAAGAAGCTATCGGTTGACCGCTCTCACATGACTACGTATCAAAATACTGTGAGAGCATTTGATGGAACCCAGATAGATGTTTTAGGGAAAATAGAAACACCCCTACAAATCGGCCCATCTACTTTTGAAATAGACTACGTGGTGATGGACATCAAGCCCACCTATAGCTGCCTGTTGGGACGCCCATGGATTCTCACCCAGGAGTTATTCTCTCCATGTTGCATCAGAAGTTAAAATTCATAGTTGATGGCCAGCTAGTGATAGTTGGAGCTGAAGAAGATATCATCGCCTCGGTATCAATTGGTGCCCTTTATATAGAAACAGATGAAGGTGCACTCGAGTGTTACTTCAGGACATTTGAGCTCGTTAATGGCACCTTTGTCGCTGAAGGAAGCAAGGTCCCTGAGCCGAAATTGTCAAATAACGCAAAGATGCAAGTCAAGTAGATTCTGGGAAAAGGGGCAAAGGCTGGCAAAACCATCGATAAGCAGCTTTAGGGGAGGCTATACCCCGTAATGATCCTTGAAAAAGGAGACCGATTTGGTCTAGGCTACAAGCCCAACCCAATGCAGAGAAGAGCAACGATAAGAGAGAGGTAAGAAAGAAAACAAGGCAAAACGGAGAAGAAATTAAGTGGGAGCCAATGACATTCCCACCACTCAGCCATAGTTTCAGGTCAGGAGGCATCATGAATCCCAACACTACAAATGATGAGGAGGAGAAAAAAAAAGAAAAAGCTCGAGAAAGCTTTTGAAGAGCTGAACATTAACGCCATATCAGAGGAGGATGAGGGAAACAAGTACCTCTCCATGATACGCCCCTGTTCGGAGCTGAACAATTGGACTGTGGAAGAAATTCCTATGACTTTTAGGTCATCCACAGAGTAATGCTCGAAACTAACTCTTCTGCCTTAGACCCGAAGGCATTAGAGATATCTTGTTAAGTGTCAATGTTAAAAACCATTATGGTTCTTATATCAATAAAGGATGTTTTTCCAATAAATCTTACGTGGTAGACTTTCTTTTTTACATTTAAAACACTGTAAATAAGCCCAAAGCAAATTAAAGTAAAAACCAAAACAAAAAAAATCATTATTTCATTCTTTTGTTGTACATATATATATTCCATTTCTTTCATGTTTCCAGATATCAATGGTACAAATAGCTCCGAATCTGATTTAGAAATTGACTTTGAGTTGCCTATATGTTTGGAAGAGGTTGAAGACTACAAAGATGAAGAAGAGTATGAACTGCATAACAAGGTGCTCATGTTGTTAGAAAGCAAAGAGAAACAAATTCTACCTCATGAGGAAAAATTAGAAATTCTGATTCTTGGGTCTAAAGAAGAAATATGTGAGGTGAAGATCGGCACTTCTATCACCACTGAGACTCGACACAAGTTGATCAAGCTCCTATAAAAATATAAGGACATTTTGCTTGGTCGTTTCAAGACATGTCTGGTTTAGACACTGACATTGTTATGCAATGACTTCTCATCAGGCCCGAATGCAAGCCTGTACAATAGAAGCTAAGGAGGATGAAGCCTGAAATGCTCCTAAAAATTAGGGATGAAGTGAAAAAGTAGTATGACGCTGGCTTTCTTGAGGTGGTTAAGTATTCTGAATGGGTGGCTAACATTGTCCTAGTCCCGAAAAAGGTGGGAAAGTACGAATGTGTGTTGATTATCGAGACCTTAATAGGGCAAGCCCTAAAGATAATTTCCCATTGCCACGCTAGTGGATAACACAGCAAGGCATTCTCTTTTCTCCTTCATGGATAGATTCTCAGGGTACAACCAAATCAAAATGTGCCCAGAAGATATGAATAAAACCACATTTGTAACATGGTGGGGAACCTTTTGTTACAAAGTCATGCCTTTTGGTTTAAAGAATGCAGGGGTAACCTACCAACGTGCCATTGTAACCTTGTTCCATGACATGATGCACAAAGAGATAGAGGTATATGTTGATGATATGATAGCTAAATCCCGCTCAGAAGAGGAATATACCGAAAACTTGGAAAAACTTTTTAAAAGGTTGAGAAAATTCCAGTTAAAACTCAATCCGTCCAAATGCACTTTTGGAGTGCAATCAAGAAAGTTGTTGGGATTTGTTGTGAGTGAGAAGGGAATTAAAGTTGATCCAGACAAAGTTAAGGCCATCCAAGAACTTCCTCCACCGCGAACACAAAAAGAGGTTCGAGGATTCCTTGGAAGGTTAAATTACATTGCACGTTTTATTTCCCAATTAACGAAAAAATACAGCCCTGTATTTAGATTGCTTCGGAAAAATAATCCGAGAACATGGAATGAAGAATGTCAAGTGGCCTAAAAGGAGATCAAGAAGCAGTTGACGAATCCTCCTATTTTGGTACCGTCTGTTCTGGGGAAGCCCTTGATCTTGTACTTAACTGTTCATGAAAACTCAATGGGATGTGTATTGGGGCAGTATGATGAAACCGGGAGAAAAGAAAGAGCAATCTATTATCTAAGTAAGAAGTTCACAGATTGTGAAACCAGATATTCCCTAATTGAAAATTTGTGTTGCGCTTTGGCATGGGCAACCAAAAGGCTTAGGCAGTACATGTTATACCATACCACATGGCTGATATCGAAGTTAGATCCCCTAAAGTACATGATAGAGGCACCAGCCTTATCAGGAAAAATGGCTCGTTGGCAAATGTTCCTCTCGGAATTTGACATTCAATATGTGAGCCAGAAAGCAATAAAAGGGAGTGCAATAGCAGAGTTCTTGGCAAGTCGTGCTTCCAAAGATTTTGAGGCCTTAAACTTTAATTTTCCGGATGAGGACTTAATGTGCATTTCGATTGACGAGGATGATAGCCTGGAGGAATCTTGTGTGATGAACTTTGATGGAGCTGCAAATGCATTAGGACGTGGCATTGGGGCAGTCTTAATTTCGCCAGAAGGGAATTACTACCCATTCTCTTGCCGGTTAAAATTCTTATGTACCAATAACATGGCGGAATACGAAGCTTGTATATTAGGTTTGCAAGCGGCCATTGAAAGAAAGATCAAAGTTCTAAGAGTTTTCAGAGATTCTGCACTGGTCATTTACCAAATCCATGGAGAATGGGATACCAAGGATGCAAAGTTAATCAAGTATCACAAACTAGTTATTAAACTAATCAAGGAGTTCAATGAAATCACCTTTAGGCATCTCCCGAGAGAGGATAATCAGATGGCTGATGCCCTTGCTACTCTTGCTGTCATGTTCAAGGCTAGTGAGGGTACCGAAATGATGCCAGTCAAAGTGCAAATGTTAGAATATTGCTACAATGTGGAAGAAGAAACGGATGGTCTCCCATGGTACCATGACATTTTACGGTATATGAAAACCCAAGAATATCCATTACAGGCAACTGACAATGATAAGAAAACGATCAGGAAATTGGCCGCGGGCTACGTCCTTGATGGCGAGGTTTTATATAAAAGAGTCAAGATCAAGTGCTATTAAGGTGCGTAGGCGCTAAAGAAGCTCAAACGATCTTGGAAGAAGTGCATGAAGGGGTTTGTGGGACTCACCCTAGTGGCTTTACTATGGCCAGGAGAATTATGCGCTTTGGATATTATTAGTCCACTATAGAAAAAATTGCATCAATTATGCCCATAGATGTCACAAATGCTAGGTTTATACAGACAAGATTCATGCACCTCCTCTACCGCTTCATGTCACGACTGCCTCATGGCCTTTCTCAATGTGGGGCATGGATGTAATTGGCCAGATTTACCCTAAAGCCTCGAACGGCCACAGGTTCATCTTAGTAGCTATTGACTGCTTCACAAAATGGGTAGAAGCAGCCTCATACGCGAATGTCACCAAGTCGGTTGTTTGCAAATTTTTGAAAAAAGAGATCATTTGTCGCTATGGCTTACCGGAGAGAATCATCACCGACAATGCGTCCAATTTAAATAATAAGATAATAGATGGGGTTTGTGAATAGTTCTAGATCAAACATCACAATTCAGTAACATATCGCCCAAAGATGAATGGAGCTGTTGAAGCTGCAAATAAGAACATCAAGAAAATAGTCGCGAAGATGGCTAACACTTACACTGATTGGCGTGAGAAGTTGTCATTCGCATTGTATGCTTATAGAACGGTTGTACGAACTTCCACTGGGGCAACACCATTTTCATTAGTATATAGAATGGAGGTTGTGCTGCCAATTGAAGTTGAAACCCCTTCACTCTGTATTTTGATGGAGGCAAAACTAGAGGAGGCCGAATGTGTTCAAACAAGATATGACCAGTTAAACCTTATTGACGAAAAGAGGTTGAAAGCAATTTGCCACGGCCAGATGTATCAAAAAAGAATGATACGAGCATATGACAAGAAGGTCCACCCGAGGAAGTTTAGGGAAGGGGATATCGTGCTAAAGAATATGTCGTCAATCCAAAAGGACTCGTGAGGAAAATTGGCACCTAATTGGGATGGGCCATATGTGGTATCAAAAGATTTCAATGGAGGGGCACTAATTCTGGCTTAAATGGGTGGAGACGAGCTCAAGAATCTAGTGAATTCTTATTCAGTCAAGAAATACTACGCATGAAATAGAGAAGAAAAAAAAGCGAAAACCCGTAAAGGACGCTTAAAAAAAGAAAAGAAAGAGAAAAAAAGAAAAAAAAGAAAAAGAAAAAAAAGAATGAAAAAATGAGGGTTCAAGATGAAAACCCGCAAAGGGCGTCTTGAAACCAAAGGAGGATTCGAGTTGAAAACCTGCAAAGGGTGACTCGAATTATTACAGACAACGAATAATCCCTTCAGAGGCTTGGCCATATCTTCATTCATTGTTGTAGTGAACGAAATTTTCTCGACAAACGCATCACTCGAGGTTGTTTCAAGGAAAGTTCGGACCTTTGATATTTGGATACTTGTCTTTTGACCATTCTTTTTTACTTTTCTTTCATGTTTGCCACAATATTAATGAAAATTCTTCTTTTAAGCCTTTCTTCTTTTAATGCCCCCTTTACATGAACGTCTTTTATTAGGTTAATGATCATTTTGGTTTAGAAATCATTAAAATATACAAGATATTTTCGTGCATTACTCTG
Source organism: Hibiscus mutabilis (assembly GCA_019671005.1). Lineage (NCBI taxonomy): Eukaryota > Viridiplantae > Streptophyta > Magnoliopsida > Malvales > Malvaceae > Hibiscus > Hibiscus mutabilis. Next base: position 16,401,613 of record CM033715.1, read on the forward strand.
GAAATGATTTAAGAATATAAGGACTATGACATGGCCCCTTGTTAAGCCTCGAATATGGGGGATGTTATGATCAGGGGCAATTGATACCCAACAGCTTTGATAATAAGCCTGAAAAAAAGGTTAAAATAACGTATCATTCAGAGATGTTTTACAAGAATTCATGAAGATCCTCAAAGGGCCTTGTCATACACAATATCGCTTGAAACCCACCCACACAATACTGATGTATCAACTACAATGATAGTTGAGTATGCAAAAGAGTATGTTTTCCAATAAGCAAAGAGATACAAAGAATGGGAATGGTGAAGAAGAAAACTACCATTCGAAGATTGGTGAAGCAGAAGACGATCATTTGGTGAAGCAAATAGATACTAAGAATGTGAACGATAAAGCAAAGACAGTGAAGATAGCCGTTTGTCTAGATTCAAACAAGCTAAAAAGAGATTAAAACTTAGCATGCATTCATGTTTTAGACATCCTCATGGGCATGTGCATCATAATTGCATCATATTGCAGATATGCAAAAACTCTTCAGCAAAAGAACCCGCTTATCCGTTTAGGCGTAAGGAGAATTGAACCCTGCTCATCTATTCGGGCACATGGAAAATAGAACACGCCTATACGTTCAGGCATAAGGAGAATCGAACCATGCTCATCTATTCAAGCACATGGAGAATAAAACCCGTCTATCCGTTCAGGCATAAGGAGAATGGAACCCTGCTCATCTATTCGAGCACATGGAGAATAGAACACGCATATCCATTCAGGCATAAGGAGAATGGAACCCTGCACATCTATTCGGGCACATGGGGAATAGAACCCATCTATCCGTTCAGGCGTAAGGAGAATGGAACCCAACCTAACTATTTGGGCATATAGAGAAAAGAACTCACCTATCCGTTCAGGCATAAGGAGAATGGAACCATGCTCATCTATTCGGGCACATGGAGAATAGAACCCGTCTATCCGTTCAGGCGTAAGGAGAATAGAACCAGCCTATCTATTCGATCATTTGGAGAATAGAACCAACCTATCTATTCAGGCGTTTGGAGAATAGAACCTGCCTACTCATTCGGGTATCAGGAGAACAGAGTTGAATGGAAATTTGGTAAACGATGAAAATTAGTGCCACCTGTTCTTTGCTATATCCCTGTTTCACTGGAATAAGCAAAGAAGGGGCAGTTGTTGTCACTAATTTTTTACTTTTTTAAAAAATAATAATAATAAATAAAATAATAATAATAAATAAATAATTTTGAATAAAACCTATCTTCAAAGGAAATAGTAATAATAATAAGCCAATTTTAAAATTAAATACAAAAAGGGAAATAATAATAAACTCATTTTAAATAAAAAAAGAATAAAATTTGGTTCATAAAATCCATTTCTAAAAATAATAACCCAAAATAAACCCATTTAAATAAAAAAAACCACTAGAAAAATAATAAATAAGGAACCCATTTTATTTTTAAGAGACCCAAACTAACCCGTTTATTTTTTTTCAAGCTTATTCGAGACCGTTGGATATAAGGGTGAAATAATGGATGGCTTGGATCGAATAAAGAAAAAAAGAGGGAAAATGGGAGGATCCCGCGTAGCCATGCGCCAGCGCGTGTGCTACACGCGCGCGGGATCATCTCCCTCAAATCCCCAGCCAAAACGGCTGGGCCTGCTGCTGGTCTTGATTTCGTCATCCCTGGGCCACAGTGGCCACCGTGGTTGGTGCCGGTCGATATGCCTCAGCCGGCTGAGTCCAATACCGCCGACCCCGTCCCTTGCCATCGCCGGTAGCTCGTCAATTGAATAGGAAAAAGGTTCGAATCCTAATTTAATTGGGGGCAAAATTTCCCAAATTGAAGCTGAATCAGATGAAATCCGGGATGAATTTCAACAAATCAAAGCTGTGCTAATCATTTTGGATGATTTCATGGGAAGAAAATAGGGATTTTGTCCCCAAATTGCCTTGAATCCCGATCCCCCAAACCCTATAAATAGTGCCCAATTTTCCATTGTTCAACACAAAAGAAATCATCCGAAAATACCCAAAAAATAATTCTCTGAATTTCTTGGAAGCTGCTGGAATTAGTTCGAATTTTGAGTTGCTCCGGTTTGAATTTTTGAAGAAGAAGCAAGCTTTTTCCGATGGTATTTGGAATCGGTTCGAAACTCGCAATTCCTCCATTTACGGTATAATTTTCTTTTCTTCTATTTACATTTGGAATTTAATTTTTTTCTTGTTAATTTTTTGTTCAAGTTTTTAGGTTGCATTTGATGTTGGTAGCTTGAATCTTGTGTTTTTTTTTGTTATGTTTATCTTTGATTCGTATAATAATAAAAGAAAATTTGTTCTTCAAATTTGAAGTTGATATGGATGTGTTTGATCCATGATTCAATTCTTTTAAAAAATATACAAAAAACGTTGTTTTTGAAATAAAATGTTCTTTTTTTAGAAAAAAGAAAACAAATAAAGAATAATAAAACAAGTTTTTTTAAGTAATTTTTAATGATTTAAAAAAAACAAAGTTTTCAAAATCCAAAAAATAATCTTTTTGTAAATAAAATACTCTTTAAATATATTTTTAGAAATAATGATAGTGAAGTAAAAAATAAATGAAAGATTTTCTAAAATAAAAAAAACAAATAAAAGTTTTAAGGAACTTTTTTTGTAATATAAAAGAAATTTTAAAAGAAAAAAATCTTTAATACAAATTTTGAAAAAAAAAATAAAAAAAGGTTTTCAAAACTTAAAATAAATAAGATTTCCCTAAAAAATAAAAACATAAAAATAAAAAAGGTTTAAAAAGCATGAAAAAAAATTAAAAAGAGATTAAAAAAACTAAAAAATTAAACTTTAAAACATAAAATGTAGAATTTTTAAAAGAAAATAAAAGGTTTCAAAACGTTCCAAATAAAAAATATACATAAGTTTTTTTCAAAGTAAAAAAAGATTAAAAATAAAACTTTTCAAAACGATTTCGATCCAAGCCTTAAAACACAAAAAAAAAAACTTTAACTTGTTGTCTTGTTTGCTTTTTTAGTAATAGATTGAACCTTAGGAATAGGTTCAACAAGCCTTAGTTAGAAACTTTTGTTTGATAAAATTTTCTTCACAAAAATAAAATACACTTAATAAAATTTAAACCCTTAAATAGGAATAAAAACTTAGACCTTCTTTAGGATTAATAAACTTTAATTTAGAGAAAAAAATATTCAACAAATCAAGTTTCTTTGTCTGTTTAAAAAGCGGAATCTAAATAATACGGTGTCTTACTAAACGGAAATGACGGGTTAGCGCCAGAAGTGTTGGCGGTGATTGGAGTTCATTTTCGGATAGTAAGGCTGTTAAAATAAAATTAAACTTATGAACGGATAATAATTTAAGCTTTACATCGATTCACAAAATCCGACTTAAAAATTTTTTTGGACCCGACAAGATGCCAATTTTTGGGCATCGTGGGGGTGCTAACCCTCCCCACGCGTAGCCGACTCTCGAACTCGTTTTTGTATTTTCGCATACCAAAAATGTTGTTTTAATAAAATAAATTGATTTTATTAAAATAACCCGTTTTAGGTGATTTAATCACACCTTCATTAAAGATTAGTGGCGACTCCATTGTTTTTTATTTTAAAACGTCGGGACCACTTGAAAAAGGATTGCGACACAACAACAATACCATCAGAAGAAACGATGTGGCCTAAATTAAACCTCTATCAACCATAAAATGGCATTTTTCATAATTCAACACAAGATTAAATTCTTGGCATCACTTCAGGATTTTTGTTAAATTTATTAAACGCTCACCAAAAGAATTATTGTAAACTATGAAGTCGTCCATAACTACTTCGATTCCTTTCTCGATGTAATCGGATAATATGCTTACCATACACCTCTAGAACATAGTTGGCACGTTACAGAGTCCAAATGGCATCTAAAGATAGGCAAAAGTGCCGAACAAACACGTAAATGTGGTTTTCTCTTGATCTTTAGGCGCAACAGGGATTTGGAAGAAACCTAAAAAACCATCAAGACAATAATAATGAGATTTTTTGGCTAATCTTTTTATCTTTAGGCAAAAGCGTTCAATTTCCTGTAATTGATACAAACTCTCCACCCATTTTGAACATGAGTAGGGACTAGTTCACCTTCTGAGTTTTCTATCACCTTAACTCTTGTTTTCTTAGGGACCACATGGATCAGGCTTACACAATTACTATCAGAAATTGTGCAAATCATATCAGCATTGAGAACCTTTTGGATCTCTTCTTTAACAACGTCTATCATGGGAGGGTTTAGGCGTCTTTTACCTTCTCGAGTTGGCTTTGCATTTTCTTCAACTTTGATTCTGTGCATGCAAGTCGAAGGACTAAGTCTTTTGATGTCAATGATCATCCATCTTGTAGCGTCTTTAAATCCTCTTTTTTCGCCTTGGTAAGCTTGCTCGAAATAATAACCAGCAAAGTGGTCTCATCTCCTAAAAACGCATACTTCAAGTGCTCTAGTAGTGGTTTCAGTTCGATTGCTGGTGCCTGCAAAATCAAAGGTAAAAGTTTAGCTTTTGAAGGTTCCAAATGAAAATTTAACTCAACATCAGAAACATTTTTTAATTCTATTGGCATATCAGCTTCATCATATATATCCCTACATAGCTCATCAGAAAAATTATACTCAATATATTCATCAACAAAAGGTTCAATTATATCAATAAAGCTAACATTCACCATAGAATTAGGATATTTTAGGGCTTTGTAGACATCAAACTTTAGTACTTCGCCATCGAACTCCATAGTGAGTATTTTGCTTCGAACGTCGATTTTCGTTTGTGTCGTACTTAGGAATGGTCTTCAGAGTAGAATTTTAGAAGCATTGTTTGATCGATCATCCTCCATATAGATGATGTAGAAGTCGGCCGAAAACATTAATTCATTTACCTTTATGAAAACGTTTTCCAAAACCTCTTCCGAATAGACAACTGATCTATTAGCTAGTTGAATGACCACACATGTTTCTTTCAAAGGACTCGCGTTAAGTAGTTTAAAAATTGATAAGGGCATTACATTAATTGCAACACTTAAATCCTACATAACTCTTTTAATTCCGACCTTACCAATTTTACAAGGAATAACAAACATACCTTGGTCCTTGTACTTCGGTGGGATTTTCCTCTGAATAACCGTGGAAATATTCTCACTCAAATTTACCTTTTCATTTCCAGAAAGCTTTTTCTTATTTGTATAAAGATCTTTCAGAAATATCATATACCTTGGAACTTGTTTGATTGCGTCGAGGAGTGGAATATTGATTTTGATCTTCCGAAACACATCAAAAATCTCATTCTCTTTGCTTTCTTTTTTACGCTTAATAAGCCTTCTTGGGAATAGAGGAGGCACGATATATGGCAATGGGATAAGATGCTCTGTAGATGGATTTGGTTCTGCTTTCTCCTTTTTTGCGTTTAGCGTCAGTGCCTTCATTGGATCTAGATTCGATGACAGCTCTACTACGTACGGTAATGGCGCACGCATTTTATCTAAGGTTAGGTTCTGTTTGAGATAGTAGTTTCCCTTGGGATTCTGGTCATCCCACTGTTTGTGCAAGCTGGCTCTTTTGCTTGTCAAGTTCTTGAAATTAGGCATCGGCCTTCTGTTGGAATTTTTTTGTGCTTAGTGCTACCCTTTCTACTATAGCCTCAAGGGATGATTTCTGGGGTTGGTGTTGTTGAGGCATAGGAAGACGTGGTTGATACGGCTGATTATACAGCATTGGAACCATAGCTGAAATTTGGATGGTTTTTCTATCTGGGATTATATGTGTTCAAGTGAGGGTCGCTTTTGAGGAACTCCTAGGAAGTTCCATACGGCATGTACATGTGTTGTAGTGTCTTTCTGAAGCCTCGGGCAATAGTCCATCGTATGATTGGGCAGGGTACAAATTTTGCATAAGCAAGCCTAGCATTTTTTACCTGCAAGCAAGGTTTCAACTACATTAATAAATTTTTCAATTTTTGCTTCAATGGAAGGTGTACTTATCTCATGAACCCATCTAGTGGATTCATTTGTCGGGTGGAATTGCTAGGCATTAGCGGCCATTGTTGAAATCAACTCCTTAGCCGCTCAAGGAGTCAAGTTAACAAGGGCTCCTCCACTTTCCACATCTATAGTTTTTATTTCCATCGAAAACAACCCTTTATAGAAGTATTACATGAGGTTTGTTCTGTCAAACCATGCTACGAACAATTGTCGCATAGCTTCTTGAATCGTTCCCAGTAATCGTATAACGATTCATTGTCTTTTTGTCAAATCCCCACAATGCTCCTCCTAAGTTCACCTGCTCGAGCCGCATGGAAAAACCTGTCAAGAAAAGAACGAGACATATCAGCCCATGTATCAATAGAACCTAGTAGAAAATAAAATAACCAATCTTTGGCTGCATCAACTAAAGAAAAAGGAAAGCACGGAGTTTAATTTGATCTTCGAATATTCCTTGTGGTTTCATACTTAGGCAAACCATATGAAACTCATTAAGATGCTTGTGTGGGTTTTCGTTTTGCAAACTATGGAAGGTAGGCAGAAGATGAATTAACCCCGTCTTTAACTTGAATAGTGTTTCTCTATTCGGGAACGTGATGCACAACGGTTGCTACTCATCGGCGCTGCAGTGAGCTCTCGGATAGTCTGTTTGGCCATGTCTTCCTATTCGCTGTCTTTGAATGAGAATATATCTTCAGTTTGCAGGGTTCTTATGTCAAAGTCAGGTATTGATGATGCTTATTGTTGTCCTCTGCGTCATAGAGTTTCTCCTAGCAATCTTTTGGCAAGTGCTTCAATATTCGATTCATAGCTTAGTTCTCTGGGTAAAGACCTGATTAACAAGTGTCGAATTATCAAATAAATAAATTCCTATTCTTAATTAAATAATGAAGGTAATATAGAGAAGTAGGGTCGATCCGCAGGGACTTGGAAAATTAACAATTTTAATTCCTAGTTTGAGTAATCTGTAAAAATAAAAAGAGGGGTTTTAGAATAAACGATTAAGAAAAAATAAGGGGAAAAATAATTGTAAATGGATTATCCAATAATAATGGTTTTAGCCTCCAGCTTTGTTAGCCCCAATATCGATTGATCATCAAAATAGATTTTCCCTCCTTGATAGTACGCTGGTTACGATCTGCATGGCCTAACCTCTACAACTAACTCTTCTATTTGGCTAACCAAGATTTCCAAGTCTATCTCCAAAATTTGATCATCGTTGGTCTAATCAAGTCTATCGTCATTAGCACCAAGTCACTTTGATTAATAGAAGAGCCCAACTCGAGTTATGGTGTCTCACAGAGAATCGAACTCGATCTTGATTCCCCTTAGCAGACCACTGCTAAGATTGTTCACATGAAGCCGAATTACGACCAACTGATCAGTCTCCCATACAACAAGTCAAAACACCTTTCAAATCAACATCGACTGTTTGAGTTGAAGATGTAGTAACTTTAAAGGAATGACTAATTGCTAATCTTAGTTTTTAGAGAACCGAAGAATACTTCTTGGAGTTGGTAAGTGAAACTCATTCTCACGATTAGAATTGAGTCATTGCAAAGCTATAGGCTAAGTGGGAATTTAGCTAAGCATGGATTGGATCATGCTTAGCATTTTGTATGGAAAATAAATAAAGAAATAAGTAAAAGATGAAAAGAAAAATAAGCTGCTATATAAATTAACCAAGGGAGATACAAATTCCAATCTGAGTTCTAAATGTTGAGCCTAAGGAGTATTTATACCCGAGAATCCTAACAAGGTAAAATAACTAAAAAAACCTAATAAAAGATAAAGATAAAGATAAAATATTCAAACTAAAAATCTAAAATTAAATCCAAAGGTTTATCACAAAAGAAAAAAAAATAATAAATCTTGAATCATATGGCTCTGGTTGAATTCTGTTTTATCTTCTGGATAACCTCATATTTATCTTTAGTGCACTTATCTTCAAGATAATTCCGAATTTTACTTCGAGATAATGTTGATATGCCTTCTAGAAGCTGCTGACTATACCTCGAATTCTGCTGCATTGGAATCAGACTACATCGTGCCTCAGGTTATGCCTACGACACCTGCTATGGTTGTAACGCCCTAAATAAGAGGTCTATGAGAAGGTTATAATTTAATTAAATTGATGAAACATTCCTATTTGATTAAAATAAATCTTTAAGGACTAGATTGAATGATGGCATAACCGAGTGATCATTCTTGAAAGGACCATATTGTACAAACTACACATTCATGAGTTTTCATGTAAAATAGTAAGGAAACTAAGGATTTATCTTAGGTGTCCCTTGTGTATGAATCGGTCAAACATGTAGACCATCTTCATCCCTCAATTATCTTATCCAATTGCTATCTAGGGAGAGAGAGTTAGAATTCATAGGGAATCCTTGAAGAAATCGGTGGAATTGAGCTTAATTTGGAGGAAATTTTAATGCTAGATTGATATCTATTTTATGCCAAGCAAGGTAATACTTATCCTTATATATTGATTGTTGGTTGTAGTTCGAATTATGAAATGGTTTGATTGGAAATGAAATTAGGCTATGGTTGTTTGAATTTAAGATAATTAGATGATAAATGAATAGGAATTGATTTGAAGGAATGTATGAAAGTTTGAATTCCTTGTCAATTATACATGTATGAATCGGTAATGTTGCTTGAATATGGAATTGAGATGTTACGATTCTTGTGATTGGCCGTGGGGTCTAAGAAATCAAATTGTTATGAGTCTTTGATTGTTCAAACAAATTTGAGCCATATGAATGACTAAATGATAGCTTAAAAAGAAAAAGGGGGTGAATGAACAAGATATGATGTAATAGAAATCACAACAAAATTGCCCTGTAAATTGTAAGTTATAACTGAGACTGTTTTTAGTGTTTGAGCCATCGTTCAATGCTAGTAGCAAATTGAATAATAAGAAAACTATTTTGATCCAGTTTTGGTGCAGTTTGGGACTGCCCTATTTCGGTTTAAAGTTAGAGAATTCTATAAAGTAAATGGATGGAGTATTAGCTTAACAATAGATTGATAAGTGAGGTTAAACTATAAGAACATTGGTCAAAACAACTAAGGGGCTTAATTGAGAAATTGGAAGCTGTTTTGATAGTAAATTTTGGGGATGCTCTGTTATAAATACAAAAGTACAAAAATAGACTAGTTAAAGTTCAAGTTTGAGATGTTTTATTGAATGATTATGTATGTACATGAGAAGATATCAAATTGGGGTAGTTGGTCCCTAAAATTCGAGCTTTAATAAATGTATGAGTAAAACAAATCAAATCATGAGATTAATTAAACATTATATTGTAACATGTTAGAAGATCAAGAAGATTTGGAAGACAAGAAAGCTGTGGTCAAACCAAACTGTGATAGGAAGAAGGGAATGGTAATTCGTGATCGTAACTAGCTCTGGAGATACTGTAAGTGTAACTTAGTTTGGGCAAATTTGAATGTTGTTCCCAAATGTTTGTTATATTAAAATTTATATAATTGCTTGATATGCTCTTGTATTATGTGTATGGAAGATGCATGCTGGAAAAGGGTACATAAATGAGGTAAGCATCATCGAATTACCATTGTTACACTCTTGTAATTACATTTGAGATTGATGAACATGTAATGAGATGATTAATTGATTTAGGATATTATGCCTGTTGGGAGATTAGATAATTTACAAAGAATAAAGCCTTGAATTGAATTAGTTATACATAAGTGGCATGCCATAGAGTCCACCGAGCTCACTAGTTAGGACTACGGTCCCCTGTTAATAAGATCTAGTGATCTTTTAGTACCTATGGTACTCTTTCTCCATGCGAGATTGATTCGACACATTGGTGTCCTTGACTTGGTACTATATGTACCCTTGATAACATTGTTCTTGTTTAGATTCGTGTGTCTAACAAAAGTCGATCAAGGCTCAAGTTAAATAAATGGTTACCTGAATAATTAAATGTCTTTAGATATCTTTATTTATTTATTGGTTATTTAATGGTTAATAGAAATCTCTTGAATTATTGGTGAACTATATATCCCATGGATGTTGAGTTAGCTTTTGCAATGAAAATCTGATTTGTGATCATGCTGGAAACCTCAGCTACATACATGTCTTGTAAATATAATGGATAAAAGTTGGAAATAGTAACCCTAAGGGGTCTTGGTTATAAGCATGTTAAAACTAGTCTCTAAGGACTCTTGAACCTTTCGAAATACATGAAGAGAACTAGACTATATTGGTTGTATAATGTAAGTTTCAAGTTATATTCTTTGAATTTATAAATCTCTTGAATGTATTGCAGGTCATTTTGAGTGCTAGTAGAATTCTTCCAATGAGTATAGCAAGATCACAAGGAGAGCAATGTATGTTTTGTTAATTGAATTTGACTCCTAGGATGGTGGCATTAGCGTGTCAAGAATGTTTTGTTTTACATTTTGGTATGTAAATATTATGTGATCAAATATTTGTGATGGTATGTGAGTATGTAATAAGATAGTTATAGCCCTGTTATATGGTTTATAATGTTTCTTCGATATGAATGATTGTGATGATATGTTTAATGGTGTCTGGTTTATGTCAAAGATTGATAATCCTATAGTCGGTTGCTAGCATTTCAAGTTTTCATGTCAATAATGAATTAAATCTGATCTCCAAGATTAGGGGAATGAGTTGTTGGAATGCCAATCTTTTTATAACAGTCTTAAAATACTCGATAGAAACTTAGTTAGTTGGTCTAAATGTCAATACTTCATAACAGACTCCAAGTTAATTCAAGATTTTAACATGGATGAATCTTTTAATCTTCATGATTTACCTTACCATAGTTTGCCATGTCGTATGTATGTTGTAAGAAGGTTTTGAAGTTGTTTATGAAATTTGTGGTTTGACTATGAAATCCTTGGTTGATTTTCGATTTCTAGATTGTAAGCATCTAGATTTCTTGAATTCGATCACTATTTTGGTGAGCAAGTTAGCTTGTTTATATTCCTTTTTTGTGGTTGAATTAGCTGGGTTTGGGATGTTTCAATGGCACATAATGAAAATCCAGATTCTACCTTCAATTGTTGGTTTTGGGCTGACATAGTCCAATAAAGCTCCTACCAAAATAAAGCATAAAAGAAGCAATTTAAGAGTATATATATTAATAAAATAGATAATAAAACACATTAAAAATATGAAATATTCTACACTTATCAAGTTACATCCGTGGTCCTTCTGGACATATTCTGCAATATATTTGTCTGCATCTGTTTTCTTCACTATTGACACAACTGAGTGGCGTATGTTGTAGTTCTTAATTGCATCTTCCATGAGTCTTTTTATCATGATTATCATTCCAACTTGTAGTTCATCATCACTATCGATAACATCATCGCATGACTGTCTCCCCATAGATGAGAAACCATCTACGTTTCTAGCCATTATATGGCAAATTATTATGAAATTGACTAAGAGAAATATACAATGAGTTAGTATGAAAATTGAAGGTATGAGTTTTTGAGGTTGCAAGGCTCTATATATAGCGAATTAGGAGATTCTTGACATGGTAGGGACCTCGCTTTCTGCAAAAAGCGAGTTCTGCAGACATTCCTGACGTGGTAGCACCAGAGTATACCATAGATGTTACATGTCAATGGAACTCGCTTTCTGCAGAAAGTGAGGTCCAGTTTTTTAAACAAATTTTAAATTCCCTCATCATAAGAACGTCCATCCATCGTAGTTGAAGTTAAATGATTTGATTTGTACACGTCAATCGACAATCAAAATTTCAATTATTGACGTGACTTAGTAGGCATTTTCCATGGGTTTATCCAATAAGTTATTTGCAAAATTTGTGTAATCTTTAAGCTTAGAGGCATAGTATTGTAAGTTATCTTAAGTTTCCTATCGTGTGATACTTTTCATCAATCTAATTTCATTTCATTGTTTCATATTTCAATAACTTAAAAGAAAGAGAAGCACGTCGAAACATAAATTCACATGTCCATGCGTTTATAAAATTATTACGTTTCAAACTAATACATAAAAAGAAGAATATAAATTAAAGGGACAATAAAATTATTACGTATATAAAATTATTATGAAATTGACTAAGAAAAATCTACAAAAAATTAATATGAAATTTTGAGGTGGCCACATAGACGACCAATTTTACCCTAAACATGCGGTCAATTGTACCCTTGAACATGCTTTCATGACCTTGGCAAATAAACATGCTTCGTGGGTGTTAAGGTGGCACCACAGCTGACCAATTCTACCCCTAAATAGGCGATGTTCTTCTTCAAGCTTAGAGGTGTATTTGAGGCTGATAATGACACATAAGAGACATTGTAACGGGTTAATTGTACCCCTAAACATGCTTTCATGAAGTGGGAAGATAAACAAGCTTCGTGGATTTCATGTGCCCACAAAGACAACAAATTGTACCCACTGATCATCATAATCCACAATGGTAGGGGGTTTAACTATGGTTACATGCGGTGGTCTTCATCTAGCCTCCACGATTAAGGCGTAAAAAATAAGTTACCCGCAACCTCGAACAAAAGGTTAAGAAGTTTTCCGGCACTTGAAAAAGACCACTCATTTCTAGATATTTTGATTTGTTTTTCATCTTGAATAAAAACACGGAAGACACATCTCACCAATATTGTTAACCCACCAAAAGCATGTAGTGATCATATAAATGCAACTACATATACCAACAAACCACAATATCTGGAAAATGTCTTTGTAAAAGAATTTTCCAGATACGTCATTTGTTGCCATTAATAGCTACAATTAAGTTTTTGCATCGGATCTAATAGCAATTGAACAAATGCAATTGATAGCAATGGTTGGGGGTTTGCCTGCCTTTACTTTTGCCTTATAATGGGATATATACGTGTCCTCCAAAACATGAGGATGTTTGGCACATTTTTTAGGGAACTCACATTCTACAGAGATTCCTAACGTAGCAGCACCAAAGTACGCCATAGATTTGACATGTCACCGGACCTCACGTTTGGCAGAAAGAGAGGTCTATTTAATTTTTTTAAAATTAAAATTCCACCGTCTACAAATGCTTTGAGAGACGCTGCAAATGCTTTGAGAGAATTCGTATTGATTGGTGTAACATTTTTTATACTTGTAATTTATGATAATATTTTAGTTTTTTGTAAGTATCGAAACTTGTCTATAAATATTGATACTTTTCGTGAAACCAACAACCTACAATGTTACTGTATCAACAAAGTGTACCAAAAACCCAAAAAAATTAAATAAATATTATAATTAGGATGATGAGAACCTAAAAAATTAAGCTCAGAGGTGTAGTATTGGCACATAGGAGACATTGTAAACGGTGTAAAAATTGCATTGAAAATGGTTTCAAACCAACAGAAATCGAAACCTTAATAGAGAGATTTTATTACTTACAAAAATAGTAGTACAATTAATTGATATGAGGGCCTGAGCGATTAGGATATTTTTCCCTCATGTGTCTGAGATTCCTAGATATATTGCATAGTTGTCGACTTTGCTAACATTTGGCAAAAGATTGAGAATACAGCGTAAATATGTAAGAAATAATGCCAAGAGTGAGTCTATTGCGTGCAAGTATACACGGTCAGCAAGTAATACAATAGTAAGCTGAGTATCGTATCCATAGGGATTGACTAAGAATTTAAGTGTTCAATGGTTTACTTGTTGAAGGAATCAAGAATGTTGAAATTGATTTGGATTTTATAATTAGACAATGGCTAAAACAATGTAGTTAAAATAAAAATAGTTTGGCAAGAAGAAGTATTCAAATGGATGATGAGCGTTGGCAAGGGATACTTGGATTTTACGCTAGCTATGCCAGTTATTAATAATTCTATGCCATGGATTTATTGCCGACCAGATTTCAAAAATAGCATTACCTTTGTCGATGGCAATACCCTAAGTTAACCACGAAAAAACCCCTATATGTCTATAGTACAGAGTTTCATAGATTAACTTGATTAAGTTTCAATCTATACTCTTAAGGGGTAGATTCACTTTCGAAGTAAGCTCATCTACTTAAACATCTTCTGTCAAAGTTTATGTTCTTAATACCTGGCAACTGATCGTTACCCCTTAAGTCTGTTAAGATATTAAGGCATAAAATGCCAACTGTCCTATGGAAAAGAATTTAAGGAAATAAAGTGCTATATGGATAGAAAATAATGCCAAGACATTTAAATTATTAAAAACCAAAGATAAACTAAGCGTTAATCACAAACATCCACAACCAACTGCAAAAGCTTAGTTCACAGTTGGGGGTTCCATCCACAAAATATCATATCTCAACATCACCATTCAAATAAAAATTAAAGTAAGAGAATAGGCAAAGAAGGAGGTCCACCGATGCAGCCCTTCAAATGCTCTAGAGCTCTCGGTCTAACATGGTTGAACCACGTTGCCTTTAGCTTCCTCTTTCACCATGGTGTTCTCCTTGGATCATTGATCGGTCTTCTTTAAATAGGCACTCGTGAAAACCCTAGGATGGGTTTAAAATTTGAATTTTTATTACACACCAAGATAGGTGTGTTATCATCTTATCCTCTTTTGAATTTTAGGGCTGACGTGTACTGGATTCAACGGCTACTCTGACCGGGCATCGAACATTAATTCTTTGCCAACCGAGCTTGGAAATATCTGGTCTAACTTTGCCAACCGTGACTCGGCAATTCTCTTATGCTTTTCCTGCTTCCTGCTCTTGCGTAGCTCTGCCAAGCATGCCCTGCTCCTATCCTACATCAATACTAGCAAAACAACCCTTCAAACTGGCAAAGTAACAACTCCCTAACTCCTTATGCAAATGATGATTTTAACAACTAAATGAAACATATATACCTAAAGACAAGCAAAAGCATTATGAAATATGCATAAAAATCAATGTTTTCTAGAAGTTAACACTCTCCCAAACCTAGATCATTGCTTGCCCTCAAGTAATACAATTAAAATGTCGTGACCATTTTTCAACCAAGTGTAAAAATAGTCTGACGATTGAGTTTGAAAATTAGGGTTTTGCCTTTTATTTACTTAATCTTGAAGAATTAGGTTTTTCATGTTAAATTGAATTTTCCTTTATTTAATCTTGAAAACAATTTGAAGTCGCCACCGATCACTTTAGTAGACCGGGCACCATAAAAACAACCAGAGATTCATTTTAAAAAATTTGAGTTTGGGAGTCGGTTATGTGACATTTTGGCATTTCGAATAACAATTTGAATTTAATTTAACCATAATTATTAACTGGATTTAATTTCCAAATAGAGATATCCTTTTATAAGGAAATATATCTTTAACCGAATATGAGATTAAAAGCGTCTTGTTACGAAGCACCACTATTCATATTCAAAAATATATTTCCAGCATAAAAGTTTTAATGCATGATTCATTATTGTCTTGTTTATTTTAAGTTCTAACTTAAAAGGGCTCGAATTAATTAAGTTATTTTAGACTTTGAATATTATTAAATTTAAAGGCCTTTATGAGACAGCACCAATTGCTTGAATACCATCCATCTCAAAACCCCTAAATTTCATATAATATTCACTAATTAAACGTAATTCTAATTATTTAAAGTAATAATCCTAACCTTGGCTCTAATTAAGCTAACTTGGTTATATATTAATTCTAGGTTGTAATGAATATTAAGTGTACCTCTTTAAGGCCAATGTTGATATAACACCTCATTGCAAGCAAATGGAACACAATCCAAATTTGAACCCCAAAGTTTCCACTTAATATACATTAAATTGCTACAATGACCTTCATAATTAATTATTAAATCCATATTAAAGAACCTAAAAATAAGGCTATAAACAATTATATCTAAGTGTATTATATGATCTAGCAAATATACTATATGCTTAGTTTAAAACATACATCAAACCTGTAATTTAATTGTATTTAATTAAATTAAATAATTAAATTAAATGACTAAATTAAAAATAATAAAAAACTTAAAACAAAAAGAAAGGGACCAAATTGAACTCCCATTAAAATTTGATGCTTGAATTACAAAGGATAAGAAGCTGGACGTGTGGATCCTCCTTGCCCGACCTGGATCAAACTCGCGGGTCAAAGGACTCGGCACCAAAATGGTGCCGCTCCAAGTTGGGTATAAAATACCTCAAGCCGAGTTAACTCGGGTATTTTCTTATTTTGTTTCCTCTCTCTACTCTCTCACTCTTTCAAACGCTCTGAAATTAACATCCATTTGCCCAGAAAACAGATCCAAAATGGATCAAAAACACCAAGTTTTGCTTGGTGTTCATCCTTGTTCTTGAAGAACAAGATGAACACCAAGAACGCAGACACTATTCCACTGTGTACTCCTCCACCTCAATCGAGCTTCTTGCCCTTCCGACCACTCTCGGTCATTCCCAAAACCACCAAAAATTCATGATTTTTAACCCTAAACCTATATCTAATTCTCGTTTCAACAGAAACACATGTTCTTCCCCAAATCTAGGCCTAAAATCTACTCAGATTCGAAAGAATCCTCTCGAGTTCTCCCAATATAGATCTAGGCTACCCAAAAATGAGGCTCATATTTGACTTCCCCACTCCAGTTTCCATAAAAGATGAGTTTCCAGCCACCGCATCACTCTGATTTGCAGTTCTTTTACTGTTTTTATATTATGGGCACTAATTTTTGTTTCACTTGCAAAAATGAAAATAGAAGAAAGGAATTACCTTCCTGATGGTGTTCCGATGATTCTGACAACATTCTGCGACCTATCGTCTTCTCCGATGAACTCCACGGCTACTATGGTGACTCTTCAACTCCTGGTGTCCGTTCGGTTTCCCCAAGGTACTCTTTCTCCTTTTTAGTTATTATTATTATTAATGGTAGTTCATTATTGGTAATTAATTGCAATCTGACATTCTCTCTCCTTGTATAGGTGAGTGGGGTGTGACACCATGGGTGATGTTATCTAGCTAGTTGGATCCAAAGAAGCACAAATCCGAGTGAACTTAATTCAGACCAATAGGAAACTGACAGTTGGCGGATTTAGGCGATACAAATTTGATTTTGGGCTAATTTGTGTTTTTTCAAGCTAGTTTTATTCAATTTGGGCGAGAAAGGATTATATAAACTGATATAATGGGCTTGTAACTGGGCTTTCAGGATCTTATATGCATTTGGACATTGTAAAGGATTTTAGGACTCTTATTTATTTATTTTTGGTTTTATTTAAATCAAACTACTAATATAGAGTTATTCTCGGACAAAATATGGGTATTACATAAGAAAACAAGTACCTTGACAAAATTGTTCTAAATGTCAACAAGTGCTAGTAAGTAGAATCTGGCCCTAGTTCTGTCCTCAGATATCCTATTGCAACAATGCCAAGCAGATAAGCAAATTCAAGTGCAGCAATATAACACTAGTCTATGGTTATGAAGTGTGCATAAAGTGCAGGCAATATGCATCAAGCATCCTTTAACTCCTTTAGTCAAATCTACTACCCAAACTCAAAATTATTATTATTTTTCTTTTATTCACCAAGGGTTTTTGTTGACAATATTTTCAGGCTTGCGTTGTAATACTATTTGGTGTGAGAAATAAGAGAGAGCATACCACGAACACCTATGTTAATCCAGACATTGTTAGGCTAGTGTTTTTGTTGACAATATTTTCAGGCTTGCGTTGTAATACTATTTGGTGTGAGAAATAAGAGAGAGCATACCACGAACACCTATGTTAATCCAGACATTGTTAGGCTTTACTCTTCAACTCATACCCTAAATTTTTTGACTTGAGAAATAAGAGGGAGCAAACCAAGAAGCCCCAAGTTACTTATTATCTCTAAGGCAGAGGAGAGTTCTATTTTTTTCTTGCCTTGGCAAAACATTGTTGCCTTATTCTTTCTTTTACTCATGCATCATTTTTTTCTTTTTTTTATTTATTCTTATTATGAGCTTAGTTTCAAGAATTCTAAGTTTGTTTAGGAACTAGATGCATACTACACGTTAAGTGAGAATTCATTTTCCTAAGCTAGAGATCAATTGCCAAGCAGTTTGGCATTACTATCCTGTTGTCACATACAGACTAAGGATTTCCAAATTTCATCATCGGATAGAGTATACTAAAAAAATTCTA
Source organism: Hibiscus mutabilis (assembly GCA_019671005.1). Lineage (NCBI taxonomy): Eukaryota > Viridiplantae > Streptophyta > Magnoliopsida > Malvales > Malvaceae > Hibiscus > Hibiscus mutabilis. Next base: position 16,419,759 of record CM033715.1, read on the forward strand.
ACTACGCTAGAAAAACGTTGGCATTATTCCAAATTTAAACGAGGAAAAAAAATTAGTGGTTTGATATGCATGGTTATACCTAATCTATATGGCAACAGAATGCAAACAGAAACATAAACATGAATGCATGACATGGCAAAAGATGTGAGGCAACACCATACCCCCAAACCAAATGTGTGCATTGTCCTCAATGCATGAAGGAATGTATACAAATGAAATAAAATGACATGCATGATCAAATGAACAAAATGAATGTAAGGATTTTAAGGGGAAGATGACTCCCCCTCGAAGTTTTTTGAAACTCATACACGGGTCTTTCTCTTGACAAAGTTCACTCGATCATGAGCCATGTGTTTCTTTCTCTTCAAGCTGGGCTTTGGTGCTACTTTGGAGGCTCCTATATCATAGATAACCTCTTCAAAATCCTCACCAGCTCAAAGACAGTGAGGACGTCAGTGGCAGCGGATGAGGTAGGTGCAATAGGTGTTGCAGCAGCTTTGGGTTGGATTCCTTCTTCTTCTAATTCAGGTAGCGTGTCTGTTCTTGCGGACTCGACTTGGATAGGGGACACTGGTACGGTGGCATCTAATTGCATCGGAGTATGGATAAAATAAGGACTGTCTGGCATATCATTGTTGGCAAGGAGGTCAGCAGGGAACTCAGAGAAGGCTGGTAAAGTATGCGATGATATTCCTTCAAGAGTTTTCTTGAGGGCGCAGTCCTAGGCATGAGTATATTACCAAAGCTTGGTGTTCTGCTCTTCTACTTTCTCTAGCTTTTTAAGAATGAGCTCCTGGCATTGGTAGATTTGATAAAGCATTGTCATTGAACTAGTTGACATAGGAGTCTCAGGTTTTGCCTTGGGCACCTTGGCCTTGGACACCGGCTCTGCAATCTTTCCTTTTCCTTTCTCCTTGGTATTGAGTTGCCTCCATAGGGCAGGAGTGATATTTTTTCCTTTGCTCTCTTGGACATTGTCAGAATTAAGCCGTTGCACAATATACTTCATGAAAATGTTAGAGATTAATAAAGGGAAAAACAAACTACCACTGCCATTACCAGTGCATTTATATTTCCATATATAATGATACGACTGACGTTGATCTTGCGGCCTACGATGATCGAATACAACAAGGTCATCCTCTCCTCCAAGATAGTCTCATTATGGGTGGTTGGCATAAGACTTGTTTTCAAGAAGTGGTTTCACCCTTTTGGATGTGGCTTCAGTGCCAGTCGTTTCACCATCCGATGGCCTTTCGATGATACGTTCTAGTTGGTGCTAGGCTCGCATAAATCCTTCAATAGCGTTTGTCTCTTGGTAGCATCTAACGAGTCAGCAAACTCGGAGTGTTCTTCCCCTACACCATCCAATTTAAACATATTATTAATAGACCCCTCATCAAATCTAACACATACACACCTCGTATAAGCAAGAAAGATGAATCTTTGGTAGTAAGGTGGGCATAAAACTCTTGGAAAATATTAGAATGGATTTCCTAGATTACTGGCAAAATAACTCCCACTTGTTCTTTCTAATCACTGCTACGAACTCCGGTGAATAACCCAAGTTGGGTTCATTCTTGAACTCAAAATTCTTCTCATAACAAAACGTTCGTACGTCAAAGTTCTCCTCACACTTCTTTTGAATTACTTCATTAAAGAAGATCTTAAAAGGTGTTGAAGAAGATTCCATGGAGAAACGTTTGGAGAAATCAGAAAAATTTGGGGAAAAGAAAAGTTGGATTCTTGCTTTCTTACCGAGGAAGATGAAAAGAAAGAGTGCAAAATTTTAGCTAAGGCAAAGGTTGGGGTTTAAGTAGAGGGAAAAAGAAACGGTTGAGTGTTTTAATAGGGATGTTTAAGTTGGGCAATTAAATGGGGATAATGATGAGGAAGTGGTGTGTTTAAGGAGATGGGATAATGATGGGCTAAGGGATGAAGATGAAGAGACAGCACACGAAAAAAGATATAGTGATAAGGTGAAATTTTGAATTTCAAGTTTTACCCTAGGTGGCTAGGGTTTATCCCACACTTAGCAAAAAATTTCATTCTTCCTTTGGCCTATCTCACACAAATACAATTGTGCAATGTTGGATTCCTCATGCCAGCCCTGATCTTAGCATACTGTCTGGAAATGTATCATATACCTACACTCACTTAAAGCAAATCTTTCGAAGTAGCAAAAGAAAATAAAAAAATAAAAATAAAATACTAAAGAATAAAAACAACTAACCTAATTATTTACACTAATTGATCGAAAATGAAAAAATTATTCAATCTCTGACAAGAGAATGATCTCCTTGGCATTACCTTGATTACCTTCCAAATAATGTTTCAACCTTTGGCCGTTTACCTTAAAAGTTGTTCTAGTCTTCAAATCCTTGATGTCAACTGCTCCATGAGCATATGGTTTAATAACTTCGAAGGGGCCCGACCATTAGGAAATAACTTTAACCTAGAGTTAAATAACAGAAATCTTTGGCCGACTTCAAATTGCCTTGGCAATATTCTGTTATCATGCAACCTCTTTGTCTTCTCTTTGTACAGCTTGGCATTCTCATAGGCTTGAACCCGAAATTCATCTAACTCATTCAAATATAAAAGCCACTTCTCACCAGTAGTCCTTCATTCCATATTAAGATTTTCAGTTGCCTAATAAGATCGATGTTCCAACTCCACTAGCAAGTGGCATGCCTTCCCAAAAATGAGTTTATATGGAGAGGTTCTCAAAGGAGTCTTAAAAGTTGTTCTGTAAGCCCAAAGAGAGCTATCTAGTCTCAAGGACCAGTATTTTCTTGTTGGGTTCATAGTTTTCTCCAAAATGATCTTAATCTCCTTATTTGAGATCTTCGCTTGGTTATTCATTTGGGGATGGTAGGCTGTGGTAATTCTTTGTTGGATTCCATGCCTACGCAAAGCTTTAGAAATTAAATTACATTTAAAGTGTGTACCTTCATCATGAATGATAGCTCTGGGGGCATCGAATCAAGTGAAAATATGCTTATGCAGGAACTTGGCAATAGCCTTAGCATCATTTGTTGGTAACGCAACAACATCAACCTATTTTGAAACATAGCCAATGGCCACAAAGGATATATAGGTTAGCAAATTATGGGGGAAAAGAACCCATGAATTCCATTCCTCATACGTCAAATGGTTCTACTGGCATAATGTTCTAGAGTGGAAATTGATGCCTGCCAGAGATTTTACCCGTTTGCTGGCATCGATCACATGCCTTCACAAAATTATGGGTATCCATGAATAGAATAGGCCAAAAAAATCCTGACTGCGGCAATTTGGTCGCGGTTTTCATCCCAACAAAATGGCCTCTATACGGTGCTGCGTGACATAATTGAATTATGTTGTGTTGTTCATATTTTAGCACACATCAACGTATCACTTAATTAGCACACTGCTTAAACAAAATTGGCTCGTCCTAATAATATTGCCAAACATCTCGCAAAAATCGTTTCCTAGCATTACTTGCCAAATCTAGTGGCAAAATATTGCTTACCAAGTAGTTGACTATGTCAGCATATTATGGCATAGAATTGATTGCAAGTAAATACTCATCGGGGAATCCATCCCTTATGGCAATAGCTCTACCATCTTTAGGGTGATGCTCTAATCGTGATAAATGGTCAACTACCAAGTTCTCACTCCCCTTTTTATCTCAAATTTCGAGATCAAATTCTTGCAGCAAGGGTGTCTGTCGGATCAATTTGGGCTTGGCATCCTTCTTTGCCAAGAGATATAATAAGGTCGAATAGTCTGTGTACACCACAACTTTTTTACCTAACAAGTAAGATATGAACTTATCAAATGCAAAGACAACCGTGATAAACTCTTTCTCAGTTGTAGTGTAATTAAGCTGGGCTCTATTAGCATCCGAATGGTATGATAGATGGTATGGAAAACTTTGCCACGCTTCTGTCCCAACATTGCTCCAACGACATAGTTGATGGCATCGCACATGAGATTGAATGGCTTATTCCAATCTAGTGCCACGACTATCCGAGCATTAATCAACCTTTCTTTAAGTTCCTGAAACACTTTTAAACAATAATCGTCAAATGGAAAAGCGGTATCTTGTTCCAAAAGCAAACGTAAAGGTTTATAAATTTTTGAGAAATCTTTAATAAAACGACGATAAAAACTTGCATGTCCCAAAAAGCTCATAATACCTTTTACACTTGTAGGAGGTAGCAATTCTTTGATTACCTCAACTTTTGCTTTGTCTACTTCTAGGCCTTTCTTGGTCATTTTATGTCCAAGAACTATGCCCTTCTTCACCATGAAGTTACATTTTTTCCCAGTTCAACACCAGGTTAGTCTCAATACATCTCTGCAACACATATTCCAAACTCTGAAGGTATTTCTTGAAAGTTCTGCCAAACACCAAGAAGTCATCCATGAAAACTTCTAGATTGTTCTTGATCATATCAGAGAAGATCGACATCATGCAACGTTGAAATGTTGTCAGAGTGTTACACAATCCAAAGGGCATTCTTCTAAAAGCAAATATTCCATATGGAAAAGTGAACGTGGTTTTCTATTGATCTTCCAAAGCGGTGGCAATTTGGTTGTAGCCTGAGTAGTCGTCTAGGAAACAATAAAATGCATTACCTGCCAACCTGTCCAACATCTAATCAATGAAGGGTAATGGAAAGTGGTCCTTCCTAGTGGCATTATTTAGCTTCCTGTAATCCATGCACAATCTCCAACATGTGATAGTCCTAGATGGAATCAAAATTTTTTATATTTTGTACCACATTCATTCCACTCTTCTTTGGCACGCATTGCACCGTACTGACCCATGAGCTATTAGAAATGGTATAAATTATCCTGGCATCTAGCCATTTTATGATTTCTTTCTTCACTATTTTTTTCATGCTCGGGTTCAGTCTTCTCTAGGCCTCAATTGTTTTGCCATGGTACTCGTCCAAAATGATTTTGTGTATGCAAATAGTTGGGCTTATTCCTCAGATATCAATCAAGGTCCATCCCAAAGCTTGCGTATAATTGCTTAATATTTCTAGTAATTTTCCCCCTAATCATTAGTGAGATCAGCAGCAATGGTCACTGGAAAAGTTGAGTTATTACCTAAATAAGCATACTTAAGGTGGTCTAGCAATGGTTTCAGCTCTAATTCTGGTGGTTTCTCAATAAATGGTTTTGGTGCCTTGATTTCTTTGTCAGCCAACTCTAATGGCTCTGGCTGTCCAAAATAACTCACAACTTCAGTCTCTAAGGTTGGTCCTTCAGGTTTTTCACTCATATCAACTTCATCATCCAGTTCTCTAGTATCGTCGTCTGGGTCTTGGCAAATCTGTGCCACATCCATATTGAAAATAGACTCTACCATCTCGTTAGCTTGTCATTCCTTAGGTTCAACTGTGCATTTAAGAGCTTAAAACACATTAAATGTAACATGTTGATCATTCATGCACATTGTAAGTTAACCTTTGTGAACATCAATTAGGGTCCTACCTGTGGCAAGGAATGGTCTACCTAATATAATTGGAACATTAACATTTGCCTCACAATATCAAATGATAAAATAAGCTAGAAATATAAATTTTTCTACCTTCACCAACACATCCTCAATCTTACTCTTAGGATGTGCAAAAGATTGGTTTGCCAACTAAAGTGTTATCGTGGTATTCCTTGATTCAATATCAAGCTTTCTAGAAAATGACATTGGCATCAAATTGATGTTGGCTCCCAAGTCACATAGTGCCTTGCCTATGAATCTATTGCTAATGGTACAGGGAATAGTGAAACTTCCTAGATCTTTCAGCTTTGGTGGCAATCGATTGAGTATCATTGCACTGTATCCTTCAGTAAAAGCGATAGTCTCGAAACCACCCAATTTCCTCTTTTTGGACAAGATGTCCTTCATGAATTTGACATAGTTGGGCATTTGTTCGAGAGCTTCTACCAATGGTATGTTGATTTGCAATTGTTTAAGAACTTCTAAGAAGCACTTAAATTGTTGGTCTTGCTTATGTTTCTAGAGACTTTGCGGGAAAGGTGGTGGTGGATAGGCAAATGTTGGCTCCATTGGCTTTGCCAAAGTGGTGCTAGCATCAGATAGTGGCATGGCATCATCAGTTTTTTCCTCATCTTTCTCAGCTTCTTTAGGTTCATATGTTGGCATCAACTTCTTGGCTTAGCAATTAGTTGACTATTTAGCAAGCATCTCAGTCTCGCATTGTTTGCCACTCTAAAGAGTTACTTCTTTGCATTGTTTATTGCCCTTATGTCGAGCATCTTCCATATCGCTCGGCACAGTTCCCTAGGGTCTATTGCTGAGTGCGCCGGCAATCTGCCCTAGCTGAACCTCTAAGTTTCTCATGGATGTTGCTAAACTCTGGACAGTTACATCATTTTGCTCCATGTACTCAGTCAAAGTGTTCCCCTGGTTAGATCTTTGCCCTTGATGAAAATTGTTCTGGGCTCTTTGTGGCATCGCATTCTGGTTGAAACCTGGAGGTGCATTATTGTTCTACTGTTGAGCATTGAATTGATTACCTCCTTGGTTTGCCCAAGAAAAGTTGGGGTGTTGCTTCCAACCTGCATTGTAACTATTGGAATTAGGATTATAATTACGATTGAAATTGCCAAAAAAAATTACCGACTCAGGGTTTGTTGGGCAATCCTTCATATGATGATCCTCTCCACATATCGTACAGAATGGGTCTAATGCCTTTACTTCTCGGACTTCAATAGGCTTTTGTAACGTCTTCACTATATTAGTGAGATCAGAAATTTGAGCATTGATTGATGATAATGCATCAAGCTTTAATTTTCTAGCAATTTTTGTTCTTGTTCCCAGTCTGGTAGTAGGATACTGAATATCATTGGCGACAATCCTTTCAAGGATGTCAACTGCCTCCATATAATTCTTGTCTAACAGTGAACCATATGCTGAAGCATCAACAATAATCATGGCATGAGCATTGAGTCTGTTGTAAAAGGTTTCTATTTGGGTCCAATTAGGGAATCCATGCATAGGGCACCTCCTCAACAGGTCCTTGAATCTCTCTCATACATCATATAAGGTCTCGTCATCAATCTGCCTAAACGAAATGATTTCATTCCTCAACTTGGCATTAAGTTTATGTGGCTGGAATTGCAAAAGAAATTTCTTGCATAATTCTGTACATGAAATAACAAAACAAGGTGGCAAAGAACTTAGCCACAATTTTGCTCTATCTTTCAGGGAAAATGTGAATAATTTCAGCTTCACTGTATCTTTAGACACTCCAGATTGCTGAAATAGTTGGCAAACTTCCATGTAACACCCCTAACCCGGCTTAGGAGTAAACCGAATTAGGAAGTGTCTTAAAGTAAAAGAAACAAACATTCTTGATGAACTTAGTATAAACCACTGAACATGCTTTAGAAAGGCAGAGTAATTTAAAACCTTTTTGTAAATTCGTTCACAAGTCTATCTTCAAACTCAATTTTTTTACATATTCGAATATCTATACAATAAGCAACACACTTCAATTACTAGTTCGTAGCATTTCATTGAATTCAATAAAGATCCAAAGATCACTTTTTTAATTACCATACTATTCTATTCAATCATATCAAGGATTCCATTCACATAAGCATGCGAATCATCATCTCAAAGACATGAGTAGCGTTTAAATCCATATAAAAGACTCACTCGGATACAAAACTATTTCAATACACAACTAAAACCTTAATACTTTGGATAACAATCATCCAAACCATATAATAATTCTTAGGAAATTATCTCATAATTTAGTTCGACATGAATCAAATCAAGACCTTCAGTTCTTTAGCAAAATTTTATATCCTTTAATATCTACTAACGAGTAATCATAACAAAACCTCTTTCACGAATTATTCTTATTCCATCTTCCTAATTTGGAAGTATTTCAAACTTAAATCATTTATATCCAGTGTTCATAAAAATATACATATATATATATATAGCATCAAACAATACCATTTACGTATTCAGGACACACTATCAACTATTCTTTGCAATCATGACCGATTCATATGAACTATTTTACCTTGAAAGGATTTATCACGAGATATTAGATATACTTAGCCTACTATCATGCAAATCAAACTGATAATCTAGCAACATAAAGAACATGTAAACATCTAATCTAGTAAACCGACATCATAACTATATAACTTAAATTGCATGCCACCAAAAAAATATATAAAGGCCCATTACAAACTTAGAACACTTTTTAGAGCATCATATGTTTATATATATATATATATATATATGATCAAAGATTCTCTTAAATGCAAAATGCATACATATAAATTATGTGCAACCATCTAGGAGTACTCAAGAGGTTACAATCGTACTTCCTGACACTTGTGATCCCATCCAAACTCGATAGCTATTCAGAAGCATAGATACCCTGAAAGGTGATGAAAGAGTGGGGTAAGCTAACGCTTAGTGAGGTAGTATTAAGATCTAAGGACAATAAAATAGACCTTGTATAATCTATTCTTATTCTTTCGCTAGAACTAGCCAAGGTTCTAGTAAGTACCAAAGCAATAGAATATTCACACAACATAGTCTCTAGGATTCAAGTTATATTATTACAAAATGATTTAACATTGTAACTCATAAACATGGTTTGTTTGTCTCATAAGGTATCATTTAAGGCTTCAATCCCAACTAAACCATAAATTTCTTAATACGCAAGGCATCAAGCGACACTTATCATTAACAAAGCATGTCATAACATAACATCTCACAACAAGGCATAACATAACAGGGCATATCATAACAAGACTTATCATAGTCATTAGCTAATTTCCTTATAAGTTATCAAGGTGGTTCTTAATTTATTATGAAATTCTATTATTTTAACTTTAACATGACCTTGTAAATCAAGTGCTTATTTCTCTAACACATCTCTTGATTAAATCTTCCATAATACATTTAATTCATAAGCATACATTTATATATATATATATATATATATATATATATAACGTCTCACATTGTTCTTGTTTATGTATATATTTTATCCAAAGGGGCCACTAAATCATGAATATACAATTATAAATTCAAATCAGTTTAATACATGTTTGGGTTTAGTCAAATCAGTCCTGAATTCTTGTATATAAATTTAAAGTTTCAAAACAGTCCAAACATAGTTGGATTTAATCAAAACAGTCCTGAATTCTTGCTTACAATTTTATAGATTCAAAACAGTCCAAACATAGTTGGATTTAATCAAAACAGTCCTGAATTCTTATATAACTTTAGAGATTCAAAATATTCCTAGCATAGTTGGATTTAATCAAAACGGTCCTGAATTCTTGCATACAATTTTATAGATTCAAAACAGTCCAAATATAGTTGGATTTAATCAAAACAGTCCTGAATTCTTGTATGTAATTTTAGAGATTCAAAACAGTCCAAACATAATTGGATTTAATCAAAATAGTCCTGAATTCTTGCTTACAATTTTATACATTCAAAACAGTCCAAACATAGTTGGATTTAATCAAAACAATCCTAAATTCTTATATATAATTTTAGAGATTCAAAACAGTCCAAGCATAGTTGGATTTAATCAAAACAGTCATGAATTCTTGCATATAGTTTTATAGATTCAAAACAGTCTCGTAATTACTTATACTCATTCAAAACAACCTTTACATCTTGTATATAAACATAAGAGTTCAGAACAGTCCCGTAATTACTTGTACTCGTTCAAAACAGCCTTTAAATCTTGTATATAAACATAAGAGTTCAAAACAGTCCCGTAATTACTTGTACTCATTCAAAACCGCCTTTAAATCTTGTATATAAACATAAGAGTTCAAAACAGTCCCGTAATTACTTGTACGCATTCAAAACAGCCTTTAAATCTTTCGAATATAGCATTTCATACATATATATAGGTGCTACTTATCATATAAGTTATCAAGCATGGCATTTCGTAGGCATGAATTACTTAAAGCATAAATCATAACATAATCATGTGTCACTTGTCATATAAGGTAGCAAGCATAACATAACATGGACATGGATTTCATATCACCAAAGGTACAAGGTATATCATCTCATAATCACAAGTTACTTGTCCTAGAAGATAACAACATAGCATAACAAAAACATGGATTTTTTATCACAAGGTGTTTAGATAATTCTTAAACTTGGTTTACAAATTTTATTAGAATCATGTTACTTGTCAAGCCAGTATCACAACTATGCATTATTTTAACTTATAGTCTCATACTTCCTTATTAACATAGCCTTTCATCCGAAGCAAATACACATATTAGAGAAATACTCAATTTCATTAGAATCGTATTCCTTATCAAACAAGTTATCACAACTCTTCATTAATTTAATTTATAATTTCATACTTTCTTGTTAACATAGCCTTGAAAATCGAACTTCAGCCTAGGTACACGAATCCCCAATCAACTATCGCCCATAAAATGGTACTCGCAGTACCGGTCAATCTCTTCTATTGTCGCCAAGTGACCAAACAACTTCCCTCATATTGTCTCCAAATAAGGACCGTAGTCCACCCTAAACACGAGCTCTATGGATCTACAGCATGCCAACTATACCTAAGACTGACTTAAGACCAAGGCTTTAACATTTTATCGTGCTTCTTTTAACACATGGTGAGCATTGCTCCATATCATACTATCGTATCATTGTCTCATTATCCCTTTTCATTTTGGGTATATGTATATATTCACCTCATGTGAATCTCATTATCTCTTGATCAAATGGCATCGTAGCCAAATTCACTTTCAATAGTATGATATATATATTTCACTTTAATAGCAAGTTAACAATTACACATAAAATTTAGCAAGATCAAGAGTTATACTTCATTTTGCAACACACATTTCATACTTATAGCTTTCGAATTTTAGCATGGCATATCAAAGTTTCCCACCCATCTTATAAAAGTAAAAGTTACTTCCGTTCAAGCATATTACCAAATTAGAACATGGCACATCACAAATCCCTACCAATTGAGCACTTACCTTGCTCATCCTTTGAGCTCTTTTTAAGTATAACTTAAATTAAATTTCAAGCAAGGAAGGATAATTAAAACAATAACATGCTCGGAATAATTTCAACCTATTCTGAGACTTTAAACTACACTCACCTGATATACCGAAGTTACGGGATACCTGGATCCACACTTTCACATACTCCCAAAGATCCCCTTTTCTAGCTTTCAAGCCATTATCCATTTTCTAAACATGGTACAAATCCTAGATCTAAATAACAATCATCAATACCAATTCGATCCATTTATCAACAATCATATAGCACACAAGAAAACATGTATACAAACAAAAAAATAGTCCACTATACATATATGTATACACGAACAATCCAATTATCATATACACACATGTATATGAATTAAATTAGTCCTTAATGTACTCGTTTGTTCACAGAATAGTACCAAATTTTATATACACTCATAACAGTCCTATATATATATATTCAAATCATTCTCCTTGATCCACCATTTTTACAAAAATATATCTTATATATATATTGTTAGGAAACGCCGGTACACCCCATGGCGCAGCAAAAAAACTATTCGGCGTACTCCACCAGTGATCTATGTATGAGGAACGAATCTGGGGTGAAAAGGGATGAAACGTTACCTTAATTAAATCTAAAAACCGCAGGGAGTTAGGAGATCCAATTCTTCTAGCACAATAGTGAATCCAAGTCATCACAATAGCATTCCAAGCTCTACGCAGTCCACTCAAACGAAATGAACAATATTTTTTCTTCTCTAATTGTTAGAGAGGTTTTTCGCAAAAGCATACTTTGGCTGCTAGATCTTATGCCTTTATATAGCATTCAAAACCCTAATTCTAATTAAATTCAGATTCTTTAAATATACAATATATTTAACCGAATATAATTAAATATGTAGAATCTGATTCTACTTCAATAAGGTTTCTTTAGGGCTATATATTTTAATAGTATCTGATATTTACAATATTTATCTAGTATTAAAATATATATAAATGAAACTATCTATAATTACAATAATCATAATAATTTTGATTTTTTACTTATTTCGTGCACAACAAGTTTGTACACATGCTATCTAGTCGATATTTGTTCGTTTCAATCATAGGGTGTGACCCTTGTAGGTTTATGTAACGTTAGTAGTAATATCTAGAAAAATTCTAATATTGCAAGCAATGAGTAGCATCTAGCAATGCATCATTGCTACCTAAGTTACAGGAAGTCGTGGTTTGACATAACCTTTTTTGTGATTAACTCTTTTCGTGTATTACATCCTTTTGTCCTTATATCTAGATCGGACACAAGCCATGGAATAGTCACACTTGTATAGTCCATCTAATATTTCTTGATATCTTGAGTAAACTATTACAAATGAATAACTATGATATCTCATATCAATTTATTCGAGCATGGCCATGCATTTCTAGTCTCACTCAATCGAGTGGCCTATGATATTACTCCTATTATGTAGGAGGGACAAATCCTATATTGATCAACCATATTTCGCTACATAGATTGCAACATATCCAATATAAGTCTTTATAGCGTAGTCAATTACGACACATGTTTGATTATATCAAAATATGTCACTCACAATGTTGAAATAATGATGATCCCAAGTCTGAAGATCATACGTGTAGTTATCATTATGAGCTATTTTGTGACTGTCACATAATAATTCAAGAAACATGCTCATAACGGGTCAGTCCAGTATGTCATTCTCTAACACATACTTATGTATTGATTTTGACATATCCATATCAATGACAACACTTTTTCATCAATCAACTATATATTAGTCTTAATATATTATTGTTTTCCATGCCCACAATAATACTCAACTAAGGACATTCTAAGAATAACTATATTATTCTAAGGACTTTACTATAATTCAGTTTATTTATAAACACACAAAATAAGACTGAAATAATAATAATGGCTTTACATTAATAAACAAGATAAAATAAGTATGTCTTTTACAACCATCTCATGATTGGTCTTTGAGCATACTCCAACAATCTTCCACTAGCACTAAGACCAATCACTCATGTATCTAATATCAAGAGACTTAGTGTGATGATCATACTTTTGTTGTGTTAGAGGCTTTTTCAGTGGATCGGCGATATTGTCATCTGTTGGTACTCTGTATATTTCTATATCCCTTCGATCAATGATTTCTCGAATGAGATGGTAATGCCTAAGTATGTGTTTGGATCGCTGGTGAGATCTAGGTTCTTTTGCTTGTGCTATTGCTCCGTTGTTGTCACAATGTAGGTTTATAACATTTGACATGCTAGGCACAACCCCTAGTTCATATATGAACTTTTTGATCCAAACAGACTCTTTTATAGCATCGCTTACTGCAATATACTCAGTTTCTGTTGTAAAATCTGTTATTGTATCTTGTTTTGAGCTTTTCCAGCATACAGCACCTCAATTAAGGCAAAACACAAAACTCGATTGTGATCGAGAATCATCCTTATCGGTTTGAAAGCTTGTGTCAGTATAACCTTTACCGGGATCTACTTGGTACTGACTTATCATACTTAAAGCATATGATACATCTGAACTTGTACATATCATGGCATACATGGTAGATCCAATAGCCGAAGCATATGGAATCTTACTCATGCACTCTCTTTCTTGAGGCATTGAAGGACACATTTCCTTCGAGACTGAAATACCATGTTTCATAAGTAAGAATCCTCTTTTATATTCTTTCGTACCGAATCTTTTCAATACTCTATCTATGTATGTATTTTGACTTAGTCCTAGGATTCATCTTGATCTATCTCTATAGATCTTGACTCCTAATATGTAGGCCACTTCACCCAAGTCTTTCATAAAAAAATATTTTTCTAACCCAGTATTTATAGACTGTAAGGTAGGTATGTCATTTCCTATTATTAGTATGTCATCCACATAAAATACCAAGAATGTGACAGTGCTCCCACTAGTTTTCTTGAAAACACATGGCTCATCTTCATTTTTAATAAAACCAAATTCTTTGATTGCATCATTAAAATAAAGATTCTAACTTCGAGCAGCATGCTTCAACCAATAAATGAATCTTTGTAGCTTGCATACTTTTCGGGCATCTTTTGGATCGACAAAACCCTCAGGTTGTGTCATATACACATCCTCATCTAATTTTCTATTGAGGAAAGTGGTTTTAACATCCATTTGCCAGATTTCATAATCGTAAAATGTAGTTATTGCAAGCAATATCCGAATGGATTTAAACATAGCAACAGAAGAAAACGTTTCATCATAGTCTATACCATGAATCTGACAAAATCCCTTAGCGACCAATCGCCCTTTGTATGTTTATACATTTCCATCCATTTCGGTCTTCTTTTTGAAAACCCATTTACACCCTATGGGCTTTATCCCTTCAGGTGGGTCAACCAAAGTCCATACTTAGTTTTCTAACATGGAATCCATCTCGGATTTCATGGCTTCTAGCCATTTCTCAGAGTCTGGGATCCCCGCTACTTCCTAATAAGTCCTAGGCTCATCTTGGTCCATGAGGAGAACATCACCATGCAATGTGATGAGAAATCCATATCTCTCAATCGCATTGTGTTCTCTCATAGATCTCCGTAGTGGTTGTGTTTCAAGAATGGTTAGATGTTCCTCAACTATTTGTGGAACTTGTTGTTGTTCAATCTCTGGTTTAGTGATCTGTGGTTGATCTTGAATTTCCTCAAGTTCAATATTTCCCCCACTTCCTTTGAAAATAAACTCTCTTTCGAGCAACAAATATTTTGTTCTCAAAAGAATTGAAGAAATAGTATCCTTTAGTTTCTTTAGGATACCCCACGAAATTACACTTATGAGATTTGAGTTCGAGTTTTGTAGACATCTAATGTTTAACATAAACTTCGCATCCTCAAATTCTCATAAAAGACATACTAGAACACTTCCCAGTCCATATCTCATATGGTGTCTTTTGAACTGATTTAGATGGAATACGATTTAGTGTGAAAGTAGTTGTTTCTAGCGCATGTTCCTAAAAAGAAGTTGGAAGATCAGTATGACTCATCATTGACCGAACCATGTCTAACAATGTTCGATTTCTCCTTTCAGAGACTTCATTATGTTGTGGAGTACTAGGAGGTGTAAGTTGTGAGACAATCCCACGTTCTTTAAGAAGTTCATCAAACTCTGAGCTTAAGTATTCTCATCCTCGATCTGATCGAAGAACTTTTATACTCTTTCCTAGTTGGTTTTGTACTTCATTCTTAAATTCCTTGAACTTTTCAAGGGCTTCAGATTTATGATGCATTAAGTAAATGTACCCATATCTACTAAAATCATCAGTGACAGTAATAAAGTGTTGAAACCCTCTTCTAGCTTGTGTATTCATTGGTCCACATTCATCACTATATATTAGACCTAATAAATCACTTGCTCGCTCGTTTTTACCGTCAAACGGTGATTTGGTCATTTGTCCCATTAAGCAAGGTTCACATATGTTAAATTGTTCAAAAACAAAAGAATCCAAAAATCCATCTTTATGAAGTTTTGATATGCATTTCTCACTTATATGACCCAAGCGACAATGTCAGAGATAAGTTTGATTAGAGTCATTTGTTTTTGATCTTTTCGTATTTATGTTATATATGGAATTGTATTGATCAAAGATATAGAGATCATTTATTAATTGAGTTGTACCATAAAAAACATTATTGAGATAAAAAGGAACAACTATTATTCTTAATAATAATCCCAAAACCAATCTTGTCCAAACAAGAAATTGAAATAATGTTTTTAGTCAAACTAGGTACAAAATAAAAATCCTCTAAATCTAAAACAAGTACACTAGGTAATGACAAAGTATATGTTTCTATAGCTAATGCAGCAACTCTTGCTTCATTTCCCACTCGTAGGTCCACATCTCTTTTTGCCAATTTTTTACTCCTTTTTAGTCCTTGTACAGAAGTACAAATGTGAGAACAACAACCGGTATCTAATACCCAAGAAGTAGATGTTGATATATTAATATCAATAACATAAACCCTTGATCCAAACTGTCTATTTTCTCTTGCCTTCTTGATGTCCTCAAGATAGACAGGGCAGTTTCTCTTCCAATGTCCAGCATTGTTGCAATGGGAACACTTTCCTTCTTTTGCAACTCCTCCTTTGGGTTTCAATGCAGCCTTTCCTTTGTTGGGCTTTGGCTTAGCCTTGGTGTTAAGCTTTCCTTTTCTATTATCCTTTCGGACCATCAGAATAGGTTTGCAGCCAACATTTTTCATGTTGTTCTCTATTGTTGTTAACAGACCAAGCAAGTGAGGCAATGATTTGTTAATTTCATTCATATTGAAATTAAGAACAAATTGATTAAAACTATCTGACAACGATTGCAAGATAACATCAGTAGCCAATTCAACACTTAGAGGGAAGACCAACTTTTCTAGGGTCTGAATGTACCCTATCATTTTGAGAACATGAGTTCCCACTAGGGTTCCCTCAACCATCTTGCATCGAAACAAATCCTTATAGGTCTCATACCTCTCTTGACAGGCTTTCCCCTCATATAATTCCTTGAGATTTTTAACCATATCATAGGGAACCATGTTCTCATGTTGCTTCTGAAGCTCAGGGGTCATGGTCGCAAGCATCAAACATCCGACATCTACCATGTCACTTGAGTATTTTTCAAAGGCTTCCAATTTATCTTTAGAGGCATCATCTGCTAGCTTTTTAGGGACAGGTTCTTCGATGAATAATAGTTTACATTCTTGTTTGAGGACAATCTTCAAATTGCGGAACCAGTCAAGGCAGTTCAAGTCATTCAATTTGTCCTTCTCAAGGACGGATCGCAATGATAATGAGTTTGAATTCTCCATAATAAATCTACAGCGATAAAATATGATTTATAAGTACCTTTTGTCATGTTTATAAATTAATAACATTCCCAGTATTAAAAAACCCTCAAAATTGAAAAATTTACCAAAAGTATTTCTAGTGGGTAAGGATCCATATTTCATTTCATCCTAGGTCAGCTTTGGCTTTACTCCTAGAATTCAATTAGGTAGGTAAGCAACACTTGCTAATTACATCTCATGTAATTCTTATATTTGGTGAACAACTATTGTTCTTAATCTTCTCATGATTATCCAAATCATTAGCCTTTAGGTTTCTAATCTCATTAGAACAACCTAGTTTAACCAATATTACAACCAGTGAATACCATTTGCTTATTCTTCGTGTTTAACCAAGATAGATATGTACTTCACTTTAGCGGAACCTATATAGTACCAATCGAGGTTTTAACGAGGGTTAATATTGGTGGATGGCTATTAATTAAATATAGAGGGATTATTTCTTAAATTAATCTCATCATTCTACTATGATCTAATTAGTTACAATCATGCTAAAAACATACATTGTATCACATACATATAAAACAGTAAATATAAATGCAATGGTTATAGCCCGTAAAACTAAGGTGGCCCATCCCAAGCCAATGGGAGAACCAAGAATACTAAAGATAGAACTTGCTTCCCAAGCATCTAATCCACATTTGATCAGCCCATCATTTTGCTCCTTTGATCCACGCTTTCTCTGCAAATATTACAATTTTTTCATAAACCCGTTTTACATACGAGGGAGTAAGATGAGAAGAGAATTGCAATAGAAGAAAGAAAGGCACAACATGCGGGTTGTATTTATATAAAACTAAAGTAAATGGGCTATTGGGCTATAATCATGCATTTCAAACACCGTGCATATCATCCAAAACATACGCATGTTTTATCTTGTTAATTAAGATTACCAAAATTGTTCCTACGACCTTTGTTGCCTACGTGCTCTGGCAGATCCGCTGCTGCCGAGAAAATTTTAAATTTTGGCACTTCAATTAGTATAGAAAAACCTCACGATTTGATAACTTTTATCAACAAATTCTTGTTTTTGAGATTTTTCAATCCCTAAGGTTTTTCGCACTGGAACAACCATTATTCATCTGCCAAAACGATTTGCTATTAAAAGCATATGTTTATCATGTTAACAATTAACATATGAATATTAAAACCTTACAACAACAAACATATAATTAACGTTTAACCATCGATTATAAAAACTTATTTAAATAGATTAACATATTAATCACGACTGGATTCAATTTCATTGTTTTGCACAAATATCTTATACTCGTCAAAACATGAAAAACAAAGCATGCATCTCATACAAAAACATCATCCAAGTATTTAAATCCAAATTCGTATCATAAAAGTGGCTCTGATACTACTGTTGGGAAATGCCGGTATACCCCATGGCTTAGCGAAAAAATTATATGGCGTATTCAACCAGTGATCCATGTATGAGGAACAAATCCGGGGTGAAAGGGGATGAAACGTTACCTTAATTAAATCTGAAAACTGTTGGGAGTTAGGAGAATCTAATTCTTCTAGCACAATAGAAAATCTAAGTCGTCACAATAGCGTTTCGAACTCTATGCAGTCCACCCGAACAAAACGAACAATATTTTCTCTTCTCTAACTGTTAGAGAGGTTTTACGCAAAAGCATACTTTGGCTGCTAGACCTTATGCCTTTATATAGCATTCAAAACCTAATTCTAATTAAATTCAAATTCTTTAAATATACAATATATTTAATCGAATATAATTAAATATGTAGAATTTGATTATACTTCAATCAGGTTTCTTTAGGGATATATATATATATTAATAGTATCTGATAATTACAATAATTATCTAGTATTAAAATACATATAAACAAAACTATCTATAATTACAATAATCATAATAATTTCAATTTTTACTTATTCCGTGCACAACAAGTTTGTACACATGCTATTTAGACGATATTTGTTCGTTTCAATCATAGGGTGTGACCCTTGTAGGTTCATGTAACGTTAGCAGTAATATCTAGAACAATTCTAATATTCAAGCAATGAGTGGCATCTAGAAATACATCATTGCTACCTAAGTTACAAGAAGTCATGGTTTGACATAAACTTTTTTCGTGATTAACTTTTTTCATCTATTACATCATTTTGTCCTTATATCTAGATAGACACAAGTCATGGAATAGTCACACTTGTATAGTCTATCTAATATTTCTTGATATATTGAGTAGACTATTATAAACGAATAACTATGATATCTCATATCAATTTATTTGAGCATGGTCATGCATTTTTAGTCTCACTCAATCGAGTGGCCTATGATATTACTCCTATTATGTAGGAGGGACAAATCCTATATTGATCAACCATATTTCGCTACATAGATTGCAACATATCTAATATAAGTCTTTATAGCGTAGTCAGTTACGACACACGTTTGATTATATCAAAATATGTCACTCACAATGTTGAAATAATGGTGATCCCAAGTCTGAGGATCATACATGTAGTTATCATTATGAGCAATGTTGTGACTGTCACATAATAATCCAAGAAACATGCTCATAGCGGGTCAGTTTCCAGTATGTCATTCTCTAACACATACTTATATATTGATTTTGACATCTCCATGTCAATGACAACACTTTGTCATCAATCAATCAACTATATACTTATGTATTGATTTTGACATCTCCATGTCATAGACTGAAATAATAATAATGGCTTTATATTAATAAACAAGATAAAATAAGTATGTCTTTTACAACCATCTCATGATTGGTCTTTGGGCATACTCCAACATATATAATATATATCAAACAGCCCCCCGTTTGTTATCTAATCAAATTAACCCCTTTAATTTCATCAAAACAGTCCATAATTGACTCCACTAAATGTATAACAATTTCCAATTCATATATGCATACATTCACATGCTCAAAAATAGTCCATTTACGTTCTTATATGTTCAAAACCGGGCAGCCACATTTGTAAACAATTCAGCTCAGCAAAACAGTCCATGATAATCTGAAATACTCCCAAAAACAGTCCTTATTTCATACAAGGCAGCAAAACGGTCCAACTTTATATCCTGGCACACTCATGTTTAAACAATCGAGTTTGAATCTCAAACAAGCTCAATTCAACCAATTTCAGTTTCAATTCAAACATATAATCAATCAATGATTCAATACCAAGAAATTTAACATTCTAAACCATATCACAACTTTTACAAAGTCATGCATTTTCATCTCTTACAAATTTCTATCATGGATTCGACATTTAAGAGATCTAATAACACCTAATATACAAGGAATTTCTCACAAATTCACAAATCTAATATTGGATTAAGGAAAGGAAAATGATGCTTACCCCTCTCCTTAAGTTACTCGATCAATTGTGCATGGAATATAATTGTCTAGATTCGAGCTCTCTCTCTCCCCCCCTTTCTAATTTCATATTCGGCCAAGGCAAATGGTGAAGGAGATGAGACAAGTTTGGTGTATCCCTTCATCCAAGTGCCGGCCATTCTTCCTTTCTCCCCACACATGTTTTCCAAGATGCAAGACATGTGTCCATGCCCTCCAATTGTTAGAAATTTTGCATGCAAACCATAAACACTATAATTCATTCTTTTAGGTTCTTTTTTAAAATAACTCTAAACTTTTTTATGACTCCAATTTGAGTCCTAAACTCTTAATTGATCATTTTAAGAAATATCTCTATCAAATCAAGCCACAGTCGAATTAACTTTTTTATAAAAAAAATTCTAAGTTCTATTTTGGGGTATTACATTCCATGAATTGCTTCTAGTATTGCATTGGGTCTCCAATAGGTGATCTATCAAATTGTCCTACATTCAAAAGATTATGTATCATTACCTGTTTAAGTTCGAAATTGGTTGTATTTACCTCGGGACCAATCAGGGCTAACATCAAATTGTCCATGGTTGGTGCCAGATGTTCTTGGATCGGTCTCTCTTCGGCATTATCAGCAACAACAGCAGGAGCGAGCGAAATATCATCATTCAATGGTGGATCCCCATGGTTATTTGGGAAACCATCTACTCATCCTTGTCTATTAAGATCCATTTCTCGAACTTTCTTTTTCAATCTTCTTAAGGTTCTTTTAATTTTTGGGGTGTGTGGTCAATCTTCCGTCGCAATAGGGGTGTTTATGGACGGTTAACCGTACCAGCATGGCTACCTGAAGTCTCAGTTTGACATTTTGATGATTGTTACTGTCATGTTTAAACTGGTTACCGCCTAAAGGGTTAACCGGTTTACTCGGTATGGTTACCTGGTTAACCATGATCTGTTTCATATACTTATTACTACTAAATTTAATAGTTTAAAAAAATCAACCAAATAAAGTCTTCAATATTTATATTTAAAAAGTCTTCAAAGCTTAAAACAATTAAACGTTTTAAAAATTATATTAATTATACAAATATTAGTAATAATCAATAATTTATATTAATTACACAAATATTTGTATAATCAATAATGTGATATCATATAATTTTTTTAAAAGAAAATAATATTGTTAAAATCCCCTTCACCATTTGAGTCAACCGAAATCGAGACACGAACATTGGAAGAAAAAAAGTACTCCAAATTTATTTTATTTCACGTTCACAATAACATGAACACGAGCTCAATAGAGTTGTTCAAGAGCAAATGTAAATAAAACAAAGACACGACAACATAAATCGTAAAGAAGCTGCAAGATCAAACCAATGCTCCAAGACACAAATTGTTTGACAGAAACAAAAGAATGCAACACATATCCCACTATATTTCAATACTAGAATAGAGGCACATTCGAATTGATGTATACTACACGACTGATTATTACTAATAATTTAATATCATTATAAAATATAATTTAAGTATGATAATGACACATATATTAGTAATAATCAATAATTTAATATAAATTTAATTTTAAAATTTCTTATCTATTTTTCGGTTAATCGTTTAGCAAAAAATCGTAACCGTTCTCGTCCTATATAACCTCTAATTTTATCGGTACAATTATTGTACCGTTTCGGCTAACTTTTATTGGTACGGTTACCTACCATTTAGTTCGGTTTTTCTGATTTTTCGGTATGGCACATCAGCTTGGGATTTTATGAACACCCTTACATCGCAGGGCGGTTCTTGGTCATACATCAAACAAAGCAAATAATTAAAGTAAAATAATTAAATCAAAACAATAAATTCCATCACAATCCCTGCAACAGCGCCAAAAACTTGTCGACTTTACTAACGCTTGGCAAAAGATTGAGAATGCAGTGTAAATATGTAAGAGACTATAACACCCTAAAATTGGCCTAGAAATGTTACCACAATCTAAACTATAGGCTAATTGAATTCATGAGCTAATCAAATTAAAGAAGAAAGAACATTGGCTAACAAATAACTAAATGACTAAAATGTTATAGCCAACAAGTTAGTGTGCCAAATTAAAAGGACCATTTTGAATATTAGGCAAACTAGAGCAATTTCATGGCGAATTTAAAATGAATTGAGGAAACGAAAGGTGCCATATGGAGAGGATGTCCACGTATGGCTGCTTGATGAGTAAACTAAACAAGCATTATCATCTTCTTCATTTCTCTTTGCACCGAATCAACCTAGAGAAAGAAAGCAAAGATTTCCTCAAGAATTAACCATGTATTGGAATGGTCCTTGTGTTGCTTGAATTGTAGTTGCATGATTGTGAATGTAAGTTCTTCTTCTTGCTACTCTCTTGTTCGAAATGAGTGATTGATGATGTTGTTGTTGTATAAATTGAATTGAATGATTTCTATATGTGTTAGGAACATGCTAGCTTCAATTAGAACTTGGAAATTGAATGGTAGTAACTAAATTGCTAATGATATATGTATAGTTGCTGGAAAATTGAGAAATATGTGCTTGATTGAAAACAATCTTGATTAGGGACTGTTTTGATGGAGAAATTGTGTAAACATGTCAAATGAACATAGAACCCTGTTTTGATCATGTTGCTAGGTAAAATGAAGATTGAATTGTATAGATATGTTGCTGAAAATGACTACACCTAATTGTACTAGTTAAATTAGGTAATGGACTGCCTAGTTGATGAATTGGATGTGCAAATGTGATCAAATAGATCAAATTGAGTTCAACATGATAATGCTTTGTTTTAAGCTCATGGTTAAGTGAATTAGAATGACCTAGACATGTAAGAACATGAAAATATGTTGAATTTCCATGTTAGAACCTTGCTTAGGTGAATTATGAAGCTAGAAATTAAACCTAGTGTGATCTGCCCAGAATGCTCTATTATGGGCAGTAACTTTGAAAAATCACTATAAATTGTATATAATGAATTTAAGGCTGAAATTTTTATGGACGACACCTTGATATGTATAAATTCATTAGGAGAAAACAAAACTGAACTCTGGGTTGTATACTGAAATATAGAGAATAAACACTAGGGACACTGCAAACTGTCCAGTGTAACAAAACGCCATGTCTTTAAGTTAAAAACTGTATTAATTGGCAAATAACTAAAATGCAAGCCTTATATGGTCATAAATACAATTTTGTTATCTTTCCAATGGTGTAAACCAATTGAAATTCTGACATACGGAATGAAAGTTATGCATGATTAAGTGACTAGAGTGTAAACTGCCTGGCAGCAGCAGTATAGGCAATTGCACACTGTTTTGTGGCAATCTGCAAACTGTTCTGTAAACAGTTATAGTACATTGATTCTACCTTGTTTTACATGAACTAGAATGTAGATAAGTTTAATTAAGGGTAATGGAGAATGTATATGAGCATGCTGCCAAATTTGTGAATGTTGTATACTTGTAACCTAGTCTTGAATTGAATGACTTTGTGATCTTGTTTTGACATGCTTGCACTTGTAATGTGATAAAACCAGGAGAAAACTTGGTGGAAGAGGATAGAGTGGATCATCCTGAAGCCAAGAACAAAGGAGTGTGGATCCAAGACTAGCTAAGCTTGGAGTATTGTGAGTGTAGTTATCTCTAGGGTTAGGACTAGGTCCTAACCAAATGCATACTTGTTATATTCTTGAAATGTTAAATGAATCTAATCATGAACTTGACCTAATAAGGGAAGAATGACTAAAGTAATGCATTAAACTTGATCCCAACCTTGTATACATGATCAATTTGAATGCTTAAGTATGATTAAGTGATAGCATAAATGCTTGTACATGTTATGATGCAATGAGATCAAATGCTAAAAGACTTGTTTGAGATATCATCTCATCTTGATGAAATGAAACATGAAAACTACTTGATATGTGAGCTATGGCTCAATGGCCTAAGGGCCTAATATGAAATGAACTTGCTTGACATGAACTTGATCTTGAAACACTTGAATAAATGGTAAATCGAACAACCTTGGTAGCTAGTTGGACTAGGTAGAAGGGCATGCCTTAGAGTCTAGAGCTCATTGTGTAAGGGTGGACTACGGTCCAGGGCTAAAGCCCATATTTGGCGGCAGACGGAGGGTACGTATGTGGTCTTTAGCGACAGTAGGAGGGTTGACCAGCACTACGGTGCATCTTGTGGTGACAGTTGGTTGGAGACTCGATTACCTATACAAACTAAGTATCAAGGGGGTTGTTTAATGAATAAAAATTGAAATAAAAATCCTACATCATATGTTACTTGTCTTGAATGCCATGAATTTGTATGTTACTTGTCATGTAAGCATGACTTAACTTGATTTCTTGTCTTGAAAGCATGTTGTGCTTGATTTTTTATGTGAAAACATGAAGTATGATTCTTGTTTCTTGTTCCTTGATAGCCAAATGCATGATATCCTTAGATAGGATTTTCTTGATGCTTGAAATCCTTAGCTAAGATCACTCTAATGCTTGAAAGCCTTAGCTAGGTCTATACTTGATTAAATGACACATGAAACTTGACATATCAAATGGTTAGACTTAGTACTACCTCACTAAGTACATTCTTGTACTTATCACTCTCGTTTTCATTCTTCCCAACTACATGATAAAGGATACGAGTGTTGCTTGATCTTGAAGCCTGTTACCTTGAGCTAGAAGTGACTCACACAAGCTTTGCCTAAGTATGGTTTCATACTTGTTTTGTATATCTCCTAGAATGGTGGCACTAGAATGTATATAGTTAGCTTGATCATGCATTCTGAAGCTTGTATATAATGTCTTGATGGGCCTACTATGTTATGTATTTAGTAACAAGTATGTAATGAACTTAGATAACATGTAATGGATGATGTTTTGTTGCACATTTGATAATAGGATGAAGTGATCTAATGTTTAATCTAGTACACCTTGGGACATTCGAATGTCATGTTCATGTATATGTGTTTGCTTGTATTTATGGATGTATGATCGAATGATGCTTGTCTGTCTTCTATTCGATTGCCTTAGGAAATATATGATCTCTTGTGTGTTTGATTGGTAAGTCCGAATGGTCTAATATGAGTTTGTGATGATGGTCAAATGGTTGGGTATAGAGAATGACTTGAATGGACCTAGTTACATGTAAATAGAAATGACCAAATGATCATGTTTAGAAATCTAACTATGAAATGTTAAAAGGTATACAAATTATGGTTCAAGGAAACGAGTGGAAGCATGTTACACCTAGTTCATTCGATTAGGATAGAATAACAAAGATTGAATGTTGTAATATGAATCATGTAAGTAATAACTTGTAATGTAAGCATGAAAGAAGATAATTTGGTACCTTGTTCGAATGCTTTGAGGGTTTGAAATCAAACATGAGTTGCTTGTATGATAAGTATGTTTGCTTGTTCTTGTATTGCTTGTCTTGTTCTTGTATTGCTTGCCTTGTTCTTGATGTCCCTTGATCATTGTCATTGCTTGCTTGTTAAGTAACGCTCCCATGACGGGTTGCTACTAGCCTGGGTAAGGGGTGTTACAGAGATAATGCCAAGAGTGAGTCTATTGCGTGCAAGTATACACAGTCAACAAGTAATACAACAGTAAGTTGAGTATCGTATCCATAAGGATTGACTAAGAATTTAAGTGTTCAATGGTTTACTTGTTGAAGGAATCAAGAATGTTAAAATTGATTTGCATTTTAGATTTAGAAAATGGCTAAAACAATATAGTAAAAATAAAAACAATTTTACAAGAAGAAGTATTCAAATGGATGATGAGCGTTGGCAAGGAATGCCTAGATTTTATGCTAGCTATGGCAGTTATTAATAATATCCTGCCTTGGATTTATTGTCGACTAGATTTTAAGAATAGCATTACCTTTGTCGATTACAATACCCTAAGTTAACCACGATAAAACCCCTATATGTCTATAGTGCAGCTTTCATAGATTAACTTGATTAAGTTTCAATCTATACTCCTAAGGGGTAGATTCACTTCCGAAGTAAGCTCATCTACTTGAACATCTCTGTCGAAGTTTTTCTCCATAGTACCTATCAACTAATCGTTACCCCTTAAGTCCGTTAAGATATTAAGGCATAATAAACATACAATGCCAATTGTCGTATGGAAAAGAATTTAAGGAAAATAAGTGCTAGCCGGATAGAAAATAATGCCAAGGCATTTAAATTGTTAAAAACCAAAGATAAACTGAGCATTAATCGCAAATATCCCCAACCAACTATAAAGGCTTAGTTCATGTTTGGGGTTCCATCCGCAAAATATTGTATCTCAACATCATCATTTAAATAAAAGTTAAACTAAGAGAATAGGCAAAGAAGGAGGCTCGTCGATGCAGCCCTTCAAATGCTTCAGAGCTCTCGGTCTAATATGGTTGAACCACGTTGCCTCTAGCTTCCTCTTTCACCATGGTGCTCTCCTTAGATCAATGATCGGTCTTCTTTAAATAAGCACTCATGAAAACCCTATGACGGGTTTAAAAATTGAATTTTGATTACACACCAAGATAGACGTGTTATCAACTTTTCCTCTTTTGAATTTTAGGGCTGATGTGTACTGGGTTCAATGGCTACTCTGACCAGCCATCGAACGTTAATTTTTTGCCAATCGAGCTTGGCATTCTCTGGTCCAACTTTGCTAATGAGACTCGACAATTCTCTTCTACTTTTCCTGCTTCCTACTTTAATGCCCCGATTTTGGGCCTATGAGTTAGCCGGGTTAGGTTGAGTGTTCCGTTTGAACCATTTCGGCAATTTGAACTAGTTTCGGGAATAATTCGGTTAAATGGTTTTTGAACGAAATTAATTATGGAAAATTTTTTAAAATCCTTATTTAATATATAAGTGATTTTTGTGGAATCAATTTTGGAAAATGTAATTTGGAGGTTTGACATTTTGGGGCTAGTGACCAAAATGTAAAATGTGCAAAACTGTTTTTGGTGATTAAATTGTAAAAGATCGGAACTTAAAATCTTTAGGGAGCTTTGACCAAGAGTCTCTTCAGACTTTTTCCCCTTAATTGTCTATTTTTAAATTAGTTTAATGAACAAAACAAGTTGGAGAGAATTAATTAGTCATTATTTCTTAAAACATATTTCACGTAACTAACTTTTCTCTCAACTATTTTCCTCTCAATTTCTCTCTAGCCAAACATCAGATTTTCTTCAAAGATTTAAGGTAAACCTTTGATTTAGTCCATTCTTTTAACACCAAAAGATTTCCTATTGATTTCTTATTAAAGCCTTATGATTTTATCTTTGTTTTCTTATGAAAAATTATTGCAATTGGGGGAAAAAGAATCATTAGAGATAAGGTTTCATTCTACTCCTCTAATGAAAGGTTCTTTAATGAAATTCCCAAGTTCTTGGTCTTTTATGAATGTTTTCTAATGGTTTTGATGGTATATGTAGTATCCCCAAAAATAGGCCTAGTAGTATGTATTAAACATAATGTTATATTGTGTTTGGAACTTATTAAATGGATTGATAGAATAGTGACTAATTTTTAAGAAGAAGGAAGTTCTAGGCCGAATTTGTAAGGACCAATTAATCAATGTGTAAAAGTCATTAATTGCATGATAAACTAAAAGATTAAGAAGGGCATATGCACATGTCATAACTAGGAGCTTCCATGTAACTCAAGTTTGGCCATGTGTTTAGAAGATGAAATGAATCATCATCTTCATTCTTGTGGGAGAAAAAGAGAATCGTCTTCTTCTTCATTTTATCCATTCCACCGAAACTAGAGTTGAGAGGATAAGGGGTAAAGAATCGGTTCTAGTAGAGTCTTGCTTGGAATTCAATTGAATTAAGATCTAACATGCTTGCATGCTTGGGAAATTGTAAGTCCTTCTTGTTAACTCCATGTTTCGATTCTAATATAGAGAAGGGTTCTTGCATTCTGCTCAAATTGTTGTTTGTTAGTAATCGAAATGGTTGTTTAAGATCGGTTAGATAAGTTGATGAAGAAACGGGGTTAGAGTTATTTGGTTGTATGAGTTTGAACAAATTGTTGTGACAACATGAAATTGAACAATTTAAGACAATTCCTATGCTGGAAATAAATGCATTGAGTCCTTTTGTGATTGTATAGTTCTTGAATTAAAGGATTTAGAAGCTGCCCTGCTCACGTGTAAGCCTTAATGAAACTGTTTTGATGTTTATTGTAATTGGGACTATTTGAGATGTAATTGATAACAAAATATTTGACTCAATGAATTAGAAGACTCTATTGAACTTTAAGAAACAAGGGAAAGGCTTGGAATGGATTTTGATAGCTAATTTAGTGAATTAAATGGGTTATAAACTGCCTAAACCAAATTTGTCTCGTAATGAAACTGTTTTGATCTTGGTTTATTAAAGACTGTTTAAACTATGTTGGTGCCTAAAAATTGAGTTAATAATTGGTAAGTTCATGAGGTAATGTTAAGGGCATAAGGGAAGTTGTTTAGGCTTTGTCAGATAGCAAAAGAAAGTGAATTAAAGAAGCTTGATCAAGTAACTTAGGTGCTGGGCAGTTTGATGTTTAACAATAATAAGGTTGTTGGCAATTTGAAATGTGGACTTGGATAACAATTAGAGTTTTTAATTATAATCGTTGCCAATAGATGAATCTATAGATCTTTGATGTCTAATAAGAATGACTAATAATGCGTTGGGCTGTTGTGGATCATTTA
The DNA here is from genome assembly GCA_019671005.1 of Hibiscus mutabilis. NCBI lineage: Eukaryota > Viridiplantae > Streptophyta > Magnoliopsida > Malvales > Malvaceae > Hibiscus > Hibiscus mutabilis. The sequence continues at coordinate 16,448,772 of CM033715.1, forward strand.
TAAGTATATAAAAGAATGCTGCCCTGCTTTGTTTGTAGATCTGAGACTGTTTTTGGTTGATTTTGAATGAATGTTTTGCTGGATTTCAAGGTTACAAAATGTAAGAGTTATAATAGGAACAATTAAGGTAATTGGAAGCCTTATTAGAAAGAAAATAAGGGATGTAAATAAGGTGTAAGGACTGTCTTGCTTTGCACCCTGTAGACAGTTCTAAAATCTGCATTAGCTGTGACTTTGAAAAATTTTCATAAATTGGATTGGTGGAATTAGAATCTATAAGTTATATGGTTGGAAATCTTGTCATGTCTAGTTTTATAAGAAACAAACGAAACTGAATTTTGAGCCTTATAACATTCTGTAGAGACATTTGTTTACAGACAGTATAATCTGCCTGGTGGCAGAATTAGATGTAACTTTGGATTAAAAACTGTATTAACTCAAAAAGAGTAAAAATGCAAGGCCTATATGGTTAGAAAGCTAGTTGAGTCAGCTTTCCAATGGTGTAAACGGTTCGAAATTCTAATAAACGGAATGAAAGTTATGAAATTTTAACTAAGGGATGTACAGTCTGCCCGGCAGCAGTTCTATAGGTGGCTTGAAATATCTTTGAATGTATGAAAGAGTGTATAAGGACGTTAATGGGCTGTTTTAAGATTTAGGAAGGGGCTTTCCTACTTGTATATAAAAGTTTTAAGGACTGATTGAGTGCATAAACTGTATACAAATGCAATTTGCCCTGAATTGAATGTATATGAATACAAGTAGACTGTTTTAGTACTCATGATTGTGTAGTTATGTTATGTAATAAATGAGACTGTTTTGACATGTCTAAGTGTAGATATAACTATGTGGACTGTTTTGTGTCATTACATGATTAAATGGGACTATTTTGACATGTCTAAGTGTAGATATAACTATATGGACTGTTTTGTGTCATTACATGATTAAATGGGACTGTTTTGACATGTCTAAGTGTATCTGTGATATGTGAGCTGTTTTGTGCTATTACATAAACGTATATATATATATATATGCAATGAATTGAATTGTTGGCTAAAATATCTATGACTATGTTATGAGTTGAATAGTTTGGTTTGGTTTTAATTACTTGATGTTATGATTGAGGTACACACTTGACATGTGAATGGCTACGAAAGGAAATAAATCGAGTTTAGTGGATCAGGTATTCCATAATGTTGGAATATAAGGTGAGTGTAGTTGTATGGTTTTGAGTGACACGGTGTCACTTCGAATTTGTTTGAGTTGTATATCTTATTTAAATTGCATAAGTAAGTACAATTGGCTCAAGTAGAGTACAATGTGGGAAAATACATTCATAGCATGGCATTCATGTTAAAACATTGTTCATGTTGTATTTTACCTGTAATTGATGCCTTGCTATGCTTTGTTTGAATGATTGATTATGTAATGTTTCGATATAAATAATGATGTAAACAAATCCTTGATAATATTATGGAATTTAAAGAAGAATGACTCCCCCTACTTAACAATGTAACAATTGAGAAGCTTTAAGAATCAAAAGCTCAAAATTGGCCATGATGCAATAAGTGAGTAACAAGTAAGGTTACTTGTACAATAAGAAACACTCCAACCTTCAAATATAAAATAAGATACTTAAGTTGTCTACAATGGAAGTCCTTGGATACATTGGTATGATACATGGTATTATTGGGACTACGGTCCATGAGCTATGGCTCGGGGGACGCCCCATTATATTGATATATTTATTGGCGACAATAGGAGGTAACGGGGAGTTATACGGAGACTGGTGACAGTTTGGTTGGATAGAGAAGAGAAGATATGATTGATATGTTTTCGATATTAGCCATTGCTATGTGCTTTGAGCTAAGTATCGCTTGGACCTATACGGTCAAACACGGATCAATGTTATTCATAACCATTTGTGATCCAATGCAAACATGTTAAAAGATATGAAATGATTGAAATTAAAGAAAGAAATCAAGTGAATATTGAATAATTGTTACAAGGCTTTTGGTGAGCAAAATTGTTACAAGGCTCTTGGTGAGCATAATTGTTACAAGGCTCTTGGTGAGCATAATATTTACAAGGCTCTTGGTGAGCAATAAATCGAATAAGGCTCTTTGTGAGCAAAGATTTGAATTAAGCCTATCAATTGAAAGAAAGTACTAATAAGACAAGAAATATCATGGAGTTCTATCTAACTTCGATTAATAAGTAGTGTTGATCTAATTAAAGATGTGTAACATTTCTTGTGTATGTATATGCATGGTTTGCTTGATTTACCAAAAAAAATCATGAGAGTCATTGATGTTTGTCTTGTCTATACTACCTCACACTACCTCACTTAGGCTATATGAGCCTAATGCATTTCATTCTCATCATTGCAGGTTGATTAAAGCTTATATGTTCAATTGTATTTGGAATGCAAATCTGTACTCAAGAATCAAGTAGTGTTTGGAACCCTCCTTGTATAGTTTACTCCTAGAATGGTGGCACATTGCTTGGGAAGACATATGTAGTGTATTCATTATTTTGTGTATTATGTCAAAACCTATACCTTTTGTAATTGATATTGTATATACATGATTAAATTGGTTGCTTAGAGCTAAAGTATCACAAGGGATACATTCGGATGAGTTATGCCTAATTAAAACCATGATACTAATAAATCAGTTAATAAGTTGAGTCTTGAAAAAAAGGATTGACTGGTTTCTTATTGATCAAACTATGTTAGTGCAATCTAAATCATAGGTTGTGTTTAAAGTTATATTAGATTGGTGGTATGGTGCTTGTTCTTATCTTGATTCCCTAAATTGGTAATTTAGGTCTTGTTTATGCTTTAGAAGAAGTGAACAATCAATGAAACATGGACTTAGATAAAGAGCACAATTATCTATTTGTTGTAATTGATTGAGACATTGATAATTTCTATATTTCTAAAATGTATTCAAGATATAGATTGATAGTGACCGATCCCCTAAAATCACAAGATGTAGTAATTCGGTTCTTAAGGGACAAAGCTATAATTGAAGTATCATAAGATGAGGCGTATGTATGTTTGTGAATGAACTAGAATGTCAAGGGGGTTTAAAATGGTCACAACTCCTAAGGACAAATATGTACTCACTTATGCGATTAATAGTTAATCCAATTGAGAAATTGTATTTTCTTGATAAGAAATTTCTGTTTAAATTGCCTTGCTTGTTTATAAAGTCAAAAAAAGTTTTTGTTGACTTGCTTAATCGGCAAGAAATGTCTCAAGGTATTAGATGTGTCATTTGATTTTCTTTTTAGTAACATCTAAAACTTTAGTTTTCTTCTAAGTCGGGTTGAGGATGTTACAGTATAATTATGGAAAGATGATTTAATTGAGGTTTAATTGCTTTAATTGGTGGATTTTTGTTTCGGATCTGATTTGTTGGGTTTATAATGAGTTAATGCTATGATTATGATGTGTTGTTATTGTAACATACTCTAACCACCCTAATAGGATTAGGTAAGTTACCACAATTACAATCAATGTTCCATACCATTGAAGCTAATGAGTTCAATTTGTTTTAAGCCTTTCTTGCACTTTAAGAAACAATTCGAATATGTGAGGACCCAATATACAATGCATGATGCACCTACTAGATACATTAGTACCTCTAATGCAATTTGTTATCATAATCAATATCATTTAGGACTTACTTGTTTTACAAGCAACCATTCAAACTAGATGGATAATACAATAGAAGATTTCAACATTCAATGTAGCTATTATGCATACCAATAGGTGATTACATCTTTTACTTAACTGACCTTAATCAAACATACATGCTTCCAATATTATATACCATTCGGCTAGTACCTTAAGTGATCAAAGTGGTTCAAGTCTAAACATGTGAATTACTACATTTACCTATTGTTAACTAGCCAACTTCAATAGATCTATTCAACCATTACATGCATAATCTAACCATGGAATTCTAACATTAGACTAACAAGCATTCAAACTCAATAAGGTGCATACATGCTCATATATACATACAATACTCTTTATAGATCATAGATGAAGTTAATATATACAAACCATAACTAAGTGATCATGAATATACATGCCTTAGGTGCCACCATCCTAGGAGAACTATAACAAAATGGAAACATACTCTTTCAAGCAAAATGTGACTTGTACGAGCTTAGACTTCGGGATATGATCCAATATCAACCTGAATCGTAGAAATGAGACTTGAATAAGCAAAGCTTAGTGAGTGAGTTAAAGTTACAAGGCAATCAATACAATAAGTCTCAACTACGAACCATCAAATAGTTGGTATGGTTCCCCTATCAATAAGGAACCATTCGAAACTAGGCAAACAATACTAGATACATTGCTTAATTTTTAATCCAATAACAATGCAAGGCTTAAAGTTTAGACATACTCAATCATCCAATTTGATTAACATTAGGCTTATCATGTCATTTAAACACAATCAATATTTCAAACTCAAGCAATCTCATATAAGAAATGTTCAAGCAATGTCTCAATATCAATAGTTCATGGCATTCAATTTTTCCCTTACTATCAATCAATGGAATTCTATGTAACAATAGATTCAATGTACATGAGTTATAGTTCATTTTAAGTATAGCCTTGAGAATTGATTACTCAATCTAGATACTCGAGTCCCCAATCAAACTATTTCCAATAACAATAGTCAATATGGTACAAAGTACCGGTCAAATCCCTCCTACTGTCATCAATGACCAATAACAATACTTCCCTCCTACTATCGCCAATTAGAGACCAATGTCTTGGACCGTAGTCCACCCCGATAATGAGCTCTATAGACTATATGGCATGCCAACTATATCTAAGACCAACTCGAGACCAAGGCTTGCAATAGTTACCACTTTCATTCAATTAGAAGCATGATTCAATTCAATGTCCACATTTTGTGCCAATATCCCCTTTCAATCGAATAAGGTTCAAAGCCAATACCAATCTCAATAATTCAATAATCAATGAAGGTATGCCAATCAATAGGTCATTAAACAATGTATTGAGTTACTTCTAACTATAACAATCATGCTTCACTTCAATATAGTTCAATTAAGCAAGAGCATATCATGGAAATCAATTGTAATTCAAGCATGCTTCTCAATCAAGTAACTACTCAAAAGAGTACTTACCTTGCTAATTCTCCATAGCAAGCTCATTACACAATCTATACTAAGCATCAATAAGAATTTCAAAACAGAAATGGACTTGGAGACGTTACCGCCCTCTCCGAACTTTAAACTACACTCACAAGAATTTTCCGAGCTATTGTCGATCCTGGATTGAAATCCCTTTCCCTCTACTAGCTTGTTGTTCTATGTGAGCCCATTTTTCCTCAATTTCTACTTGATCTAACATTCATACAATGCATAGTGTATTAGGTAAAATCCAGCAACCATTTGAGTCATTATGTGACTCCATACACTCAAGCATTCAATTCAAAACATCAAGACTGTTGCTGCCTGGCAGCATGTGCACTACTTGCTTAAATGTTCATATCTTTTATTCCGTATGTCAGAATTTCGAACCGTTTACACCGTTAGAAAGCTAACTTAATTGTCCTTCTAACCATATAGGCCTTACATTTTTATTCATTGTGAACTAATACAGTTTTTTATTTAAAGGTAGCCCAATTTATGTCACTGGACAGTTTGCACTGTCCTTAGAGATTAGTCTCTACAAACTGTTTTATAACTAGAATGTCAAGGGGTTTAAAATATTAGGGGCTATTTGGATTATTTTCCCAATTTTTCTCGTTTCGTAATCTTAAAGGCCTAAAAGCACAAGTCTGTGGTACTAGGACCCGTTCACCATTGGTTGGCTTGACATCCCACGGATTGCCATCTATGATTCATTCAATGGACGGCTCAGATCGTATCTTGCAGTCCTCAATGCAAAACTGAAAGGAGCCAAAACTTTAAATCAAAGCCGCTTAAAATAACGAATCTTATTGGTAATTTCCCATCGCACACGGATCATATATTTAACAAAACATCATCCGTTAATATCTACGGTTCGGATTCTCCCATTAAAAAAAGCACAAAATTTTAAATTTCACTTCTTCCCGCTGCTCCCCAATTACCCCCTATATATAACCCAAAACCGTTCTACCTCCGCCATCAATACTTTCCCCTCAAAATTACTGCACTTTCTCGCAAACTAAGCACGCTCTATTCATCTTCAAATCGTTCTAGCAATGGCTCGTACCAAGCAAACAGCTAGAAAATCAACAGGAGGAAAGGCTCCAAGGAAACAGCTAGCCACAAAGGCCGCTCGTAAGTCGGCTCCGGCAACCGGAGGAGTGAAGAAGCCTCACCGTTTCAGGCCAGGAACCGTGGCTCTGAGAGAAATCCGTAAGTATCAGAAGAGTACCGAATTGTTGATCAGGAAGCTTCCTTTCCAGAGACTGGTGAGGGAAATCGCTCAAGATTTCAAGACTGATCTGAGGTTCCAAAGCAGCGCCGTCGCCGCTCTTCAAGAAGCGGCGGAAGCCTACCTCGTTGGGCTGTTTGAAGACACTAATCTGTGTGCAATCCATGCTAAGAGGGTTACAATCATGCCCAAGGACATCCAGCTCGCAAGGAGGATTAGAGGTGAAAGAGCTTAGATTGCTTGTATTGCATCTACTTGATTAGATAAAATTAGGGAAAAAAATCTATGGTTGTGTAACATTTCGTGTAGTTTGCTTTCTCGGCAAAATCTAGATGTAAAAGTTGGAATTTTAATGAAGGTTGTTTTTGTTGGTTCGAATTGGGATCCGGTTCTTATAAAGTTTTGTGTGGATTTAGATTATTTAATTAATTCCGTGATAAAGCATTTTGAAGTGAAATGGATTGAATATTATCGAAGCAGATTATTTTATTCTATGTTTACAGTAATTAGTTATATAAATTTGATTCCTAAAATAACGGAGCTGATCAATGGCGGCATTTATATTGTAAGTAGATTTTAGAAATTCAAACTGATCAACAACACTTTTATGAGATTCATTATCACTCGGCCAATTTCCACCTCCCTACTACTTCAACGCGCTCTGTAGTTTAAATTAAGTGAAAACACCTCTTAAGCATCTCTAATAATTTTAAAAATGAATAATTAAACACATTAAATATATATCTAATGTTTCAGTCAATTTTAATTGACACAATAAAAAAATCTAATTCTTAATATTTTTTTTTGAATATCTTGATGTGATTATAAGATAATATTTGTTTAATTTTTTTAGTCTTTTAATAATACGCATACGTATCGTGCACACATAATGCTTGGACTTATATTACTTAAATAAAATACATCATCTTTTAATATTAAGATTACTTTACAAGTTCAATTCTCAATATTTGAACATTATGATAATTTAATAAAAAATTCAACACATTATAAGTTTTGTTTTTGAAATTTGAAATTCATTTAAGATAAAATAATCTAAATTTATTTAAACGTATTTATTTAATCAAAGATAAGTTTGAAGCTCTATAATTTATGTTTGAATTGGAGTTTAACACCGACAACGACTTTCTGAGTAAAAATATCTGAATTGCAAATGGCGTATTTGAGACCTTGCAGTTGCAGCTAAAAGAAGAAAGTAGGTTTTCTTTCCGGCGCGTGCATTCCACAGAGCACGAATTTCCCATAACTTTTCCAAGTCCTTTAATTTTCCTTTCTGCCATAATTATCAAAAGAAAGAAACTTTCTTTTTCAGTTCTCTCTCCACTGGAATGAGAGAGAGAATAGATTCACACACTCAGAATTTACACCCCACTCACCCACCACTCATAAACATCGAAACCCCAGCTCCCCTCTGTTTTCTGTTTTTCCTTTTTGACAATCCCCATTTTTTCCCCTTCAACAAAAATCCATGGATTCCACCAAGCTCCACCTCCACAAGAAGAAAACCTGGTTCTTGCTTCTAACTTTCTCTCTTCTCGTCTCCACTCTCCTCATCATCATCTCCCTCACCTCAACTTCTTCCACTTCCTCTCTTCTAAACTACACCCACTCGCGCAGACCCAAGCCGCCGCTTCCTCAGTTCGTGGAATCTAAGCTCCACGTGGCGCCGACTTCTCCCGACCCTGTTCCCAGACTGGCTTACCTCATCTCCGGCTCGGCCGGCGATGGGGTCAGCTTGCTGAGAACGTTGAAAGCTTTGTACCATCCCAGGAACCAGTACGCCGTGCATTTGGATTTGGAGGCTTCGGCCGAGGAGAGATTGGAGGTGGCCGGGTTTGTGAAAAGTGAGCCGGTTTTTAGGAGAGTTGGAAATGTTAGGATGGTCACAAGAGCGAATCTTGTGACTTATAGAGGGCCTACCATGGTTACCAATACCCTTCATGCTGCTGCCATTTTATTGAAGGAAGGTGGTGACTGGGATTGGTTTATTAACCTCAGTGCCTCTGATTACCCTTTGGTTACTCAAGATGGTACTTTTTTTTTACATTTTATTCAGCAACTATTTATTTTGTTATGGTTTTATTTGTGGGTTTGAGCTGAGAATTAGTGCAACTGTTTTGAATTGTTGCTGATTTTAGAGTTTTTTCTGGGTTTGATCGACCTGCTTGGTGTTTGATTGCTTAACTGCTGTTAATTATGATTAGTATTCTATGTATATGTAAGCATTTTGTTGACTACATTAGTTAAATTTATGGCTCTCCAGACAGAGACAACCATGTATAGGACACTACTTTCTTAGTATGTAATTATAATTAATTACAATGTTACTTCGACTCGGATGAGTATCAATCAAGTATGTGTGCTCGTTCTTTATGTTTTTCTATATGATGGATAATATCTGGGTTTTGGACACAGGTCTTCATGGAAATTGAATAGTCGAAGTGACATACTAATTGTTTCTGGTCCTTCAGTATATTATTTGTGTTTATTCGTGTTTTTAATTCGTTTTTTTTCTTCCATTTTTGTTTGACAGATCTGCTTCATACATTGTCAGCTATCCCGAGAGACGTAAATTTCATCGAACATACCAGTGACATTGGATGGAAGGAGTGGGTGGTTCATTCCTTATGCTTATATTACTAACTGTTTCAACATTTATGTATCTTTCTGGATTTAAGAGATATCGATTTAAAGGTAGCTATACATTGCAAGTGTTCGTTGCTTGTGTGCTTATCTGCTTAAGGAATGCCATTTTGCTGGATTCCAGGTATCAAAGAGCAAAGCCTGTTATAATCGACCCTGGACTTTATAGCCGGAATAAATCAGATGTATTTTGGGTTTCGGAGAAAAGGAGTGTACCGACTGCATATAGGCTGTTTACAGGTGAGAAAATATTCATTTCTGCGCTTCTGTGTGGTGTTTTTAAAAATAGCCATTACTGTTCATTAGGCAAATGCTGCTTTTTGCAAGTATATATTTTATTGAAAAGAATGTTTGCACATTATTTGATTTTTTTCGTGCAAGAAATGCTGGTACTAGTTGTGAAGGTATATCATTTGAAATGTTTTGCTTTCAGTCACCCACTCACTCCGATTTTATACTCTGCTATAATTCATCAAATACATAATGTTGTTTTAGTTGAAACATTTAGTAGGATTGTGTACATCTTACCCTATCACTTGGAATGGTTTCCTTGTTGAATTTCATAGGTTGGTAATTGAAGACGTTATAGTAATTGTCGACATGCCTTTTTAACCCTTTTTAAATTCCACCCTGAAACACACTATAGTTTGTAATTTATCGGTTCATGTAAATCACTTGTTGTTTTATAGGAAACTTGTTTTGCTCTGCCTCTTTCTTGGCTAAACCATTTTTAGAGGTAGTTGAATGCCATGAACTTGTGATATATTAGGTCACCAGTTATTTTAGCATCCTCGTATTCAACAAAACCGTTCTTGCTATAACCCTTTAAGCATAGCTTAAAACAATTACTAGGAAAGTTGCCGAAGAGTGCCTAGATAAACATCGAATCTAAGTTTCAGCCAGATAGAAGACGTGCCATGAAATCCCAGAATTGGACATTTCATTTTTTGTTGGAATCTCGTGGTTTTTTTCAGCTTAGTAGAAAGTTGCTTCTCGTTGCATATGTTTAGAACAGGTTACTTCCGGTAAGGGATCCTTTAAAATGAAGAAAAAAGTCATCCTGCCTATCAGCTGCCCCCAGCACCTTGTTCTTCATTGTTGAAAGTTCATGATTGATTGATAAGTTTTATCAAAGGTGAAATTGGGAAAAACTGGTCTTAAGATACATTTATATGCATCTGATTCTAGATTCTGCTCAAATTCATCAGGTTCTGCTTGGATGATGCTCTCTCGTCCTTTCATCGAGTATTGTTTATGGGGTTGGGACAACCTTCCAAGGATAGTCCTCATGTACTATGCAAACTTTCTTTCTTCCCCTGAAGGGTACTTCCATACCGTTATCTGCAACGCCAAGGAGTTCCGGAACACCACCGTTAACCATGACCTCCATTTCATATCTTGGGACAACCCGCCAAAACAACACCCACATTTCCTCACTTTAAATGACTACCAACGGATGGTTGACAGCAACGCTCCATTCGCAAGGAAATTTGGCAAGAATGAGTCAGTTCTCGACAAGATCGATTCCGAGCTTTTGGGCTGCAATGCAGATGGATTTGTCCCCGGTGGATGGTTCAATAAAGAAGAAAATTCAAACATAACCCTAGCACATCATATCCAAACAAATACCACAGAGCTCTGGCCAGGTCCCGGTGTCGAGAGACTCAAACATCTCATCAACGGTCTGTTATCATCTGAAGATTTTCATGCCAAGCAGTGCAGCTGAGTGTTGACACAGGTATTTGGAGAAACAACAGCCTTCAAGTAACCGGACGCAGATGAATATGCCGCCGAATTAATAACCGGAAAATGCTGATGAATCAGCTGACAAAGGCATAGTGAACCAAAAGGGGGTGAAAAATACCCTCACTTCCAGATTATATGCTATAGGGTTCAATACAATATCTTTTGTAGCTCACTTACAATTACTAATGTGTGGTTCAATATATTGTTTAATTGGTTTAGATAATACTACTACTTTATGATCGTTTGATCAATCATGTGTCTTCTGCTTTTAGAGAATATAGATTGGCAGTAAGAGTAATGATTTTGAAGGTACCCTAAAAACTTTTCGTTTAATATTTTAATAATCTGAACGTTAAATTTCTTACTCTATTCGTTTAATGTTTATTGATAAAGATGATATTCTAGATTTATATGATAACGATATTGAATTGATATGAATCTTTACGTGCATGAGAAGTGTACTTATATTAATGAATACAACGATCGAATTATTAAAATATTAATCAAACGAGTTAAAAAGAGTGTAAAACTGCTCTCGTTTTGCAACAATCAATATTTTGAAGATAAAATAGTTGAATTTGTCTTTTTCATAATTTTATACGAGGTTTATATTTGATGCACTTTACGTGTATAATTTCATGCATAGCCAATGAATAAGATTATAACACATCATTAAAATTAAGTTAAATAAATATATAAATATCAAAACTACACATGAACCCAACAAGTGTCTCAGTAAAAAAGCGGTTAATGTTAGTCTTAGGAGAAGGAGAACGAGTTCAAATCGCTTTACCTATAAGGTGTATGCGCATTATCAAAGAGTTAAGAATATGTATGAACATATATTACATTGTAATCATCTTTAGACCATTCAGAAAAAAGAAAAAAAAAACTTTTTATAAATGTGTACTCTTTTACAATTATATACATTAAATTTTAATTCAATTTAATTTTTACAAATTACGAAAATTGTTATCAACATAACATTTTTTGGTTTTTATATATTATATAAATAAATAATTAATTTATTTCTTTAGCTAATAAATTAACTTCGGGGTCAAGTTTCTTTAATTGTGAAAAAAATTCAAGGAGAAGCAGAAATAACAGCGTCATTCTCAATATTGGTAAATGAAAAAAAAGCCTAATTAGAGTTTTCATAAATTTTGAAAGTGATTAGATTTTTAAATTTTTTTTGAAGGGTTTATGAATTTTTTTAATTTTTTTTGAAGGTTTAATTATTTTTTTTTGAAATAATTAATGTTGTTTTTTAAAAAAAACTGAAGACCTAATAAATTCTTTTTAAATTTTAAAATTTAGAGTTAATCGCACCACATCTCCTCAAATTATGATTTTTATTCTAAATCGGTCCCTAAACTTTAAATTTTCTAGTTTCATCCCAAACTATGGATCTCATTCTAAATTGGTCCCTAAACTTTTGAATGTTCCATTTTCTCCCCAAACTATGGCCGTCGCTCTAAATTGATCCCCAAAACTTTTTGAATATTCCAATTTCATCCTCAAACTAGCGTTTATACCACATCATATTATTACATAATACACATCAATGTTTCATGGTAATTAACAATTTTTATAACGGTTTTATTAACCTAAGATACAGTTAGCATATACTGATAATCTAGGGATGAAATCAGAATGCTCAAAAAGTTTAGGGACTAATTTAGAATGAGAGTCATAGTTTGAGGATGAAAATGGAACATTAAAAAGTTTGGAGACCAATTTAGAATGAATGTCATAGTTTGAGGATGAAATTGAAACATTTAAAAGTTTAAGGATTAATTTAAAATGAAGTCATAGTTTAGGGACATATGGTACAATTAACTCTAATATAATGGTAAATAATTTTATATTCTCCAAACCTTATAATTAAATTTTGATCTCAAAGTGAATTAAGTTTAGCTTAGTTAACATGTAGTTACTATAATATACATAAAATGCGAGTTTGAATATGTTTAAATGTTTAACACCCTATTTACAGGGGAAATATTTAGATAGAGTAAATGTCATACCAATTGTATGTTTATAAATTGATCCTAAAAAAAATTGGGTCTTGGCCTCATGTCTATCTATCCACAATTATGAAATACATCACTCTTTTTTTATTAGTATAAATTAGAATATATTTATATAATTTTCTGAAACGATGATAAATGTTATTCTTTAATTAGATATATTAATAAATTGATAAGTATATTAAGGTATTGTGAATAGAACAAATTGGGTTCGGAGAGTTGTTCTGTAATGAGCCTTTGTAATATCTTATATGAAATAGCCGAATAATGGATCTAGGGACACAATTAGGATTAAATATTGAACTGTTTAAGTTCAAAACAATATGGACTCATTAAGTATTTAATCTCAAAAAATTGAGGGACAAATATTTAATTTAAGCTAAGTTTAAACTAACATAGACCTAAAATGATATTAGACCAAAGCTATTCTCATTTTTTATATGCCTTTCTCTGAATGTATTAGATGCCGATAATTATAAAAAAAATAAACAAAAATATTAGAGCATATATAAATCTAAAAGAATAAATAATAGGACTTTTGACAACATCTCAACACTATTTATAAAATGATAATAATTTCACTAACAATATATCAAATAAGAATCTTATACATGAATGATTTTCATTCAAGGCTAAAAAGAGAATAGAATCAATTTTGAAAAATAAAAGAAATGGTCCAAGTTGAGAGGTGCGTGAACACAATAAGAAAGCATCATAAAAAACAATGAACTCTTACCTTAAACAGTACTTGCAAAGGACAAAGAACAAGAGGAGATCCAAGAAATAACATTTTCATCGATTCAAACCGTGCTAAACTTTAGCCATACTCCCAGCTCGATGACGCAATTATTACTCCACCCAGATTTTGAGTTTTGGTCTAATCGTTAGGATATTTTTATTAGTTTTTTTAGGCTTAAATGAAAAATATGTGCCCAAAGTATGTTTTTTACTTTAGGTATTTAAAGTATTTTTTTGTAAAAGTAGATATTTAAAGTTTTAAAAGTTACAATTTTAGATGTCTGACTGTTAATGGGTGTTAAATTTTTTTAACCAACCAATGCTTGTCACGTGACACTAATTTGTTTTTTTTTTTATTTTTTAAAGAAAAACACCCAAAAATTCAGTTTTTTATAAAATCCTAAACTTTTAAAAATTTTATAAAACAGTCACCAAATCTCTAAAATTACCCAATCCTTCAAATCGCCATCGATCGCGGCCCCTGAGCACACCCCTTTGGTCGCCGGACCAAGGCGGTCATTTCCCCCAACATGGCGTCGCCGAAAACTCCGAATGGCATGCCAACCAAACGTCGATTTCGCGTTCGACGTTCGGTTGCACGTCGTTCACCGTTTTCGACGACGCCGTGTTGGGGGAAATGAACGCCTTGGTCTGGAGACCAAAGGGGTGTGCTCAAGGGTCGCAATTGGCGGCAATTTAGGGGTTTAGGTTTGGGTAATTTTAGGGATTTGGGGACTATTTTGTAAAAATTATAAAATTTTGAGATTTTATGAAAAACTGAGTCTTTTTGTTTTGAATTTGGAAAAAAAATAAATTAAATATGTCACTTGTCAAAGCATTGATTGGTTAAAACTTTTTTAATACCCTTTAACGGTAAGACACATAAAATTGAAACTGTTGAAACTTCAAGCACCTAAAATTATAATAGTTGAAACTTCAACCACTTATTTTTACAAAAAAAATACTTTAAGCACCTAAAATTAAAAAAATATACTTTGAGCATATATTTTTCATTTAAGCATTGGTATGATTTTATTTTTATTTCATGGTGTATAATAATTTTCATCACAACAATGAGGTAGCTAATAAATAATGCAAAAGTGACGTCATGTAATGTGGAATAATCGATAATGAATTTGTTTTTATTTCATGAAAAAAAAATTCAACAACAAAATTAAAAAAAGTAGCCTCATCTCATTATTTGTTTTAAAATTTAGGAAGAGAATTAGAATAATTAAATAATATTTTCAGCTTTATCATGGAAGTTATTATTATAATTATCTCTTGTTGTAAATTTGTATTATTATTATTATTATTATTATTATTATCAATATTATGATGCGTCATAGTTGTAATTAATATTGTTTGCCACAAGGAAACATGTTGTGTCATAATTTACGAGTTAAAAATATAAATAAATATGCCAAATAATTTGTTATGAGTAAAAAAACTCAGGTTAAGTACACAAATTCAAAGCATTTAACAAAAATAAGTATCGCGACCATTTTTAAACTCGAATGTGTGAAAAACAATCTGACGATTAGGGTTTTGAAAATTATATTTTTTTATTTTTAATTTAATCTTGAAAATTTAGACTTTTCTCACTAAATTGAATTTTTCCTTTATTTAATTTTAAAAATAATTTGGAGTCACCACTAGTCACTTTGGTAGACCGGACACCATAAAAACAACCATAGATTATATTTTCTTAAATTTGAGTTCGAGAGTCGGTTACGTGTGGGGAAGAATTAGCACCCCCACAAACGCCTGTTATCAGTACCTTGTTAATTTCACGTGGCATTTTGGCATTTCAAGCAATAATTTAAATTTAATTCATTCCTTAATTGTTAATTAAATTTTCATTCCAAATGGTAGTATCCTTTTGTAAGAAAATACATTTTTAAACGAATATGAGTTTTGAAACATCCAGTTACTTTAAGATACTTCAATTCATACTCAAAAATGTATCTCAACACAAAAGATTTTTAATGCATGTCCATTTATTTTCTTGTCAATTTTAAGTTCAAACCTAATTAGAGTTTCAATTGATTAAATTAATTTAAGAATCTATGAATATTATCGAATTTAGGGGTTTATGTGATAACACCCAAATACTTGGGCACTATCTATATTAAGCCCTAAATTAATAATATTTCTAATTATTTAACAACTCTAACTATTTAAATCCAATCCAAATTTAATTTTAATTTAATTAACTATGTGGTTATAATATTTTAAGTTCAAATGATATATTAAATGTTCTACTAAAAAGTCTCATTGATTAACACCTCATTACAATGAGACACTAACCAACTTAAGACTTTAAAGTTTCCATTTAATAATCATTTATTTTCTACAATTATCTCCATATTTAATTATTAAACTTAATTAAAGAACCTAAATTAAAGGGCTCTAATTATTTATACTAAGTGGTTAATCACCCTAACAATTATACTATATGCTTATTTTTAAATATACAAACATACATTTAACTTAAACAAATAATTAAATTAAAGCAATTTAAAGGAACAAGGGACTAAATTGCATAAACTGTAAACTTGAGAGTCCAATTCTGATTTTATTAAAAGCTAAACCCAAGAGATTTAAAACCCAATACAAGCCCAAAGCAAACATAGCCCAAAAACCATAGAGATGGGCCTACTAACCGATCCAAACCCATGCGCGGGTCATTGATCCTGCCCGACAAATGAGAGTGGGTCATTTTGACCCGACCCGACAAAAACGCGCGGGTCAGGAGTTAAATCGGTGCCAAAATGGCACCTTTTAACTCGGCTATAAAAGGCTCAGCCCCAAGCCAACTCGGCCATTTGCAGCTCTCTCTCTCTCTAACTCGCCCCTCTCACTAAATCCTCTCGACTCAAACACCCAAACCCAGAAAAAAAAACCTTGATTTTTCGATCAAAATCCCCAGTTCATCCCCTAAATCATCCAAGTTCATCAGTTTTTTCCTTTTTGATTCGAACAAACACCTAAACTCCCAAAAATTTATGCTTCTCGAGATCAAAACCATATTCTACGCAAGAACTTAAGCCATGTTCTTCCTTATTCATGCCTTCAATCGACAGCCACCACCCTAACCTAACCTTGGCATGTTCACACAAAATTTTTGGAGGAACAGAGCGAGCAAAAATTAATTGTCTTTTTTCGGTGTCTCTTTATATGTTTTAACACTAAAAAAATAAATTTTAAATCTTAATTTTAAATTTTAAACTTTAAACTTAAATTTTTTAAACTCTAAACTTAATTCTTTAATATAAGTGGAAGGACATAGATAAAGATAAAAAAAAAAAACAAAGAATTACTATTCGAACGAAGTTGGACCAATCTGACATTTTATTCCCTAAATCAATACTAACAAGTGGAAGCTGATGATAAAGATTTCAATGGACCATACAGGCAGACACCACGATTGCATTGAAAATATAATGTTTAATATTACCGAATAATTTAATTAGTTTTGATCTGTAATAATACGTTGGTTTCTTCCCCACGTAAATTTTACTTCCACAGTATGTAAAATAATGTTAAGGGTGTCTTCAGATTTTATTATAATTTAAACTAATAAATTTTATTATGCATGAATCATTTTTAAACATATTTAAATTATTAATTTGATTATATTTTATAATGATTAATTTATTAACAATATACTAATCTAGAAAATATAACATGATTTAATTAATTCATACAATTATCTTAAAAAAATAAATTCCGTGTACCAACATAAGAAGAAAAAAAAGCATAAAATCCAATACATGCATCCCAATTAATGATATTTTTTACATTATTTTATTTGAAACTACAAATTATAACTCTAGAAAAGGGAGGATTTGGCACAGTGTTAATGAAAGGGAACCATCATCAATTCAAGATATTTTTTTGCCTAAGTCCATACTCCACATATCCACCGTTGATTGTGATATCTGATAACGAGTCTGTACAGTCCATAATTGAAATGAAAAATCAAATGTCTTTATCAGAAAATAAATGAAAAAAAGAGATATCGGTGTGATTGATTTTAAGAG
The DNA here is from genome assembly GCA_019671005.1 of Hibiscus mutabilis. Lineage (NCBI taxonomy): Eukaryota > Viridiplantae > Streptophyta > Magnoliopsida > Malvales > Malvaceae > Hibiscus > Hibiscus mutabilis. The sequence continues at coordinate 16,466,408 of CM033715.1, forward strand.
AAACAAGAGGTATAGGTGGGGACTTTTGGACCACAAAATTTTGGTTCATAATTGACAGGGAAGATATATATATATATATATATATATATATATATATATATATATATATATGAATGATTAAAGACAGAGTTAGGATTAAATAGTAAAAAATTATATAGTTTAAATTAATAAAAATTTAATAAAAAAATTAAATTAAATTTGAAAAAGTAAAATAAATTTTAATAAATACTTAAACTAATAATGATTAAAGCTATTATTTGATAAAAATTATTTTTGGAGATACGACCCCTATCATTCCCTTATGTCCCATGCATGTGGCCACCAAACAACCAACGCATCACTTGATAGGCTACTTGTAACAGTTCTGCTTTATTTTAATTCATTTTATTATGAAAATTAAAAACTACAATGCAATTCTGATCTACAGTAGTAAAAAATAATATAATTTATTTAGGTGATCCGGGTTCTAGTATTATACGAATACGGTATGTGCGTTATTAAATAGCTAAAAAAATTAAACGGATACTATATTATAATCACACCAATATATTAAAAAAACTATAATAAAATTCTATAAACTTCTTCTAGATTAGAGACGTATCTGTCCCGTTTTTTTATAAATTAAAAGTATAATTATAATTTTATCACGATGACAAATAATACATATTTAAATAATTATTATGAAGTATAATTAGACTTATAATCACACTATATCTAAAATAGATCTACGCATAATAAGATTTAAAATCACAATAAAATGGAAACTGAGAACTCACGCTTAATATTTGAGATGATAAAACTCAAGCATTGTGTCACGGGGCCATTACCCTCTTCCCAAAAGACATGTCTGATAGGATGTGCAGCGCCACTGTATTATATCCCAAGACCTCTCTTTTCCTTTCCGATGTGGGACCCCGCCTCTTCTCAGGCGTGACATTCTCCCCCACTCAACCTCGTGACGCCCTCGTCACGAGCTTCCGCTCTCGTGATGGGCTACCTTGTCACAGTTGTCCACCATGCCTACCCCACTCATGGGCGCTCGGCGTGAAATCGGGTAGTTAAAGGGTCGCTCTGATACTACTTGTCACGGGGCCATTATCCTCTTCCCAAAAGACATGTCTGATAGGATGTGCAGCGCCACCGTATTATATCCCAAGACCTCCCTTTTTCTTTCCGATGTGGGACCCCGCCTCTTCTCAGGCGTGACAATTGCATATTAAGGTTCCTTAGGCCTCAACATTGACATTGAACCAAGGTCTCATTAACAAATTATAGAAAGTTCCAGCTTGATTTGAAATCAATTTAGTTCTAACAATATCAAAATTTATGTTTTGATTTAATGATAAATTTAATCTTTAATGTTTAAAATTTTTATTTGACCTTTATCTTTTAGTTATATTTGGCTCTCAACCTTTGAAAATTACCAATTTAACCCTAATCCTTCCAACAAGAGTCGAGTCATTATTTTTTAATGAAAATATCGACTAAAATATTAAATTTTAATGATGCCTATATGATAACATGATATTTTTTATAATTTTTAAAATATTTGTTAGTGTTATATATGTCATGTTAACATTATCTACATGCGAATTGTCACGTTACACAACAATAAATTTAAATTTTTAGTCATTATTTTTATTAAAAAAGTCATTTGATAATTTTTGAATGATTAATAATTAAATTTAACTAAAAAGATAAGAATCAAGTTCACACAATATACAAATATTGATGTCTGAATTTGACATTAAATCTTTGATTTTATATAATAATTTTCAAAGCATAACAAATATTTATTTATATTCAAACTTAAAAATAAAACTAAAACCTAACTTATACTCATAGTAATGTTTAAACTTGAAGTAAATTTAGACACAACAATTACATATTTCTAGACGTATAACATCAATACTATTAATTAACTTGATTAAGACTTCATTAGCATAATTAATTTTATTATTAAATTTAAAATAATTGAAATCAATTTAACCTAATTTCATATTTCTAGAGCCTTCGGTTCAATGATTCTAACCCATCTTTTTAAACAAAACCCCACAAGAAAAATAAAACCCACACAATTTGTCAAAATATCATCTTCATCTCTGGCCATACGTTGGACCTACATAAAATACCCCTTGATAAGAAAAAGAAACTACTCAAATTCATTGCACATAAATTTTCCAAAGAAAACTTAGATTAAGATATAATCACCGGTATTTAATTTAATTGATTAACTAATTTAGATTAAATATTATATATGTTTATTATAAAAAAAAGGTTCTTTCAACCCACTTTACTCTATTAATAACGTTAGAATTTGAACTCTAACCGTACTTAAGAGATTTAATATTTCATTTCACTGAAAAATTATTAGGTAACTCCTTCCCACCGTATCAGCAATGCTCCTTAACCAGTAATTTAATGCCAAATAAGATTTAATTTACATGCGAATGAGAATACGTCCAAGAGTACAAAGGATTTAGAAAAATATCAAATCAGATGGTTTGTTTATAATCAATGAGAATGAAGTGTAAAGATAAGGATTTAGAAAGTAAAACATCATTTCTTATTTTCCAACCAGTGGTCGGTTAACCTGCTCTAAAGTATTATCAATATAATTTTAATAAAATCATATTTGTCGAGAAAAAAATGATTTAATTTAATTCATTAAATTGTATCGTTTTAAGCTGTACTTGTCAATTATTGGAATGATAATTTTTCTAAACCTGATCTTATAGTAATAAATTTACAAAGGATCCAATATTTAGAAGTACTGATTACTAACAAGTGATTAGTGTATGAACTTTTTCCTCTAATATTTGAATTAAGTTTAAATCCTAGAGTTAATATTTGAATACGTCCAAGAGAACAACAATACTCTTTACAGTAAGGTGATTATAGAGAACATAGATATGATTAAAGTAGAATTTACTTTTTTTTTATTCTCTCTAAATTCAATTTTAGCATATTAATATTGTTGTTCTCCCAAATGCTAAGCCTAACCCAAACTTCCAAACTTGGAAGGTTTATTGTGATTTTAGTCCTTTCATTATGTTAAAACTCAAAATTTAATTTTTTTTACTTCAATTTGTCAATCCACATGATTTAATCTTTATGTTTTTATGATGTTATTAATAAGTTTGATTTTTTTTATTAAGTAAAGAGTTAATTACATTTTTAAGACATGTGTCGGGACGAAGTTATGTTGTGGTGGTTGTTCCTTTCAAAAAAAAACATTACAATAACATTTTAGGTTCTTTTTTAATTTCAATATTAGTCAAATAAGGTTTTTGTTTCTCTCAATTTTTAAATTTAAAAGCTTAATAGATTTATGTTCTTCATAATTTTTATCCTAGCTTCGTCCTTAAATATTCGAACCTATAAATGATGAAACAACATGAGCATCATGTTAGTGTCACGCCTGAGAAGAGGCGGGGTCATTAATCCCACATCGAAAAGGAAAATGGAGGTCTTGAGATAAAAATACGGTGGTGCTGCACATCCTATCAGACATGTCTTTTGGGAAGAGGGTAATGGCCCCGTGACAAGTGGTATCAGAGCGACCCTTTGACTGCCCGATTTCACGCCGAGTGCCCATGAGTGGGGTAGGCATGGTGGACAACTGTGACAAGGTAGCCTATCACGAGAGCGAAAGCTCGTGACGAGGTTGAGTGGGGAAGAATGTCACGCCTGAAAAGAGACGGAGTCCTTAATCCCACATCGGAAAGAAAAATGGAGGTCTTGGGATATAAATACGGTGGCGTTGCACGTCCTATCAGACATGTCTTTTGGGAAGAGGATAATGGCCCGTGACATTAGCATCATGTTATAGTATTGACCATTCAATTAATTTAATAGAACTCTATTAATAGTTTAAATTGATAACATTGATGAATGACGTCATTAAAATGATTTTTCTAAATCACTATATTAGTTCTGCCGGTTGATATGGTTCTCAATTTGAACATTTAAATTTAGAGATTCAGATTATATTAAATTAAAATAAAGATTAAATGTCAAGCTCCAACATAAATACATAATAGATCAACTAAAACCACAATTAGACTAAATTTAAAAATAATTTTTGTTCATTTATCAATGCAAAAGAACTCCAAACTAAAATTAAATAAGCGATTCATTTTTCTATCAATTGAACCATCAAACACGCATCTACTTTAATTCAATAAAAAAAAAACCCGGCTGTTTGATTGACATAACTTTAATTTCATTGATAAAGTATGCTTAGCTTTTTGCTGGTTTATTTTGTTTTATTTTTAGGATTTATATTCAATAGGGTTAAATGAAAAATAAGTGTTTAAATTATATTATTTTTGAACTTTATGTGCTTTAAGTATTATTTTTTGTAAAAATATGTCTTAAAGTTTTAACTGTTATAATTTTAGGTGTCCGAGATTTAACTTCTGTTAAAAAATCTATTATCCAATAAAAATTTGACACATGTCATATTTTAATTTGTAATTCCTTTTAATTATTTTTTGTTTTTAATAATTTAAAAATTTTCAAAAAAATATTAAAATTCTGAAAATTTATAAAATAGTCTTCAAATACCTAAATCTCAAATCCCCAAATCATCACTGTCGCCGCCGCCGCTGATCTCCGCCATAGACCTCACCCTTTTGATCCCCAAATTCAGCGACCATTTCCCCCAATGTTCCGTCGTCAGAAACTAGCGAATAGTGTGTCAATCGAACATTAAACGACGAATGTTAGAAAGTTGATCGATTGGCACACCGTTCATCAGTTTCTGGTGACGAAACGTTGGAGAAAATGGTTGGCTGGATCCAGCGATCGAAAAGGTGAGGTCGGTGAAAATGTTGATGATTTGGGGATTTGGGGTTTTTAGGGATTTAGGGACTGATTTGAAGGATTTTGAAAATTTCGAGATTTTTAAAAATTTTAAAAACAAATTCAAAAATATAAAAAAATATTATTTCTTACCACGTGTCTAGTTCAGATTGGACAATAATTTTTTTTAACGATTGTTGATGGCCGGCACCTAAAATTATAACGGTTGAAACTTTAGGCACCTAAAGTTCAAAAGTGGTATAGGTTGAGCACTTATTTTTCATTTAAGCCTATTCAATGTACCGACAAAGTTTTACAAGTGTCTTAGTTTTAAGGTTATAGGGTTTAGCTTATAGTCTAGAGTTTTAGGAGTTTATGTGTAGGCGTTTAGAAATTATGAATAATGGTTAGAATTTAGGGTTTAAAGGTTTGGGTGTAATTTTTAGGGTAATATGGTAGGGATTTAGATTTTAACATATAAACTCTAAATTCTAACCCTAAACTCAAAATTTTAACCACCATTCCTAAATTATTAACTCATACACTCTACACCCTAAACTAAGTCTCTAAACCCTAAAAGTAACATGCTTGTGGAAACTTTTAGTTTCCACCGTCAGTGTATGAAATAATTATCCTTGTTTTTATATATTTTATAAGGAAAAATATATCATGTTTTAGAGTTTAAGAATTTAATTTAGGGTATAGGGTGTATGGGTCTGAAATTTAAAGTATGTGGTTAGAATTTAAGGGTTAGAGATTGAAGTTTTAGTTTATGGTAATACCGTTAGGGATTTAAGGTTTAACATATAAACCATAAACCCTAAACACTTAAATTATAAACTCATAAAGCCTTAAATTATACACCCTAAATTAAATCTTTAAACCCTACAACTAAAACGCTTGCGAAAATTTTTTATTTTTATCGCCAATGTATGATATAATATTATTTTTATAATTATCGATATTTAATTTATTAGTTCATACCAAATAATATAGATGTTTATTATGAATGTGATTCTTTCGATTCAGTTTATTTTATTAATAACGTAAAAATTTAAATCTTAAATATTATTTAAAATTTCTCCTACCAGACTAATATAAAGTTGATTTATGTACTTTTCATTGAGGATCAAGTTGGCTGGTTATGAAATATATAATAAAGCTGGTAAAGAAGAAAACAGGTGGATTTCCAAATTCCAAAGTAGGCTTAGTTGGAAACATTGGAGAACGTATGAGCTGAGAGACTGCATATAGTTAATCAAACATAACACTTGTTCAACTTGCCCTTTTACCGTCAAACTTTAATCCCCCCCACGTTTTGTTTTACCCACCACAATACTTTGCTTCTTAAATACTCCCATTAACCCAACTAATAATAAATAAGAGTAATAATTATCTTCTCCACTTGGACAAAATACAATCAATCATAAAAGTATTTTACTTGACATATATTATCAGTATCATTTATTTGTAATTAATTTTTTGGTTGTTTTTTCGGCCGTCTTGCATCGTAAATTTATTTTTAGTAGATAAATTTGTAAAGAATTTTTATATATATAAATAAAATTTAAAATATGCTTAAATAATATTAAACTATTTATTTTTTGGACAACCTTATTAGTATTTGTAATTGATTTTGATTCATAATTATATAACGATTCATAATTATATCTTATAAAATCAAATATTAAATTTCAAATCCAACTCAAAGGGATTTTCCTACAACCTTATCTTAGAAATTCGGTAACTTTGGCAAAAGGGTAATCGGTTGTTTGGTTAGACTAAAGGAAGTGAGAGAAAAGAAAAGACAGGTTTTGTGGAAATATACATTGCATGTAACGGAAGTTGTCGGTTAATGCATCTGCAACAAAATCATTAAAATTAAAATAGTAAAAAATAAATTTTTTGACATGACATCTTCCTTGTTTTCTCCAACCAGATATATACACTCATATGTTCTGTTTCAGCTCAGCACAAACAAGTTCCTTCAATTCCCCCCTCCCCCACCTCCAATCTCTCTTTTTGCCCTACGTAGTGGGGTTTAAGATATTTTTCTTCTAAACAAAGTTCTTTGATGCATTCAATCTTTCAAAGGGTATACTTGGTCTGCGTTTTCCTAGCCTTCTGTCTTGTTGGGTGTTGCGTTTTGGTGTTTGACGTTTCTTTGAAAAGTTCCTTCCTTGAGATTCAACTATGCCTGCTCTTGTTAATTTCGGTGGTAAAACTTTCTTATCTTCTTTGCTTTTGGTTTGCAGATCTGTGCAATCTTATTTGAATATATATGGAGATAACTTGTAAGAGTAATCTATGTTCGATATGGGTTTCTGTTGTTGTTCTTGATGTGTTCGATCTTATGTCGCATCCAAGAGTAATGATTTTGATTTTGTGTTATGGGTTCTGATTGTTTTAGCTAGTGTCAGTTTTTGAACAAGAAAATGGAAACAAAAGAATTTGGGAGTCGTTAGTTATGGGTCTTATGTGAATATATATGATCCGAGGAATGGATTGGATTGTTGAAGATTTGCATCAATTTAGATAATAATTGGTGAATTTTGTGAAAAAGAATGGAGCTTTATCTGTTTCTTAAAGCTAGGATTGTTCTTGGGAGGAACCAAATAGATCTGTAGGTTTATGTTCTTTGGGTAGTTTTAGCTTATTGTTTTTCTTTATTGGAATTTCAGGTGATGATGATTTCTATTCTGGGAGTTCTTTCTATAAAAATTCCACAGATTTGGGTAGATTGTGTTCAATCAGTTCCCAAGTGGATGTTTATTACCCTCCTCACAAAAGAGCTCGAGTTAGTGACCCGTTTATCTTTGGAGAAACTATGTTTGAACTGAATAAGCAACCTTCGATTGATGTACTTCCTGATGAATGCCTTTTTGAGATCTTCAAACGCCTACCTTCAGGCCGGGAAAGGAGCTCGTGTGCTTGTGTCTCAAAGCACTGGCTTATGCTTATGATCAGTATTAGCAAGGGCGAATACAAGTCATCAAAGGCTGTCAAGGAGAATACTGATTCAGTTTCTGATGATGTTGTGATGATCTCTTCTGATGAAGATGAGGGGTATCTTACGAGGTGCTTGGAAGGGAAGAAAGCTACCGACATGAGGCTTGCTGCGGTTGCTGTTGGAACGAGTGGTCATGGTGGGCTGGGAAAGCTTTCTATTAGGGGAAGCAACTCTTCAAGTGGAGTGACCAACTTCGGGCTATCTGCCATAGCTCGTGGTTGCCCTTCTCTCAAGACACTTTCTTTGTGGAACGTGCCTCATGTTGGGGATGAAGGTCTGTCCGAGATAGCTAAAGAATGCCATTTGTTGGAGAAGCTTGACCTTTTCCATTGCCCTTCAGTTTCAAACAAGGGATTGATTTCAATTGCAGAGAACTGTCCTAATTTGACCTCTTTAAGCATTGAATCTTGCCCCAAGATCGGTAATGAGGGCCTCCAAGCTATCGGAAAGGTTTGCCCTAAGCTGCAGTCCATCTCTATCAAGGACTGCCCACTTGTTGGGGATCATGGAGTTTCAAGCCTGTTGTCATCAACATCTGCTGTCCTTTCAAAGGTTAAGTTTCAAGGTTTGAACATCACAGACTTCTCTCTTGCCGTGATTGGGCACTATGGCAAGTCGGTGACAAATCTAATGCTTAGCGGCCTACAAAACGTGACCGAGAAGGGATTCTGGGTCATGGGGAATGCTCAAGGCTTGCAAAAAATGGTCTCTTTGACTATTACGTCTTGCCGAGGGGTAACAGATCTGAGTCTTGAAGCCATGGGAAAGGGATGCGCAAACCTGAAGCAGATGTGCCTTCGCCGGTGTTGCTTTATTTCAGATGATGGACTGGTGGCTTTTGCCAAGTCCGCAGGTTCTCTTGAGTGCCTACAATTGGAGGAGTGCAACAGGGTCTCGCAATCTGGGATTATTGGTGTCCTCTCAGACTGTTTATTAAAATCATTGACCATAGTTAAGTGCATGGGAATTAAGGATATATCCTTGGAAGCTCCTTTGTCCTCTTGCGTTTCCCTTAAATCCTTGTCCGTAAGGAACTGCCCCGGATTTGGAACAGCCAGCCTGGCTATGGTGGGCAAATTGTGCCCTCAGCTTCAGCAAGTAGATCTGAGTGGGCTTTGTGGGATCACGGATGCTGGTTTTCTGCCTCTTCTAGAGAGTTGTGAGGCCGGACTTGTGAAGGTGAATCTGAGCGGCTGCTTAAATTTGACCGATGTAGTAGTTTTGGCCTTGACCAGGCTACATGGTGGAACCCTTGAGTTCCTCAATCTCGATGGTTGCAGGAGGATTACTGATGCAAGTTTAGTGGCAATAGCAGACAACTGTGTTTTCCTCAGTGATCTGGATGTGTCAAGGTCGGCAATCACTGATTCCGGTGTTGCTGCCTTGTCTTATGCGGAGCAACTAAATGTGCAGGTCCTTTCATTTTCGGGTTGTTCCGGAGTATCAAACAAAAGCTTGCCTTTCCTGAAAAAGTTGGGCAAGACCCTGTTGGGGTTGAATCTCCAGCACTGCAATTCAATCAGCAGTCAAACTATTGAGCTGCTAGTAGAGACCTTGTGGAAATGTGACATCCTTTTCTAATCGAGGATACAAGTCCGTTGAGATCTCCAAACAACTACACTTGTAACGTTGAAGATGATAGAAACATGAAACTCATACAGTCAGCTCACACGGCCAGGTAGCAAACATTCAGCACAGTTTTTGGGTACGACAAGGTTATCATGCCAGGGACTTGGCAGTTTAGAGATGGCCTAACCCATTTTGTTTTTGCAGGCTCTCCTGACAGGAGCTAGCCTGTTTTATAGCCATGGTTCCCTGTTTTAGGTTTCCACTCATGATCACCGTTTTTGCTCGTCGCCTCCGTTTTAGCTTCGTCATGCTTTTCCGATGTTTGCTTAACTAAAAGCTTTTCATTTGTTTTCAGTCATGAAAGTCTGTTGTTTTAGATCAATCCCGTCCAAGTACTAAGCATGTTTGTCCTGTAATGGTTGCTTTGAACATTTATATGTTTGGGGTGGTCGCTGATTGATGGGCTTTGGCTGAATGAATTTCACTCATCCGCCATTACTACAACCTTTGCTTTGGTTGTGGTTTTTTTTCCAAGTCATCAGTCTTGTAGGCTTCCCCTTGTATATCAAGTGTACAACTGCAACCACACTCTTTATCTATAAAGCTTTACATTTTACTCTCTTTTTTTTGTATATTTATTTATATTTTTATGCATTGTTGAACCAACTAAGGCTATTATAGCATATAATCAGAGCTTGTTTAAAAAAATAAAGTAATTAAACTTGTTCATTTAATAAATATAAAAAAAAAAAGTTTTAAGTTCATCTTTATAATAAAACAAATACAGATATTGGTATTGAAGGAAAAATACTAGCAGTATATACTAATTTTGGGGGTAAAAACTAGAAGCGATTTCTTTCAAAAGGAGTATTTTCAGGCAAGCTTAACGGTTCTTCCCTTTCCTCTTATGGAAATCATAGGAATTAACAAACATAACCGATTAATGTCACCATTACGAAGTTAACATTTTTACCGAATTTTCAAAATTTCAGTTTCCAACTTCCCCCAACAATGTCGAGCTCCATCCTTCAACCGTTGTCCAACGAGCCCTGGAGCTGCATGCTCCCGGGCCCGCCCAGCCGCAATAACTTCGGCTCCGCTGATCTCAGCCCTTCCGGCCTCCTTGCCTTCTCCTCCGGCTCCTCCGTCTCCATCGTCGACTCTCATTCCCTCCAGCTCGTCACCACCGTCCCTCTCCCTTTCCATTCCTCCTCACCTTCATCTTCTCCCCCCTCCAGTTCCTACTCTTCTCTCTCCCCTTTCGTCACTTCCGTTCGCTGGACTCCACTCCCTCCTCGCTGCGACCTCCTCTCCACCGAGCCTTCCTCTTCCCACCTCATCATCGCCGCCGGAGACCGCCACGGCCGTATCTCTCTCCTAGACTTCCGCCTCCGTTCTGTCGTCCTTTCCATCGATCCTCCCGATCATTCGTCTAAATGGGGTGTCCAGGACCTCTGTTGGGTCCAGGCCCGACCCGATTCTTTCCTCCTCGCTGCTCTCTTTGGCCCTTCTCATGTCTCTTTCTTTAACACTTCTACTTATCGGTTCATCTTCAAGTACGATACTTCGCCGGAACATCTCTCGTGTATCCGCCGTGATCCTTTCGATTCCCGCCATTTGTGTATCATCGGGCTCAAAGGGTTCCTTCTTTCGATCAAAGTGTTGGGAGAAACAGAAGATGATATTGTCCCTAAGGAACTTTCAATTCGAACTGACTGTAAAGAGTTACATAGGCTCGAAAGAGATGTTGCCGCCGCTGGAAATTCTACTTCCACTCCCGCTTCCGCTGTTTTCCCGCTATACGCAGTGCGTTTAGCGTTTTCGCCGCACTGGAAACACGTCATTTACGTGACATTCCCGAGGCAACTGGTGGTTTTCGATTTGAAATATGAAACGACGCTCTCCTCTGCCGCACTGCCGCGCGGCTGCTCCAAGTTCCTTGATGTGTTGCCCGACCCGAATCAGGAGTTGGTTTATTGTGCTCATCTCGATGGCAAGCTCAGTATCTGGCGAAGGAAAGAGTAAGCACTATATGTTTCCATATTAATGATGTTTAAATCATAAAAAAAAAACTCTGCCCAGAAAGGAATGTAGTGATTTGGATATTATAACAGAGGAGAACAGGTACATATACTGTGCACAATGGAAGATTTGCTGCCATCATTTGGCTCTTATGTCCCTTCACCATCATTCCTTTCAGTCCTTATCAGCCAAGCAGAGCCAACACTACAAAATATCAGCAAGCTTTTTTCTGGTTTACCCAATGCTACATCCAATGTCGATTTCGATAACCCTTTCGATTTCTGTGATGATACTCTTCTTGTGTCCAAGACACATTTGATATCCATTTCGGACGATGGCAAACTATGGAGCTGGATCTTGACCGGTGAAGGGGCTGGAGAACCCGCTGTAGAAGGCAACAGACAGCTGCACAAATCAGATGGTAGCAAAAGTCAACTGTCAAACTCTACAGTTGATCACCCGGATATTACATTTAAGGTTCAGAAATAAACTTTCCAAGCATTCTTTTTGCCTCTTTACAAATTCTTTGGCTTATTCATGCACGCTTGTATGCCAAATAACTTTTGCAGATTAGCTTAGTTGGACAGCTTCAGCTTCTTTCTTCGACAGTGACCATGCTGGCAGTGCCATCCCCTTCCTTAACCGCTACCCTGGCTCGTTAGTTCCACCTCCTGAATTTTGATTTTTGTTAAACTTCTCAAACCATTGACCGTATAAAGTTTTACAAGTTGATTAATCATATTATATTATGCAAAGGTGGTGGAAATAGTCCTGCAGTAGCTGTTCCACTAGTTGCTTTGGGTACTCAAAGTGGGACAATTGATGTCATCGATGTCTCGGCGAGTGCTGTTGCGGCTGGTTTTTCAGTTCATAGTGGTAAAGTGAGGGGTCTAAAATGGCTTGGGAATTCAAGGCTGGTTTCATTTTCTTACACAGAGGTAACGTAGGAAGTTCCCAAGAGTGCTGTTTGTTTTCTCCTCCCCAGGCCGATCTTTATGTCTGTTTCTTCAACGCTCATTGCTTTAGTACTTTTATGGATTCAGGTGAGTGAAAAAATTGGAGGCTACAATAACAGACTCGTTGTGACTTGTCTTAGAAGTGGATTTAATAGAACTTTTCGGTCCTTGCAAAAGCCAGAACGTGCACCTGTAAGAGCTTTAAGGGCATCGTCTTCTGGAAGGTTTTCTCTTGATTACTCCTAAATTTACCAATTACGTCATAACATTTAACTTTGATGACAAAGATTAATGGAGCCCCTTTGCTTGGGGGGATTGGTTTGAGAATTTTTTTTTGATTGTCAATAATGTGACAAATATAATGTTTTATATGCTTGCACTTTTGACTCGTATGAAGGACTAGTGGTGCTGATGTTTTTCAAATTCTGCCCCCTTTTTTTGTATAACCTACTCTCAAATCTTCTCATCTTTTAACCTTTATAGGTATCTTCTGATTATATTTCGAGATGCACCTGTTGAGGTTTGGGCAATGACAAAAAATCCTATTATGGTAAGTTTGATTGATTGATCCCTATGGCTTTCTCAATACAGCTTGTGACATTTCTGATAATTTAAGCTTTTGTTTCGTGGCTTCTAGCCAGTGAGTTTTATTTCACTATATACCCTTCTGTATAAAGCTTTTTTTTTTTTGACTAGATTGCTGGCTTTATGATACTTTTGTTGTGGGTTAAACATTTTGTCATTTGATGTTCACTGCCTTCTACTATTTTGTCCGTTTAGTATTTCATTAGGCTTCCCAAATTGCCAGTAGTAAAGTAGCAAGAGTGAAGATGAAGGATTCTTACATTGAGAGAGAATCACCTTATGGTTTTATTTAGGATTCTTCTGTTATGGATTCATTTCCCTTTTTTTCATCGATTTTGTGTTTATTCTTATTTGTATTTTTGAACATACATAAATTAACATGACCTATGTACCAAATTTCTTCTAAGTTTACATGTTTAATCTTTGAATTTAGATAATCATTATGCTCTACACTTCCATGTAGCTTAGATCATTAGCTCTTCCATTCACGGTATTGGAATGGACTCTTCCAACAGTTCCCCGACCAGTTCAAAATGGTCCCACTAAACAATCTCCATTAAACCCTCAAGCTAATACAGCTACAGCTCCAGAAGAGGCAGCCTCATCCACAACGGCATCTTCGTCAGGTACAAGTAGGATTTTTTACTTGCCCTCATTTATTATTTAGACCTCTGTCTGGCCTGAAGGATTACATAATTATAATTTTAACTTCTATAATGCTGAGACAGGGAGCTCAGATGGCTCGCACGAAGACAATTCTGAGAGTTTTGCTTTTGCGTTGGTTAATGGTGCACTTGGAGTCTTTGAGGTTCATGGCCGGAGGATCCGAGACTTTAGGTATAATGCAGCTTGTTTTACAATTGTACTCCATGAGGCTTGTAAATTTAGCATTCAGTTTTAATGTGTTTTGTACACTGCACATTTGCTTATGTCAACTTAATGATAAAATATTTGTAGTTGGACCAAAATCATATTGGAATTTGGACAAATTTTTTTCTGTACTGCATTCCCTCTCCTTTTTAATCTTGCACTAATAAGGATCCTTTGCCTGTCTCCAGACCAAAATGGCCTGCTTCCTCATTTGTTCCGTCTGATGGATTGATTACTGCCATGGCCTACCGCTTGCCTCATGTTGTACGTATTGTATTCTAAATTATTTCATCCAATGGGAAGTTCATATTTTCTTGTTTCTTTTGAAGATTTCTCTGCAGCCACTGACACCATTAATTTCTCAGGTTATGGGGGACAGGGCAGGTTATATCAGGTGGTGGGATGTAACTACTGGCAGTTCTTCCTCATTTAACACTCATAGGGAAGGAATCCGAAGAATCAAATTCTCACCTGTTGTTGCTGGAGACTATAGTCGAGGGCGTATCGCTGTACTATTTTATGACAATACATTTTCTGTATTTGACCTTGTAAGTGAGAAAATGCATTTATGAATGCTTCTTCTCTTCCACTCATGCGTCTTCTGCAATTATCTTGCAATACATGGTAGCAAAAACATATCATGTAAAATTATAGAAGTTATACTTAACGATGCTTTTTGAGCAGAGAGGACCTTTCGAAGGGTGTTTTTTAAATTTGAGCTTAGTGGTTAATATTTGGCATTTGCAGGATTCACCAGAACCATTGGCCAATTCTCTTTTACAACCTCAATGTCTTGGAACCCTTGTATTGGAATTGGATTGGTTGCCTTTGTGGAATGACAAGAATGATCCACTGATTTTGTGTATTGCCGGAGCTGATAGTAGCTTCCGTCTTTACGAGGTTATCATGTATGCACCACAATTTGTTCACAGTTCTTGAACTTCTCTTCATTGTAGTTAGATCTAGATTACAGGGTGTGAGACAACCAATATATTTGTAACTGAAGTCGAACTCGGGTTAGTGTTGGATACTTAAATGCGTAGAAGAGGGTCATATTTCGACAAAATGCCCAATGTGTCTGACACTAGTGTTTAAAGAAAAATGAAGAGTTAAATCAAAATTGTTTGTTATTGTAAATTAGTGTACTCAGATTAGGTAAGTGATCTGATGAAACAATCAGTGAGTTAGCTTTGAGAAGAAATGAATGATGCTATGCTGGTTAAGATATGATTCATGTGAAGTTTGATGACATTGTAGTTAGGTAACCTTGCTCGTATTCATACAGAAACGATAAAAGAAGGATACCTGGGTGGCAGCCACGAATTATAAAAGATAGATTTCGACCAATGCCTTTATGTTGTCCCGTATTGCTTCCTATACCTCATGCATTGGTAAGATCTATTCTTCCCTATTCATTTTTGACTTAGTAATTGATATTACTAGTTACTTCTTTCACATTTGCATGGAGCCAAGTACCAAAGGTGATACATGCATATGCAACAGATGTTGTATTATTTGTATTTTAGCAGAGACATGTCCAGTCTAATTCTTGGATGAATGGTGCAATATCTTAGTTCTTTGATTTCTAACAAACTTCATTCAATATGATTTGGATACCATATCAACAAAATGCCAAGTCTGCACCCTAATGGCTGACTAGCAACTGCATTAGTAATTACCTTGATTGAGAAAAACATGAAGAACAGGAAGATTAAGCCGTTAGAAATTAAAGCTTCATGTTATCTGTGCACTATTTCGAAGGTTAAACGAGCATTCAGAGAATGATCTATTTTCATGACATTTCTTTTATTGCAGGCACTCCGAATGATCTTACAATTGGGTGTAAAACCCTCTTGGTTTAATACTTTAGGTATAACTGTAGATCAGAGGCCCGAAACCATTACAAGCAGTATGTCATCTGCAGGGGATCTTCGCAGTTACATGATTGACTTACCACCTATCGGTGATTCCGTAGTGCCAGAATTGCTCCTGAAAGTATTAGAACCTTATCGGAAGGAAGGCAGGTTTCAGTAACCTATTCAGTATACAGAATTCTTTTGTTGAACATTTGATCAGTTATCTTATCCTTTTCCTTTGGTTCATTGCTCAAGGTTGCATATTTGATGAGGAAAGGGCTAGATTGTATGCTACCATTGTCAATAAGGGTTGTGCTGCAAGGTTTGCCTTTGCAGCTGCTACATTTGGTGAAGTCTCAGAAGCACTTTTCTGGTTGCAGTTGCCTCGTGCTATGAACCACTTGATGAAGAAACTAGTAAAAAGATCTCTGGAGAAGACACCTATTTTAGAAAATCCAGTGCATCATGACACAGCTCTACTTAGTAGAATATCGTCGAAGGGGAAATCAACACCAGAAACTGGGTGGGGGGATGCATTGGTAAGTCTTTAGTGGTTTTCTAACCGTTCTATGTTCAAATAGATTAAGTGGTGAGTGCCATGTCTTGCATGCCTATCGTATCATGTAATTTATAAACTTTTGTTGCTAATACATGTTTTCTGGTAGCAGAGTCAAGGTCAGCTTAGGTTAATGGCTTTCGAGCAAGAAGACTTATGGAAAAGTGCTAATGAGCGTATCACTTGGCATGCGAAATTGGAAGGAGAAGAGGCAATTCAGAACCGTATACATGAGTGAGCTCATGATCTTTATGCTATTTTATTGCTATGTTAACTGTTGAACAGTGAAGTTGCTGCAAATTCTTTGTGGAAGGTGCAAGATGTTTACAATTTATTTAATGTCTATTTAGAATATTGTTACTGTTGCTACTTCTTTTTGCTTCTAGAAGAGAGAAGCAAAGAAAAAAAAAACTGTTGTAATATGATGTGCGTCAAGGAACTGCATAATACAACAGTTGGTATGCTGTATAAGGGTTCAAATCGAAGCATATAAGGGTTCAAGTTCACTCAGCTTGTACTGTGGTAAACTTTCTCATTTGTATTAATAATTTTTGTTTACGAGTCCAAAAGTCTGTGGCTGTCACCTTTTTTCTAGGATGCATTTGGATAGGGACCCAAAGTTAGGTTGGAAAGGGGCAGTTTAATCATGAACTTAATCCTTCATTTCGAGAGTAACATTCACCAGGTCAAGTCTTGTGTTGTTCTGGGGCTGCCACACTGGTAATTCTAATTCCTATTTTTCATTACAGTCTTGTCTCGGTAGGGAATTTGGAAGCTGCTGTCAGTTTATTGCTTTCCACTTCACCAGAGAGCCCTTACTTCTATCCGAATGCTCTACGTGCCGTTGCTCTTTCATCTGCAGTGTCAAGGTCTCTTCTTGAACTTGCAGTTAAGGTGAGGATTGCCTCTGAATTCCTTGTTTTTTAGATTCAAACATGTGAGTTTCTAGGTTTTATCATTCTCTTAAAACTGTCCTCATATATTTTGGCTGCTTTTTCACTGGTGTATACTCATCTAGGTTGTAGCTGCTAACATGGTGAGAACCGACCGCTCACTATCCGGCATTCATCTTCTATGTGCCGTTGGAAGGTATCAAGAAGCTTGTTCACAGGTTAGGTTCCATTTGTTAAAACAATAAGATGTCGCTGGGATTCTTTCGCATTCACATTCCTAAATGTATCTCGACTGAGGATTATTTATCTCCTATGCAGCTACAAGATGCTGGATGCTGGACTGATGCTGCTACTTTAGCAGCAGCACATTTAAAGGGGTCTGATTATGCAAGGTTTCTGATTTTCCCCCTAGTCCAGTTCCATTCATATGCTGAACTTTGCCTATTTGATGACTTAACGATGCGCCTTTTTTTCCTTCCAACATGCTCATCTTCCATGTTTATAGTTTCAATGAGAACTTGATCCCATGTTGCAAAGCAATCGATTTTATTTATCCTTTAAGATGCTTCAACAGAGGCTTTGCCTTTGGTCAATTGTTACAAAACGATACCTTCATTTCAGATTATTCTTTTTGCAGGGTTTTACAAAGGTGGGCTGAGCATGTCCTTTCTGCAGAACACAACATTTGGAGGTACAAGTAATTTTGCATTGTACTTATTATCGAAGGAACGATTTTCTTAATCTTACGATGGCTCAATGCAGGGCTCTTATACTATTTGTTGCGGCAGGGGCTATGCAGGAGGCATTAGCAGCGCTTCGGAAAGCGCACCAACCGGACACGGCTTCCATGTTCATTATGGCTTGCCGTGAAATTCATGCAGAAATTATGACTAATGTATTAGTTTCCGATGATGAGTCAGGTCCATCATCAGTCAAGGATACACAGGTTGAATTGCCTGGTTTAAATCCAGAGTATGAAGATGTTATTGCAGTTGGTGAATATTTTGGGCAATATCAAAGGAAATTGGTGCACCTCTGCATGGACTCTCAGCCATTTTTGGAATGATCCAGCAAAGCCACTCGATCGCATTCTTCGACTTACAATGAAGTAATGCGGATACAAGGGCTAGCAGAACTAAACTCATCTCAGCCTACATTATGCGATCCGGCATACAGACCATTTTGTTTTCGAGCAGAGATCTTGCCAATTTAGACAGCGAAGCAGGCTGTTCGTAGAACACATCAATTAAAATGTCAAGTATGTAGTAGTTTGATGCACTAATTGTTTGCATTCTATTAACTTCAATCCCACAGAACTTGGTGTTTAGGAGTAGCGCTGTTAGAAGACATTCTTTGAGTCACATTTTTCATGTAAATAAGCTGTTATGCAAAACTTTTTTTGGTAAAAAAGAGATTAAAAGTTGAGTACAAATATAATATGAAAATAAATAAAATATAAAACGCTACATATTTATAACAAACATGCTACACGAATGCCTCAATTTACTTAATACAAATCGTTAATGTATCAAAATTTATATATAATTATAAAACACACCTTTAAACATTCCGACGACATAAAAACACACCAATATTAAACCATCTCGAATGTCATGTCGAAACTATTAAAATTTCAGAAACTGATCCTGAAATGATTATTTTAAAAAAATCCGGAAAAGAAAAGAATTATAAATTTTAACTCAATCATATAAGATCAAAGTCACTGATTAAGTTAAAATTATAATCCCCGCTTTCACTTGTTTATACGTTCAACGCTGCTTTCAAAACAACTTCCAGGCCAGCTCGGCTGCTGCCATCCCCGCTCAGTAAAGTGGTGGTGATGGCAGCAGAGAGTAGGTCTAAGGCAAGAATGATTGGGATCCGACCTCTGAATCGGTCCCGAACGCATCGAAAAGAAGAAAAGAATCTAGGCAAGGCGTGAAGGGCTCTTCATCGAACCCCAAATTTGAAGAATTGAGGTTCATCATCATGAACGGAGTTTCCAGTTCGTAATCATCATAGTAATCATAGTTGAAGCAATGAATTGTTCGTTCCATCCACGTGTTATCCGTAAAGCCATTGACGATATCGTCTTCCTTCGTCACTTGTTTCATCCTCTTCTTGTCATCATCCAAATCCATCGATCCTTTGTCGATATCCGCCTTCGTTTTCGGACTCGAAATGATAGGCAGCTCAGAGTTATCGGCCGAGGACGTTGATTTATTGCCGTCTCGATTCTGATCAATTGTATTATTGTTGTTGTGATCAATGGATTTTCTTTTTCCCAAAACCGTGCAGGTTTTCTTGTTCAAATGTGTATTCCAATAGTTCTTCACCTCGTTGTCAGTCCGACCAGGAAGCCTCCCCGCAATTAGAGACCATCTGCAATTTATTTCAATACTATCAATCCATGATTAAAATCATCAAATCAACACTAACAACAAATGTTCCAATGCATACTTGATTTAAGCATGCAAAATCATCAAAAATGCATACTTGATATTTCCTACAATATCGTTAGAGCAAGGTGTTTTAGGAAACAAATCACGTAAACAGTTCAATCAAAATTATTAACTATTTGGACTAACTAAAAATACTATAAAAGTAGGAAGCATAAATAACAATTTTAAGCATACTAGAAGGACCAAAATCATAATTTGACCAAAAGGGAAAATGTAATGAATTTATTCACATTAATTGTATAATATTTTTCTGTTTAACTACTTACTTCCATATTTAAAAAACTTAACGTCTTATATTACTAAACCAACTAATTTAACATGAGTTACTGCATGATGATGATCTTATAGAGTTTTAAATTTAGGGAGGTGGAAACTGGAAAATACAAACCGGTTGCCAAGAAGCTTGTGCATTCGGATGATAAGGTCTTGTTCTTGCTTGGACATTTCACCGCGTTTGATGTTTGGCCTGAGGTAATTCTTCCATCTCAGTCTGCAACTCTTCCCTCCTCTCTTCAACCCTGCAAATGCAACTATTTATTTATACATATACATAATGTATATATGTATATATATATAGGAACCTGATCTCTTAGAGAGGGTAGCCCAGTTGCCTTCGCCATGAGTCTCTACATACTTCTTCAAAATCATGTCTTCCTCTGCCTTCCACAGTCCTCTTTTTGGCCCTCCCTTGTTCTTCTTCAGCTCCATCTGAGTTGAACTAAACTCAGAAATGGAGATGGAATTGTATATATATTATCTAGAGAGAGTGATCAGCTGGAGATGAAAAAGTAAAGTGTGGGTGAGATGTCAAATCTTTCCATCTGGATTCAGCTTTTGGTAGAACAAGAGTTCATGCATGAACAGTACAGTGATGCAGGTAATGACAATATTGGGCCCTCCTCTTATCTCCCATTTTTCATTCACTTTTGCTTTCCCTCCAAAGCAAACCCAATGTTTAATTTGTGTTCATGATGGGGTGAATGCAGCAGGTCCTAGTTTCTGATTTTTTTATTTTATTTTGAATGTTATAATAACAACGATATACAATTAAATTAATGCTTATTCAACAACAATGGAAAGAGAGAGACAAAGAGTTGAATAAAGTTTTTAAAAATCAATATAAAATTTTATATATTAATTATTAATGAATGAGATGAAAACGTACCATTAAAAAATAAAATTTGAATTTATTTTTTAAAATGTATGATGATATGCATCATCATATTAACCACTGTAACTGCATAAAAAATTTCTTTTTCTATAATTTTACACACATTTTGTCTAGAAATCTTTACCAACATCATCATAATATAAAACAAAAACCAGTACCACTATCCAACAATGACGTCTCTTATCATTGAATTTGCAAATGGAGGCCTCAATATTCCAACCATAATCATTTCAACGGCAAAAAAAAAAAAAAACCCATGTGCTTTTGTGAATTAATTTCCCACTATTTGTCCTATTCAGCCTCCCATTTCCTTTACTAATTTTCAGAAAAAACATATATTTATTTTAACAAAATAGGATCATGTAATTAGTGATATAGTCGGAGATATTTTATTACTGTCTATGTTTAATAATTACTTTAAATACTTGATTGTATTCAAACATTTTATCAAATCATCCTGGTTAGCAATACTATTGGCCTTTTTCTTGAATATTTACCCTATCAAAAATAATTAAGCTTAGTTTGTTGGATTGATATATGAGTTTAACATTTGATGTATTTTATTCTTTATAGTGTTAGTAAATTAGATGATGTATCATTGTTTAGTTCATGAAGTAGGCATAAAATTATATTCTGTTTGATTATCACATATAAATCATGGATATATTCAATGGATTATTGAATATGTATGAAAATGATAATGCAGATTTGCCTTGTTTTCGTGAAATCAGAAATCCGAGGTAGCATGAGATTTGACTAGCGGTTACCTGGTGGGAAATGGGAATGTGCAACAAAAACCAGGGCGTTGATGCCCCTTTGGTTCCTTACTTGCGTTAGGAGTCTTATAGGAATGAGGAATTTTCCACAATTTTCAATCTCTTGTTCATATGTGTTGGCAACAACATTTCAAAAAAGAGTACTTGAGAATTTGAAATTAAAAAGAGAGAGAGAGGGGGTAGAAAGTTGGTTGCCCAGATTCAAGTCTGTCAGAAAAGCTATTCTGTTGCATCGGTATTCCCTGTTTCTCTATTTTTAATATATCTTTGATTTCAATTTCTTCATCTTCTTTATGTCGGAATCATAATGAAAAGCAAAGGGTGTCTGCCCCCAACAAACATTTCTCATGTTATGTGGTTGACAATTGAGATATATGCCAAGAAGCGGTGTAAATATGTATATGAATGTGGGTTTATTGTTCCTGGATTCATGTTTGTTTAGTGGGATTTACCCTTTTACATAGACCAAAGCTGCAATCAAATCTCACCATACCCCACTCCCTCCTTCCCCAAAAAGTAAAAGCAGTAAATAAATAAACCAAAGCCTTCGGGGATCATTCGTGTACGTGAATCCTGTTTTGTTTCAACTTGGTAAACATAAATATAATCATCAATATAACATAAATTATTAGATGTTTGCTCTCTATACACTGATGAACGTATATTAAAATGAAAAACAAAACAAAAAAGGAATAAAAAACACAAATCCACAAAATAATCGAAAGTATGTGTAGATTGTTGGGAGGGAGTAAGAAAACCAACTGTTAGGTTGCCTTTAAAGACAAAAGACCAACTTACAAGACCAGTGAGTGAGGAGGTGGTTTCAATACAAAAATAGTGAACTTAAATCTTGTGTGTATGATTTACAATATGTCATCATGTTGAGAATGAAGTACACCATGGTCAACAGGCAAATGAAGGTGGAGTTCCAGGGGGTATGCAGGCAGCTCCATTCTCACCGGCACATATACATAAAGCCTCTGCATCCCTCAAGGTTGAATCCAGGTCAATCCCACCACCCAGTTCATTTATGAACTTCAACAGGGTGTCAAAATCCATTTGCTCCCCGATTATCTTGCCATGATAGTGTTTCAAAATAGCTACGCACACGTACAGATGGAAGTGCTCCGACAAATAATTTGTCCACAGTACTTCCCACAATCGCATTGTTTTCTCGTACTCAAGTTCCCTAATAAATATTTAGAGATCACGTCATCAGGTGTAAAAACACAGTAATTTAGCTATACATTACATACAGAACGCACAAGCAAAACTCAAGGTGAACTTCAAAGGGAAAAAATGAGCAATTTCCCAAACTCAAAATCGCGGGATGCAAATAAACCGAGGGACTATTTCAGCTATGCCTCTGTCCCTCCCAACCAGGTTATATATGGAGAAAATATATGCTAAATGAGATTAATGGTTTGTTGTAAACAGGGATAAAACACAGATTGGCAGAAAAGGGTAGCTTTCTTCTGCAACGTGAAAGTTTTGTTAATATCTACCATCAAATCATTCTACTCTCCCTAAGTCCTTCCAAATTTGGTGAACTAAAATCAGCAAGCTCAGGAAAGGATCGACACCCATTCAGCATTTACCGTTCCTTCTACACCCTCCTCACAAAGTCTATATCTTCACCCTCCCATTTTCGTATCAGAGCACATTGCAGGTGTTATATCACAAGACTACTTTACTTCTCATTAAGTATTGCAACATGTTTCACTAAAAATAAGAATGCACCAGCAGCAACATAAGTGCATTATATATATTCAAGGACTATCCGAAATGAATGTCATGCATGAAAGGAAAGAATGAGCTATTAAATCTGAGAGTCTGACCTTTTAAACTGTATCAGTATCCAGCGGAAACAGAAGAAATAATTCAGGCAGTCATTCTGCTTGAAATAGTTATGCAATGGGTTGTCTAACAACTCCACCAGCTGCAAAAAGTAGAGGTAAAGTTCAAAATCATAGACAAACTCTGTTCACGAACTATTCATTTACTGGGTTTAGATGTTTAATTTAAACATTTAAAAAGTTCAAAATTCAAATTTAAACAGAATTCGATGTCCAAAATTCTGAAAGAAAACACTGTTGCTCCAATTAGAAAAGAGGGAGGAGGGGGATGGGAGGCTTTGTAAAAGTGAGATTACCTTTATGCTAAAAATGTCTTACCCGCTTTAACTAATAACATAACCAACCAAACTATTTTTAAGAGAGAGAGACCTTAGATAATGCAAAAAGCTGAGAGTGCATGCCGTTTTGGCCACAGTTAAAATTGGGACCAAGGCGTTCCATCAATGCCACAAAGCACCAAAATGATTCCGACTCGTCCCCCATTACAAACAGAATTGGGGATAGCAAATCGCTCATACCCTGTAAGGAGATAGAAAAGGGATGAAGCACAAAACTAGATAGATGACACACATGGTACAATGGATATGAACTTTGGAGAAACTCATTTATGCATTGAAAACTTTAACATGCTATAATCCTCAAGCGTTCACGTGCCCGAACCAATAATCTACAATAAATATACATGAAATTATTGTTTCTATGTTTTTTAAATCATCTGAAAAGATGAGCATTATGAAGATAAACAGAATTATGTTCTGTTTATTCGAATAATGAGTAAGAATTACTCTAATTTTGATTTACATACACTACATCCTTTTATAGAAAAGGACTTTGATTTACAATAGATGTCCTACTAACTATTAACTTCTAACTCTAGATTTCAGTACAAGGCTTAAATAATAACTCTAACAGTACAATTTAATTACAATACTTCTAATAAACCGACTAAACTCACACTCCCCCTCAATCTGGAGAGTATACATTGTATAATCCTAGATTGGATAAAAAAATTTCGAAAAAAGCTTTTGATAAAGCTTTTGTGAAAATATCTGCTATTTGTTCTTCTGCTGGTACATACTCCAATGAAGCAACTCCACTTGTCAATTTCTCTGCTATGAAGTGTCTGTCTATTTCAACATGTTTCGTTCTGTCATATTGAATAGGATTCTTGGCAATTTGAATGGTTGACTGGTTATCGCAAAAAACCTGGAAATTTTCTCCCCGAGTCATTCCCAGATCTTTAAGTAATTTTACAAACCATATACCTTCACACATTCCCAAGGCCAGTGCTCTGCATTCAACTTCTGCACTGGTTCTGGAGATCACAGTTTGTTTCTTGCTTTTCCAATTTACCAAATTACCCCAGACGAAAGAACAGTAACCGCTAGTTGATCTTCTGTCTGTCAGTTCACTGGCCCAGCTTGCATCTATAAAGACTTTAACAGTTCTATCAGTGCTCTTCTTGAACAATAATCCATGTCCTGGTGTTCCCTTCAAATATCGCAAAATCCTCTTTGCTGCTTCCATATGTTCTTGTCTTGAGTCTGTCATGTGTTGACTCACAATGTTTACTGGAAAAGCTATATCAGGTCTTGTTAGTGATAGATAAATAAGTTTACCAACCAATCTCTGATATAGACCCGTATCTGCCCTAGGGCTATGATCATCTTTGTTGAATTTCAAACCTGCCTCCATGGGTGTATCTGCTGGTTTGCATCCAAGTAACCCTGTTTCAGTGAGTAAATCCAGAACATACTTCCTTTGATTGACGACCAAACCCTTGTTTGACCTTGCTACCTCTATGCCTAGAAAGTATCTGAGTTTCCCTAGGTCTTTTGTTTCAAATTCTCTACTCAACAAAGCCTTTAATCGATTCAGATCTTCTTCATCATCACCTGTTAGGATTATATCGTCCACATAAACAATCAAAATAACACTTTTATTCGATGAAGTTACCTTAGAGAACAAGGTATGATCTGCAAGAGACTGTTTGTATCCATTCTCCAGAATAACCCTTGTAAATCTGTCAAACCATGCTCTAGGAGACTGTTTTAGGCCATAAAGTGCCTTTTCAAGCATACAAACTTGCCGTTTTTGTCCTGCACCTTCTAGCCCTGGTGGAATCTGCATATAGACCTCTTCCTCAAGGTTACCATTAAGGAAAGCATTTTTAATATCAAGTTGGTGTAATTTCCAATCACAATTTACCGCAAGGCTCAATAAAACTCTAACAAAATTTAGTTTGGCAACAAGAGCAAAAGTTTCCTTATAATCAATGCCATAAGTTTGTGTAAAACCCTTAGCAACCAACCTGGCTTTATATCTTTGTATACTGCCATCTGAATTATACTTAATTGAAAACACCCATTTACATCCAACAGGTTTCTTACCTTAGGGAAGATCTGTGATAGTCCAAGTACCATTTTTCTCAAGTGCCTCAACTTCTTCTTCAACGGCTTTCTTCCATTCTGGAATTTGTAGAGCTTCCTCAACTGTTTTAGGAATTTGTACAACATCTACGGATGTTGTAAAAGCTTTAAAAGAAGGCATCAAATTTCCATAAGCAGCATATCTTTGAATAGGATATTGAGTACATTGTCTTGCCCCTCTTCTTTTAGCAATGGGTAAATAATCAAACTTGAGAAGATGAGGAGGAGTACTAGTAGAATCATTACCTCCATTGTTTTCACAAGCAGCTGAACTAAAGTCCAATTCTTGACAAATACTGGATTGCAGAATGGTTTCTAGAATGATTCTCCTTTTTCTGGTATAAACCTGCAGTTGTATAGGAGGCCGAGAAGAGGATTTGGTTGAAGTTTGAGTTCCTGTAGACATAGGTTTACAAGAAGAGTGTGGTGTAGATAAAGCAATAGGGGAAGAGATAGGTAAATTATTGGAGGGTGTCAAAGAAGTTTGTGGCTCAAGAGGTAATGAATCGGAAAGAGGTATTAAAGGGAAAGAAGAAAGAGGAACCTGTTTGTGAGAAGGCTGAAAGTCATCGAAATTCTCCCCTGAATGGCAGCCGTCGAAAAATATGGTTCCTGTTCAAAGAAATTAAGGTCCAAAGAAACAAAAAATTTATGAGTAGGTGGATGGTAACATTTGTAGCCCTTCTTTAGTGAAGAATATCCTATGAAGACACACTTGAGAGATTTAGGATCAAGTTTAGACCTAGAAGGATCTAAGTTTTTAACAAACACAGTACATCCAAATGATGACAAAGGTTTAAAATTAGGGAATGAAGATAAAAGAACATCTCTAGGCGTTCGAAAGTTTAGGACTCGACTAGGCATACGATTAATGAGAAAAGTAGAAGTTAACAAGGCTTCTCCCCATAGATATTTAGGAACATTGTGGGTAAACAAAAGAGCTCGGGTAAGTTCCAATAGATGCCTATTTTTTCTTTTGGCTATCCCATTTTGTTGGGGTGTATCAACACAAGAACTGATTTGCACTATTCCTTTTTTTTTTTGAAAAAACCACCTAAAGACTTGGTAAAGAATTCCCCTCCATTATCTGATTTAAATATTTGAATTTTAGAATGAAATTGGGTCTCGACCATGTTGTAAAATCTCTCAAAAACACTAGCCACTTCAGATTTTTCTTTCAAGAGGTAAGTCCAAGTGGTTCTACTATGGTCATCAATAAAGGTTACAAACCATCTACTGCCAGTAATATTCTTCACTTTAGAAGGACCCCAAACATCATTGTGGATAAGAGAAAAAGGATTAGAGGGTTTGTAAGTAGAGGGTAAGTAAGATTTTCTTGTTTGTTTTGCAAGTTGACAGATATGACATTTAAAGGAAGAAGGTTTTTGATTAACAAATAATTGAGGAAAAAATTTTGCAAGATAGAAAAAATTTAGGTGGCCTAACCTAAAATGCCATAACATAACATCATATTGTCTTAGGGAATTAAAATAAGATTTAGAAGGTGAAAGTTTAAAAGTTGCTCTGCTTTGAAGAACATATAAACCATTCTGCAAGCGAGCATTGCCAATCCTCTTTTTTAAGTCCAGTGCCTGTAAAAAACACTCGGAATCAGTGAACTGAAAAACACAATTTGAATCTTTGCATAGCTTGCGAACTGATAACAAATTACTCTTCAGACTAAGTACAAAGAGCACATCTCGAAAGACTAAGTCATCAGTAAGAAAAACAGAACCACTGCCTTTAATTGAGGATAACGAACCATCAGCTAATTTGATAGAATTCTGAGATGATGAATTTCTAAATTGAAAAAACAATTCCCTGTTACCAGTAATGTGGTCAGAAGCACCAGAGTCCACAATCCATTCTAATTTATTCGTAGTAGAAAGAAGTGCAGTGGAAAAAAAATTGGTCTGTGAATCATCATTGTCTGCGAAAGCCAGATTTCCTGCACTACTCCAGTAGATCTGCCGAACAGTTGTTGCATTTGTACCATTTGTTGTTTGGTGAAGCCTCTAGATGAAGTCGAATTATCCATTGAAGAGGGAAAAATTGCGATAGGATCGAATTAGACTGATACCATGAAGATAAACAAAATTATGTTCTGTTTATTCGAATAATGAGTAAGAATTACTCTTACTTTGATTTACATACACTACATCCTTTTGTAGAAAAGGACTTTGATTTACAATAGAAGTCCTACTGGCTATTAATTAGGAGTCCTACTAACTATTAACTTTTAACTCTAGGTTTCGATACAAGGCTTAAATAATAACTCTAACAGTACAATTTAATTACAATAATACTTCTAATAAACCGACTAAACCTACACATTAAGGGCATATAAAAAGCCCATCCCTTTGACACAGAAAATTTTAAGAAAAGGAGAAAATGTCAAAGGAGAAAAGCCCCAAAGAATATTTACAATTAAAATATGCCATGCATGTAAGAAAAAGAAAATTATAACATATAGATTTTTTACATTATTGCAACGGGAGCACTAGGTCAGATTAATTCCACATTTCTATCTTCACACTCCCACGCATGCCCATTGTTTTTAGGCCAAGAACATGCATATCTAATTTTAAATACCATTGTTATTGTATTCATAAACACACACACACACACTCAAGAGCTTGTTAATTGAATAAAATAAAACAACCAATCAAAAATTGTACTTCATAATGACAGTAAAATTAAGATGGAAAATCAAAGCATTTCAGAACTAATTACCTGACAGTAACCAAGATCAAAGTTGTAGAAAGAGTAGGTCAACAAAATATCACGTAAAAGACACACATTTGCATTGTCATCCCCGTCATAGAAAGAGAGTGACCTGTCTGTCCTTACCTTAAAAAGAACAAAAACACAGAGGTTACATTGAACTCAGAATGGTGCTACTAAATAAATGTATGGAACTACAAAGTCTAACATTTGATGGTTTCATTCATACCACATCTTTCTCTATAAGGCTTTTCCTCTCTTTGAACTTTGTAAACCTTTTCGCCTGTCCGGGAGAGATACTCTGTCAAACCATTCACCAGAAAATACCAGGTTTTATATAGTAACACTAAGTTTTGCAGGGATGAAAACAAGTACTTTTCTTTTTTTTTGACTAAGTAGAGAGATAATTACATTCCCCAAGTATCTGCCGAGATTCGAACCTATACAAGATAGGACAACATGAGCATCATTGACTACTCGGCCAATTAATGGATCTCAAAGCAAATACTTTGGTAAACAGAGAAAACAATATGACAATGGTAGGAGCTCTAAGATAATTATTTATCTAATCCGCAATGCATGAATGGCAGCTAAGTGATGTTATTGATTTACAAGCATCTGTTATCCCCCATGTTTATGTAGAAACTGGTGTAAAATTGTAAGTTTCACTCTACTTTTATTCACCATAATATAGGATATATATACAAGTAAAAAATCCCTAAATTAGGTAACAAATAAATAAAATATAAATCCCTATGATTAAGCCCCATAATCTGTCTAAGATACAGCAAAGAGATAAGGTTTTATCATTATCCTGAATTACAGATACATACTCACACTCCCCCTCAAGTTGGTGTGTATACATTGTATAGGCCCAACTTGGACAAAAACTTATCAAAGACTGGTTTGGATAGTGCTTTAGTGAGCACATCTGCAAGTTGTTCTTCGGTAGGAACATGAGTTAAGTTCACAATTCCACCATTCACTTTTTCAGCAATAAAATGTGTCGATCTCCACATGCTTGGTACGATCATGATGGACTGGATTCTTTGCGATCTGAATAGCAGATTATTATCACCAAGATCTCTAGTTTCCCTTCATGCTCTATATTTAACTCTCTTAGAAGTCTTAGCAACCATATTCCTTCACAAATTCCCAATGCTAAGGCTCTATACTGCTGCTTCAAGATCGCTCCTAGAAACAACAAATGCATTTCTTACTCCTCCAAGTAACTAAGTTGCCCCATATAAAAGAGCAAAGATCCACTATTCGACCTTCTATCAAGAATTTCATCGCCCCAATAGAATCAGAAATAATTTTACATTCTATCTTGATTTTCTTGAAGAATAATCCATGTCCAGAGTACCTTTTAGATACCTTAGAATTCTGCATTTGCAGACTTCTAAATGCCCTTCTCTAGGATTAGTCATATGCTGACTAATTACATTGACAGGAAAGGAAATATTTGGTCTGGTCAGAGATAAGTAAATGAGTTTTCCCACTAGTCTTTGAAACTGACCTTTATCAACCTCGACTCCCATTTCTTCTCCTTTGAGCCAGCTTCCATAGGAGTATCAGTGTTTTACACCCAGCATATACCAGCCTCTGAGAGTAAATCCAGTACATATTTTCTCTGGTTTATTACCAGACCCTTGCTCAATCTAGCAACCTCCATGCCTAGGAAATATATGAGTTTCCCTAGGTCTTTTGTTTCGAATTCTTTGCTCAATAAGTTCTTCAACTGACTGATTCCTCCTTCATCATCTCCTGTCACTACAATGTCATCAACATATACAATGAGGATAACTTTCTTCCTATTGAAAGATGCTTTAACAAACAAAGTATGATCTGCTTGACACTGTTTATATTCATTCTCTCTAAGGACTTTTGTGAATCTGTCAAACCAAGCCCTAGGTGACTGCTTCAAACCATAGAGAGATTTCTCCAGTTTACAAACCTTCCGACTTCCTAACTCAGACTTCATCCCAGGTGGCATTCTCATGTAGACCTCCTCTTCTAATTTGCCATTCAAGAAGGCATTTTTTATGTCAAGTTGGTGAAGATTCCAGTCTTTGTTTACAAAGAAGACTAAGAAGTACTCGAACAGTGTTTAGTTTTGCTCACAGTGCAAAAGTCTCATTATAGTCAATACCATAGGTTTGTGTAAAGCCCTTGGCTACAAGCCTGTACCTTGTACCTTTCTATGCTGCCATCCGAGTTATACTTTATTGCAAAGACCCACTTACTGTCAAACTGGTTTTTACCATGTGGTAAATCAAGAATGTGATCCAAGTGCCATTTTTCTCAAGTGCTTGAATTTCTTCTTCAACAGCCTTCTTCCATCTAGAGTCTTTTAGGGCATCATCAATTGTTTTGGGAATCTCCTCCTTATCAACGCAAGTTGTAAAGGTCTTAAAAGAGGGCATTAACTTTCCATAGGCAACATACTTCTGAATAGGATACTTTGTACATTGTCTAACCCCTTTTCTCTTAGCAATAGGTAAAATTTCCATATCAAATAAAGGAGAAATTTCATTACCTCCATCATCCTCCAAGGCAGCTGGACTCAATTCCAACTCTCGGCAAGTGTCAGATTGCAAAATGGCCTCAGGAATGGTCTTTTTCTTTCTGGTGTAGACACTGAGTTTTTTTGTAGTCTGTGTGTTTTGAGGAATAGTTTTAGGAGGTGAAAGCTGGGAGGCTGCTGGTGAAGGAACATCAATAGGAATAGGAGAATGTACTGGTGTAGTTGATTTAGGTGGAGACTCAATATCATGAGATGCAGTAGGCAGAACATCTGAAGGTATCAAAGAAGATGGGAATGGGTATACCTGATGTTTTAGAGGCTGGAATTCTGTCCAAGTCTCCCCTCAATTGTAGCTTTGGTAAAATAAGGTTCTGCTCAAAAAGGTTACATCCATCGAGACGAAGAATTTTTTAGTAGGAGGGTAGTAACATTTGTAGCCCTTTTTAAGTGAAGAATATCCCACAAAGACACACTTAAGAGCCCTAGGATCTAATTTTGATTTTGAAGGGTCCACATTTTTTACAAAAACAGTGCAGCCAAAGATTCTAAGAGGAAGAACAGAGGAAAGAGGTTTGAAATGAGGATAACTCTCTAAGAAAACAGCCCTTGGTGTCTTGAATTTAAGGACTTTACTCGGCATTCTATTGATAAGATAAGTGGCAGTTAACAAAGCCTCACCCCACAGATATTTTGGTATATGTCCAGAAAATAACAAGGATCTAGTTACCTCTAGTAAATGCCTATTCTTTCTCTCGGCAACCCCATTTTGTTGTGGTGTATCCACACAGGAGCTAATTTGGACAATGCCTTTTTCCTGAAAAAATTTACCCAAAGAAGTAGCAAAGAACTCTCCCCCATTATCGGATTTGAATAGTTGAATTTTACTCAAATTGATTTTCAACCATAGTATAAAACCTTTCAAAAATAGATATAGTTTCAGATTTATCTTTCATTAAATAAGTCCATGTCGTCCTACTATGATCATCAATGAAAGAAACAAACCATCGACACCCATTAATATTCTTCACTTTAGAGGGACCCCCCAAACATCACTATTGATTAAAGCAAAGGGTTGAGAAGATTTATAAGTAGATGGGAGATAAGAGGCTTTCGTTTGTTTAGCAAGAGGACAAATATGGCATTTAAACAATCGTGGTTTTTATTAATAAATAGAGCAGGAAATAGTTTAGCAAGATAATAAAAACTAGGGTGGCCTAGTCGAAAATGCCATAACATAATTTCATCATGCTGCCCTAAAAGGAGAAACAGAACTAGTAAAAGCTGAATGAGTTGATTTAGGATTGCCATAGAGGATATAGAGCCCATTGTGCAATCTAGCATTGCCAATCATTTTCTTGAATCCGAAGTGCACGCAAAATACAACCATTATCATTAAACTTTGAGCAACATTGCAAATCCTTAGAGTTTACTCACTTTGAGAGTAAATTGCAAGTAAGATTTGGTACAAAAAGAACATCCTTAAGGAAAATATCCTTATTAAGAGCAAATGTAACTGACCCATGTATAGGGGATACGCAGACCGTCTGCAGTTTTTTAATAGATTGCTTAGAGCATGAGGGTTCAAAGGCGAAAAATAATGTTCATTACAGTCATATGGTCGATGCTCTGAGTCAATAATCCACGCTGGAGCATCTTGTGTAGCTAAAAAGGTCAGGGGAAGAACCCGATCTGTGTACCTTCTTCCATGAGAACCACATTTGCATTGCTAGTGCCTCTCATGTTGCCAAACATCTTTTGGAGTGTAGCAAGTTGCTCCTCTGAAAAAAACCACCACTTTGCTCATTGTCTTGTGAGCATTGGTGTGATTCTCGGGGTGCTTTACGTGAAGTAGATCTCAAATCACCGGGCTTGCCATGTAATTTCCAAAGACTGTTCCTTCAAGTGGCCCAGTTTTTTTGCAAAAATCACAAACAGGTCTGCCCTTTCTAGTCTTAGTTGAGGAGGAAGACTGAGTAATTAAAGCAGAACTGTCAGATGTGGGAACAACAGGAAGCATAAAAGACCTTCTGCTTTCTTCTCTTCTGACTTCTGCAAAGACTTCGCGAATGGAAAGAGGAGGCTTTGTACCAAGAATCCGAGCCTTCACAACATCCCAGTCAGTGTTGAGACCATTGAGAAATTGAAAGACCCTCCGCTGTGCTTGTATCTTTCTGTACAAAGTTGCATCTTTAGGAGTTTCCCAATCATGTTCTGCATATAGATCAAGTTGCTGCAAAAGCTTGACAGTGTGAAAATACTCGGTAACACTCGGACCATCTTGCTTCAAATTGGACACCCGACTCTCAATGCTAAATAGTTCAGAGGTGTTGTCTGTGTTAGAATAGGTCTCCTGAACAGCTTGCCATATATCTGCTGCTGTTTCGTAAAGGAGAAAATGTGTACCAATGTCAGGGGACATGGTATTGATTAGCCAAGACATCACCCTACCATTCTCACGCACCCACTTTTCACATCCTGGATCTGTGGAAGGAGGTTTCTTACTCTCCCCTGAAATATAGCCGAGTTTTCCTCGACCAAGATGGGAAGATTTTGATGATTGGGACCATGGAAGATAATTATGGCCCGTAAATCGATGGCAAGTGACTGCTATTCCAGGGAATTCTGAAAAATCATCGACAGTAAAATGAGGATCTGTCGAAGGAGTAGCCCCAGAGGATGCAGTAGGAGAAACCATCGTTTTTAAATCAGAGAATCGATCCCTAGACTGATACCATGTAGAAACTGGTGTAAATTTGTAAGTTTCACTCTACTTTTATTCACAATAATATAGGATATATATACAAGTAAAAAATCCCTAAATTAGGTAACAAATAAATAAAATATAAATCCCTAAGATTAAGCCCCATAATCTGCCTAATAATCTGTCTAAGATACAGCAAAGAGATAAGGTTTTATCCTTATCCTGAATTACAGATACATACTCACAGTTTAATAGTGCCAATGATAATTAAGATAATAACTGACAAAAAGAGTCGGCTACAGATTTTCTAGGATGGATTCATTTCAAATCATCAGTTTGCTTAGAGCTCGCAATAAGCTAAGCAGTAGCAGTTAAAAGACAATTGGGTTTTATCTTAATAAATAAGACTTCCTGATTGGCTCTCCATTCAGGGCACATTAGCACACAGGTTTGTGAAAGAAAATTCAAAGCCAAAGAAAACAAACCTGCCACTGGCTTTTTATAGTCTCATATTCTGTCTTTCTTATAGCCCTTTGATAGTTCCTCTCTGCATACGTTGATTCATATGAATGGTATCCCAATAATATTGCCCAGACCTAAAAATCACAACCAAGTTTTTCCATATTAAGATGCATTTTTAATCAAAAGAATTTATCCACTAAGAATTATAATACAAACCTCTTTCCGTAATATGTGTTCGACTCCTCCATAAAATATTCTTTTTCTTAAAGCTTTTGAATCCACCACTCGCCCTTCTGAATCCAAAAATGTGGCCCACTGAAAAAATATTTAGATTTAAGAAAGGCAATATAATACCATTCACATAAAGAATTAGTATTCCATGGAATAAAGAATGTAAAACTTGTACCAAGTTCAAAAATCAGGTTTCAGGAAGGTTTAATGTAGAAATTAAGAAATTTTATTACTAATCTATTTTTTTCATATGGTAAGAGCCGAATGGTAGAGGCATAACCCACAAAAACAAGGAGGTAATCAGAAAGAGGGGTTAAAATAGATAGGCAAATTAGATAGAAGTATAGAACACCAAATAACAAAGGTTGCATATGGTTCCTTACCTCTTCCAACCCCAATGGAGGTTGTCGGGGTTTTCCCCACACTAGTGAGAGTTTGTCAAACTGCCAGAAAATGGAGATAAAAAAAATATTAGCTTAAGATGGAAGACCTATTCCCAAATATGAAACAATACGAATAGTTACAAAATTTAATATTCAAGCACACTAGACAAGGGGCCCTCTCCCATGGATGAACGCAGGATTTTATGTTAGGGGGCGAACCTATAAAATTCTGGGGGAGGCGGGTGGCAAAAATAGATTTTCAATAGAAAATACATAGAAAATTTCTTAAAAATTCTAAATCGTATATGAATTTCAAATTTTTAAGGTGGGGGCGACTGCCCCCTCTGGGTCCATCCCTGCCCTCTCCTAAACCATAATTGTTTTAGTACCCTAAACCATAATTAAATACACCATAAGTGCATGTCTAACATAAGATGGACAAACTAGAAATATAATACATTACATTTATGTACCATCCATTACAACCATTTCTTAATTAATTCATAGATGTAATAAATCAATGTTTCATATTTCCTTTGCATCCACATAAAATTCTAATAAGGGGAAAATCAACATTTAGTCTCCGAACTTGACAACTTTTCCCAATTTGGTTGCTGAAATTTGTTTTTGGTCCACATTACTCCCTGAACTTTGCAACTTTTTGCAGCTTGGTCCCTTTGGTCCACATTAGTCCTGGAACTTGATAACTTTTCCCATTTTGAACCCTTAACTTGAATTGTCACATTTTAGTCATTAACGAAATCCAAGTTCAAGGACCAAGTTGGGAAAAGATGCCAAGTTCCGAAACTAATGTGGAGCAAAGAAAATTTAAGGACCAAGTTGAAAAATTTTGCCAAGTTAAGGAACTAATGTGTGGATAAAAAAAATCAGAGACCAAATTGGGAAAAGTTGTCAAGTTCAGGGACTATATGTTGCTTAATCCCTTCTAAGAATATCCAGGTTTGTCCACAGTAGGTTAAACAAAAAGACTCCAATAAATATAAATAGAGTCAAAGTATCTACAACTTCTCAAAGTCTCATCACATCAATGCAAGAGGAAGAAAGCTCAATTACCAGCACCAACCATAAATTGCAAAGTTGATGACTAATGAGCATCAAGGTTGAAACATATTCATCATTTTTTAATGCTTCCCAAACCAATCTCCCCCTTAACCATTTCAACTCCATGAATCAAAACACTAAGAAGTATTGATTTATGCACACTACGAAAATATCATTATCTATCTATATCCAAGTCGGTATCAAGTTGGGTAGAAATGTTGAATGAAAAGGGAACAAATCCAGAAACTACAATAGAACTAAGGCTTCCTTTATATACCTCCTTATAACTGATTAGCTCAAAAGTTCCCACATTGGTGGCAGCTTCATCATCATGATTGTGTTTCCTATATGGGACTTTCTGTTCAACAAGGATAGAGATTGGCATCAGGTTGCCTGGTATAGAAGTTCAAAACCTTCCAGCGAAAATAAGGCAAGTAGCAATGCTTAAACTAACAACAATACTTGGGATCTCCAAATAATGTGAAAAGAAATGAGACGTTTAGACCATCAAGATAACTTCTTAAGAGCTATCTGCCACCTCAAGAAATCTTAACCAGACTCATCTCATTATTCGTTTTACGTCATCAAATGGGAACACTCAAGGTATCTTATTCATACTGCAATAAAAAAGATCATTTCTCCACCATATCCAGAAAACCGATCAACAACGTAATACAGTGTAGTAAGTAGTTGATTTTGGTCATCAAGATTGAAAAGTTTGAAATAGGATTCCATCCAACATTAACATGGGTTTTCTCCCCTACTAGCCATGCTCAGCCATGACCCCATTAATGGTGATGACTGATATACCAGGTTCCAGTTGGCCCATGAACATATCATATTCAATAGAAAGATGTTTACTTGCATTTCTACAACCGCAAAGAACAAGTATGAGCACTAAAAGTGAGCTTTAGAGTATCTAGAGTTCCAATCCAAATGCAAAAACACAAATCTCTACAAATGTGTAATAGAAAGAAACACTTCTAGTGAAAACAATTTAACGACAAATAATTGAGAAAGGGAACAGAGAGATATACCTCAAGAGGATCTGGAGCAACAGGGCTTTGAACGGCAACTTCCTCAGCGTCATCAGATGGTTTGTGACTATAATTAAGGGGAGACTGGATAGATTTTCTCCTCTCAAGAGGACGAAAACCATTTCTGTGAGTCTCCCGGAATAGCCGCGACGTAGATTCTCGGGCAAACCTTGTTGTTAGATTATCCGATAGAGTTAGAGTCCTTATGTAAATAGTAGTTTAAATTAAAGTTTAAAGATAGAGTTAGAGTCCTCATGTAAATAGTAGTTTAAATTAAAGTTTACTTCCTAAAAGATAGAGTTAGATGTCTTGTGTACTTAGGACTCCTAATTGTAACTAAAGTCCAATACTTGAGTCTATAAATTCACTGTAAAGGGATGTAATTTTTCGAAAAATATTCAATAACAGAAAATCAATTCTGTTTTCTTCTTCTTTTCTGCAGAAACTTAAATTCTGCTTTATTTTTATGCGTTAATTAGTTTTTCCTAAAGCTAGAAAATTGCTTTTCTACACTTGTTACAAGAGAAAACTTCTCCAAAACTTGAATTGAAATGTCCAAAGCAGGATCATGAAACTTTTGCCTCCGCCTTCCATTATACTGAGGAATACTAGCATTCCCATCACTGACTGCCGTATCTGTGCTTTCGTGATTTTCATGTGAAGTAAACTCCCCCACTAAAACAGGGGTTGATGGCACACTTGGGATGGAAACTGCCCTGGGAAGCTCCAATGAGGACAAAGTTCGCTGTCACAAGCAATTAGAATATTCAGAAGAAAATAGCAACTATTTAACCACATATGATCAATTAAAACAAGCAAAATAAAATTGAACAATTTGACAATTTGTTCAACAGATCTAGTTTTCCAACTGAAAATAAAAAGCAGATCAGAACAATTCAGTCAGCAGAATTACACTCAGACAAGCTTTCAAAAAACTTAACCTCGACAAATGTAAGATATTTAGCAATTAAAGTATAGCTAAAGCTAACATCTCAATATAGAAAAGTTAACCTGTACAAATGTAAGATCTTTAACAATTAAAGTATTGCCAAAATCTCATGTTGAGCAAATGCTACGGAGAACATAGCTGCTAAAGAATTAACAAAAGAAACAAACCAAACAGGCACGTTAGCAATATACACACCTGCAGAGGATTTTGGATGTCATTCAGAAGAAATACATTTGAATCTTCTACTGACCTGAAAATAAAATGAAAAATAAGAACCCCAATGAAATCTAACAATATATTTTTTGAAATAAATCAAGGGCTAAAGACCACTATAACACAAAACTATTGGAATCCCAAGATTTTATTCTTGGTCAAATGTTGTAGCAAGTACAACCAAACTCTTGAAGATGAACTCAAAACTATTGATTGTACAAGATACTAATAGAGGAAACTTAAAATGAGCGCAAACCAACCTCACAAGAAAAACATGTTGCTTTACTGTAGTAAGGAACTCTCGAACTCCACCATTATAGAAGTAAAGGGGAGGAAATGCAAGTCCTGAAAAACAATTTCTATTCATAAATGTAAAGACAAGCATAGCAACAAGGTAGAAATGGAAAAAAAATGCAAAGATAAAAATCTTAAATTAAAAACTTGAATAAATCCATGAGATTAAACCATTTACATTGTCTTCTCTAATCATCAAAAGGAATGCAAAGACTTGTAAGCAGAAGAAATCAACTATTAAGTAGCAATCTGATGCATTTCCAGCTAGACAGTTTGTAAGTGGTTCTCAAGCACATTCAACGAACACATATATAAACAAATAAGGTGCAGGAAGTAACAAAAAGATGGCACAGTCAAACTCGAAAGTTTCTTACCCTACTAGTCTTTTCAACTACCAGGTAAAAGTAGCCATGCAACCATTATGTTAAAAAGAAACTCATATCTGTGCCTAAATTTTGAAATGTCTTTCCAAAAAAACTAGCAGTCAATATTTGGTAAAGAGCCATTTTTTTAACATAAACCATTTTAAAGAAATTTAGATGACACCAGTGTTTTCAAAGCTTCAGCTCTTTAAGACACTGGATACCTATTATCAAATGTTTCAGAGTTTCATGTTATAATAGGTTTTATCATACAATCATGATTCCAGGATGATTTAGTTGAGTTATAAAGTTGTGCAATGATTTAACCTTGCATTTTTAACATTACTCGAGTCAGGTAGCCGAATCTAGGAGGGAAATCAAACAAGAGAAGGAAATAAAAAGCAAAATGATGAGCACCATATCCCCAAAGAGTTTGCTCATTACCATTTAAAAAAATAAACAAAAAATACACTTTTAATTCACAAGTTTCAAAATTGTGAAACCAAGCGCAGCATAATAGATTATCAATTTCTCTACCCAGGTTTAATTCACAAGTTTCAAACTTGTGAAACCAAGCGCATCATAATTGTGGAGTAGGACCTACTATCTACTTTAAGATTTTCACTGATCACAATGGAAGTCACGCAAACTTTGTTATAGTTTGATGAAATTTTGTATAGAGCATGGGTGGGAACTGTACATCCATAGCTTTAAAATAATGGATCATCTTGAATGGTAGCAAGTTTTCATTGCATAACTCTGATAGATTTTGGTAGAACATATCTCCACAATATATGAATTCGTTCATGTTTATGATATATTTGCTCCATAGAGCCATGAAAGTTCGCATGAAGTTCAGCTGAACATATGTAGATGTAGTAGAACATACGACAACAAAAGCCATCCGCTGAACTTGGTATACCACAAGCCATGAAAACAGCATAAAGTTCATGGTTTCTTACCGGATGACAGAACAACAATAATGTACCGCCACCCAATAGCCGGAGTGTGTCTTTTAATAGACCTCACATCAGCAAACGGCACTGCCCTAATTGTATAAAGATTTCTATCTGCATCACAAAACCATGCAACAACAGTTCCAGCATAAATATAGTCTTATATAAAAGTCCATAGCTGAAAACCTTTCTCCAACAGCCTTGCGTTCGTATTTTGCCCTTTGTATGGAATCCATGTCTACAATCAAATACAACAAACAAAAACATAAGTCCTACAATAAATAAAATATACAAAAAACAATTATTTCCATCCTATTTGCTCCCTTGACATGTATCCTATCCATCAACTGATAGTGGACACAGTATGAACTCATCAGATAACTATTTGCTACATGAAATAATGATGCAATGGCCTAAATTAAGCAAGGCAATTAGCATGATCAAACAATCAATAGCATGCTATATATAGAGAAATTTAAGCACAAAGCACTTAAGAATAAACTAATCACCATGAGCAGAGAAGATCCTTGCTTAATTAACTTTAATCTTCCACTAAGCCTTTCAGAAGCAAACTGAGTAGGGTGAATTGCAACATTATCCTTCAAGTAAACGATCTCAGCTCCCTCCGTTTCACTCGATGAACTTAATTTCCCACTGTCGCACCGCATCATACTCGCCGATCCCTACAGTCAAACAAAAAAATATTAAAACAACAAAGTGGAATTAAATTATGAAATCAGATAAAGATATCAAGCAATTATGAGATGGAATCGCGCCAAAAAAAGAGAGGAAAAAATTAAATTGGGTGTGAATTTTCTTTTTGCTTACTTGTTCAGAGGCGGCGTAATCGGCGTCGTCCGATAAGTCGTGAAGGTCTGCTTCTTGCATATTTCGCGGATTTTATCTCTCTTTTTTGTGATTTTTTGGAGAGGAGAGTTGATTTTTTTATGTAAATAATTTTATATAATATTTTAGCTTTGAGGCGAAGAAAAAGATAATTGAGAGGATACCATGTAGACCAGCGTAAACGAGATCGTTATAGTTTCCTTCCGAAGGAAATTAGTTAAAACGGATGGAACTCCTGTTGCTTTCTTCGTTATATTTACATAGATAAATATCTCAACTTTTGTGCAGCTCCCTTCGCTCAAAATCTTCTGCAACTTTTATTTTTCTTTTTGATTGATAATCGCCGATTAATTTTAGTATTAATGGTCAATTACTAGATTTATTATTTGTTTTTTTATTTTTATATTTTAATAAAAAATTTGTGGTTGTGATACCCGTTTTTTTGTTCTTGTGACATGCGCCGCTTTTCTGCCCTTGTAATATTTTTTTATAGTTTGTTTCATTTATCTTTGTGGCATGATTTCAACATATCTTAGCAGTCGTGTGTTGTTTTCATAGATATTTTAACGTCGTTAATTTTTAATTATGATATTGCTGGTGGTCATGGAGAGTTCAATCCTCACTTAATTAATGGTTGTTTGCCGATATAAACAGTCCTAGATAGCAGAACATTCTGCATAATAATTTAGGTCATTCACCACTCTTTTTTCATATGCTATGCGTCTCAATTAGATAGAGATAAGATTCAAGAAATCTTATGGGTCTTATCTCTACGAAAGTATTTACTTTTCTTTGTATATGGGTTGTAAGAGATTTTAGCCTCTTTCCTGAATACGTTGTAATTGTGATATCTTTTATAGTTTTAATAAAAATTCAATAGCTATTATCAAAAAATATATTAATAAGATTTTATATTAACATTTTTATGTGTTTTTATTAAGAGAAAAACATCGGTACACTTTTAGTTTATACAAGTTTTTTAGTTTTAGGGGTTAGGGGTTTAATTTAGGGTTTAAAGTTTAAGAGTTTGTGTTGTAGGGTTTAGAATTTAAAGTTAATGTTTAGAGGATTAGGGTTTAGAGTTTGGGGTTTAGTTTTTAGGATTTATGTTAAATTTTGATTTATAGTATAAATAAGCAGGTTTGTAAAAAATTTATTTTACTCGACCTATGAATTAAATTTAAACTTTTTTATTAATATATACATTATTTTATTAATTTAGAATTTATGATTACTTTAAATTTTTTATCTGAAACTCCAACTTGACAAACTATAAACTTCGATTTTTTATAGTCAATTATATCCAATTTATTAATTAATTCATAGAATATATCATAAAAATATTTTTTTATACTTTTGAAAGGACGTGAACAACTTTAATTCTTAGGTATGAGAGGAATATAAATTTTAAGAGAATTAAGGGAAAATAAATTTAATTTGATTATTAATGAGAAACGGCGTAAATTAGGCCAGTATTTAATTACGGTGCCAAACTTTTTTACTATTGTTTAGGCGATATTGCTTTTGTTTTATTTTTTTTAACACAAATTATTCTTCATTAGATCTTTCTAGTTAAAGTAAACTAATCGTTGTAATCAATTAAGTTTATTTCCTTTTCATATTAAAAAAAGTTTATTTCTTTTTCCAATAAAAAAAACTTTAAAGTCTCATTTTTTCCCTTTCGTATTTCAAGAGCTTTATAATCTTGATATTTAAAACCTATCATTATCACCATTAACATTACTTGACGTAATAACACAAGGGGCGTCTATAAAAACTCGAACTAATATATTATAATGAAAAGTCAAACTAAATGGTAAATAAATTATGTTGATAAATTTGAGTTAAAACAGTACGATAATCGTACAGATAATACTGACAGTTAAATGAGATAGTTACGATTATAAATTTTTGGTTAAATGGATAATCGAAAATACTGATAAAAAATTAAAAATTAACTTTATAATAATGATACTGAATTACTGATTATTATTAATATGACAATTTTATACAACACACAAAATAAATAAACCACATTATCAATTATGTAAAATATTAGTCACACAAAATTAATTCTATTACACAAAGTTAATTTTGACATGTTAATTACATTTGTTGTATATATTGCTTAGGTAAACTACCCATGACCACTGAACTAATTGGGGATACCTATTTTGACCACCGAATTATCAAAATCGTCAATCAGACCACCAAACTTATTAAATCAACATATTTTGACCACTGCTGTTAAAAAACTAACGGATGGTAACGGAGGGGTGACGTGGCAGTTAACGTAAATTTGTAAAATTACACATTTAGTCTATGTTATTTACCTATAATTTTAATTTGGTCCTAATCTAAATTGAATTAATTAAAATTAATCATCCAATCGGATGACGACACGTGTCATCATCACCCGATTGGATAATTTATTTTAATTTTTAATTTAATTTATTTAATATATTAATTAAAAATTAAAGAGACAAAGAATGTGTTTAGGGCGGTTTAAACCTAGAACCTCCTTGGTAAAATACCCAAACCATTACCAATGCGCCAAACCATCTATATTGATATAAATTACACTATTATATATATATATATATATATATATATATATATCTTATAATACCCAGCCTGAATTAGACAGTTACTTATTCCTTGATCCACAATCCCATGAATTCCACCCCGAATTACGGGGCTCCCAAACTGACCACCACTTTGTAAATGCATCTGTGCTCCATATCCCACACCAGTTTGCTTAGGAAAAATTGGTTGTTGATGCTGCTACTGAGCCA
The DNA here is from genome assembly GCA_019671005.1 of Hibiscus mutabilis. Taxonomy (NCBI): domain Eukaryota; kingdom Viridiplantae; phylum Streptophyta; class Magnoliopsida; order Malvales; family Malvaceae; genus Hibiscus; species Hibiscus mutabilis. Next base: position 16,509,767 of record CM033715.1, read on the forward strand.
ACTGGTGCGGGTTTGATCTAACTCCATTAACGTTAGAATGCAAATTGGAAGCTTGGATACCAATATGATTACCACTTTCAGGAATCTTATTTCCAAACAAATTTGAACCTTTATCACCTTGTTGAAACCCGAATTCGAAACCAGTATTATTCCCACCAAAGAATCCCCCACGGTTATTCTCATCTAATTACGTATCTTTTCTTACCACACTAGCCCTCGCCAAAAACTCTTCCAAAGTCATATCTCCTAAAGTTTGCTGCCTTTGTGGCATATTATTACCATTAGTGCCTCTGGTTCCAAAATTGTCTTTCCCAAATGAATACTCCCTTGAAATATCTTTCCAAACTTAGTCAACAATTTTCTGGCTAAATGTTCTTGGCAAAGTCCAGGACCCTTGCCTTTGTAACGCTCAATTTCTTTAGGGCGCCACCAGAAGAAGCCATTGTTTGAGTTTCTTCAGCACTCCAAATGTTCCTCAACAGTTCATCCATGTTCATTGACCCGAAATCTTTTCCTATTCCACCCATAGTGCTTTGAAACTCATCAAAGGTTAGAGAATATATTGATGATTGTCTAGTCAACAGGTTATTCGCCGGCGGTTTAATGTCGTCGCCGTCAGCAGACGGCTGGGTTACCTCCAAAGTTCATGTTAGTCTCCATCCAAAGTTAATTTTTATTTCTTTTTCCCTAACAATTACAGTATTATAAGATATATATAAAAGGGTGTAATTTGTATCAATATAGATGGTTTGGCATAGTGGTAATGGCTTGGTTATTTTATCCATGAGGTCCCAAGTTCAAACCACCCCAAACATGCTCCTTGTCTTTTTAATTTTCCTTTAACTATCACTATATCGTTGGAGGAAAATCACCCATCCGTTAAATTTTAAATATAAATAAATTAAAAATTAAAATTTAAAATAAGTTTAGTAATGGGTTGACGATTTCGATAGTTCCGGTTGGAATGATTAATTTTCAATTAATTTAATTTAAATTAGGACAAATTTAAATTATAAATAACATTGACTAAACATGCTAATGTCTTTTTAATTTTTTGTTAATCACGTCCGTGTCACCCATCCGTTAGTTTTTTAACGGCGGTGGTCAAAATAGGTTGATTTAATAAGTTTGGTGATCTGATTGACGATTTCGATAGTTCAGTGGTCAAAATAAGTGTCCCCAATTAGTTTGGTGGTCACTGGAGTAGTTTACCCTATTGCTTATTATTGAAGTTGCGTGATATTTTAATTAGTTTAACGAAGTTGCATAAACATTGAAGATTAAACTAGTTTATGGCCCTGTGGCAATTAGTGGATAGTTAATAGCAGATTACATTAGCTAATAGCATTAGCTGATTTGACTAGCAGATTACATTAGTTGATTGTATAAAAGTGTTTGGTAAAATTAATTGATAGATGATATATGTTTGATCGTTTGAACAAGCAAAATAATATATAAAAACATGATTATATTTGATAGTTGTTTGAATAATTCGTTAGTTATTAACATTTTGTACCTATTAATATTAATTAGATTATAAAATTAATTTTTTAATATCATTACTGAGCATATATGAGAATGTACATATTAATTTTTAATTTGTGAATTTTTTTTAATATAATTTTAATAATTATGAAATTTAGATGTATATATATTAATTTATTATCTATGAAATTATATTTTGAATATAATTTTATTAATTATTAAATTTATATGTATTAATTAATTTATATATTAATTTATTATTTATGAAATTATTTTTTAATCTTATTAGTCAATTTTATGTTATTTAGATAAATTTTTATAATTATCAAGGACAAAATAATCTTTACAAGTCTTTTATCAAACCTCTAACTTAAAAATTCATAAAAGAGCTTTTTCAAAATGAGAAGTTTCACCTCAATCCGCTATTACAATCCTCTATTTACCAAATATCTAAATTAGCGAATTTGACTAGTCAAACCTCTAATTTTAACTCAAAAAGCTATTTACCAAACAGGGTTTATGTGTTTTATTAAACTTGCATTGCATTTTTAATATTCCTAACGTTTTTAATTGCTTTAAACTTTAAAGACTTTTTATTATAAATATGAAAGATTTTATTTATATTTTTTTGGTTGATATTTTTTAAGTTATTAAAATTAGTAATAACAAACATATATATTATTTATAATACTATATGTAAAACGATTTATGATTAATCGAATAACCACATCGAATAAATCAGTCAACCGTTTAAGTGGTAATCGATTTAAATAGGATAATAACATTTCAGCAAAATGTCAAAATGAAACTTCCGGTAATCTTGATACGATTAATCGCCTGTAAATACACTTATTAATAATGATGCATTGCGCAATAAAAATAATATAATTCTAAAAATAGAAAAAATATACTTCATATTATTTATTATATATTAATTAAATTTAAATAAAAAAATATCTTTTTATTTATTATGAATTTGAATCAATTTGATTAAAGAAATATGAACCATGCCCAGCCAAGGTTGTTGGCCCACAAACATACCTATAATAATGACACCCTTATTCAAAATAAAAAGAATTTAAAATATTATTATACAAAATAATTTGAGAAAGACAACGACCCCTTCCATAATACTAATAACTTCGTCCCTGAGTTTTTGCGCTAATTTTTGTTATTAGTTGACTAGAAATTTCTCCGTGCTACTAAACGCATCAATTCTAGTTTTTGCCATCACTATTGAGGTTAACATTTAAATGAGATATTTGTAATTATTTGAAAAATATAGATTTTATTTGATCATTGTCAAGTTAAGTTCAAATTTACTTGTAGGCTGGACTAATGGTTGGATGCCTGATAGGGATGATAAAAAATCGAATTCGACGGGTTCCGATCTAGTAGAGTCAGATTTTTTAATTTTTAGTTTCCGAATTAAGTTGGGTTGGGTTTTTAAGAAGTTTGAGTCGGATTTGAGTTTAGGATGAAAATTCTCCATCCCGCCCCGACCCGGTTTGTTTATAAATATATTTATATTTATTATATTTTTATATATTATATTTAATATTTTTATTAATTTTTTTGGGACGAGTCAAGTTTAACCGTATATTTTATTAAAATTTCAGGGTCGGATCGCAATCGGTTTATACCTTTATTATATCGGATCAGAAATAAAAATATATTAAACTCAGATAAAAAATAAAAAGTATATTAAATTTTCGGATTAGTTTTGGGACGGCAAAAACCCTAGAGATGTAAAAAGCTGACCCGACATGCAAAACTGACTGAAACCGACTTGAGTCAGAATTGCTTGTGACCCGAGGTAGTGGTGATCCGAAATCGATTCGAGTTTGAACTGATGTTGACCTGAACCCAAGTTGGATGTAGAACTTTTAGATCTGAACCCGACCTGCACTCGACCTGAGAACGGCCTGAACCCAAATTCAACCTGATAATGTGATAACCGAACCCGACCTGATATGAACCTGAACCCGAGATTAACCTGGTAAATAACTGATATTACCCGACCTGTTATCAACCTGACATGTTATGAACCTGATTTGTAATTGACTCAACCTGTAAATGACCTGACTTGTTATTGAACTGATCTGATATTTAACTGACTTGGTATTTATCTGACTTGTAATAACTAATAAGTTACAATTGATGAATTTGTAAGATTATGAATTTATTATATTGTAGTGTGACAAAATACATATTCACAATTTAATGTACATGATTAAATATGATCATTAAATTAATATGTTTACTTTTTTATATTTATAAATTATAGTATATGAAAATATTTAAAAGTTTTATTAAATATCTAAATGTTGTGAACATAATCCTTAAGCTTTATGATTTATAGTTTAATATTAACAGTTTATGGTTTAGTTTAGTGTTATTGGTTTATGAGATTAATTTTGATTCTTTAAGATTTATGGTTTAGTTTAGTGTTTAGTTTAGGGTTACTGGTTTATGTGATTAATTTAGATTCCTTAAAGTTTAGGGTTTAGTATCAATGGTTTATGATTTAGCTTATGGTTATTGGCTTATGAGATTAATTTCGATTCCTTAAGGTTTATAGTTTTGGGTTTAGTATTAATGGCTTATGGTTTAGTATAGGGTTATTGATTTACGAGATTAATTCGGATTCAACTTGCTAATTTATGCATTTGAATTTAATTAAATATTTAAATCATAGCTTCATGTGTACAATTGAACTAAATTAAAGTTTTAACTCTCATGTGTACAATTACATATTTACATCCAAATCAAAAATTTGTGTATAATTATATTAAATCAAAATTTATATGGTATAATAATAATGTTCGAATTGAATTAACTTATTAGGCTTATGATCTAATTGAGCTAAATTAAAACTTAGAAGCATAAATCACTGACATAGTTAAAAGAATTCTAAAACTAAATATGAGATTTCAATTAAATTAATTTAAATTAGTACTCAATTGAATTAAATTAAAACCTAAAAGTAAAAATTTGAGACTTAAATTAAAAACATCTAAAGTTGGAAGGGCTAAAAAATAATTTATCCTAACCTAAAAATCCGAGAAACTTTCCCTCCCACCATTTCGCTTTAATTAAAATCATAAAAAATAATTAGTGGGGGACAAAAATTTGGAGGATATTAAGCCCTTAATTTTTAGGTTCTTTACCTCCAAAATTCAAATGGAATCTTTTTAAATTTGATTCAATAATTAATTTCCCATTTGGTATTTGCCTCATAATTTTTTTGTTTAGTGATTAATTACCTTTTAGGTCTTCACTTATTTAAAAATTTTCATTTTAGTCCTAGTATTTACTTTTAAATTTTAGTTTAATTCAATTTGGTCATAATTATATATATAATTTTTTAAATTGTAAAATATTTCGGCATCCTAAGGGATATTTTGGTTCATACTAATCCCTAAAATTTTATTTTTATCTGAAATTTACCCACAATTACCATACTGAAGTCTATTTGTACACAGTAAGACCCAACTTGAAATTTAATCGAAATCGATATTCTTCGACCTAAATTTTATCCATCAACGACGTGATCTGACCTGAACGTAGCCCGACCTGAAGTCCATCCGAACCTGAATTAACCCGTTAATTAACTGATTCAGACTCGAACCGTTTTGACCTGAACTGAAATTTACCTGACTCGAACCCGAACTCAATCTGATTTGAAATCAACCTGATAATGACCTGAATCTGAGTCGACCTGAACCCGACCCGATCTAAGTCGAACTATTAAATTAGTCTGACATAATCTATATCTGATTTGATCTGACCTAAAACCTGAAGAATTACCTGATTTTACGTCTCTAAAAAACCCGCCCCTATTGCCGTCAGTAAATTTATTATTTCCTGAGTTGGACCTTGGAGGTTGGGTTTTTTAGAACAATTTTGTGCTATAAAACTTTCGAGAGTTTTCTATTCTAGAATATTCTCCCATGCTTAAATCAACATAGGTATAATAGAGTATTTAATCGAGTTAATTACTTTATTTCTAATTAAGTGTTGTTTTTTTTAAAATTCAAAACAAGATTGAATTAGAATATATGATACTTTTTTATTACGTAAATAAGTAAAAATAAACGAGTTCAAATAATTTGAAATTTATTTTAATTGAGAGATCTCTCGATTTTTTTTTGAAAAAAGTCCGTAAAATGTTATTGGTTAGACAATCAGTTTCAACCCCTAATAATTAATAGGCAAAATGGTAAAAGATGTTCCCAATGTTTGTATGTTTTGTCATTTTACATCTTATTTTTTTTTGGAATAAAAAATCTCTAACATTCTAATTTAGTCTAAATATGCTACTATTGGATAAAAACTGCCAATTAACTGACGGTCAACGGTTGATGTTGATTAAACTTGCCATGTGTTAAGATCTGCTGACGTGTCAGCATCATATTCACCACTTGTCAACATCATATTCGTCATGTGTCACCATCTGATTCGGCCACGTGTCAGCATGATAGTTATCCACGTTGTACCATAACGAAGGGTATAACAAAATAATTTTTTTTTAAAAAACACGCCACATCAGCCGATCTTAACGTGTGGCAAGTTCGGTCAGAATCATCCGTTGACCGTCAATTGGCTGACAGTTTTCATCCAACAGGGGTATATTTAGCCCAATTAAAACGTCGAGGGATTGTTTGCTCCAAAAAGGGGGGGCCAAATGACAAAATATGCAAACGTTAAGGGTATCTTTTATCATTTTGCCTAATTAGTATTGTGCTCTCTATTTGCTATTTTAACCTCATGATTTTATCTCCTAACCCTTAAGAGATGCCAAGAGCACTTGGGTGGTTCACATGGTTTAGGAGTCTATGCAGACTTAAAATTTTTCTTAGGACATAGGTTTGAATCCCACAAGTTGAATTATGATTCTGCTCTCTCTCTTTTCTTTTTTTTTTTTTATCTAAGAACTGTGATTCTCCTCGGTGACGGTGAAGACATTTTCTGCCTCTTCACATTATCTCCTAAGCTGTGTGAATCCCATTGAGCTTCCGACACCTTTTTATGGGTTAAGAGCAAGGGACAGATTAGGATTGAAAATTTGGAGTAGTCGAAATATTGAATTTAAAAATATAATAAATTATTAAATATATAAATTCAAAATTTACGTGATAATATTTAATTTATCTAATATTTAAATATATAAATACTTATATTATTATTAAATCAAAACAATTTAGGAGCCCGAGCCTATTTTTTTAGTTTAACCCCTACTTAATATTTGATAAATCTTTATATTTTCTAATTTAAATAGTTGTTGTTTTACATGAGCCAAAATGCTAACATGGACCTCAGCCCCTTTAGGCCCAGGGAAGCTCCGTCTCTAGTTAAGAAACAATTCCCTTACCAAAACCACATATAGACAATCCAGAAACACATTCAATTGTTGAAGTTCACAGTTCAAGCCAAAATAGTCATAAATACTGCGTCAATTTCACACCCGTATATACATATATACATAAACACACATACATATACATACATACATACAAAATACTTTGATGTATAAAATTGTGTAAACTTTAGTTTACACAACGCTTTCAATTTTATAGTTTAGAGATTTAGGTTGTGGTTTAGTGTTTAGGAATTTAGGTTGTAGGACGTAGAATTTAAGTGAAAAAAGAAATAAATAGAACAAAGAGAGACAATCAAGGACGGAGCCAGAATTTGGGGTTAGGGGGCAAACTATAAATGTTTGAAAGGGGGCAATTCATAAATAAACTAATAAAAAAATTAAATAAGAGGACAAAAGTGAAAAAAAATTCTTCGGAGGTGGGGACACTTAGTTCCGTCACTGGAGACAAAGAACAAAGAATTTAGAGGAAAGACAAGAGAGAATTTTTCATTCCATTTGATCGATAAAAAATAAACCTAAAATCATTTGAAATTTTAACCCCAATCCTAAACACCAAAATTACTTCGTTTTAGTTGAAATTTAAACTAATAAAACGACATAACAAAAACTCCCCGCTTGAAGAAGTTTTTGTCCTAAAAAATTAAAGAAACAAGCATGAAGTAAAACTAATAAGAACGGTGTTGAATCAATCGAATCCTTTAAGTGGTTGAACCAAATATCAGTCATTGCCAGTTTGAACTTGATCACATTTCGCACAAGAGTTAGAAATGGCTTCATGAAAGAATTGGAAAACCAGAGTCTTCCGGGATCAATTTTTTTTATTCTATTCAAGTTTAGCACCAACTCCTAACTCGAAACGGCCAAAAAAAATGTACTATGTATGCATAATGATCTTTCGCAATGAAGTGTGCTCCAAATTCAAGGCTATGTATAGTGAAGACAACCCGAGTTTTGCTAAAACCATAATGCATGTAGTGGTCCTTAAATAACCACGCAACAAGGGCACTTAACCAGTCGTGGCAGTGGGTGATATCAGGTTGAAGTCTACCTTAGTATAGAAATTTAAGAATAGTATGATAAAAGAAACCAAACCTCACTGTATCGTTATTGCAACCATAAACAAAACTTTTTCAAAAAATTTCATTTTGTGGCTCCTGAAAATAAACTGAAATACTTTCCACTTTACCAAATCAATTTTTAATTTCAGTGTCACCCCAAAAATAACTTCTCTGATAATGTAAGTCTTTCACATAGTTAAGGATCAAGCGATCATACTTTGAAAGAATGATGTTCACATTGTGGTTTAAGTCTTGAACAACACGAGAGAGATTAGCAACAACATCACCAATACCTTCAACCTTTGCAATGGGGCCATCTCAACAGCAATATGCACATTGTGCGTAGGTGGCTTTTCCACAATTCCTCCCAAAACAGATATATGATAATTCATACCATCTTTGTTGTCAAAAGTTCCATCATCTTCTTTTTCAAAGAGTACAAAGTCCATCGTATATGTGTCTAATGGAACCTTGACAATTGTTTTTACATGAGAACCATTATCTACAGACAACATTCTATAAGGTGGTAATGAACCCATATGGTGAGTCCAACGATTAAATGAACGTCTGAACCATACTTTTTGTTTTCTATTAAGGTTTCCAAGCCTATCACACTACGTTGGAGCTCCCAGAACTTCAAACCCCATGCAGTTCAGTTGTTTCCAACCATCATAAGTTACTTTAAAAACACCACAAGTATCATCCATGTAGTCACATTGTGTATGCATGTCAATCAATGCATTATTAACACAAACACCAAACACATAAGTTAAAGCGGAGCAATCATAACCTTTTTCTCTTTCAATTTCGTCCGAAAAATCTTTTAAGTGATTCGACCAAATATTTTTCATTACTCTTTTCGGCCTAGTTAAATGTGGTTCGGGAGCCGAAAATAATGCTTCCATAGTGAAGTTTGCAAATGATTTTCTCCTGGGATGAAAAATTTCCCCAACCAAAATTTCTCGAAATGGTTCAATGACAGAATGTGAGTTCACGTTAACAATCACATTCAAATTCAAATCATTGTAACCCGGAACAATATGCTTCATATGTTCTCTAGGAGAAATCACATATGCCAGAATGATATTTCTCCTAAAATGTTTATTGATATCCATCTAAGCCACTTCCAAATCAACAATCAATGCATTTCTAATCCTAATACTAGTAACCGAGCCTTTACATTCCCTAAACAGATTATCACCAAAATTTGAAGTACCCTGAATTGATTTATCTAATTCTCTATTCAAATTTGGTTTAACATTGCGGGCAAAGTTCAAGTTCAATTTGCCTATCCAAATACCTGTAACTGGGTCAATAATATCATCTAAATTCGAATTTGGTTTCAAAATAACCCTAGGCACAATATTCAGATTCGGATTTGAAGTATCTATTAGAGGGCTCGGAACTATAACCTTAGGTAGCGGATTACCCGAATCATTGGCCACCAATGTTTCCACCACATATGACATAGGAAGTTCCTGAATTGAATCATCAACCCCGTTCAACCCATGGTAGCTTCCATCAGTTTATAATCCTCAGTCATACCTTCACACATATGCTTACCCACTTTTACTTCTGTATCTTTTAGAAGCATTTCGTCAAACACCTGTGTAACAACTGTTGTCAATGTACTTGTAGTTGATTCCTCTTCAACCCATTCAGCTAGCTCAAGAGTCATCCTATCCGTTGGCGACAAGCTCAAAATTCCATTCAAGCTGCTCGATTGGCCCAACACAGCTTCCAACAAAGCTTTCATTTCCATCACTTCCTGACGAATGCTAATAACCTCCAATCTAATATCTTGGACCTTCTCAGTAATAGTTTTCTCGATCTTGGCTTCTAATTTTTTTCCGACTCGTGAAAATTAGCTTGAAGCTTCACGATGTCTTGCTGCGAACGCGTCAACACCCCATCAACCATGGCTAGGAAAGATGGCTCTGATGCCTTTGATGCAGTACAAAATTAAGAACAAAAATTTTAGAGGGGAAAAAGAAATAGATAGAACAAAGGGAGACAAAGAACAAAGGATTTGGGGGAAAGAAGAGAGAATTTTTCATTCCATTTGATCGATAAAAAAATAAATTTAAAACCATCTGAAATTTTAACCTCAATCCTAAACACCAAAACTTCATCGTTTTACTTAAAACTTAAACTAATAAAATAACACGTAACATATTTAATGTTTATGGTTAGATTTAAGGTTTAAATTTTAGGGATTTAAGTTTTAAATTTAATTTATAACTTAAATATATGAGAGATTTTGTAAATTTTTTACACAATGTATATTAAAATATAATCTTCCCATCTTGTTTGAGATGTGAATGGGGTGATCGACGGTGGATTTTCAGAAGAAGAGAGCGACTGGTGAGCGTCTAGTGTTTTGGAACATGGGACAAATGACACAACATGATGAAGCAAAGGCAAAAATCCAGTATGAGTCTACAAAATTTATTGTTCATGATATGGATTCCACAAGTTCAGATTTATAGAATTTGCCCCAAACTTTTTATATATTCAGATTTATCCCCTAATTTTATAAGAATTAAAACTCCTCATTTGAATTTAACTCGATTTAACTTTTGACATACGTCACCGTCTTATTAGAGAGTGAAATATTTTGATTATAAAATGATTCAAATTTAAATGAGACCAAAATTTTAAGATTTTTTTAATACTAAAAATTTATTTAATTATTTTAAATTATGACCTATTGACATAACACATAAATTTTAGAGATTAAAATTATCATTAAATTAAATGAAATCATCACCCCTATTAATTAACTCAAAATATCAAAATTAACGCCGAATTATTAAAATAGAAACATCGAGATATTAAATTAAAAAAAGTAATGTTAAATATAGTTTTGCCAAAAAAATATTAAAGTATTAAAACAAAAACACAAAATCAATTTAGTATAAATAAACAGTTTACCCTTAAAAAATATACATGCAGAGAACATCGAAATACAGGTAAAAACCTGAACAATTCAAAAAATTAAGTTGTTCCATTCAAATTCACTGTTACATATATCAGATTGTAATTTTTAAGGTTTTGTTGTTTCAAATCTTGTAATAATGTGTGGGAAAAAAAGGGTTCGAAATGGTAATAAAAAATAAACAAATCCAACATATAGATTAAAAAAACACTTGTAATGTAAGATCGATCAATCAATCAGATTCGAGATCAAAAAGCTGAAACTAATCGTCCACCGTTTTTCATCATCATCTTGAATTCATCGAAATCGACCATTCCATCGCCGTCGATATCAACTTTCCGAATCATCTCTCTGCAATCTTCGATCTTATCTCCTTCTATCAACCCTAGAGAACTCAACACCCACCCCAATTCCTCCACGGTGATCAACCCATCTTGATCTCTGTCGAACACGTCGAAAGCTTCCTTCAACATCTCACCCTCGTACGCATTTCCTTCCTCCGCCGATCTCTTCGGATTACTTCCTTCTTCATCGTCTTCGTCGATGGGTTCACAGAGGTTGCAAAACTCGTCGAAATCGATCAGTCCGTCGCCGTTCCTGTCGAGCTTCACCACCATCTCTTCCACCTCTTTCTCCGTCAATAACATCCTGATGTTGGTCAGTGATTCCCTCATCTCTTGCTTCGTGATGAATCCGTCGCCGTTTTTGTCGAAGGTGGCGAATACCCTTTTCATCTCGAGTTTATTGGGATCAGTCCGTTCCGTCACCGATATCTTCTGGGTTGCTTTGAAATTTCCAGAAGACGACGAAGAACAGGCCGCGGGGAACAAGGATTGAATCCAAGCATAAAATTGATTGGGAGAGAAAGCAAAGTAAATATGAAGGAAACCGAGGATGAAAAGAAGAGCAAGTAATAGTAAGGTTGTCACCATATCTAATGTTCAATCAAACAGAACAAAAAAAAAACACAAGGAGAGGGAGAGGAGGAAGAAGAAGAAGGAGAAAAACAAGTGTTTTTTTGTTCTGTTTGATTGTTTTAATTACTTCATGTTATGAGGGGAACATGAAGAGCAATGATCCCTTAATCGTGGGAAGGAACAAAAGTTGAGATTGAGAATACGCGGTTTTTGGAGACCTTTGAGATCCCACAAACCGCGTGAACTATTATCGTCGATAAAAGATTTTCCATGCACTTGGCATTTCATTATTAACCAATGACACTTGGCAAAGTTTAAATAATTTTCTTAGCAACTCTATTTAATTGGGCTAAATTATTGGAAAATATTGATACAAAAAGTATTTGGAATCCCCATAGATTTAAACAGTAATATTAAAATTTTCGGTAAGGTTTTGGAAACTTCGGTGCGTATATTAGCCTTGTTTGGTAAATAGCGGTTTGAGTTAATATTAGAGGTTTGATCGGTCAAATTCGTTAATTTAAATATTTGGTGAATAGCGGATTGAGGTGAAACCTCTAATTTTGAAAAAGCTGATAACATAAGCTTTTTGAAATTAGCGGTTTGACATAATACTTATAAAGACCTTTTTATCCTTAACAATTATCAAAAACCTCCGAATAACCTAAATTTAATATTTTCTATTTTAATTTTTCACTCTCATATATTTATATTGTGACATTTGTAAAGTAATACTTTTTATTTTTTATTTTATTCTCACACATTTATAATTTTATTTAAATTTAATAATTAATTAAATTGTATAAAAAATAATTACATAAATAATAAAGTAATATATAAATCCTTCAAATATGATTATTATTGTTATATTTAAAAAATATTTTTATAATCTAATTAATATTAATAGATACAAAATATTTTTTTGAACGGTAATAGATACAAAATATTGATAACTAATAAACTATTCAAACAAACATTGAATATAATCATGTCCTTATATGTCATTTTGCTTGTTTAAATAATCTAACAGCTATCAACTATCAATTAATTTTACCAAACACTTTTATACAATCAGTTAATACTATTCGCTAGTCAAATCAGCTAATACAATCAGTTATCAGCTAATATAATCAGCTATCCGCTAATTGCCAAACAGGGCCATTACCATTTGAATTATAAGTATAGTGTAATAATTTGATAAAAAAATTAAAATTACAAAACAATAACAATAACAATTTCAAAAAGATTGAAGTGGTCAACAATCTCTAGAATATGTAGTTACAATTTTTTAGTTGACATCTTTTTTCCCTTAAGTTAAAGATTTAATACTCATTAGAAATAAACTTTCCGTCAAATATTTCAAAAGAAAGATTTGAAGTGAAACCATGTGTTCAGCTTAGTCTAAAAAACTAATGGTTGTTCATATACAAATTTGAAATAAAAAGATTAAATATATATTTAGTGTCTGAATTCATATGGGTTACTTATACACACGAATCGAAGGGAGATATAAGGTTACCTGAATAACTCTTTCAGATTGACAATCAGTTTGAGGATGGAAAGCAGTGCTTAGGTGCACTCGAGTTCCCAAAGCCTCTTGTAGAGTCCTCCAAAATCGGGATGCAAAACGTGGATCACGATCAGAAATAATGGACATAGGAACTCCATGCAAACGGATAACTTCTCGAATGTACAATTCAGCAAGTTTAGGCAAACCGAAGTCCAATCTCACCAGAATAAAATGAGCAAATTTGATGAATTGATCTATGATGACCCAAATAGCATCATTTTTCTTTGGTGTCATCGGCAAGCCAATTACAAAATCCATTGTAATATGTTCCTATTTCCACTGTAAAAGCTCGATAGGTTGCAAAAGACCAATATACACCTTGTGCTCGACTTTAACCCGTTGGCAAGTTAAACACCTAGCCACAAAGCCTATGATCTCACTTTTCATGCCAGACCACCAGTACAAATCTTTTAGATCCTTATACATCTTGATAGCTCTAGGATAGATAGAAATAGGGGCTCGAATGAGCTTTATTCGGGATTTGATCCCGAAGATCATCATTATCAGGGACACAAATAGGTTTAAAAAACACAATAGACCTTCAGAATTTATAGCAAATTCAGGATCTAGCTTATCCTTGGCCTTAGCAATAAGAGTTCGCAACTCTTCATCAGATTCTTAGAGTACTTTGATTCGAGACACAATGGTTGACTGAAATCTCAATTCGGCCAATAACTTGCCATGTTTCTTGAGTTAAAAGTGAGCATTTAAACATCTCGGAGCGGGAGTGGGCTTCCGACTAAGAGCATCAGCTACGACATTAATTTTACCGGGGTGGTAATTGATAACCAAGTTGTAGTCCTTCAAAATCTCCATCCACTGTCGTTGACGGAGATTCAACTCTTTTTGAGTCAGAAGATACTTCAGACTTTTGTGATCAGTGTACAAGTAACACTTCTCACCGTAAAGATAGTTCCTCCAAATCTTCAAGGCAAACACAACGGCGGCCAACTCCAAATCATGTGTTGGATAGTTCAGCTCATACGGCTTAAGTTGACGTGAGGCATAGGCAATGGATTTTCCTTCTTACATAAGCACACAACCTAATCCCAAGTGGGATGCATCACTGTATACGGTAAAGTCCTTGCCTGACTCGGGTTGCACCAAAATAGGGGCATGGGTTAGGACTTGCTTGAGTTGATCAAAACTCCTTTGTTGCTCGGTTGTCCATACAAAGGGGGTTTCCTTATGGAGAAGCTTCGTCAAGGGTGCATCAATTATCAAGAATCCCTTAACGAATCTACGATAGTAGCCTACAAGGCCCAAAAAGCTACGAACTTCTCCAACATTATTTGGAGGAATCTAATCAAGGATTGCTTGAATATTTTTTGGGTCAACTTGAATTCCCGTAGAAGAGATTATATGTCTCAGAAAGGATACTTCAGATAACCAGAACTCACATTTGCCAAACTTAGCGTATAATTGTCTCTCTCGGAGAGTCTGTAGCACAATCCAGAGATGTTCTTCATGAGTAGATGTGTCTTTGGAGTAAATCAAGTTGTCAGCTATGAACACGACCACGAACTTGTCTAGGTAGGGCCAGATACACGGTTCATCAAATCTATGAAAGCTGCAGGTGCATTCGTAAGCCCAAAAGGCATTACTAGGAATTCATAGTGGCCATATCTAGTTCGAAAAGAAATAAGAATCTTGGAAAAGAAATAAACATCTTTCAATTGATCGAAGAGATCATGGATCCTCGGTAATGAATACTTGTTCTTAATGGTCACTCTATTCAACTGACGATAGTCAATGCACAAATGCATCAACCCATCATTCTTTTTGACAAACAAAATCGGTGCTCTCAAGGGTGAGGAACTCGATCAGATGAATCCTTTATCCAAAAGGTCTTGGATTTGGGCTTTTAACTCAACTGGAGCCATTTAGTACGGAGTAATGGAGATGGGTGTAGTCCCCGGTTGCACTTCGATTTTGAATTCTACTTCTCGAGGTTGGAGGGAGTCCCAGAAGTTCATCAGGAAACATATTAGAGAACTCTTTCACCACTTGTACAACTTCGAGCTTTATATATTATTTAGATCCCATAGCACACATAATAGCTTTATTAGGCTCGAGTTAGGTTTTCATCAAAGTTATACTTTCCTCGCCGAGTCCACGAATGTATAGCTTCTTCTTTGAACAGTCTACCCATGCCTGATGTTCAGCTAACCAATCAAGGCCTAGGATAAGATCGAACTCACAGAAAGGCAATACCATCAAATTGGCTGGAAACGGGATCCCATGGATCCTCAGAGGACAAGCTTTACAGATCAACCGTATAACCACACTATCTCCTAGTGGGTTAGTGACAACTATTTCAGATGTAATCGGTTCAGTTTCTAAGGCATACTTCTCTATCAATGGTTCACTAATAAAAGAATGCGTAGAGCTGGGATGCGGTTCCATCGTAACACATCTATCGTTAGGTGCAAACATTCTTAAATCTAATCAAATAGGAAATGTTAGATCGTGTAAGTTGCAAGTCACAGATAACATATACAAATAAACTCCTAGGTGGCATATGCATATACAGACTCATGACAAGCTTCGGTTTATTCCTAGAATCGACTAAACTCTAACTCTGATACCATAAATGTAACACCCCTTTCCGGTTTGGTAGAGAACCGGGTCGGAAAGTGCTACCTGAAAGCTTGTCAGAGATTTAGAAATATATTCAGAGTTCAGAATCTTATTCAAAAAGTTTATTAAACTTTTTAAGGCATGACAGATATGTTTATTGACTACTTATTCAATTTAGAGCCAATTTTAAACTTTTTTTGAACTTAGAGACTAAATTGCAAAATTTTCAAATTAAGGGACTTTATCTAATTCTATTTATACAAATCTTCAATTAAACTTACCAATTATTATTTTGTGAAATTTCATTAACAACGGAGATCGTTTACCTATCCAATTAGACTATTTAAAAATTAGTGACCAATCTATAAACAATTTTAAACTGTAGTTTAAGTCTTTTAACGAAATTAACTGACACCGTACCGATACACTTAAGCCAGTATTGGTACACTAAGTCGAATTTTCACAAATTCCAAATTCAAGGGTAACAAGTCTGTACCGATACATCTAAGCTCGTATCGATACGCGTTGACTAGGGTTGACCCGTTTTGGTACACCCAAGACCGTACCTATACGATTAATTTTCAGACATTACTGTCCAAATCCGTATTGATACACCCCCTTTTAGGTATCGATAAGCCATGTTTTACTTAGTCCAATTATGCAAGGCCGTATTGATACGTCATCACCCGTACCGATACGTCTGCCTTGTAATGACATATTTTAACTGATTTTTAATCAATTTAACCTATTGAACGTCGTCCAAACTTAACCAAATTTTACCAGCAAGTCTAATATCCATATTTTTAATAGCATACAAAATTTTAAGGCGTTTCGAATCCATTTACCTAGTTTTCACCTTTTAGCACATTTAAGCTCATCTTACTAGTTTTAGGGATGACAACGGGGTATGGCGGGTTTTTGGCCGCCCCGATCGCACTCTGATATATAAACCCCTAAACCTAACCCCGACCTGACCTAAAAATTTAAAAAATATTAATCTTCTTCGAAGATAAATGTTAGATTTGACTAAACTGACATCACAATTATAAAATAAAGGTTTCGAGAGACTTTAAACCTATATAAAAATAAAATAAAACTCAATTAAATTATTCACATGAAAAAATACATATTTTAAAAAATAAACTTGAATCATTGACCGTCAGAATTAGATATTTTAAAACTCGAACAACATCTAACAAAAATTTACGATAAAAAACTAAAAAATAGCTTAAAACCCTTAAAAGTGTTTATATATAGTAGCATTTCATAAATATATTAAAATATAAATATAATTTAAAATATACCGGGGCGGGGCGGGGCAGGGAATTTTCACTTCATACCCAAACCCACCTCACCCCGACTCAATGCATTTTAATACCGCCCCACCTCGGTCCCTAAAATTCAATAGGAAAACCCGATCGAGTCGAGTCGGGGCACACGGGGTCGGATAATTTTGTCATCCCTAACTAGTTTAACCAATTCACAAACATAGTATATTTGCTATTAATCAATTGGTCACCTTTAGGCTATTACACACATACAGACACCAAAAAGCACAAACATAACATGTTTAGACCATATGTGTTAATCCCGAAAACCGGTTTAGTCAGGGTTAAGTTCCGGTGATCGAATATTTTATATCAGTTAAATAATTAGCTAGATCCTGTACCTAACTTGATGCAGTAAAGGTTATTCAGGCTAACCGTATTAGTTTATTATTATAATTATTATAATTATATCTATTAAAAAAGGGATAAATGTCGTGAGTGAGGGGGGCACGACAAATTCTTTCAATTGAAGGAAATTGTCGTGCCCTTCCCATGTTGGTGAAAACGTGGTCGCTTGTGGCACAATTGCCCACCACGTGACTAGCCAAGAAGGGCATTATGCCCCAACATGCCACGGTAACATGGGGGAAAGCCTTTAAGGCTGGACCATTTGAAGTATAAATAGGGGGTGTACGCAACAAATGGGGAAAGGAAAATAAGGAACAAACAATCGGTTCAGTGATAGGTTGGTAAGCCCGAGTTTTCTGGTTTAATAAATTCGAGTCCTTGCTATCGATTGGCTCAAGGGGTTGATAAAGAACAACCGTCATCTCTTCCAAAAGCCAAGGATAAAGGCATTGTTATCCGAGAACCCTAAAAGCATCAGGTTGTCCGAGTGAGTGTAGTTGTGTCAAGGGATAGGCTCGGTGCCATCCCGTTGCATTATTTTATGATTATGTTTGTATTTGTTTAATGGATCCCGTAGAGCAACTATGTCAAATTCGATTGGCAAATCCGGTAAGTACCTGTATTGCGTTGATATGTGAAAATATGACTATGATATGCTATACGTATGTGATATATGAAATTAATATGAAATGTGACATGATATGGAGCTAAGGCTCATTTTGATATTTGATATGATATGACTTGAAAAATATAGACTATGTGAATTTGTGTAATTATGGACATTGGATACAATTGGCATGCCATAGGATTATTAAGCTTGGTTAAGTAAGGGAGGACTACGGTCCAGGGTTACGGCCTATATGTGGGGGAAATAAGGTCGGCTATGTAAGGGATATACCTCCAAAGCTACGGCTCAAGGGCTACGACCCACTCTCCGTTATGTGTTGGTGTACAGGGGAATCCGTGTATCCAATGGTACCTAATATGATATGTGCTTATGAATTATGCTATGACATTATGATTTATGAATTATGCTACGACATTATGATTATGAATTATGCTACGACATTATGATTTATAAATTATGCTACGACATTATGATTCTGATATGAATATGTGGAATGTATATGTGAATATGAGAGCATGAAAATAAGGGAAATAAGCATGAATTTGTGTATAGTGTAATATGACTACTTGTGTATTTTATTATCATGCATTTCATAATATTGATCATCCATTATAATTGTTATAACTACCTCACTAGGCTATGTAAGCCTAACATGTGTGTCTCATGCATTTTCAAGACCTTGACCAATTCTGAGCCTTGATCGTGTTGTTACGGTTGCAAGTCACGTCCCTGCCACATATGTATGTCATCTTTTGCTATAAACTCCTAATGAAGTGGCATATGGTCCAACTAGTTTTGTATAAGCCTTTCTATGATTGTATGATGACTTGGTAATATGGTTTTGTTGTATGCTTAGATTTGAATAGGTTAAAATGTGCCTAAAATAAGCCTAAGGTGAAAACTTGGTAAATGGATTTCGAACGCCCTAAAATTTGCCGTACTAATAGGAACATGGTTTATAAGTGTACTAGTGAAATTTGGTAAATTTAGTTAAGTCACAAAACTGATTTTCGTATAAAAAGTCTCAGATTGGTTAAATTGGCGTAGTAATTCAATAGGTTCTAATAATGAAACTTTTAGATCAATAATTGGAGAGTTTAATTTCAATTGGTAATACGAAATCAATAACTATAAAAATTTACAAATTAGTCCTTAAGGTTAAGAAAAGTTTAAAATTGACCCCAACTTCAATTAAGTTTAGTAAAAAACAAAGTGGACAAGTCTTAAGAATAATCAATATGATACTTAGATTAGGTTTTAAACTCTAAAACTTTTTTTGAACCTCCGATTAGTCTTATGATAACACTACTCGACCCAGATCTCTACCAGACCGGGAATGGGTGTTATAATTATGGTATCAGAGCCTAGGTTTAGTCGATTCTAGGACTAACTAGGCATCCGTTATGAGTTTATGTCTACGTATGCCACTTAGGAGTTATTGAATATGTATTCTGTGACTTGCAACTTACACGATTTAATCCTTATGTGTAAATTAAACTTAAAATGTCTGGTCCTACCGATGGAAGGGTAGTGAATGAACCTCATCCAGGCTCCTCCTCAACTCAGGAGGACAATTTGAGGCCTGAAATCCAACCTGAGCTTGTGGGACAGAACGACCCACCTCACCCTTCATCAATGCCACCCGCTCAACAGACGTATCTGATGTCCATGGCGGACATGATTAAACAGGTGGTGGAGTTATGTTCTGAACTTGTTTATGCTTTGATAGATCCAGGCTCCACGCACTCTTTTATTAGTGAACCATTGATTGAAAAGTATGCTTTAGAATGTAAATCTTTTGCTTCTGAGATACTTGTTTTAAATCCGCTAGGAGATAATGTGGCTATTCGGATAATCTATAGAGCCTGTCCCCTTAGGATCCAAGGGATCCCATTTCCGGACAACTTGATGGATTTGCCCTTCCATAAGTTCGATCTCATTCTAGGCCTCGATTGGCTAGCTGAACACCAAGCCTGGGTGGACTGCTCAAAAAAGATACTGTACCTCCGTGGACCTGGTAAGGAGAGCATAACCTTGATGAAGTCCAAACCCGAGCCTAAAAAGAGTCTCATGTATGCCATGGAGTCTAAGAAAGATTTGAAAATCGAAGACGTACCCGTGGCGAAAGAATTTCCTGATGTGTTTCCTAATGGACTTCTAGGACTCTCTCCCACCCGTGAAGTTAAGTTCGGGATAGAAGTACAACCTGGAACTACTCCAGTCTCTATTACTCCATATAGAATCGCTTCGGTAGAGTTAAAGGAACTAGAAGTTCAAATCCAAGACCTTCAAGATAAGGGATTCATCTGACCGAGTTTCTCACACTAGGGAGCACTGGTTTTGTTCGTAAAAAAGATGGATGGATCGATGCGTCTATGCATTGAATATTGTCAATTGAATAAAGTGACGATCAAGAACAAGTACCCACTTTTGAGGATAGATGACCTCTTTGATCAGTTGAAAGATGCTTCTATTTTTTCTAAGATAGATCTTTGGTCCAGATACTACCAAATTTTGGTAAAGGAGTCTGATGTTCCAAAGACTGCCTTTCGAACCATATATGGTTACTATAAATTTCTGGTGATGCCTTTTGGGCTCACGAATGCACTTGCAGCCTTCATAGACCTGATGAATCGTGTATTCCGACCATATCTCGATAAGTTTATGGTTGTCTTTATAGACGACATTCTGATCTATTCCAAAAACTCAGCTTCTCATGAAGAACATCTCCGGATCGTGCTTCAGACCCTTCGAGAGAAACAACTCTATGCCAAGTTCAGTAAATGTGAATTTTGGCTGTCTGAAGTATCCTTTCTTGGCTATGTAATCTCTTTTACAGGAATCCAGGTAGAAACAAAGAAGATCCAACCAATCATTGACTGGACTTCTCCGAAGAATGTGGGAGAAGTTCGTAGTTTTCTTGGCCTTGCAAGCTATTATCATAGATTCGTTAAGGGATTCTCATTGCTTGCAGCACCCTTAACGAAGCTTCTCCACAAGGATACTCTTTTTGTATGGACTGTTGATTAGCAAAGGAGTTTCGATTAGCTCAAGCAAGTCCTCACGCATGCCCTTGTCTTAGTGCAACCCAAGTCAGGCAAAGATTTCACTATGTATAGTGATGCATCCCACCTGGGATTAGGCTGTGTTCTGATGCAAGAAGGCAAAGTCATAGCTTATACCTTATGTCAACTCAAGCCTCACGAGTTGAACTATCCGACTCATGATCTAGAACTTGCCGTGGTTGTGTTTGCTTCGAAAATTTGGCGGCATTATCTCTATGGTGAGAAGTGTTACCTATACACTGATCACAAAAGCTTGAAGTACCTCATGACCCAGAAAGAGTTAAACCTCCGTCAACGCTGATGGATGGAGCTATTGAAATATTATGATTTAGTCATTGACTACCATCCCAGTAAAGCCAATGTGGTGGCTGACACTCTTAACCGGAAGCCCACTTCTTCTCTGAGATGCTTGAATGCTCACTTCCGGCTCAAGAAGCATGGTAAATTGCTAGCAGAGTTAAGAGTTCATTCGACCATTGTATCTCGAATTAGAGCACTCCAAGAAACCGATGAGGAGTTGCGACCTATCATTGCTAAGATCAAAGATAATCAGGATCCCAATTTTGCTATAAATTCTGAAGGCTTATTGTGTTTCTGTAACCGCATCTGTGTTCCCGATGATGATAATCTTCGGAACCAAATCCTAAGTGAAGCTTATCTTAATATATATAGGTTGGAAAACTACAAACTAACCCTAACCAACTTAATAATATAAAACTAACTTTTTAAAACTGTGAAGTATTTACAATACTAATATCTATGGAAGTATTTACTTTCCTTTGCATATGTGGGTTTTCTATGAGATTTTGATGGACTAAACTCCATTATTTTTCCTTCTAGATGCGTTGTAATTGAGATATTTTTCATGGTTATTAATAAAATTCAGTTGTCATTGTCAAAAAAACTCCATTATTAGTATATTAAATAATAATTTAATTTGTGTTGTGTATTAACACTATATCATTTTTATACATAAATATAAAATTATTACTTGGTACACTAGTAGTAAAGTTTATTAATAATTCCATATATTAAGTATCGTCTATCTTTAATTCGTATTTTTAATAAATAAATCGAAGATCATTATCTGATGCATTGTTAGGAATAAAATTCGACAAATAATGTTGGAAATTTGTAGGTGTTCCATTATTTATTTTTTCGATTTTTAAATATACTTAAAAAGACATTCAATATCACCTAAAATTACTTTTTTTTGAAATTTATCTTATTCAGATATCCTCATCTATTTTACTGTTCGAGAGTAATTTTGTTCAATTTAGAGTAAAATCCAAATAAAACTTTTCCAACAATAATGATTCTAAAATTCAAACTTAGTTCAAATGTCTTGATTGTGACTTCTTTTCACCACTTGTTGGTACAAAATGTTAGTATTTTTTATAGTGTCGGTTTAGAGTGAAAATCAACCACGTCCCCCACATCTTCCTCTCCTCCACTTTCCTTTCTCTATAAAGCTTTGGTAAGCAAATTCCATATTCCATTAAACATTGAATGCTCATTCTTCTTATCTCTTCCTTTCCATCACTACACTGTTTTTCTCTCTCTCATAATTTCTGGGTTTTATTCACTTTTCATCACTACAAGTTCTGGTCATGCTTTTCCACAGCTTTCTTGAACTTTGGTTGTATGCTTAAAAACATTAAGCTGAGAGCTTTTCTGTATAGCACGCCATGGAAGCTCAAGAAAGCTGTGGGAGAACATGGCAACGTCTCAGGACTTTAACGAAGCACACAACTTAGGTTTAAGGAAGTTTTTAACGAGGCATACAATTTATGTTTAGGTTGTATGATTTTATCTCTATATAATAAAATTGTAATTGCCGAGCAGAAAAATACGTCTCAGAACTTCTTTTTCTTCTTCTTCAAGGTAAGCTTTATTTATCACCAGTTTTATTATTATTATTTCAATTCAGTTCAGTTTTCTCTAAATTAATTATACTTATTTCTCTGGAGAAAAGGTTTCTGATGCTGAACAACGAGGTAAGTTTTCTCTTGAAATTAAACATAGTTTCTTCATATTAAATAAAATTAATTATGTATATATATGGTGATTTTATTTATTTTAAACCTCTACTGACTGCAACGCGTTTCTTGCCATGCAAGGATATGGAGAGAATTGCAGGAATTTGTTATGGCGTACATAAATAGCATTTAGGGGACTAGGATGTCAATTGAGCGGGTGTGAAGGGTATTTTTTCTGCATTTATCCCCACTAAAATTTTTTATTTTCATCTTTTTCCCGAGTCCCGCTGCGGGTATAAAATATAAAATTTTTGCCTCGAGACCCACAAGTCTAAGACTATCCCCACCCCACTACCCACGTCATTTTTAAGACCCATTTAATTCTTATTATAACTGTCTCACGATATACCTCATACAATATATTTATAAGTATTAGTTAAATAAATATAAACTGATTTTTATATAAAATACTTGTCCTTTGGTCTCCTACTACATATGTGATATTATTTTAATTATCACTATTTAAAAAATATAATAAGTCGTCGCGCCCCTTTAATTAGTAAATTAAAATATAATTTTAACACGATTTAAAATTGAATAACTAAATAAGTAAAGACTAAGAATGTCTTAAAATTGAGTAGGAATTGAGAAAATATGACGACGTGAATGCTCATTTTTTTAAATAGCAATGATTGTGAGTTAAGTGTTATCAAAAATTAATTTTTTAGATATGTTTATTATGAATATTGGGCGAGTATAGATGAGACGGATAAAAAATATTACCTATGCCTACTCAATAATTCTATTTCCCAAACTCCCTACGACATCAGTCTCTTTCATGCACTAACTATTGATTGCATTCCACCAATGTTTACTAGAAAATCTCATATCAAACAAAAATGTTAACTGAAAACAAGTACATCTTTAGAACTATCGTCAGTAACTCAAAAGCAATATATTTTCTAACAATGACGGATATAAGAATTGAAGAATATAGTTAAAATTGATTTTTTAAATAAATATATAAATTTTTATTATTTTTTTACACAATTAATTTTTTTAGAAAAAATTTAACACTAAAACAAATTTCCTTAATAACCTCGTACCCCGAACATTAACCATAAAACATATATGCATATTACCCAAAAAAAATCCCTAAAAATGAGATGCAATTCTCCCCTGCAAGATCATGTAAATCTGCCTCTGTAATTATTCTGGTCAATTTTGAGCTTAGATGATACTTTCAATTTAAATACCAATTGAAAAATACAATGTGATATTATGATTGTTTTGCGATTCACCTTTTTTCTTTCTTTCTATTTTTTTATTAACCGCGCTAAAATAATATACGATGAAGTGATTAAAGACGATAAAATCCGTCAATATAAATTTTTATTATTGTTGATTTTGCCGGCAATAGTACATATAATTTTTTTATGAAAGACTTATTTTCTTCTCAAAAGACGTAATATCTTCTATTCAATCTCATATGATATTTTTGTCATGAGTCATCCGTCCTTGTGATTGGTCATTATCATGTGGACGGCGTGAAAACGGGTAATCAATAAGTCGCCATAATATTACTTGTTACGGGGTTATTATATTATTTTTTAAAAATATGTATAATAGAATATATAGAGTCATCACATTTATATCTCAAGATTTTTCTTTTTTTCTTTAATGTGAGATTAATATCATTCACCTCTTTAGACGTGATAATATGTATTTCTTGTAGCCATAAATTATCCATTCAGTAAAAGTCAGGTGAAAAAATAACTTCGGTATATAACTTATAAAAAAATATCGTGCCCTCTTTTTAGTCTCATTTATCCCTACATTTTATTTTATCAGATCCTATACTGACAATTTTGATCAATCAAAAACTCTTTGCCTTCTCTCTACCCAAAACAAACCTTAAAAGCTTTTCCATTTCAGGTAATCAATTACACCATTGTGGCAGGGTAAATATTCGATTAAATCGAGTCGAATAAAAAATTTAAGTTAATCTACAAAATACCGAAAAAAAGAATGAATCAGAAACTTTATGCGTGACCACACCTGAGAACA
Source organism: Hibiscus mutabilis (assembly GCA_019671005.1). NCBI lineage: Eukaryota > Viridiplantae > Streptophyta > Magnoliopsida > Malvales > Malvaceae > Hibiscus > Hibiscus mutabilis. The sequence goes on from CM033715.1 coordinate 16,535,113, forward strand.
TAGCCCCGACAATCCCTGCTGCAGTGCTCATAACCTCACCGCAACCAACTGATGGTCTTTTGCCACTTTATCCGCGTTCAATTTCACGTTATCCTCCCCTGGAGGACTCCAATCATACAAGTCTATCTTATAGTTTATGTTTGAATTGCGAGGCCATTTCTCCTAACAATGTTATCTTTAAAGTTCGACGTGATTTACATCTTTACTTTAAAAGTACAATGTGTCTTGTCAATGCACCCAATATTTGTTGGTTTTGAAGATTTTCTTTTGAAGGTTGTAAAATTATCAATTCTTCGAAATGGATGGGTGATTTTTCCTTAGTTCTCCGGTCTAATTGCTCTAGCGCTGTTAGCTGGTGTAAATCGCCTGATTTGGCCCCTTCTTTCATTAAATAGACTATTGTTTTGCGTCTTAATTGCATCTCTAACATTAGACTGGACTTGTCTTTGGTTTCAAAAGAAGCTAATTCCACGACGGACTGTTTGGCCAAAGCTGGCATCGGGAGAGTTATTTATTTGCTTTGGGATGGTTGATGGTTCGAATTGATATGTCTTGAGTCTAGGGATGACATTTAGTCCGGAGAAACTAAATCTGATTGCAAAAAGTACAAATTCGAATATAAAAAAAGTTTAAGTCTTAATAGGAGGCAGATCAGGGATATGAATCCTGTTATGGCTCCTTCCAAGTCCGTTCCATAAACAATTCTGAAACATAAAACATCAATATTTTAAATGTTAAGACGATCTTGCCCTAAAAGCTATTTATTTTTATTAAAAGAGCCGTCTTATCTTCTTTAAATATTATTCTTTCTTAATATTGCGGGTGACTGGAGTTTTACGATCAAGACAAGTTGTGTTCATTTTTTCTTCTTTGAAAAGACATTTGTTTGAGTTCTCAGTTTAGAAAGGAGAAAAAGCTAATATGATATCAAAATTTTAAATTTAGATCGGACACGAACTTAGTGTTCCAGGTTTGAATTTTGACTTGGATCGATTTAGAGGTCTGATTTTTAATTAAACTTTAACTTTATAAAACTCATCCAAATTCAACCCATTGTCATCCTTATTTCAGTCGTTGTTTTACTCTTGCTGGCTCTTTTGGCGATCAGTGGGAGGTTTTATAGTGTTTTTGGAGATCATGTACTGCAGTTGATTTGGCCATGTTTTTTTTTTTGGTCTGGTTGGCACCAGTGACGGATGTAGGTTGTGTGTGGACAAGTATCCACCTTGAAAATTTGAATTTTTCTGTAAATTGAATTTTTTACTTATTATTTATTTTATTGAGTATTAAATATAAATTTTTTTAATAGTTATTTATTTTACTGAATATGTCCATCTAAAAATTTTATTTGTATCAATTTACATAAAAAATTTACGTTATTAATATGTGTCTACCCTAAAAAAATTTCTAGATCTGCAACTGATCTATAATTTTCTTTGATTCACGTCCTGCTGACGATCTGAATTGTTGCCTGCGGTTCGGCGAAGTTTCACTGCTACAGGATCTGGTGCTCGCATATCTGTTCGTTGGTTCTATGACATGCTGGATGGAGCTTTTTTTTATCCATCTTTCCATTCCTAAAGGCCAAAAAATAATGATAAAAATTTTAAAAGACAAACACATCCTTCTATCTTGAGACCTAATCTATACATCCTGCATTCAAGAAAGAAATAATAATTAAAAAAAAAACTACACCGGTTTGTATCGTCTAGGGTAGATCCACTTATCCATTGAAAAATAAAAGATAAAAACTTCATTGTTTATAGTTTCTACTACCTTAGAGAAGGGCACTATCATTATTCAGATCCGATCTTGAAACATCCATTCCCTACTACTACCTTCATATGAATTTGTTTTTATTTTATTTTTCTAGAAAAATATATCTTCACCTAACTCCTAATAGTAAAGAATTATACGTTGTTAGTATATCGGGCATTAATCTATGCATATGGGCTTGGGAGGGGCTTGGCCTCTCTAATATTTAGATTTAAATATTTAATAGCTTTATATTTTTGAAGTTAAATAATCTGATCACTCCTAATATTTAATCCTAATTCATTCATTGTATGTATGTGTGTATATATATAGAATCTAAAGTGGGTCACTCTCAACATACTCATTCAGGTTTGTTATGTTATGCAGATACTTTTATGATAAAAAATATTAGGTTCCCCAATCACAATTCAATTCACCTAACAACAAATTCAGATTCGAATTCAATTGGATGGGATCTCAGATGAGACAGGGTAGCTAGGCTTTAATAACTACAACCTCATTTGAGTAGTAACCCTTATTAGGGTTGAGCGTTCGATCGAGTCGAGTTAAAATTTTTTGAGTTATTCGAGTTGATGACTTTTTTAATCATATAAGATATACATATATATTTTTTTCATATTTATTCATTTGTAGCATATATTTCTTCATATTTATAGCATAAATTTCTCTAATCATATATTTATTCATATATATATCATGAAAAATTGATGGTCTCGACTCGAACTTAAAAGTCAATCCACCAATTATTAAAAATTTTGAGTTTATGAAATTTCGAGTCAAGTCAAAACGAGTCGAGTTTTCTCGCCAACTAACCCTTTATTATAAAAATGGAAGATTTTCAAGACCATTGGGGAGTTTTAAGCTGCCACAAGGGAACATACCAATTAAACTTGAAACGAATAAAATCTTAAAAAAATAATTAAATCATCAAATTGAAGGAGTTAAGTTTTAATTGCACCGTAAAATAATAAATCAAAATTTTTTGAGAAGGAAAAGAGCTTAATTATAGTGATTTCAAAATCATTAGGACCTAAAATGCAATTAACCTATCAGTTTGGGGACAATTGCCCCTCACACCTTACATGTGTTTTCATCCCTAGATCTGATCCTCCCATAACAATCTGCTGATCTCTACTGTATTTGAAGATGTTTAAAAGAATTTTCATGTATTTCAAAGATCATAACTTAATATATTCATGATATCCTACACCGGAATTTGATAAATATTCTGAAGGGAGAAGAGATTATTGGTGGAAGAAAACTCTGAGAACAATCCAATACAAAAGCAAACAGCTTGAGAAAAAGAATAGCGATGGAAGAAAACAACTCCACCCTTTGAATTTCATTCTAAACAATGAGAAAAACAAAGACAATATCGTTGGTAGAGTAATGGTTATGATTGTTTGGACTCTAACATAATAATAATAATAATAATAATATAACAAGAAAATGACAGTTTAAGCATGAAAACCTCTAGATCATAAAACTCCCTAAAATATGTTTCTTAGGGTTATAAAATATTTCTTCTTTAAATCAAAGAATAATAAATATATGTATATATTAAAGAACGCAAAACAAAGCATTGAAACCCTTCCCCTTGACCCTGTCGGTATCTTCCCACGGCTTTATTGAACCGCAGTTGATACATAAATCAGAAATGAACGATCTAACACAAAATTGCAGTTCAGGAAAGCTGTGGAAGAATACGAAGAGGGACATGTTTTTCTTCTTCTTGTTCACTCTCATCATCGCCATTTTAATGGAAACCCTAAGCTTGAGAACCAACAATAACTGAAACAAAGCGGAGAAAACTGGGAATATAAAACTATTCAATAAGAAAACAGATCCATGAAAATTATAGGGTATAGTGGGGTACTTATAGCGGAAATAAGGGAGTTTCTCTTTAGCACCAATCCCGAGAAGAATATTTGGACATGTGAATTTAATATACTTTGCTTTTGGTGCAAAACCCTATATCGTCCTCGCTCTATTTCTTATAGGATAAACTACACCACTAATCACTAATTTTTTTCTCTTTTCAATTTTGGTCATTAAACTATTTTTTGGTAAATTTCTCACTAATATTATTTTTTATTTTGACCACCGGTTGTCAATTTTGACTGATGACTTAATGGAGATGATAGCATGTTATGGTACAATAACAGTTTTAGGCCATGTTTGGTAAATAACGGTTTAAGCCAAAATTAGAGGTTTGAGCTAAAATTAAAGGTTTGACTGGTCAAATCTGCTAATGTACATATTTAGTGAATAGCCGATTGGAATAGTGAATTAGGGTGAAACCTCTAATTTTGAAAAAAATTTGCTAATAAGAGCTTTTTAAAATTAGAGATTTGGATATTAGAGCTATAAAGACTCTTTTACCCTTAATAATTATAAAAAATCTCCAAATAACCCAAATTTAACCTTTTCTATTTTAATTCTTCACCCTCAAGTATTTACATTGTGGCATTTGTAAACTAATATTTATTTTATTTTTTCTTTTTATTTTCACACATTTATATTTATATTTAATAATTAATTAAATTGTATTAAAGATAATTTTATAAATGATAAATTAATATATAGATCTTTCAAATATGCCTAATAATGTTATATTAAAACATATTTTTATAATCTAATTAATAGTAATAGATACAAAATATTGACAACTAATAAACCATTCAAAGTATGGAATATAATCATGTCATTATATATCATTTTGCTTGTTTAAATAATCAAACAACTATCGGTTAATTTTACCAAACACTTTTATACAATCCTCTAGTCAAATAAGCTAATGCAATCAACTATCCGTTAATTGCCAAACATGGTCTTAGTCTTCAAAACCTTACATTCTATCACTTTCGTCATGATTCTAAATAATTTAATAAATCTTTAATATTTTAAAATTCTATCAATTTAACTCGGTCAAATTGACCCAACTCGTCCTCTTCTATTTATCCTTCTTTGTCGCCCTTTGTTTTATTTTCATTATTAGTTTTTTAAAAACTAGAAAACATATTTGGTTAATAGAAATAAAAACTTGTTTTCAAAAACAAAAATAGTGAAAATGTGTTTGATATCTAGTTTTTCAAAATAAAAATAAACAAATAGTTACATAATTAAATTAAAATATAATTATTAAAAATATTATTATAATAAAAAATAAAATATAATTAGATAAACTAAAAATTTAAAATAGCCATTAGAAGGATTCAAACCTGAATTAAATTGATTTTTAAAAAATGAAAAAAATAGGTTTTTTGGGGTGATTACTGATTACGATGTTTGGTGTGTGATGGTGAGAGGCAGACAATGGGTTAGTTTGGTGGCGGCTAAGATGAGCAAGAGATGATAAATAGGTTATTTTCGGGTTAAGGGCATTGGGAATAGTCCGAGTTATTTGGGTTGGAGAGTGGTTTGATTGTGGTGAGGATGTGTGAGGCTTGGTTTAGGAGTTGTGGTGATTAAGGGGGATCAATGGAGGATTGTAATCAGGGGTAGAGTCAGAAATTTATTTAAGAGAGTCATTTTATTTATAAAGGCTTTATAAAAGGGGTGCATTTTTATATATTTTTTAAATTTTTATATATAAATTATATATAAAAAATTCTAAAAATAATTGAGATGTCAATAGACATCTCATTGTTATAAGTGGCTCCGCCCATAAATGTAATAGTAGGTGATGGAGACCTTGTGACGGTTTGACTTTATTTGGGGATAGTTGTTTCTGAGTTAAGGGTCGTGATAGTGGAGTGTTGAGGAAAAATGATCCGTGGGGATCACAATAGTAGTGACGATGAGAGAGGAGTTGAAGAAAATGGGCTGGGTCAGTTTGACCTGATTTTAACCTAGTTACATTGATAAATTTTAAAATATTGAGGATTTATTGAATTATTTCGAATTAGAATTAAAATAATAAAGTATAAAATTTTGGAGACTAAAATTGTTATTATATCATGTCACATCTTCGTTAAGTCAACAATCAAAATTAACGGTTGGTGATAAAAAATAACGTTAGTGATAGTTTTATAAAAAAATATTTTGGCGACCAAAATAAAAAACGACAATAATTCAGTAACTCTTGATGTAGTTTATTCTCTTTTATATTTTTTTATCATATGCTACAACATCAATCTTGGACGATCTTTGGTTTCTTTTCTTCTTTTTTCTTCTCTTCCTTTCCTTTCTCTTTCTAGATTTTATGTTATTCTACTTTAAGATTGAGTTGTATTATTTTATTTTGTTTAATTAATTTTTCCGCCTTTTGTATGAAATTATTTTGTCTATTCTAGTAACACATTTTATTCTTTTGTCTCAAGGTTTCATTTGACGTTGCCTCTTCAGGTAGCGTCTATTATGTTATCTTGATGATTTATTCTTACTATGAACACTAAGACTAAATATCGATAGATATTCATAATCACCAAAGATAAGTTTGTTGGAAAAATAATTGCTGAATGAAACCATTAGCACTAATTCAATGTAATAAAGCAATTGAAAAAAGATCAAACCATTTTTTGTGTCGTGGAATGACCACTACCTAGAAGCAAATTCGCATCGATTGGTGTAACCGATGCGCTGGACAATGCCCCCTACAAGGTTAACACAACACCTTCAAAATCCGTACACCCGAATCTTAAAGTTGGGCAAAGTAGTATTGCCCCTCTCTTCCCGATAAAATGAAACACATGAGAGTGTTTGAGAGATACACAAAAGGTGAATCCGAAGCCTTCTATTTATAGGCTGAAAGTTGAGGGTAAAATCTTCAAATCACTCACAACAATAATGACAAACAAATTAATTTGTTTGTAACTGTCAATATAATTTAAATTGTGTAATTGCCATCTTATCTGCAGTAAATGAGTGAAAACCTTCCAATTTTTCTCCCCCCAACATTTTTAACATCCCCCCACAAATGCGCAGATAAAATAAATTTTGAGTAGAAAACCCATGAGAAAAGCAATAGTACTCGTGAACGTATCTGGAACTAATACATTGTGACGATGAATGATCCTTCTCTCTAACAAGTGAACAAATCTTGAACTTGTAAAAATGGGGGTAAACTCATGACACCCCACTAACCTCATTCATCCATTATGTCCGTGATAAATCAACAAATATATTTATACATATATATATGTATATGTATATAGCCACACCTCAGGATTCTAGTAAGTGTACTAGAAAGAAAACCCAACGTCTTTCATTGATGATGGCAAATTCTTCTCACTTACGTAGATAATTTCATAAGGTCTATCTCAACATAAACCACCCGAATTAGGGTTTATGAAATCATTAAGAGCTTTTCTGTGAGCTCAACCTCACAATAAAATATGTGAATTCTTCAAGTACATTTAAATACAAACCACCCAAAATCTGGGATAAGAATTCATTAAGAATAAAAAAAAACTCTATCCCTTTTATCGGTGAATTCAATATGTCCTTCTCAAATAGGATCACCTGAACTCTTGGGATTGAATTCATTAAGAGTATAGAACTCATCATTCTTAACGGTGAGTTCATATAGTCATTCTCAATAGGACCACCCAAACACTAGGTTATGAATTCATTAAGAGTATATATTCACCCGTAGCGGTAAATTCGTCAAGTCTTTCTCACTAAGACCACCAAAGGGGTTATGAATTCATTAAGAGCAAAAGCTCAACCTTTATGTGTAGAATGTTTTCCATAGGGTTAAATTAGTATGTACACTATGAGTCTCTTCAAGGTTTAGTCCACATTGAACTTAGAATGCTAAGTTGGGTATCCACCATGTTTCCATGGTTTTGTTTTGACCACATTGAACTTAGAATACTAAGTTGGGCATTCACCATGAATTCCTCAATCAATGGGCTTGAGATTCAACCCCTTCGACGAGTCAAGAACCAATCTCCCACTTAACCTCTTGATTAGTGGTTTTTCTAAGTTCTTATAAGTCATCTCGAAATCTAAAATGAGCGATCCATCTTTATAAATTCATATATTCTTATGATACATCATTTTCAAACACCCCCACATTTTAAAAGTGTCTTAGTAAAAAATATTTGACTTAAAAGACCACAAAATATTTCCATCTACTATGCCCAAATAAATTTATCTTAATAAGATTTGTTAAATATTACACTTAACTTCTACATTAAGTTAAAGAGTTTCATTTAGCCATAGTATTTTATAAATTGGAATAATGAGCATAATACTGATTAATACACCAGGTAGGTATCTAAGAAAGAGGGGTGGTGCACTAGGCACGCTTAAATACCAAGTCTATCATAGAACCAATCCTAGACATGCACATTTCGTACTATCACAATACTTTCCAATAATCCATTTAGGAATTTTCCGCAGATAGTGAGAATTGAAATCAACTCCTTGATAAGGATATTTAATTGGAGAACTTTTAATCCAATGGTATTTGCTCATACTTAGGGATGCAAAAATAGGTAATCGGATGGGTTTCAGGTCGGGTCCTGTCAAGTCGAGTCAAATCGGATACAAGTCATTTCAGGTTGATTTGATGTTTCAACTCGATTCGCATCGGGTGCAAGTCAACTTTATGTCGGGTCAAAACGGTTCGGGTCCGAATCAGATAATTGACGGGTTAATTCAGACTTAGATGAACTTCAGGTCGGGTTCATTTTAGTTCGGTTTAATTTTAGGTCGAGTAATTTCAAGTCGGTTTCATTTTAGGTCGGGTTAATTCGGGTTTCGAATTTGTATTAAGTTTGAGTTTGGTACAAATAGCCGATAAACTTTGGGTATGGTCATTTCGAGTGAATTATTCAATGCCTTTCAGTTTTCATGAACATGAATCACATTAAAAATAAATATTAGGCACTAGAATGAACAAAAATATCATCAAATGATTCACATATAAAATATTGGAGTAAATTACAAAAATTAGAAATTAATAAAGGTGAATTTCGGTGAAAAATAAAATTTTAGGGACTAACATGAATAAAAATATCATCATATTAAAAACATTGGACTAAATTACAAAAAAATGAATAGGGGTTAATTTGGACTAAAAATAAAGTTTAGGGACTATAATGAACAAAAATATCATCATATTAAAAATATTGGACTAGATTAGAAAATTTTAAAATAAATAGTGGTGAATTTGAATCCCTAAACCCCAACCCCTAAATCTTATAATCACTAATAATTAAAGAGCAAACTGAATCCCTAAACTAATATCATAACCCTAGCCAATCACTCAACTTGACACATTTACCCCTAAATCTTACATTCACTAATAATTAAAGTACAAGCCTAATCCTCAAATCCTCTAATCCCTCAACAAATCCTATAACCCCAAACACTCAACTTAAAACATATATTATACCCATAAACCCCAAGCCTCAACCCCTAAATCTTACAATCACTAATAATTAGAGTACAAGCCTAATCCCCGAATCCCTAACTAATCCCATAACCCCAAACAATCAACTTGACACATTTACCCTTAAGCCCCGAACCTCAACACCTAAATCTTACAATCACTAATAATTAAAGTCCAAACATAATCCCTTAATCTCTAAACTTATCCCAAAACCCCGAACACTCAACTTGGCACATTTACCCTTAAACCCTAAATCTCAACACCTAAATTTTACAATCACTAATAATTAAAGTGCAAGCATAATCTCCTAATCCCTAAACTAACCCTATAACCCAAACACTCAACTTGACACAATTACCCTAAACCCCAAATCTCAACCCCTAATTTTTTGGGTTGAAATAAATTGGGCCTTCAAAAGCTCGTCAAATGTTTGGAATCGCCATCGGTCATTTTGGGTTGGGTACAGCCGAAATAAGTTGGGCCTTTAAAAGATTTAATTATTAAACAATTTTAGGAAGGATGATCTAATTAAAAAAGAACATAAACGTAAAGGTCTAAGGAAACTAAAGTAAAATTGGGACTAAAATGAATCAAACTAAAACTAAAGAATAAAAAAAGACCTAAGTCTAAAGCTCCTAAATTAGTAATGACCTAAAGTGCAAATAACCCCTAAAAATGGGCGGGATTTTTCCCTCCATTTGTTAACTTAATTGTTGTTTCAATTTATTTTGAAATTGAAATATGGGATTGGACTGATTGGTTCCTTAGGATTTGGGCAGGCCGAATCCCTAAAAAAATGAGTTTTTTTTAACTTTGGATTAAATTATAAAAAAATGAGTAGAGGTCAATTTAGACTAAAAATTCAATTTTAGAGACTAGAATAAATTGGACTAAATTGCAAAAAAAATATAAATAATTATGGGGTAATTTTGAATAAAAATTAAATTGTAGGGACTAGAATAAACAAAAATACTATTAGACTAAATTACCAAAAATAAAAATATATGAGTCAATTTTGGCTAAAAATAAAGTTTTAGGGACTATAATGAACAAAAATGGCTATATTTTTATGTGTAAAAATAGAAGCATAATATAACATGTCACTAAAAATGAATTTAAGTATGTCAATTCTTATTAACTTCACAAATAATTTATATTGAATGAGTTAGTACTAAGCATATTGAATTATTACTAAGCATTAAATTATTTAACAAAATTTCAAACTTAGTAGTGTCAAATGAATATCTAAATCTAATTTTTCCTTTTTTATATATTTTAAATTGATTATATATGTATATATAACAAAAAAATATTATTTAACACTTTAAATTGATTTAAAAAATTAATAGTTTACATTTATCAACACTTAATACTTTACATTTATCAACACTTTAAATTCATCAAATCACCAAATCATAGACTTCCTCAATTACATATCAAGTAAATATCAAGCCAGGTCAATATCAGTTCAGGTCAACAACATGTCAAGTTCAAAATAAGTCGGGTCAATCAATAGGTCGGGTAAAATCGAATCTTGGGTCGATTCATTCAGGTAACATCGGTTATCTGCCAAGTCAGTCTCGGGTTTGGGTTCGTTTCAGTCGAGTTTCGAGTCTACAGTAACAGGTTCAATTTGGGTTCAAGTCGTTCTCGGTCGGAAGTTGGTCGGGTTTGGTTACTACAGTAACAGGTCCAACTCGATTTCGGGTCAACAACAGTCGGTTATAGATCGATTTCGGGTCTTCACATCTTCGGGTCAAACTAGGTTTTGACTCGAGCAAGTTTCAGTCGGGTTTTCAGGTCGGGTTGGGTCAACTTTTTGCATCCCTACTCATACTCACTCGTAGAGCTTACCGTATCACTGTTGGTTACCATAATAGAATTTATGCCAACAAGTCCATGAGACAATCAGCTTCTTAGCATCCCACTTTATTCATCTTTAAAGTCTCATTTACCGAGTATTAAAAAATACTCATCCACAAAATATATGTAACCCATTTTCATATTTTACATTTGTATTTATTATTCGACATATTTTTCGGCTAATCTGAATAAGGTACTTCCAAAGTCCAATATGAGGACATCCCACTCAATCCAAATTTTTCCATTCGCAATATTAGGATTCAAAAACCATCATAAAAGAAACTCATCATGGATTCTCAAAGCCATGAAACAATTGTTTGACTTTAATCAAACGTTGTAATTTCCAGCAGATTATTTAATCATTCTCTTATCGATTGTCAAAATCATATTTGAATAAATATGATATTTATTCGTGTGTGTTTTCTTTCCTTCCATCGAATTTTTGCTAGACGTTAAAAAATCATGAACGTCACAAGGAATTATAAATTTCATTAATCTCATTAAAAGATATTTTAGCACCCATAAAGGAAACTCAAAATTTATTCGGTAAGGCAACTCAAAATTTATTCGACAAGGTAACCTAATATTTATTCGGTAAAAAAACTGAAAATTTATTCAATAAGGCATTCGAAAATTTAACTGTCTTCACCATCTTAATACACAATTCGTGCAACCACGTTACATTCACAATAACGATTTATGGTGTGCATATCATTGAGAAGGGCTCTCTCAAAAGTTGAATTTGCTTTAAATTTCAACCATGTTTCAATAGTAGTAGAATTTGCCTTTAAATTGTTGGAAAAATAAGTATTGAATGAAACTGTTAGCATTGATTGAATGTAATAAAGCAATTGAAAGTAGGGGTTAGCAAAACTCGACTCAAATCGAAAAAATTAATATATTTTTTTTCAATTTCGAGTTATTCGAGTCGAGTTGTTCGAGTTAACTTGAGTAACTCGAAAAAAATTCGAGTTTGAGTCGAGTTGAAATTTGCCCAACTTGAAAAACCGAAAAATCAAAAAACCATATTTTACAGTTTTGCAATTTAGTCTCTGATTTCATTTTTCTTCAATTCCTCCTTCATTTTAAGTCCATTTTGACCAAATTTGAACCACACATTCCTAAAAAAATTTAGAATACTTATTTATCTTATATTTATATTTTTGAAAATAAATTTCATATTTTTTCAATCCAATCCCTTAACTTTGTGTGATTTCCTCATTTCTTCAATCCCTCCTTCGTTTTAAGTCAATTTTTGACCAAATTTAAACTACATGCTCCTAAACCACCGTAAAATACATATTTAGCTTCAATTCATAGTTTTTAAATTAAATTTTCAACTTTTGCAATTTAGCCCCTCAACTTTGAATGATTTCCTATTTCTTTAATTTCTCTTTCGTTTTAAGTCTATTTTTGTCCAAAATTAACCACATGATTCACTAACACTATATAATATCTATATAACTTCAATTCATATTTTTAACAAATATATTCTTTTTGCAATTTAGTCCTTTAACTTTATATTTTATTAAATTTGATCATTCAACTGATTTTTTTTTGTATTTTTTCTTCACATCAATTCATTGACTCATTTATACTCCCATCAATACTTTATCCCCAAAAGTTCCTTATTTAAAAATAACATTAAAAATATATTTTAGAAGTTTAGATTATATTTTTTATTAAATAACATTACAAATCTTACTTATACACGTGAAAAATAATATGAAGAAATATATATGCATATCTTATATGATTAGAGAATGTCGTTTAAATTGGAATCAAGTTGTACGATAACATGGTAAATAATTACAATTAAATTTGTATAGGAACTCGACAACTCGACTCAACTCAAATTTCATAAACTCGACTCGTATCGAAAAAAATTCAAATTAAGTTCAAGTTGTAAAATATGACGCGTCAACTCGAATAACTCAAAATTTTTTGACTCGACTCGATCAAACGCTCACTCCTAATTGAAAGAGATCGAACCATTTGTTTTGTCGTGGTATGACCATTGCCTTAGAAGCAAATTCACCCCGATTGGTGTAATCGTTGCACTGGACAATGCCCCCGAGGTTAACACAACGCCTTCAAAATTCGTACACCCGAATCTTGAAGTTGGACAAAGTGGTATTGCCCTTCTCTTCTCGATAGCATGAAACACATGAGAGTGTTCGCGAGATACACAAAAAATGAATCTGAAGCCTTCTATTTATAGGCTGAAAGTTGGGGGTAAAATCGTCAAATCACTCGCAGCAATTATGACAAACAAATTAATTTGTTTGTAAGTGTCATATTAAATATAATTTAAATTACGTAACTGTCATATTAAATATGCATTAAATAAATGATTAAATCACGTAACTGTCATATTAAATATCTAGTAAATGAGTGATTTAAATCATGTAACCGCCATATTAAATCTGTAGTAAATGAGTAAAAACCTTCCGAACTTTCTCCACCAACATTTCTAGCAAAGTCGCAGATATCTTGATGATCTTATTTGATTATCTTGAAATGGCGTCTATTTGTCCGAATTATTTAGTTGAGTTTTTAACTCTTTTCTTGAAAGATTTTATTTCATTAGTATTGTTTCAAAATAAATAGCGGGTCTTGTTAAAATCCGCTTCGTAACTCGTATAAAATTGAGACTTAATTCAAGATAACGGAAGGAGAAAAAGAGGGGTAATTTACATTTTAAATCCTTAAACTTAACATCTACTTTTATTTACATCACAAACTTTTTGTTTAATCAATTCACATCATTCAACTTTTATTCTTAATAAACTGAGTCATTTATGTTAACATTGTTAAATAATTTTAACAAAAAAACTAAAATTGACACTTTTTCTTAACATATTTTTCATATATCATCATTAAATAATGTTTATTTGATAATTTTAATAATTTCTATGAGAATTTTTTGAAACGTTTCATTTAAATAAATTCAAAAGAAAAATAACTAAGTTTCCTATAAATTCTAACAAAAAATTTAAATTACTAATTAAACATTATTTATTGATGATATGTGAAAAATATGTTGAATAAAAATGTCAATTTCAATTTTTTTTCATTAGAATTATTTATGGTTTTAATATAAGTGACTTAATTTATAAATAATAAAAGTTGAATGATATAATTTGATTAAATTAAATGTTTGTGATGTAAATGAAAGTGACTATTAAGTTTAATGATCTAAAATGTAAATTACCGAAAAAGAGTGTCTAAAGAAATATTATTACATAACGAAAGGAGAGATAGACTAATCAAGAAGAACAAGAAGTTGGGGAAAGAAAATACCCTGCTGAATTAATTGATTTTTCTCCTACGGTGTCAGATATTGCCAAAAAAATCTGACAAAATCAGCTAGGAAAGATATGGAGTTAGGAAAAAGTCTCAGTGTTGAGATTATCGGTAATTTAGATGATGTTGTGGACGAATTGGTGACGTTGGAATTGCAAAATAATGAATAGATCAAGCTTGAAAGGTGGATGTGAAGCTCAAATATTTGGCAATTTCCTTTTGCTTGTAATGGTGAAATTTTTTAAGTTTGGTTTGTTTGAGGCATATTGGTGTCGAAATGTATGGAGGTTTTGTGTTGTGGGGTTGGTCTTTTGGCATGTGATCCTATTGGTCGGTGGCGGATGTACGTGGAATGGTGGGTGGGATTTTGTCTTTTTAAAGTTCACATATTTGGCTTTAATTTTTAAAATTTTTTATGAATTAGTCCTTAATTTTTTTTAAATTTTATGACTTTTGCCCACCTTAAAGTTTTAAGATTTTTATGACCTGTGCCCACCTTAAAAAACTCTCTGAAAATATTTCTGGATCTACCACTGCTATTGGTGTTGGTCTTTTATCATTAATTTAATCCTTGAGGGTGTGCATGGGGATATGGGTGAAGGATGATGTTTAGGCATAGTGCTTTGACTTTGTTCTTCTTTGGTTGTGTGAGAGCTTTAGGGTGCGAATTATGTTTGTTTGGTTATGGTGGTGGTTTTATGTCTTATTATGGCTTGAGGGTGCTGTTTATTTTGCAGGTCGTTACTGGGAGTTGTGTAGGGGAATGAACTTTAGGATAATTTCAGGTTGTGGGGGGTCGTAGAGGGGTTGTTTTATGTCTTATTATGGCTTTAATTGCCTTTATTTTTATTAAACATTGCTTACGCTGCTGTGAAAAAAAAGTGAAGTTTCGGTTGGTAATGTGGGGGTGGCACGAGGTCTACTTGCTTGGGGCGTTTCAGTTTAGGTAGTTGCTTGATGTAGGTGTATTTGAGGAGTGTTAAAGGTGCTAGGCTATTAAGTGAGTGATCATTAGAAGTGTGCTGTTGTTCTAGATGCTTTGGGTCTCTTTGGTAATCTGTGGGAGCGTCGTTAGATTAAATGTTCTCTTGTTTTGGTGTGTTCGTATCGGTCGTAGTTGCTGTATCCGATGGTATTTGATAAAATGGTTTGGATTATCATCATAGGGGATGTCGAGATCGTGTTTCTCTGCTTCAAAAGTGAGTATTGTGCCAGCGGGAACTGCATTGGTTTGGTGAATTGTATACAAAAGGCGATATGCATCTAAGCAGGGTGGTTATTCCCAGTTTTTATGTGTTGCAGGACTGCTTGTTGATATCTTATGTTTTCTGATGAGTTTGGTGTTGTTATCCCCAGCAATTGATTTGTGGATTATATTTGGCTGTGTCTCGGGATGTCATTTTGTTTTGGGTTGAATTATCTTTGGCTTATGGCGCGCGTGTTTTAACGGTTTAAATTGTTGTTTTGTTTTGGCATTGTTAGAGGTGTTTCTTACTGATTTTAGTATCGTTGTAACTTGAACTTTTGGTACTTTGTACTGCTATTATTAATAATTTTTTGTTGAGAAAATAAATAAATGATAAACATAGTTTGTAAAGTCGACGACATTGTTGTCAGGTTCGAAAATGTTTGAGCTTTGAAAAGCTTGTCGAAAGATGGAGTTGGTTGTTTTAGGTTGAGTAAAATTGAAATCACGGACGATTGCGTCTATATCAGGATCACGGTCGGATTGAAGACTCGATTACACGAGGAAAAATTTGAAGCACTCCACCGCGTCTTAGAAAGACTATAAAGAGTCAAAGACGCAGTTCATAGCACTGCTAATGTTAAATAACAATGACGAAAAAGCATGGTTGAAAATTAAAAATGCAAATGACTAAAACATTGAAGCATAACAACTTTAACAAAGATCTTAATCATGGACCAAATTACAATAAATTAAGAGATTAAAGACAAATTTTAATACATTTCCACGTATCAAATTTAAATTTTAAAAAATAGAACCAAGCTAAACATCAAATTTAATTAAAACTTGGATTACGAGGCCCAGTTTCTAATCAACTAAATAAATTCATCGTTGGATTCTGTCTTTCTTGAAGTAAGCTGAATCAAACGTTGATACAAACTCCTCCGTCATTCAGATTTTTAAAGTAGTGTTATGATCACCGTGTATCGATAGAGTTTTTTTGTTTATCTTCTTTCGATTCTTTTATTAAGTAAAAAAATATTATATATTTAAGGTAAATATTAAGATTTAAACTTATACAAATAGAACAACATAAATATTTTTGGTCACTCAACCAACTAACCGGTCTTTCAATTTTAATTTTTATCTTACTTTCGCTTTTTTTTTTAAACTTGGAACTAGATAACTTTATTAATAAACAAAAAAAATAAAACGATAATAATATGAAGCAATGTTCAAAGCTTGGTGGTAACATGGTGGCTTGAGATGGATGAAGGCAGATTGTCCTCTTCAGTAAAGGTAGCAACGGTAGAAACTTTGATTGTAGAATCTGGTTATGATTTATTGTTTTGCAAGTTTACTGTGATATTGTTTTTGGTGTGTTGATTGTATTTGGCGGTGTGTATTTTTTCTCTATTTAAAATAATTTTTTAACAAAGCATATTTTGTCAGTAAATTTATATCAATAAAAATTATTATTATTGAGCAAAAAAAACAAAAAAAAACAATAACATAATCTTTTAAAGGTTTCACAAGTACAATATTTAAAAAATAAAATAAAAGACAAATTCAAAAGGAAAACTAAAAAGCTTTTCTAGTTAAATTGGACACTTTCTCTTTGTACTATAATAACTCTTTGAAACTTATTATAAAAAAATCACTAGATAATTGTCAAAATATAAATTAGATGAAATTCCACTAGAAATCTTAAAAATGACTCTCACTTTTTCTTTGTATATGTTTTTAGTCTAAAGATATTTTTTGCGCTTGATCTTCGTCATTTTTTATAAGGGTAAAATTTTGATACACAAGCTGTGTAAAACTAATTTTACATAAGCCTGTGTTTTTATCTTATAAAACATAAATTTTAAATTCCTAACCCTAATACTCTAAACCCAAAACTCAAAACCTTAAATTCTAAACACTAACTTAAATTTTAAACCCTACAACTTAAACCTCTAAACTTTTAACTCTAAACTAAACCTTTAATTTCTAAATTTAAAAAATACATATAAACGTTTATTTACACGGATTGTGTATCAAACTTTTCTCTTCCTATAATAGATAAGAGTTTATATAACAAATATGAATGGGTTCATGGCCGTTTCTGGGCGACTGAGTTGAGGGACAACTGCCCAGGACCCGAAACTTTATAGTGAATCGTTCATATTTTTTGCATCTATCATAAGGCTCGATTTTTCTTATTACTTATTAGGTTCAATTTTTTTAATATTTATATTAAAGGTCTATATTTAAGATTCATTTAATTTTTTAATATTTGTTATTAAAAGCCTATTTTTTCAATATTTATTACTATGAGTATACTTTTAAAATTTAATTTTTTAATATTTATTATTAATAGTCTAATTTTTTTAATACTTTTTATTTAGGACTCAATTTTTCTTTAACTTCTGTTATTATGAGCATACTCTTAAAATTTATTTTCTTTTCTAATAATTGTTATTAAGGGTCTAATATTTTCAATACTTATTATTAGGGGTTATTTTTTCAATTTTTTTAAATTAGGGACATACTCTTACAATTCAGATTTTCAGCATTTGTTATTAAATGCCTAATTTTTTTCAATACTGGTTTTTATACATACTCTTAAAATTTATTTTTTTCAACACTTGTTATTAGGGACATGAATTTAAATAACGGTTCGCAACTGTAACAATGGTCGTTATATAATGATAGTGACGTCGTCCTAAACCTCGATATTTGCAATCGTTATGTCTATAACAGCCTATGTTATTTAAAAAAAATTATATACGTGCAATGACCACAATCGCGATAAACACAATGGACCGAAAAAGTAATCGCAATCATAATTTAAATCCCTGATTAGAGACCTAATTTTTTAGTTCGCCCTAAGGCCACCAAAATCTCAAAAACGGGCCTCAATGGATTAATCCAGTCATTTGGTGAGGGTTCGTGGTAGACCTGGCAAACTTGACCTGAGACCCGAGAACCGAACCGAGACCCGAAATGGACCTGAACACGATAACCTGAATTTGATCCGAAACCCGAAATAAACCGAACCAAAACCAAATCAAAATTCAGTTGAACCGAAAATTGACCCGAATCGATTTTCAACCGAACTGAATGGACCCGAATCGATTTTCAACCGAACCGATTTCACTTGAACCGAAAGCAACCGAACTGAAGGCAACCCGAAATTAAGAAAATATGTTAAAATAAATAAAGATGAGGTGTGATGCGAACTGTTGTACAACTTATCAAAAAGTCAAATATACATGCTATATAAAGTCATATATAGGGTGGAAAAACCTAACTCAGCCTAAAAACCCGACTAAAACCGATCGATCTCCTATTAACTCGATATTGACCTGACCTGAAATCAACCGATCCGAAATCAACCGAACCGAAAGTCAATCGAACCGAAAATCAACCAACTCGATGTCCTGACCCGATACCCGAACCGAAATCACTATAGACTCGAACTAAAACCGAACTAGACCCGAACCGAACTGAACCGAATTTAAACTAAATGCAGTCAGAACCGAAATGACCTGAACCGAAATTGAACCGAACGGCACGTTTGCCACCTCTAGTTCGTGGTCATATTTTGTGGGATTTAGAGGATAAAATTCGTGTTTGATTAAGAGATTAGGACGTCTAATTTTTAAGAGGTAATGGCTGAAGTGAAGGTAAAGTCTGGGTGAGAGTGGGATTTTAGAGGTGGTCGGATTTAAGGACTTTGAATTGGTCAAGAGCAAAATAATATAAATTTTATTTTTTTAATCTTAAATAAAATTATATTAATCTTGTTAATTAAATTAATTTATTTACAATAAAAATTAGGTGAGTCAAATATAAAATTCATATTTTAATGAAAATTATATAAGCTTATAGATTTTATAATTTGATGATTCTTTTAAAAACTTCGTGCAATAATATCTTTAGTTTTTAGTTGGGACACTTAAAAAGACAATTTTTTTTTTAAAAGAGAGAGAAAGAGGTATCTTTAAAAAATTTATTTATTTATTGTTAAGCCGACACCATAGAGTCGGTATAAGCGTGCAAATAGAGGAGAAATTATTAGGTAAACTCTGTTCACCACGTTATCTGTAGTCTAATCAATTAGGTCCGTTCATTTCAAAATAACTACCTAATAACTACTCACTTTCTAATTACGTGTAGGAAAGAGGTGATGATCCACCTTGGGAAAAATGAGATAGACGAACATGATTGGTAAGGACCACATATGACGTGGTGAACATGGTTCATCTAATAATTTTTCCAAATAGAGGGGAAAAAGACAAATTAAAAATTATATAAAATTTGGGCAATCACATTTGATCGGTTGTCCAAACTGCTCATTTTTGTTCTCTCATATTCTCTTAGGTCATGGCTTCTAGACCTACTAGGAACAGGGGCGGACCTACCATAGTGTATGACCTACCATTGATTTTTTTGGATAAACTACATTTCTGTCATCAACATACTTTTCTGTTTTGGCCACCGAACTATTGTTTTTATAAAACTTCACAAAAATTACATTTTCCCTATTTTGGTTACTAGTAATACTTTTTTCCTGTTTTGGTCATCAACCTATTGTTTCTTTTCTGTTTTTTTTCACTGAGCTATTATTTTTTCCTTTAGTTTTTTAACGGCGAGTGACCAAAACTGAAAAAACGTAATGTTAGTGACAATTTTACAAAAAAAAAATAGTTTGATGATCAAAACTGAATATAGTTAACAATTGTGGCTTTAATAAAATCGAATTAAAAGTTTATTAAATGTAATAAAAGTTTTTAGATTCCAATGATCAAAAGCGTACTAAAAGTTCAATGACTACTAGTGTAATTTACCCTAAAAATTTTAAGTATTTTTTTTTGTTTGAGTGAAAAATCAACCCTTAATTCTTATTATTATTTTTACTTTGATCTCTTAAACTATTTTTGGTCAAAATAAATATTTAAACTAACATTCTATAACTATTTTAAGTATATTTATTGGTTCCGTTAAACAATTTTGGTTAAATACATTTACTGTCAAATAATTTAACTAAATTGTCATTTAAAATTTTAAAAATAATTACAATTTATTGGTTCTCAAATAAGCACCTTTATCTAAAAAAAAATATTTTATTTCTAATAGTGTAACCCTTTTCATTTAGAAAAGCTCTTCTTGTTCATACCATTTTAAAACATAAATTTCTCTTAGTTTTTTTATGTTTCTGATAGATTATAGTATATTTGAGTTTTTGAAACCTAAAATGATTTTGGTTTCGTAATATTTTTGAAAAATCCTAGAACTCCAAATCGTTTTTAAAATATAAAATTCATTTTTGCTTTCACAATAATTGCTACCATCAATACTCAATTTTACTAGAGAAAGTTTTCTATTCTCTAAAATAAAAGTATACCAGTGTAAAATAGTTATAATATCTCAAACATATTTACACGGTATAGTTATAATATGAAAGATTGTGTAAAATTTTTTACACAACTTATGTATCAAAATATAACCCTTAATATTATTTCAAAATCTTATATTACCGGTGATAAAATGAGATATTCTTTAATCCAAACACATCTTAATTTTTAGACTCCAATGAAATAGGTCATGTGATCGGTTTTTATGATAAGCATTACTATGGACTCGTCCTTATAAAATTTATTCTCTAATTTAATTTACATTTAATTAAATTATTTAAAAAACAAATAATTAAACTTACTAAGAATCAACAACGTTGGAAAAATTATTGGGAAAATTAAGTTCTACAAAGGTACATTTTGTAGAAAATTTCTTTTCTAATTTGAATTTATCAAAAGATACATTTGGTTGGATACAATAGCGGTAGCCGGAAGACAAGCGGGATGAGTGGAATATAACCTCACAAAATTTTGGATAATTAGAATTTAGTCCTTAAAATTTAAAAAAAAATTAATTTGATCTCCTCAAAGTTTTTTAAAAATTCATATTAAACTTTAAAAAATTAAATATTTTTAATTAATTTTCCTCTGATAATTTTAAAATATTCTCATTAAACCTCTCAAAATTTTAAATTTTTTCGTTAAACTTCAATTTATTTTAAAAAATATATAAATTAAATTTTTTATAAAAAAATAATTTAAATTTCTACTTTTAAAGTTTTAAACAAATTCTTTCGCCAAATTCTTTTTAGATTCTTAAACTTAGTTAAGACAATTGTAACTACAAACATGAAATGAAAACCTCCATGTATATTTAGGGTTCCTGCACGTATATTATGCATAGCAAATGACCGTGTTCCAAATCTAATCAAAAGGGTTATAAAGTTGAATAAAAATCATTTGCCTTTTTTTTGGTACCTATTTATACCTTAAAAATATATTTAGAGATTAGGATTAACGTTTAGGGTTAATGTTTAAGAATAGGGTTTAGGAAATTGGGAGTAAGGTGTGTTTTTAGGGTTTGAGGTTTAAAATTTAGGGTCAAAGTTTATAATTTAATTTTTTTACTGTTATGGTATATAAAGGGCACTGAAAAGGAGTTGAAGGTTTTTTCTATAAAGTTTTATTGAATAGTCTAGAAGATTATTACAAAGTAGTATTTGTTCATGTATATTCTTAATCCTTTGTAGATAAAGTAATTTGAACCCCATGTCTTTATGATAAATATCATTCTCTTTTCTACCAGATTACTTGTTGTATTCTATAAACTTGAACATTAATTTCATTCATTATTCTCATCACTTTTTGATTCAATCAGTCAAGATAATTTACTTTTTGAATAAATGTTTTAAAATCTATAGAAGATGATATATGAACTGTTTTCGACAGACAGCACATGTTACTGAAGAAAATAGAGACAAACAAGGTTCATGTGTCATAGCTATAAAATTGGTCCCCTCTTCCTTCGACCTTACAACCAGCCATTGTCACACTGCTCATTTCTATTGGAACTGTATTAGTCTTAAAGTTGCCTCTTAGGGTTATTGTTTCTTGGCGAAATCCTATGGATATCAAACCAAACAATAGTTGGCGAGCTTATCACAATTTAGATGGAATAAATGTTATAGCGATCAATTATGTTGAATAAAATGTATTCTTCGAATTTGAAT